>JAPQWN010000001.1:88783903-89408903 GCA_028538565.1 Umbellularia californica
CCTATTCAACCCACCTTTTCTTTTTCACTTATCCACACACTCACCACATCCTCTCTTTATTCAAACGTTCTGCAACAAAATAGTTCCAACAGATAAGAGCGTCTTCGCCTCGGACATTGAGTTACACAAATTACAGGCCCCACAGACCCAAGCCCAGATCAGACCTCACCATTAAGGTCGCCCAGGGCTATAGGGCCAGATGACCGGCTCAGATTAACATTGGTGATCCATCTGGGCCCACGGTCTAAAAAAAGGGAAACCCCATTTCCTTATTCATTATCGCCATGCCACCTTTGGGGCTTTGAATGGTGGACCAAACGGTGTCCACCTCACATGAGTTCACATCCCTAACGTCGCCCCACCATTTCCGGCCCAATGGACGGACCAGATCGGTGATTGGATCAACTAGTGGGTCCCACAATCATTTGCTGCAAAACTGATTTTTTCCCAGAAACACATCATCTGTTGATCAAGCTAATGGATAGTGGGCAAGGGGTGCCCACTCCCTATGGGACCAGCCCTTTTAAGGTCGCCCATGGGTCCTCTTTCAAATCCACGAATCTGATTGGCCATTGGGTGGCCCACCTGGGTCCCGGTCTTAACACAAGGAAATTGGAACCTCCCTTACATGTCATTTCTTCTTGCTGCCATGGGTGGGTTTGAGTGGAATCCCACTCCAACGACCTATCACCAACACTATTGACCCATCAACCTTTTAAATTAGCA
Source organism: Umbellularia californica (assembly GCA_028538565.1). NCBI lineage: Eukaryota > Viridiplantae > Streptophyta > Magnoliopsida > Laurales > Lauraceae > Umbellularia > Umbellularia californica. The sequence goes on from JAPQWN010000001.1 coordinate 88,784,630, forward strand.
ATAAATCCCTCCATTAATGGCCATAATCCAAATAAACAAGCTCATAAGTAAATTTAAATCTTTCTAAACATAATATGAATAAAATTTCAATAATAAAAAATAGTAAATATGCATTCTATGCTAAGTATGTACATTGTACTTGCCTCAAATCCGGATTTGCAAGGGAAAATAGCAAGAAGACTCAATCCAAGCTATCCAAACCAAATCTAATCTACCAAGCCTAGTACCCATTCCACAAGAGAACCAAAGATTAGAAAAGAAACCTAAAGACTAAGAAAATCCTAGAAAACCATATGGAAATTGGCTAAGGAAGGAGCTTTACCTTGATTAGTATAAGAGAAAGCGATTGATAATAGAGGTAGAAGATGACCTCCTTCTTTTTCTTGTAATTAGGGTTTTGAACTTAGGGTTTTAGCTAGGGTTTTGTGAAATGAGAGGTAAATTAGGGATAAATGAGAGTGAATTTAGGGTTCATTTCCCAATGCAATAGTTTAGCTTATATAGGCCTAGGGTTTTTGAGACAATTACCAAAAGAGTCTTTTTGATTGCATAGAAATGTGGATAAGGACATGGGCATTTAGTTATTTGGTAGAAATTTTAGAATATTCTCAAGTGTGGAAAACCCCCTTTATAAAAACATATTTACTAGTAAGGGCCTCAACACCTAAAACCCTACAAAAATTATAAAAAGACACCCTATAAATCTACAAAATATACAATAGGCCTAAAATTTAGGAAAATATCTATATACCCTTACTAACCCCTATTAATTAGTACAATTATGCTATATTATCATAATTAATAGTATTCAAATTCGAAATGAGGGCCCAGCAAAGGTGGGGCCTCACAAAGCCAGAACTTCTCTGTTTTACATCAGTACTTAAGCTGGTTCATTTGAGAAATAGGTTCTCCCATTTACAATCTTATTCTATTAACATTGCATTTTTTCTCATGACAAATTCAATTCTGCTGAAATTCTAAAAACATCTAAGTATTATTGGATAACAATTATGAAAAGGGTTTATCAAAGGTAGAAAATCATGTTTTAGGGCAAAGTGCAAACTTCACATTTCCATTACTATGCCTCAAACGGAGTATCATATGCACTTTAATGTTCTCCAACAAACAAAAGTATGTGGCTTTAATGGTCTTCAAGAGGTGGTGACTTTAATGGTCTTCAAGAGGTGGGAATGACCTATGGAGGGAAAGCAAGTCGAGTGTCGTTGTTTTTTTACCAAGAACCGGGAATGAGGATGAGTTCCATTCATTTATAAGCATACACTGCAAGGTAGCTAGGGACCCTTAACATTATAAATCAAAGGTCGATAGGGACACTAGTAGAAAGTGCTAAAGAAACAATACGTTTTCGGGCAAAATAACCGATTTGGTGCAAGGTCAGTTAAAATCATCTTTTCAGTTCACTGGTCACCTAATTTTTTTTTTTTTAAATCCTCTATAATATATCACCAAAAAAATTAATTTAAAGTAAAAAAAAATATTATCTCTTTGTTTATTCTTATCTATACTCACAAGATATATCATGATCAATTATAATCTAAAGTGACAATTAAAACCATGAGAAATAATTTAACTTTTAATACAACTTTTGAGGCGATGGCAAGAACTTCCATTACTTATAATTCAACAAACATACTAATGTATCAATCATATTGCATTGCAAATAAAAAGAATTCAATAGTGATAAAAATTAAAGGATAAATATAATGAAATTAAAAAAAAAGCTATTAATAAAAATGTGGCTGTAATTATAAAAGATAAAGAGTAATATAGTAAGTTAAAAAAATTAAATTTTAGAAAGAGTTATACTTTAAAAATAAAAAACCTTTATTCATGAATAAGAAATCTTCACTAAAAATAATAATTGTTGGTCATTTTATTTTTTAACCATCTTTGTAAAAAGTATTTTATTTAATATTCATGATGATCAAAGAAGAAGAATTTGTTAGAAATATCAAATGATATGATATGTCCCATGTGGGCCCTGCCCGTTGAGACATGCATCATTCTTCTTAAATTCAATTTTTATTTAAATAGATTTTAAAAATAAAAAACTTTTGTGTATCACTAAAAATTTGAATTCTAGAATTTCTTTTTTTAATTTTAACTTTCTAAAGAAAAAGAATTTGTTCGAAATCTCAAATGATAAGAATTGTCCCATTTATGTCCCTGCTGATTAAGACATGAATTATTCTTCTTAAATCCAGTTTTATGTTCAATAGACTTTAAAAATAAAAAACTTTCATGTTTCACTAAAAATTAGAATGCTACAGTATTTTCCTTGTTTTTAACTTTCTTTATCAAATATATTTCATTTAATAAGAAATGGCAATAAAAAAAGAATTATTAAAAATCTCAGATGATAAGAATGTCCTAATCTAGGACCTACCAAATGAGAAGAATTGTTTTATGTAGTTTCCAGCCCAAATGAGAAGAATTATTCTTAAACTCAATTTTTGGTTAATTGGACTTAAAAAAAACTTTAATGAATCAAATTTTTTGCTAAAAAGCCAGAATGCTATTTTTTTTTTTTTGTAACCATATTTATCAAAGATATTTTATTCAATAAGAAAAGGTAATCAAAGAAGAATAATTATTAAATATCTAATATGAAAATGGGCCAAGCAACTGATGTGGCTCAAGGAGAAGCCGATGATGTATTTCTTTTTATAATGTGTATTTAGTATAGAAATATGCAAGATAGGCCATGAAGAGAGATAATTTAGGAATATTTAATTAGTGATAAGATTAGAGGAGATAATGATTAGAAACCATCCCACTTTTTAAGGCTAGATTTGATTAATTGATTAATGAGGGATATTGTAGGATTTATGATAGGTGAGAGGGGAAACATACCTTCTCATTTAAAAACCTATATCAAACTTTGTAATTCAAAGGCCAAGGCAGTTTTGAGGTCGATTTCAATTGAGACCAATGTGGTCAACACTGGATGGAATAGTCAGAATCAACTGAGGTTGATTTCAATTAAAATCAGTCTCTTTCATATATAATAATAATAGGCCCCCATTTAGCCCCTTTTGTTAAACTTGTGGAGCCGGGGCCAAGTCTTTAATCCAGGCCAAGCCATAGGACTAAGAAGGAAACAAAATAAAAGCAAAATAATGGAGTCTTTAGTGTCTCACACACATTTTTGGTGTGAGTGGGGTGTGTGGAGCTCCACCTTGTTCCCAATTTTAATGATAGGCCCCGTTTGGCATTTTTTCTACCTTGTTCCCAATTTTGTGCTCAGACCTAGTTGTGCTGAGACCAATCTGTGCAGAACTTGTTTGGCAACATGGTATTAATTTCTTCCATTGCGAACATGCTATGCGGAACTTGTTTGGTAACAACATAACAATTTTATTCAAAAAAATGAAATTAAGAAAATCACGTTTCTCAACAACATTGACCTTAAATCTAATATGAATATTAATAAGTTCATGTTAAATATTAAGAAAGTATTAATAAATTCATCTTGAATATGAAGAATGCGACACATGAGGTTTGCATTCACTTAAACCCCAAGCGGTAGCTCAGTTGACCTAGTACCACAATTTGCACCAGGAGGTTGTAGGTTCGAAACTACACTACCACATTGGGGCTACAAAGGAGTTTACTTAGCTTCCCTCTGGGCCCGGAGGGATTAGTCCAGCCTAAAGGGTTGGGAATCCTCCGGAAAAAAAAAAAAAGGTTTGCATTCAATGTGTTTAGGCATGTCAAACGGGCCATGTCGGCCCAACACATGAACACGATGGGCCGTGTTGGCCCTTTGTGCCTGCCATTCTTGGCATGCCTCTTTTAATTTTTTCCTCCTTTTCAATATTAAAATTAAAAATTAGAACACAAGCATGGAGAATGACAAAGATATTTAAGTGGTTTGGTCAAACTCTACCTACTCCACTGAGAAGAATGGGAGGGTTCGAGTATTTATAGAGTTGGGATTTATGAAACTCGGGATGCCTAGGTCTTTTAATAAGAATCTCCCACATGATTTAGACAATTCAAAAATCCTGCATTTGAAATTCATAGATGCCCACCAGAAATGAATCTTGTAAATTCTTGTAAGTAAAGGAGTCTGTACATGTGCAATGAGGATCAATATTAGGTTTGCCCCTGCCTGAATCCCCATTTACATCCACCGGAGTGGCTAGTGACTTGGGTGGGTTTTTCAAATCTTCTGCTCCTTCCTGGATTCATTCCCTACATGAGGATAATGTGGAAAAAGGTGACATTTGTTAACCTCATTTTAGCAGAAGAACCTACTAGTAATGTTCTTAAAAAGTTGCACCATGCTCTGAGATTATGCAGTGCAATCCACAAACTGGAGACTAGGTTTAGGATCTGAGATATGAATGACCCCTAAAGTCCACACAGGTTTGCTTACCATGGTTAATCCATTACTAGCACTTTGAACAAGAGCACCACAATTTTGAAACATGCACACGCAAAGTCATGAAGAATCTTGATCAGTAAAGCATATAAATATAACCCATTGTAAGTAAAGATATTTAAATGGTTTGGTCAAACTCGACCTACTCCACTGAGAATAATGGGAGGGTTCGAGTATTTATAGACTTTATAAAACTGAAAAGGACACAAGATACCGCGGGCCGTAGGGGTCGGCCCACGTGCATGGCGGGCCAAACGGGCCTGACTTGCCCGGTACTCTCCGCCCAGCATGGCCCATGGCAAGGGCTGTGCCAAAATGGCCCGGCCCGGCCCATTTGACATCTCTAAGGGCATGTTTGTGTAACACTTTTCCGTGGAAAAGTGGACGGTTTTCAGCGGAAAACCCATTTTTCCAGCGTTTGGTGTAGAACAATTCCGCGGAAATGTTTTCCTGCCTCGTCAGCATTTTCCTTGATAATGGTGGAAATGGATTTCCTATGGGGGGGTATGGGAAATGGATTTCCTCGGAAAACTTCTCCATCTTTTCCTTACTTTTGTCCATTTTAACCCAAAACCCCTACAACTCTTTCATTTTTTTTCCTTTATATAAATTATTATTTAATGTTGAATAAATAATATACATGTTATATTATTTTTCTTCAAAAAATTATATCACCAAATAAGAATTTTTTATTTTCTATAAGGAATCCATAGCCGCACCAAACAACATTAGCACCAATTCAACGAGGAAACTCTTTTTGCACCAAACATGAATTTCTAAATTCTACGAAAATCCTTTTCCGAGGTTTTCATTTCTATGGAATTTGCTGACGTGGCAATTTCCTCTTTCCGCGGAATGGGTGTGTACACAAACATGCCCTAAATGTGTTACTTGTTAACATCGGGTAGCATCAGTTTATGGGTGAGATAAAGGCTTCCACTTCAGCTTGCTGATTTAATGTCACCGTTGAAAATGTGCATGAGCTTGATTTCAACAGGAAACCCATTGCCAAACCCCTCAATCAGTTCATGCTTTTCATGTTGTTGTATGTTATATTTTGTTCAATGAAACATCAGAAATGCATTTCATCTTGCAATGCGAAATCCATGATCCAAGGGTATGATTTTTGTTCAATGAGTCATTAGAAAGGGGCAATGGGCAACTCATCCTCCAACAACCCTTTCTCAAAGGAGAAATCCTTCAATAGGGAACCCATACAGAGATCCTGCAACAGGAAACCCATGATCCAACATGGGCTTCTCATCCTCCAACAACCCTTTCTCATAACAGAGATCTTGCAACATGGACGCACTCTACATTTTGGAACCCATACTAGAGATCTTACAACAGGGAACCCATGATCCAACATGGGTATGAATTTTGTTCTCGTTGCTTCTCATCCTGCAAACAACGTTTCTCGTACCAGAGACCCTTTATATAATAAATCATTAAAAAGGTTGTTGCAATCGGACATTAGAGATAGAGAGAGGTGCAAAAAAGGGTGGAATACAAGAGATGCTGCACGTCAGAGCATTTGGAGAGGATGAAGAATACAGTTGGGCATGACTCATATCGAGTTAAGCCATCAAAAGAGTTGGAGATGCAATCTTGCTAGCAGGTTGTTCCAAACAAAAAACCAAAATTTATGGTTTTGGGTTTCTTACTCTGGCGGGACTGATTTTGAGGGATCGTTCTAGGGGATTCAATATGCGGAACGGCATTTCATACTTGCCATTTGCCAAACACGTTCTATATGGCCTTATCTCGCTGGAACACAGAACGTAAGAAACACCCAATTGAAATGATGCCAAAACGGGGCCTTAGTTTTCGAATTGAGCACATGACTCTCAATACACGACTAATGCATATAATTAATGATCCATAAGATTATAATGATTACATTATCCATCAAATGATCAATCATTCCGTGGGACCAAATATTATTGATGTAGAGTTCAAGGATGTATCACTCGGGAGAATGACTTGACTTTGAATGGTTTGGTTTAGTAGGAGCAGGGCCACACATTTGTGCTTGCTAAGGGGATTCATACTTATAACACAGGCTCATAGTACTTTTTTTTTTTTTTTGAAAAAAATTAAATAAGTATAAACTTTTGGCTCATTCTAAAAAAAGTACATAAAGATTTAAATATTTCAAATCAAAAGAGTATAAAAGTTTTCTAGTTTTCTTTCAATCAAGTCTTCCCCATTTAAAACAAAAAAATTTAAATTAATACAAATACCCTTATATCATTTTCAACTTTTTTATTTTAATAAATCATTTAAGAGAAATTATCAAATCTAACTCAAATGAACCAGTGGGCCCCAACTTCAGCTGTCTTTACGCGTAGATGGTTAAAAAATGAAGGAGTTATATGGATTTACGATTTTTGAAATTTTTTATCATATGGGTATTTTTATCACTTTTCAAAAAAATTTTATGGAAAGGATTTGATTGAAAGAAAGCTCTAAGATTTTTATACTTTTTTTAAAATATTCGAAGTTCTTTTTTTTTTTTTTGGTTATAAGAAGACCTAGGGATGTCAAACGCTCTGGCCCGCCGGTCAACGGCCCGGCCCGCACATGGGCTGGGCTGGGCCTAGGTGGCTGGGCACACTGGCCCATTCGGCCCGGGCCCGCCAGGAACGTGGGCTGGGGGCTGCAGCCCGCTGGGATCGGCCCGCCAGCCCGCCCAACGACCATAAGCCCATTTTTTGAAAAAAAAAAAGTCCTTTTATCCCCCCCCCCCCCCCCTCTCAACAACTATAAAACAGTCATATAAGGGGTATTTTGTGTCATTTTTCATTTTACAAAGTCTATAAATACCCTAACCCTCCCATTCTCATTCTTCACCAATTTACACAACTCTCTCATTCTCTTTATACATTCTCTAGCTCTCTCTCAAAGCATTCAACTCTTTCACTCTCTCTAAGAAGTTTTTGGAGGGCCAAAGATCAAGTCATCAAGAGACAAGATTAAATGGGCCTTAAAAGATTTAGAGGTATTTATATTATTTAAATTTGAGATTCCATATATATAAGTTTATATTATATTATATTAACTCTCATTTTCTCCCATTTCTTATATTAATTATCACAAAAGAAGGCCATTAGAGCCTATTACTGTTATTACTTATAAATTTTATATTTTGAAATATGGCTGGAAGATTTTCCACATAATCATCTTCAGTTAATTTAGGGGAAGAAGAAAATTTTATTGAATTACAAGATGAAGTAGGTGATTTACCACCCTCCTTTCCTCAGAGTTCCCGTAAACCAACTAAGAGGAATAGAACTTCACCAGTTTGGAAAGCATTTACAAGGTTTGAGGTTGTTGAAAATGGAAAAACAGTTGAAAAGGCAAAATACAAATTTTGTAGTAAGATTTTTGGTGCCCAGTAAAAAATGGGTACCGGCCATTTGGCAAGGCATATGCGTCTATTATGTCCAGGCATTAAAAAGGCAACGGATGCAGGGACAAGGAGGCCTGGATCACAGACCCAAATTTCTAGTACTGGTGGTGGTAGCAGTTTGAGTCTTTTTTCTTTTAATGCACAAAGTTGTAGACAAAATCTTGTTAAAATGATTGTGTTATCCGAATTACCATTTTGTTTTGTTGAAAATGAGTTTTTTGAAGAATGGGTCCAGAAATACTGTCAACCACAATTTAACAGTATTTCAAGAAATACAGCCAGAAATGATGCTATTAGACTCTGGCAGGAAGAGAAAACAAATATAAAAAATTACCTTGCAGAAATTCCTGGTAGAATAGCCCTAACCACAGACATGTGGACATCTAAAGGGGGTGACAGTTATCTTTGTCTTACTACACATAATATAGATTCAAAATGGATTATTAATAAACGTATAATTAGTTTTAGCAGTCTTGAATGGCACACAATGGCACTAGAATAAGTACATTTATTTTCGAAAAACTAGATGAATATAATATTAAAAAAAAAGTTTTATCTATAACTTTAGATAATGCCAGTAATAATACAGTGGCTATTGAATTAATGAGAATGCAGATGCCACTTGCAACTCTGATGGATAGCTCTATCTTTCAAAATAGATGTGTCACATCTTAAATCTCATTGCAAAGGTCAGTTTAAAGCATATTGTAAGTTACACAAATGTTATTAAAGACATTGCTAGATTTATTTTCACCTCTGCACAGAGAAGACAATTGTATGCTGGAATATGTGTGAGGCAAGGCGTATCAGCTATTAAATTGCCTAAGGAGGTAGAACATAGATGGAATTCTATGTATGATTTGTTAAACAAGGCACTTGATCGGAGAACTATTTTGAATGAATTTTGTGCTTTTTATGCACAATATTTGATGATTAGTGATGAACATTGGGAGTTATGTGCCCAAATAAGAGATTTATTAGAAGCTTTTTATACTTCAACATTATTTTTTTCTGGGATATATTATCCCACATCTAATGAAGCTTTTTAAAATTACTTTACAATTCAGTAGATTTAGAGATCATTTTTTACTGAGTAGTACTATTAAAAACGTGGAAGAAAAATTTAATAAATATTGGAAAGAGGCTCCAATGACATTTTCTTTAGCTGCCGTATTTGATCCTAGGTTAAAATTAAGTGGTGTACAGTTTTTTATTGATGGAATAAATAAAAACATGAATTATATAGATTTAAATGTTTTTTCAAATATTAGGGCAAATTTACAAGTACTTTTTCAATTTTATTGTGAGCAAATGGGTACAACTGGGCTTAGTATGGGCCATTCAGAAGTCCAGTAAACAGGTGTTGGTGAGTGGGATGTGTGGTATTCTTCCCTGTCTACGGGCATGGCATCCAGCTCAAACTCAAGTAACACTGTCACGGAGTTATCATCGTATCTTGACGTCGGTGTAATACGGGTGCATGATGCATCTAGTTTTGACCTTTTAGCTTGGTGGAAGCAACAAGAAAGCATTTATCCGGTGTTGGCCGCCATGACTTGTGATCTATTGACTATTCCAATTTCTTCTGTAACATCAGAACATGCTTTTAGTGCAGGTGGACGTGTGGTGGATGACAAAAGAACCAATCTGACTGAAGAAACGGTGGAATGTTGTGTTTGCCTACAAGACTGGTATTTGGCAGATAAGAGGAAGCAAGAGTTGACATCAATGGAAGATTATGATCCAGCATAATACATTAGTGGACTACACATCTGATTTTTTACTTTTTCCTTCATTGTAATTTTTAAATTTATAAGTTTTTCATTCTTTTTTATTTTTATTTTCTAAAAAGTTCGTAAGGTTTTGAAGGTAATCCTATTTAGAAACCTTCAAGAAGTTAAGATCCAAATGGTTCTCTATTCTCAGTGGAGTAGGTCGAGTTTGACCGAACCACTTAAATATCTTTTTCATTCTCCGTGATTGTGTGATGTTAAAATTTTTTACTTATTTGATAATTCAATAGCCACTGTAAAGAAAATCCATTAATTTTTAACTGTTTCATTATTGAAAATACAGTGGCTATAATGCCAGTTAAAATCCAAATGGTTCTCTCTTACACTAACTGTGTCTTGGACTCTTTCTATATGAACTCAATTTCTATGTATTCTATACGAACAAACATAAAGGATGGTAATTATAAACAAATAGTTCCACTAATGATTTTTATTTTTATTTTTTGTTACAATCACTGATGAATTTATAGTGTTGAGCTCATAAAATCCTTTTGAAGCCTTATTGTAGAGCATCACGAAGTATTAAAAATCTATAGTTAAATAATTTCAATCACCCGAATTTTTTTAGTGAACTATGTTTGATTGTTCACAACAAATGGAAAAACAAAGTTTTAGTAATAAAAAAGTTTACTTTTACTTTATCAGAACCTAAACATTTTACTTTCTAAAAGACAAGTAAAGTAATTACACTACCATTTGCCAACTGTTCACTTCACTTCTTGAAAGACATGTTAGTTTTTGTTTTATTCTTTTTTTTTTTAATACTGAAAAAAAAAAAAAAAAAAAAACAGTGCAGGCCCGCCTGGCCCGGCCCGCCAGCGGGCCGTGCTGGGCCAGGGTTTTTCCCTGGCGGGCCGACTATGAAGGGCCGGCCCAGCCCGTTTGACATCCCCAGACTAGTACCAAGTTGGGGTTTTTAAGCTTTCATTTCTCTTCCCTTCTCAATGGCTGCTGAAAAAGAAGCTGCTCTTGCAGCTGTTCCATCTGATTCTCCCACCATGTAACATCTTTCTCTCTATCGTCAGGTTCTTATTTCATTTCATTTTTTTTCTTCAAGGGTTCTTAATACTTTTTTAGTTGGGATACTGTTGTTCTGATTTTGGTATGGAGAATTGGGAAAACTGTATTTGAATCTGAGTTGATTTCTGTTCTGTTAAAATATTGGAATCTCTCGCTAATTGCAACACGGGGAACGTCCAAATCTGCTCTTTATGTACTAATAACAATGTTCTCATTGTCTATTCAAGCCCCTCTCTCTACAACCCATTTGTCATTTGTTTGTTTGTCAATCTGGTTTGTGTGTTGATGTTTATTTGGGATGTATGCACTATCAATAACATGGCTGTTATTTTCTGGGTATTTAGATATTCATATTTTCCTTGGTTGATTGGTCAGGAAAGATTTGTTGCTTGGATTAGTTGATGATTTTTGGGGTTTCCAAAAGAAGGAAAAATGTGAGATGGGTGGGTGTGATTTTGATATGTTGCAGAAGTTATCATCATCATCATCATCATTATTTCTCTTGTTTGAAACAGAAAATGGAAAGATGGGTGTCAAGTTTCTTCCTATCTGGGACATCAATTAATTTCTTTATGTTTACATAATAGGCGAGTTGGATTAACAGTTCTATAGTGCAAGAGTCCAGATCCCCTGTTTCGTATAAACAGGGAGATGCTGTTTTGTCCAATCCAGGGTGGCAATTGTGGATTCATAGTGCAAATATAAAGGCCACCATACTATACAAATCTTCATGCTGAGGATCAAATTTCCTTTGAGCGAAATAGTTCTTGATGAGGACCCGTTGCACAGTTGGGCGCTGCTCGTTGTTTCAACCACGAGGTTGCGAGTTTCAAGTCACATTACCTGTCCCAGGGATGTGGACAGTTTGGGTACTGATTGGGTCTGTGCCGTGGTGGAACTGAACAGCTGAACCCAATTTAATTTAAATAGCCGGTATGGATTGGGTCCATGGTGGACCTAAATCCAGATGTTTGGATTTAGAAACCTTCCTCTTATGTCTTTCAGAAGGTCTTGGTTGGGATTGTCCTCACAAGGTTGGAGGCATTTTGTTGGCTGGTGGCCAGAGGGGAGATTGCCTTTATTGATAAATTTAGGAGGGGGTATGTCTTCTTCTTTATATTAGAGTGAGTGCATAGACAAAGAGGATAAGGAATCTTTTGACTATCTGTTTCTTCATTGCCCCCTTTCCTAGAAGGTCTGGTCAGCTCTCTTATCCAGGTTTGGGTTAAGCTGGTGTTTTGCAAGGTTGATAGGGGAGACTATGGCTTCCTAGATTCTTTGCCTTTTTCTTCTTTTAGGGAAGCTCTATGAAGTTCTTCATTGCTTACTATCTTGTGGGAGATTTGGAACGAGAGAAATAACAAAATGTTTCATTTCAAGGAGAAAGGGGTGGAAGAGGTGGTAGATGGGGTAGTTGTATCCATTGGCAGGTGGGTTCTCTTTAGACCGAAGTTCAGAGGTTTCAAGTTTGATGGCTTTTTCTCCAATTGTAATGCATGTATTAGAGTTAGTAGTGTAATGTGTGTACTTTGTCTTCAAAATTAAGGAGGCTGACCACAAGGAACCCACTTCCTCTAGGTTACTTTAAGTTTGATGTGGATGGAGCTGCTAGAGGGAATTTGGTGGCCCAGACAGGCATTGGAGGAGCTCTCTTTTAATGACATTAGGGAGTGTAGATTAAATTTATCCAGAGTCTAGATACACTGTCATTAAGGACTCATATGAGGTAATGTTGGCTATTGGGGAGGGATTTAGGATCTTCTTGGGACTTCCTCCGGCCGCCTTATTGTGGAGAGAGCGCTTCTTTTGATGTGGTCTATTGAATTTCTTGCAGTTCCTCTAATGCATGGAGGATGCACTTTATCCTTGGGGGGATATCAGTCGTTAAGTGACTCCCTGTATATCCTTTTGTCATGTGTGGACTGTGGAGAGGCTAATGTGGTGCCTGATTCTTTGGCCAAGTCCGGAGTAGATATTGTTTCCTTTTATTCTGGCCCTCTCTTGTATGTCCTCTTTTTCTTTCCTTGCTTTCCAATATATGTTGTATTTTTTCTTTAAAAAAAAAAATCACAGATGATGCTGTTGTCTATTGCAATAACTGTACTTTCCCATGAAATTGCAATACATTGGGTATGATGTCTCTTTCTCTCTTACCATTTCCTTTTGTTTGATTAACAAATCTATGTATGTTTATGATGGAAGACTACCAAAATCTACTGAGCATGTTGTTTATACTTTCTCCATAGACTAGAAGTACCTTTTTTTTTTTTTTTTTGGTTTGTTCTTGCAATGCGTCAACATGAGGTTTATTCATTAAATTCTGTCATATATCCAGATTCGACAAAATTATAAACAAGGAAATCCCTTCCAACGTGGTTTATGAGGATGACAAGGTATAGTTTTATTTTCTAGTTCATATTATTGCTTGGGATAGATGCATGCCAATGATTTCATTTGAGTGATTGCTAGGCATCTTGGTTTGGATAAAGAGTGTAAACATTGCTTGATATGCACAGATGCATATCTACATAGCTCCTTGAGCTCAAGTATAAGTTACCAATAAGAATATAGAATAGTCGAAAAAATAATATGAAGTCTGAATTGATTTGATACTACCTCCAAAAAAACTGTTCTACTGTCTTTGGGTCAGCTGGAATTTTTTGCATTAGGTAGTTGACATTTGGCTGAGATGCAGAATTGGTGCTTGATGCAAGCTGCCACTTTTAGTTCCTCAAGAATTGATGTTCTAATTGTATCTGAGTTCAGACTGTTGGTTGACTTAATAGATCCAGCAGTCCAATCTGTATTAACTGTGGAACCCATTTTCTGGAGATGATGGCAGTTGATTTGATGGACCCTCTGTGGTGAGGGATAGCCCGAGGAACACTGAAATTCCCTATTCCTAGATTTTTGGCCCATGACTAGACTGTTAAACTTGGATAGCAGCAGCAATCTTGTTTAGAAGGCCAGAGAAGACATTCATGCCTGTATACATATATGGCTATGGGGAGTAAGGCCTGGAGAAAAGGCTTGATCACGCTTGTATAAAGGGCCAAAGCACGAAATTGTCCTGCTAAAGACAAATAGGAAACTACATCCAAATCTAATCAAATTTCTAACTAAGAGTCCTGATCACAACTCATCAAGAAAGAAATTAAAAAGTAACAAAAATCCCAAGGAAAAAAGGACTTCTTTGTCTTTGGATGTTTAGTCATGAAGCCTCTCGTTTGGGCCCTAAATGTGAACCATGGGCCTGGTGGCTCGGCCCACATAATCTTCCATGGGCCACGGGCCTGCCTGATTCGGTCCACATAGTTTTTAATAGGACGTGACTCTACACTTTCTAAAAGTTGACACATATTTAGGTACCAGGGTTGTAACAAGCAGGGGCAGCCCCCCAGGAAATTCTTTGAAATCCTATTCATGTCATCTGATTTAATATGGTATATCATGATTTCTATAAGAAAAATGTTTACATCATGCAGTTAACTTGATTGCTTTATTTGAAGTATAACCTTTCTTCTTTGGAACAATTCTGATTTACAGAAAGTATTGCCATTTAGTATTTAGATTCCTTTCAAACATTTTATGTTGACAAGGCATTAGCAGTGCAATTAATGAAAGAATGCATTAAAATGGTATCTTACAAGTATTAATGCAGTATTCATTACCATTATTGTATATATGGGTATCTATGTACTGCATAGAACAGGGATTTAGGATTTCCAATCTGTGGGTTGGAGGCATGACACATGCATATCAGGGAATCAGGGTCCACCATGTATCCCTGCATAAAGGAAAAGAAAAAGAAAACTCAGGTTCATGGACTTGGATATCTTGGCATATTGTATATACTCTCAGCTCGGCAACGAGGATGGGATTTCAGTTGAATTTAAGTGCAGTTCACATTCACTAAAAGTAGCACGGCATGCACAACTCTGCTTGCTTATTCTTCTTCTTGATGTAAAGGAGATGTTGTTACCATCTCACTTTTTAATTTGGGGATAGATCAGTCGCGCCATTATTTGTGGTGTTTGTTACCTCTCCTCTCGAATTTTATTCCATAAAATTTCAACACTTTGATTTTCTATTCAAATGATACTTAATTACATCACATCCCAAAATAAACAAAAGTTGTTCCAGCTTTGGAAACTTGGGAAAATTGCAAAAGTATCTCTATTTTATTGCTAGAAATTTTAGAACATGCATTGCGTGCTATCAATTCTAATGTGCGTGACCTGTACTTTTGCAATTTTCCTAATGCAAACAAAGGGTCACATTGCTGTATAGAAAATTTTAAAAACACAAAGGAATTGAAGCTTATCTGTGCCACATTGCTGCTTAAAACAATAGCCTTTAGGGTTTCTTTCACTTGTGAATGACTCTTAAATTAATTTAGTTGAAAGGGGCAGCACAACAATGGAAAACCTTGGAAACTCACAAACCCAACGTTTCTGAACTTTTTACTTGGGCACAGCTATGGATATAGGGGTCTGTGGCAAAAACAGATACAGTGTGTCTGCTAGGGAAACTTTTAATTCTTAATACTCTCATACAACTCAAATGCACTAGTACATTTAGAAGTTATATTTTGAAAGAAGATTGCAATTGTTAATATAAAAAATTGTATCACATTTATCATATAAGGTTGAAAGTGCATTAAAGCAACATAAAAAGTGTGTGTATATATATATTTATATAGGGAGATGCTCCTATAAGAGATATCTCTCACCTTATATGAGAGATAGGAGTGGGGGCCCTCACATTTAAGTTGTTGGCATTGGATATAGATGTGAGGGCCCCCACCTTATCTCTCATAGTAAGGTGAGAGCATCTCTCATAGGAGCATCTCTCATATATATATTTATTGCAATATAAGAAAATAAATGGACCATATGACAAGAAAATACTTCAGTGTCTTTTTGTCTTTTTTCATCTTTTATTTTTATCCACTGCCTGAGTTCTCTTTGAAAGTAATGTAGCAAGTTGTTAATCAAGAGAAATAAAGAGAAAAAAAAAAAAAAAAAAAAACCCTTAAGTATTGGCTAACATTTTTTTTAATGGCAAGTACTGCGTGAACATTCCCGGCCCACTAAAAAAGAAATCACTAGCTGTAAAATCCTTAAACTGAGGCTAGTTTTTATCTACTATTGTGGGCAATTTTTTTGCAGGTTCTTGCTTTCAGAGACATAGCTCCCCAGGCTCCTATCCACATCTTAATTATCCCCAAAGTAAAAGATGGATTGACTGGGCTCTCTAAGGTATCCTTTGATGCCTTTCCACTTCCAAATTATTGCATTTCTCTTTTACCAACAAAAAGTTGTCACTTTTTTTTTTTCCTAATAATAGATTTATATTTATATTTTTTTGTTTGCAAGAAATGCATATCTTTATTGATCTGGAGAAACAAATGAAAACAGAAGTCAATAAAAGAGAAACATCACTTGAACCAAATAGGTATATACCGAGTTGCCAACATCATTACTCATGGGCTGATAGTTGATGTCACAGCAGAAGTGCGGGCCATCTTGAAGTGCCAATTTTTGTACCTCAAATCACAATTGGTTTGAATATGTTGGCAGTCACTGATGGTTATATATAATATGCTTGTGATGCAGGACCATGCAAGGCTTATAGGCCTTGGTACAATCCCACAATGCAGACCCCTCAAAAGATGAATTGAAGGTCTCAATAGAAGAATATTTCTTCCACTAGCTTAGGGATCAACCAATGACAGGCATATTTGCTATCCCATCTGAGGATTTGACAAAGCTAGGTTAAAAGAGGTTTTCAACAAAGTTGAGATGTGTGAACTGTGAACTAGCTAACAAAGGTTCAGATTTGTATTTAGAAATCCCTGCAGTTTAGTGTGGCCCAAATAGTCATTAACCAACTCAAAATCTGAAATATGTGCAAAGGAATCAAAAGATTTGATCAAAAGGGGTCCAAAACCCTAGAATTGGGTTTGCCTGGGCTGGGTATAGCAAATAGGGGTTCGGCTGGGCCTTGTTTGCCTATATGAGGTTTGGCTAATTGGGGTAGTGGTTGGAATGGGATCAGCTATGGCTGGTTTGATGCTTGGGTAGGTGCAGCCATTGAGAACAAGGTTTTGGAGAAGTTTATCTAGGGTGGATTGAGAATTGAAGGGTTCAGCTGATGTTAGGTAGGACTTGGGCTGGGCAATGATGTGGTTTAGGGTTTAGGGATAGTCGACCATGTGGATTTGGGGTTTTTAAGTCATCGACCAAAGGTTTGGATGTTTCTGGGCTGTGATTTGTGTGGGTTGGCCCGGCCGATTGGTTTAAATGTTTATGGCATAGTTGATGGATACAACTTTGATGAATCTCATGGTTATCAGTTGTTTGAGCAATTGGATGGGATGTGAAAGATATGGCTTGTTTAGGGTTGACTTGATGAACAAGATGATAGAACTTGGGAAGGTGAAAACCAATGAAACCTCAAATAATAGAAAAGGAGAAGAAGAAGAAGATTACCTGGTTTTGCATGGCCTAATGTGGATGGCCCCACGCCAATGGTTTCACACTAGATCCACTCACAGGAGAAAGCGACAAGCTCGATTTCTTTGTCACTCATCGTTATTCTTAAAAGAGCATTGCGATTCTTCTTCCTTGAAGTTGGAAAACATTTGGAAAGAAAACAAACCAAATCTCTCTCCTCTTGATCCACATTAGCATATGGCCCTGCCTCCTTACTCTACGTGGTTTCATCTAAAAACAAAAGGAATAATTATATGTGTATACCCCCCCGCCTCATCCCGCATTAGAGTGATAATTAACTCTCTCTTCCTCTTCCTCCTCCTTCGCGCCTCTCTCTCGCTCACAAACTTGCCCAATCTCTTACATATACCCATGATTACAATCTTTTTGATCTTAGCACCTACCAAGGTATAATTTCTGGTTCCGATGCTCTGCTATTTTGCTACTCTTGATGTCAATATAAATTTGTCTTTGTAAGTTGTGTTTTTTTAAGGCATGGAATCTGGAGATTTGACATTGGGGGCTTTTCTTTAAAAAAGTCAATTGTTTGTAAATGTAACTGTTTTTCTGTTTCCAAGACATGGAGTCACTGGGGATTTAACACTGAAGCTTCTTTGGTTCCTAAAAAAAAAAAAAAAATTTGCTCAATAGTTCTAAGGCCTCACAACCCTCCACTCAGACGATTTTTACCCAACTCTGCTGCCAATAATTATTCACATGTCTTTAATACAAATCATCTTCAATCGAATAATAAATAATAATTTAAAATCAAGGATTGGGGGTAATATAATGGGTTCTTGGGGTTTTCGTTAGATGTTTGATTAGTTGGTTGGAACATATTTGGAGTTTTTGTTTTAACTATAAGAATATTTATGATTTTATTTGTAAAATAAAAACCTAACCTAGACTTAATCTCATATGTAGAAAACACTCTGATGGCTGAGATTAAAACACTTACATAAGCATTATGGATCCCACATAATAAATCCAATTAATAAAAATAAATAAAACAAAACAAACTAGGAAAAGAAAAATGCAACTGGCCTTGGACGATTGGGCATACGGCCTGTATGGTCAACTTAGGTGGGCCCCCCCTTCCCCTTCACCTTAGATGGGCCCTCTAAATCTTTGATGCTTGTTTGTCTTCTTTGCTGGTCCCTCCTATGTGGCACCTCCCAATGTGGGGTCTTCTTGATGTTTGCCACACGGGGTATTCATCTTGAGCATAGGCAGTGATCACCCAACCATAAAGGTGCCTGTGTATTTGTCTTCTTAGTCGTCTTCTTCTCTTGTAGAATTTGTGTGGAGGAGCTTTGATGTTGTTATCAGCTTGCGCTTTGGAGCAGCACAAAGTTTTGTCTTTTCCACCCTCAATCACTACTCAGTGCCAATAACCTCTATTGATCTCAAGAGTAGTGTCTCATCCAGCGTGCTTTCCATTTTCTTCAACACTTGTAAACACACCCCATGGAGACATTTGTTGGTCTTTATTTGCAATGGGGAAAAGCCACCTTGTTACCAAGCAATAATTGATTGAATGAGGATCTGTCCTAGAACATTAATACCTAATTGCCAATTGTTTCAATTTATTTTGAACTTTGGACCTTTCAGTTTGTTTTTTTTTTTTTTTTTTAATAAGATGCCTTAGTCTTACAGCTTCAATTGATGTTTATCCTAAATACTGCCTGAAAGTCAGAAAAGAAAAAGGATGTTCTGGCACTGCAACAATTCATTTTTTTCTTTCAAATTCTGTCAGCAGGTGTCTCCTCTGTAAGTTTAGGAATTAACCGATCGCAAGTAACCTGCAAGAAAAAAAAAAGAAAAGAAGAAGTAGCCTGCAAGAGGACGCAATCCCGAATTAATCCAAACATTTGGCAAACATAAATGTTTTTTTTTTTTGCTACTTAATTAACATTCTTTTCATTGATTTATTGTTGTTCTCAGGCGGAGGAGAGGCACTGTGAGATTCTGGGCTATCTTTTGTACACTGCCAGACTTGTAGCTAAACAGGAGGGCCTGGATGATGGCTTTAGGATTGTTATAAATGATGGACCAAAAGGATGTCTGTATTCTATTCTCTCCGTTCTTGTAAGTTTGACCAGAGAACTTTTGGGCTTTTTTGTTGGCTGACCATTTGATGGTTTTTGCAGGTCAATCTGTATATCATCTGCACATCCATCTTCTTGGGGGGCGACAGATGACCTGGCCCGCTGGCTAATTTCAGTTTTATGAGTAGAATTTAAAGGCAGCTGGGTAAGATGCATCCATGTGTTCCTCCCTCTACCTAAATACTGTTGAAAAGGAATAAAACATTCTGCCACTCTTAATTCTGGTCTGTAGAGCCACTGCAAAATGTTATGTAACCCTACTCAAAGATTTTCATGATTATGACCCATCTTATCGTATCTGTGATAGAACTGTTTATGGATTACATGATTTTAGAGTGGGAGAACCACAGGTCTTTTGGCCCATGGCACTGAAATTTATAGTTTGATCCACTGAAAGTTCGAGGGCCGATGGCTTAATAGTTTGAACTTTCTGCATGATGCACCTAATGGATAGAGCCAAAACTCTCTCGAGATTGAAAGATACTGTGTATGTTTGGCACATTCTGTGGACTGATATTGCATTCTTTTCACAGTTCACATTGTCTATCAGCTTAGGTGCCAATTGAAGATTAAGTTTTTTGCTCTTAATGAGAGTCTTGGAATATCCGATGGGGGTACTCATGGGCTGGGCCGCCCATGCCCAAACTGCATTGGACACCATTTACTCATTTAGGTTGTGTTCTTAGCCCTCGGGGCTGTGGATTTGACCTGGTCCTAAATTTTTGGCTCTACAGTTAAAAGGGCTTGACTTGGGGATTATGTATGCTTAAAGGACTAGCTCGAGTTACAGGTCTGTTGAATGTATCCAGTCTATTAAGCCGGACAACTAAATAGAAAATATGATTGTACATAGAGTTGAGTGAAAAATAAAATCCTGAGAGCAATTTGTCCTCTCAAGTGCTGAGATTGATTCTTGAGCTTAAGGACAGAGCTCTAGGTCTCTCTGTCTCTGTCTCCTGTTATCCTTTGACTTGTAATGAGCTCTCTGCAATTTTGTGTGTTTTTATTGGTGTCTGGGCCAGGTGGTCACTTATTCTGTAGGTTTAGGAATCAGCTATTTCTTGAGAGATTAGTTGATTAGTTCTTCTCCATGAAAGTATCCCAGGGGCTCATTCTACTAGGGAAGCAAAATTTTCCTTCAATCTAGAGAGTTATAGACTGATCATATATGTTTTGAGTGATAAATCCTATGGTGAGCCCACTACCACTGGAATGAAATTTGAATTAGTGCAAATTCACTGGCGACTTGTGATGGGCCATCATATATTGATGATGACTTAGAGAAAAAGAGTGGGTGATCACTGGAAACCCAAGTTTTGTCAAAACTGATAAGTTTTCTCTCTCTCTCTCTCTCTCTCTCTCTCAAAAGACTTCTTCATTATTGATTGTCCAGAGAATGGAAGATGGGTGTTTAATGTCAGGATTTATTTGTGGGTCCTTTTGGACCTTCGACCGCAATGACCGCGAAAGGCGTCTTATCCTAGTGGTAAGATGTGTTAGTTCTCACCTGGATTCAAAGGGAAGGGATCGATCCTGGGAATGTGCTCTCACTCACCCACCCGAGGTCTCCTACTCTCATTCGAGGGCTCCCTTATCTCACCCGAGGTTTCCTTCCATCACCCGAGTGAGTGGGGCTTGATGGGGTGAAAAAAAAAAAAAAGTGGCTGAGACCCATTTCAGGTGGCATGGTCATGTTCTTGGTGGATCCCATAGGGGCCCTCACACAGAGACCGATTTATCACATGGGACTCACTAAAACAAGGGAGTGGAAAATCCTCTCAAATGTCTTTATCATTACAGTAATGAATTCCATTTCTATTTATGTGGAATGTGGATCTTCAACATGATACCGTGCATGTTACCATTTCATATTTAGTTTTGAAATAAGAATTCTCACCAAGTCTTAATAAGTAGTGTTTTTTGTATTTTCTTCTCCAATCTGCTCTTTCTTTGGACTCACAGTAATCGTTGCATACACGTTGTTATTGTTGTCGTCTAGACGTTTCTACTTCTTATTGCTTATAGAAGTTTTTAGACTTACTTGAAGTTTTTAGACTTACTTTGTGGCGTGGCTGAACCAGGATTTTTTTTTAACAGGTGCAGACCTTAATTGGTAATTTGGTTTTGGGCAAACCGAGGATTTTTCTATGAATTTTGAGAGTGGACTCACAATTAGATTTTTTAAAGCAGATTGCGATTTGATGGGTGTGACTACACCTGCGTGTTTGTCCCTGGGTCTAGGGGCAGACCGAGGTACATGGATCTTGGGGCTGAAGTCCCCATCCATACTTCAAAAAAGTTAAATTTCTTTAAAAAAGCCCTTGCAAATATTAAAAATTTATGTTTTTTTTTTTTTTTTTTTTTTTTCTCGAATATTTCTTTCACATAGAGCCCCCTAGTTGAATTTCCTAGTTCTGCCCTTGCCCTTGGTCACTATCTAATGGTGGCTAGATGACCTACATCCACTTGATTTGGACCGTTCATCATAGGACCCCACCATAGTTTCTTTGCCCATCAGTTACTTTATCCACTTTTCTATCTGGCCACCCAATTTTATTTTATTTTTGCTGTTTTTGGCAAATAATCATACTATCAATATGAAGACCCAAGTATAAACTCTGATGGGTAGTTCAATTGGCCTAGGACTATGGTTTGCACTCGGAGGTTGTGGGTTCAAAACTGCACTACTATACTGGGGCCACAGGCGAATTTTACCCGACTTTCTCTCATGGGCCCTTAGGGATTATTTTGGCTCAAAGGGCTAGAACCTGTATCTTTTTTTCTTTAAAAAAAAAAAAAAAAAAAAAAAAAAACTCAAGTATTGATTCCTGAGCACATGTATGATGCTGAGGTGCCAACACCTCTTGACCATGAGTGTGTAGGGTTTCTAGCCTTGCAATGATAGGTCATGACTGTATACCATTCTCGGCCCTAGACTTGGCAAAGAGGTCATGTTGCCCGAATTTTCTCAGTCCACATCTTTGGATGGGCCCACGGTTCTTTGACTGAACCGTCCAATGAAAACTTTGTGCCACGTTACTATTGTCAATGTCTTGTGATTTTGTTGTGTTTACCACATGTTCTGGTGGGGCCCACCTGAAGGTCCCCATGTACACAACAATGGATATGAATAAACTGCAATTTTTTTTCTAAAACCCAGGCTCACACAGGACTCGTAGACCTGTTGAGTTGAGTTGCTTGATCAATTAACTCGCCTAAACTGAGTCGAGTCGAGTCTGGCCAACCTGAGTCTGACTTTTTTTTTTATGATAAACAATGATAGGTCCTTTTGCCCTCTTCTCCAGGGTTGACTGACTGTACTAAACCCCCCATCAACTCAAGCTGAAATCCAACTGGTTAGTCAGGGTTTCGCCTTTAATATTTTTGGCTTGAGTTTGGGCTGACATTTCTGACCTGATTAAGAAATGGGCGGTGGTCAGGTTCACATTGATTCCAATCAATCAATAAATGGGCTTTCTCAACCCAAGAACCCAACCCAAATCAGCCCAGCCCGACTAATTGTCCTATGACCCAATTAAAGACATTTTTAACTTTTGGGGCGGGTTTCGATTGAGATTCTTGACCCAATTAATAAATGGGTCTGGACCAGGTTGAGCCCATTCATGTCATCCACATAGCTTAACCTTACTTTTCTGATAGTGGGCTTTCAAAAGGTATGACTCCTTCCATATTTCAACTTCTGCCCGCTATTCCTGACCCTAGCTTTCTGCTTTAATACAATGTGAAGATTTCAATCAACATCTTTTCTTATTCCTTGCTTTGCATGCACACCTTCTTGTCTTTGAAGAAAGATGCTTCTAATCTGCTACTTCTGCTGTTGAAAGGCAAAGATTTCCCCACAAGAGAAAGGCCAAGTGTACAGATTCCAGAAAGTCCTTGGATTTGAAAGAGAAATGAATGATTGGTAGCTGGAACTGACCTATCATTTTTTCTAGTTTGCCAATATGACCCTTACATTGTTGAGGTAATTATAATGGTAAACCACCCAATTCATTTGTGATTGGTTAGTAGGGGTTGAATGACTTGGGCAGGGTCAAACCCAAGCCCAAACCCATATGTTCTATCCCAT
The DNA here is from genome assembly GCA_028538565.1 of Umbellularia californica. Taxonomy (NCBI): domain Eukaryota; kingdom Viridiplantae; phylum Streptophyta; class Magnoliopsida; order Laurales; family Lauraceae; genus Umbellularia; species Umbellularia californica. The sequence goes on from JAPQWN010000001.1 coordinate 88,807,958, forward strand.
CAGAATTTTGGTTTTGGGCCTGGGAACTAGAAATGAATGGGGTTTGGGTTGTAGATTAACCGATAAGAAAGCCAAGGGCTAAATGAGGCCCACCATGGAGGAGGGGAGGGTGACTAGGAAGGGTTATTAATGAATAGGGGGCCCACCAAATCTCTGATCCAAAGGAATTGAATGACATATATAGTCTTCAAAACCTATGATGCACCGATATTTCAAAATGGCCCAACGTATCGTGTCGTATTATATCCGATACTTTATATTTTTTATGTGTAAAATCTATGTTCCTGTCATTTCCATACAGTATCCACTATCCAGGCATCATAGTTCAAAACAATCTTGATGATTGTCAAATTGGGTCTGGTGGCAATAGGGGTAGAAAGTGTTGCATTGGATGGGATCAGAAGTGGGTCCATGTTGGACTGACTGGGTAGGATCTAGGCCTATTTCCCTTCCTCACTGTTAATCAGGGATGACCCAAAATCACCCAGGATAAAAATATGATCTTAGGGAATGAGTTTAAGCTAAATGCTCAATAGAAATAATGTGGCAACTTGAGGGGTATATGCAAACATTAATAATCAATACAAATAAAGTTCCTCATCTTGACATTCAAAGGGAATTTAATTGGCCTTATTAGCCCACATGCATTGACCAAAGAAAAAAAGGAACCCATACACTAACGGGCACGAAACAGCAATGGTAGATGCATGGAGTCTTAAGTCTTAACCATTACATTACTCTCTCTCTCTCTCTCTCTCTCTCTCTCTCTCTCTATAAATAGAGACACCTTCCTCTACAAAGGTAGTTTTGCCACTCTCTTACCAGAGGCAGAGGCACTTCTTCCATTCCATTCCTCAGATTATAATTTCCTCAACATTCCAAGAGAATATTCTATTACCCATCAATCTTGTACTAGTAAGTGAAACACCCATTTCTCTTTTGTTGACAGATATGTCTAATTCTTTATATACTGCTGTTTTTAGCTGTTTTGTTGTTCTTGTTGACGCAATTGTTGCTGGTGTGTCATCCATCATCTTTATAAGAAGAAGATGGATGGGTTAGAAGATTATGATACTTGATCAAAATTCTAAAATTTTATGTGGGCAACCTCTTAAAATGATTGTGATTCTTTTGGATGATGATCTTCTATTGGATTTTGGAAATTTCATATCCTGATTGTATAATCCTTGGGTTTCTAAATAATTCAGTACATTTTATTGGCTCAATACAAATACACATTCTTCTTTATCAGAGCTTTATCCTATCAATCTGGGCTTGGCATAAAGAGTTCTACTTAGAAATTCCAAGCAAGCTATGACTGAAAGTCTCATCTATTCAACTATGGGACAAGAAAGTAAGCACCCCATCTGTTGTTATGTACTGTACCACAAATGCCCATTGTGGTATAAACATTCCATCTTCATGTGGGCAGTGGATCAGCCCCTCTAAGGAATATGTTGTTGTTTCCCATTAAAGGTTGTTTGGGTGCATTAACTTATAATCCTTCTAAAATCCAACTACAGAGCAATGATGCCATTGATACAGAAATTATTTAAAAGATAGTTGCTTTTTTTTTTTTTGGTGGCTAGAAAAAGAGACGTGCATTTGATCAACAAAGGAATGTTTGAATTTGCAAAGGAATTGCTTTTCAAGGAGAGGGATATTAAAATATAGTGTGTTTAAAATGATTGTGATGAATGAAGGGATCGTTCAAAGAAACCAAGTTAGACAAGAAGCCCATAGAGCACAGATTCTTTGAAACCTTCCTAGATTTAGCATCCTTCACTCTTGTTGGATTCATCTTGTTTTAGTTTGTTTTAAATCCAACTGAGATTTGATACATATTCATTTGTATTGGAAATCATTTAGTCAATTCATACATAACCAGCCTGTAGTTTTATTAATAACAATTGAAGGACCTTTGATTAGTATGTATCTTGGAATTCTCAAATCAGTCTCTTTGCCTTTTCTCCCTTCAATCAATTTTTTCAATATGACCCATATTTGATAATAAGAAATAAGAACTAACCATTGAAGATAAATAACTCTGTTTCCCATTTTCCATTGCTGCAGCTGAACTAAACATCATGAGCTCCCAAGATCTGACTTCCTTGGAAAGCCAAAACCAGAGCTGCAACGATCAACCTGCAATGCACCTGAATTCCATGAAGAGATCATGGTCCACGGATTCTTTTTCGAGCAATTCAAGCGGCAAGGCCTGCGTGTGTTCTCCTACAAAACATGCTGGATCATTCCGGTGCAGGCTCCATCGCGTCTCATTTAATCAGCAACATGCTCCTCCAGCCCCACCAGCCCCACACGCCAAGCCTTCAGGTTCAATGGAAGTGGTGGAAGCCAAGTGAATTGCTATGCTTACAGAGAATTCAACAATGATTTTGTGCTCTTATTTGTGAAGTTGAAAGAGTGCACATTACATATATATATATATATATATATATATATTGAGATAAGAAACATGGGTCATGAATATGTTTCCCCTATTGATATTGTAGGTTTGTATTTCTTGTAAAGTTCTGGATGATCTATCTTTATGTTCATAGGAGAATGGCTTGTCTGTTTATAGTTACAGTTCCTCCAAGACTAGTCCCATATGCAAGCTGCTCTGTCAGAAAGCAGAATATATTTCTTTTGAAATGTGTAGATGTCTCTAGTCTCCTTATAACAAATAAAAATAAATTTGAAGAGAGAATATGTCATTTGTTATTTTTTTATAATTTTTTTCAATTATTTGCTTATATATACTATTGCACTAATCCCGAAGGGTAGCTCAGTTGGCCTAAGACCACGGTTTGCATCCGGAGGTTGTGGGTTCGAAACTTTACTACCACGCTGGGGCTACAGGAGAATTTTATCCGACTTTCTCTCCTGGGCTCGTAGAGATTATTCTAGCCCAAAGGGCTACGAACCTGCGTTATTAATATATTTCCGACTTTCTCTCCTGTGCTCGTAGGGATTATTCTAACCCAAAGGGCTACGAACCTGTGTTATTAATATATATATATATATATATATATATATATACATACTATTGCACTTAATTTTTAATTTTTCTTATTTAGCTGATTGATAAAAACAGACCATTGTTTAGCAGTTGGTCAACCAGGTGATTCGGATTAATAGGTCATTGAGTTTGACAAGTTCGAGAATCTGACCAAGTCCAACTCAGGATTCAGTCCAATCCAGCAAAGTTTAATTGATTTGGACTTTTCTGAGATAGTACTGGAATCTCCAGCCTCAAAAAACTTGTTGACCCAGCTTTAGCAGATGCTGTGTGTTCACACATCCAGATTCATTTGCAACATGTTATTTCTATATTTTTGTGTATGAATTTAAATAGGGTTAAGTGAACTAGTAGATGAGATAAGATCTCAATGATGACGATGTGTAAAAGTTGGTGAAAGTGCTTACTAAAATGAGATGAGTAAGCTAGTCCAAATATCAATGGATAGGGGATGCAATCAACCAAACCGAAGAGAATTAGCAATCTAATCTACCAAGCAATCACTATAAGAAGGCATACACAAATTTGGGAATCCATCATGATCAGTGGGCATAATAAAAACATGACTCTATCCTAGTAAGATAGGCCACCCAATGGATATGATGGTTATGTTTCGGGTACTATGAAAGGTTCACATCCACCTCAATGGTTACGTGAGTCTACTAGCAAGTTTGTGAACTTTACATGTAGAATAAACTGAGGTGAAGCATCAAATCAAGAGAGAATAAAATATAAGTGTGTTATGATGGTCTTTTATCTTAAGTGACTTGATAGAGAACTTTTTGACTCTTTGTGTAAAAAGTGGATTTTTTTTTTTTTTGTCATTTAGTGGAGAAAAGAGGTTGTTTTTTGACCTTTGTTATTCTAAAGAAAAAAAGAGATTTTTGATTTGTATGCTTTTGATACGATCCCCTGGATTTTTTTCATCCGGCAAATCGAAGCTTTACTTCACCTTCACTTTAATAGTAAATCCCCATACGGGCAATCTCATTACCAGCTAAGGTGGGGTGGGGTGGGGTGGGGTGGGGTTTGTTTTGGGGTTGAGATAGAGAGAAGACTTTGTTGAGAGAGGCATGCAATAAAGTTGTGCCGGCATCTAGAATATAAATGTATGTATTTCAATGACAGTAGGTGCGTGACACTACTGTCCATCAATGCTCCACTGAATCACCTACCCTTTGTACCGACATGGACCTAATGGAGAACAAGGGGTGAAAGTTGGTTGGATACCCTGTTTCTCAAGCACTTAGCAATCCATTGGTTCTTCCTCCATGAGCAGTTTCTTTTCAATGATCGAAGTGTATTATGGATCCCATTTCGGGGTGGTTCCACCCTTCTTCGAGATGAATATCAATTCAAAGCCAACAAAACTCAGATAACTTTCAATATGGCAAAGGGGAATAGGTTATTTATTGGCCCACAGGCTGTAGAAAAATATGGTTGAACAATCAGGGGTTGACCCTGAATTCATTTATGCAACCTTTTCCACCGGTTTATTGGTGAAGGTACAAAACCACAAACTGCCAACTGCCTCCTACACCCATAGTTTGGATCCGGATCCCCTGACGAATCAAGGGTGACACGCAAGGGGGCGGATTTTTTCTCTTTCCTCCTTGCCTTCGTCCGCCCTCCCACGTGTCGTCCCCCGATTCGTCGAAACAGGGTTCCCTGTTTGGATGAAACAAGGGCCGGTACCCCCTAGTTTTCATCAAACATATTTAGAACCAAGACTGACAAACTCATCACAGACTCTTTAATGAATCTATGGACTTTTTTCTTTTTCATGTCAACACCACCATCCCAATCTGTGTCCAAAGTACTAAACTAATCCACCCTTTTCTCTCTCTCTTCATGTATATATATGATGATGGTTTCTTTGCTTTTCATTCATTTTCCAGAACACACACAGAATCTTGTCCCAGATGGCTTCTCTAGTTCTTCTCTTAGCTGAGTTACTCCGACCTGATAAATCAAACCTGATCAACTCTAATTCAAGTCCGGCGTCATCGTCTTGCTCTCGCGTTGCATTGGCTGGCTCTACGGGCAAGAGGGTTGTGAGAGAACCGATGAGCAAATCGCCGAAGAGCGAAAATGAAGAAATTGTTGAGGATTTATCAGAGATGAAGGTGTCTGTTGATTTGATTTGGCCTTAAGACATTTCCCTCAATGCAATTAGTTAAATTTAGTGAGGCCTTGTTGAGTTGTTTTAGCATGTAATATGTTCTACCTGCTCGTTAGGAAAATTGAGAGGTGTTCTGTAGATAGTAAGATGGATGTCTTTGTGAAAAGTCAATATTATTTATTCTGCTTATGGTTCTATTGTTCTTATGCCATTGTTCCAATAGCCTGGATCCTGTGTCTCAGCCACTACAAGGGAACCATGTAATAAATGTTTGGAACTCCATCATGGGTTCCGCATAGAGATAATCCAAACTATTTAAGATAAATTTCATCCCAGAGAACTATACATCCTTAAACTTGAGTTCAAAAGGAGCTTGCCCCTCCGTGCAATTGATCACATATTGAAAACTGTGATTAACACCATGTCAGCAGCTATGCTACGTCAGTACTACATCATATTTCCGTCGTGGGGTCAATTTTATGGTGGGGCACGCTCCTTTTGAATGAAGATTTGCAGAAGATATATCATTGAAGGGGATGACGACATTCATCCGAATGGTTTAGATTGTCTGTATGTGGCTATGTTGGCCCTAAGGTGGAATTCGAGGCATATATTACGCTGCAACATATGATTCGGACTCATGTTACAAATGCCTTTTATCTTGAAAATACCTTTACTAATATAATAAAATCTTTCACTTGACAAATCAGTGAGAATCATCTTTATTCAATCCAACCCCCTCAAACTAAGGTCCATTGTGCCCTCCATAGTGAATAGTAATCCCTAATCTTTTGACCCAATATTTGGTCTCAATCGTTTTTATGGGAACCAGTATTCTATCATTACATGTATGTGATCTTCTGATGGATCCCTTTTTCCCCCAAGTTTAATAATGTTTTTAACTGCCTAAACTGAATTATAAACATATGTTTTTTTTTGGAAAAACCTTAGGTGAGCACTTATGCTCACAATAAAGTGATCACCGTGTCCTAAATACCTAGTGGGGCCCACCTGCTCATCCATATGAGTGGATCATAAATCAGGGACCTCTTGGATAGTCATTGATCCTAGATTTGACACCCATCCGAGTTGACTGGACATTTAGATCGGCTGCGTACTTATTTTGGATGGTAAAAACTTGTGACCTCTTGGATAGTCATTGATCCTAGATCTGACACCTATCCGAGTTGATTGGACATTTAGATCGGCCGCATACTTATTTTGGATGGTAAAAACTTGTTAGCCATTGATCAAGTGATTGGGATGATGATTCGAGCCTCCATCATTATACACAATTAGTTTATATATCCTGAAGTGGGCCCACAACTGACGCTCACCTTATTGTGAGCACCGATGCTTAGGTGCTGGGGTATGTGTTCTATTTATTGGTTTTTGATATAGTGGAACCCTTGAACATTGCTAGGGTTATATCACTAATACGTGGTGAAATCTGGACTTTCCATCAAAGGTTGTTAAAGCAATGGCCATGATAATCTGATGGGATTGATCTTTGCACTCAACTTTATCTGTAGAGAGACCTTTCCATTTATCCTCTACCTGTATGGAGACATGCATCAAATGGGCCTGAGTGGAGCTGGTCCACATATAAACAGTTTGCCGCCTGCTAGTAGTAGAAGATTTTCCATATGATAGTTGGTGAAATCTTGGCCTTTAATCAATGCATATGATGGCCCATAAACTTTGATTTCCAGGCCCACAACCATCCAATGAAAGGACCCACTAAATGACCATTAATTAAATCAGTCCAAAAGCCAATTCCAATTGCAATGTTTCTATCGAACCGTTGGATTAGTTTGCTTCAAGGCCCATCAGATGATGCAAGCGTCTTGTAGAATCTAGACCATCCAACGAGCGTCATGTGGAAACCGTCCTATATTTAACCTCATCAAAATCGGACGGTATCCGGCTGCTAGAGTCAAATGGATGGTCCAGATGAAATTCTAAAACAACTCCCTTTTCTTTTCCAAACCCTAAAAAAAGGTGAACACCCCAAAAACCCTAACCCTAAAATCCTCCACACCGGCGTATATAAACTCCTTTCTCATTCGGTTTCTCACTACTTCAAAATCCCAAAATCTTTCTTGGTTTCTTTCCAAACCCATCCCTCCAAGAGGCCCCAGAAGTGAAAAACCTAAATCTCTGATTCCATGTAGCTCTCTTTTCTGAGTTTTTTTGTTTCTCTTTTCTTCATCTTTATTGGGCAGATGAGGAATCTCATTTTAATGGGTAATTTGCATCTGAATTTTCCATTGATGTTATCACCTTGGAGATCTGATGCCCATCTCATTATTCTCATATGTTCCCTCTTTCTTTTCAAAGCTAAGCTTTCAGTTATGGATTTTTCTCCTTGAGTGTTTAATTAGACCTACCATCTCTGTTTAGTAAACCTTTTCATTTTAAAGAATAGATGGTGTCCATTCTTAATTTTCTTATTTGTTTTATTTTATTTTATTTTATTATTATTATTTTGTCATTTTGAAGTGCTGTTATAGTTATCTGTTTGTGATAATCAAAATGCAGCATGGGAATTATTATAATGTGAATCCTGTTTTTTGATTTGGATTTTGTTAGGTTTTTTGATTTGGTATTATTATTATTGTTTTTTTTTTTTTTTTGATGATGTATTTATTTGTTGGGATTGTTGGGGCTTTGAGAGAGTGAGATGATGATTTTTGTTTCCCTATTGGTTTGATTGCTGATATGATGGCATTCATATGTATTAGCTCTATCTGATCACTCTCTAAATTCTCATCCATTCTTAGCTTTTTAAGTTCAATTTCTTCTATCCAGTTGGAATCTTGTAAAGTTTTTTTTTTTTTTTTTTTTTAGATTAGCCACTTTTGAACATGATTATTCAAGTAATTAGTTTTACCAAGTAACTAATTACTTAATAAGTAACTAATTATCAAGTAAGAAATGCTTTACCTTTAACAACAAACACTTTCAAAATTTTCCCTTACAATGTAGATATCATTCAATCCAAAAGGATATTATTCGACCCATTAATTAGCAAGGCATCAATACTAACTTTCAAAACTAATAAATCCTAACATGTTTAGAACTAGTATAATATATAGCTTGTTACATGTCCACATCCAATTGGTCGAGTTTGTATGGATTTGGAACTGGCCCTGATTAACAATTGAAATCTAAATTAGGATTCAAATCCAGATATTTTTATAAATGGGAACATAGAACTAGAACAGCTTTTAAATGCCCTGTTTTTTAGTTGGAACCAATCGGAGGATTAAATTCTCTTAACATGAACTTAATATGAAAAACGAAAGAGTGATAAAATCTAATGTTGCTTGTAATTTCTGCAAATATGTTTTTGAATAAAAAAAATTGCAACTGTCAGATTTTATCACTCTTTATTTATACTGCCAGCAAACTAGCATAAGCAGGAAACCAAAGGGCCTTGCTAGGTTGGGGTTAGTTGAGGTTTTTTAACACTGATTCACTGAGTTGTTGGGAGTTTTTTTTTTTTTTTTTTTTGTTTACAAGCTTTTGTTCATTTCTTATCTAGAGGTATTTCTTCAAAATCTATCTCTTGTAATTTCAAAATGCTCAGGGACTTCATATTAGTTAGAATAGAATGCTGGGTTTTTGAAGAGTGAACCATGGTATTTCACTAGGAAATTGTCAAGAACACTCTCATCATAGTAAGAGGTGCCAGCTCTTTTAACTTCCCTCACCTGATGGCTGTATCACCTCACCCTATAGGTACACTAACCTCACCAGCAGTCCCTGCCCTCTATAGCAGGGTTAAAAAAAAAAAAAAAAAAGCTTAATTGGATAATGATTAATTGAGAGCACATTTTCATTTGCCTCTGATAGGGGTATTTCATTTTCATTCCTAACTAGAATATAGTCAAGTTTTCACTATTTGGGCTTCTGCATCCCATAGAATGTTCTGAGTTTCATAATCAAATAAAAAAACTGAGGGCACTAAGGAAAATACTATGGCACATAATTGTCACAGCCCAGAAGAACGTGGGCGCAGGCACAAATCATTCCTACTTCACTCACTTCATATTGGGAAGACTCCGATCAAGGCTTTTGGATGTTAGACCAAACTCAGATATGGAGACCACACTATGAAATTGATACATAGTTGTCAATTCCGTTTCGGTCATCATTTCGATCTAGCATCAAAGATTGAATATTTCGGTATTTAAAAATCCGGCAAAACTTTTTGGAATAAGAAAAAATTTAAAATATGTATATATATAAAATAGAAAAATAAAAATAGAATATAAATTATGCATGTTTCATCATATGAATTTTGAGATTTTTTTTAAAGAAAAAAGTGAAAATTGTGTTACAAACTGAAATGGACTGGAATTGACAACCAAAATGGGCTGGAAAGGACAACCTGAATGGACTGGAATTCAAACTAAAACTTTTGAGTACCCATTCCGTTTCGGCTGGAGTACCGAAATGAAGAACTCCGGTCATTCTGGTGAAACAAAATGGAATTGACAATTATGATCTGATCACAAATTATGTATGTCAATTTGGATTGAACCTGGCCTATTGACAGTGTGAACCAAAGCTATCTTGGTCCACGTGCAAATAGATGGCCCAAAAATAGCAGCCCATATCCAGTTTAAAAATGGACTGAGTTCAGAGGAGGACCATGCTGTTGACATCAATGTTGTTGAACTTAAATGACCCTGTGGGATTATGCACCTGGAGAAACATATGCATTTTGCAAAATAGTCAAATTTCAGGCATAATGCGAACTGTCAAAGTTTGAACTGGTAGTATTTTCAACTCACTCTTTTCTATGGGGGTGATGGCCCAACTAAGATGGGGCCAACCAGATCAACAGGCCAGACCCCTTGTCCTCTGGTTTCAGGATTACAAACTCAAGGCCAGAGGCATTGCAAATAATTTAGTATATGTTATGTTCTTAGTGTAGGCACATTTGGAAGGAGTCAGCTTACCCCTCCCCCATAAAAATGAGAAAAAATTTAGATATTTTTTCCCTGACTACATTGTGAAACTATGATGCTGCTCCATCTTATAATTGATGGTCTAGCAAACCCTGCAAAGAGCATCTACAGGGGAAGTTGACACTGCACGGCTGTGGCTTTTCTTTCTTCAGGTCAAGATGAGGATGATGCAAGTTTCTGCCAAATGCTTTTGAGGATAGAAGGGGATGTGGGCTAGTGTTTTTTTCTGTAAGGGGTTTGGACTTTATGTAATTTATGATCCCCTCGTATTTTGAATCTTTATTGGGTATGCCCCATTTGGAGAGTCATTGATGACTTCTCCCTCTAATCTTTTCTTTATTGAAAAACTGAAAGACATGATTATCTTTCAAAAAAAAAAAAAAAAAAGTATCTGCCAAATGCAGAATGTAGTGGAAGGTGTAAATTTGAAAGGTCTCCTCGGCAGTCATTCCATTCACATTTCAAATTCGCAAAGACAGACAAAAACTGTAAAACTGAATGCTAACTCTTGTAATAAAAGATTGCTCCATTGTAATAGGTTTCTTTCATTACATAAATCGCTTTCTTCTACATACATTTCCAGCCCCAAAATACCTGTATAGGTTTCACCCCAATGCCAAACTGCAGTTTGCGCTATCATATGGTATTTCTTGTAGATGGCATCAGGACCAAAATTGAAGCCTACCCAATCCTCAGTATGGGACAAATGATGCAGCAGTCACAAGGCTCATATGCATTTACTGACCCAAAATTCGAAGTCCACATGAACTCACATATTGACATGGATGTGAATATATAGATGACACTAACTCGCAGTTTTTCTCATTGAGATATCTGGACTGGCCTATGAGGCTTGGGTGCTGAAATACATGAACAAAAAAATACATATATTTATGTAAGTGTGCGAAAGAGTTTAGTATGAACTTAATAGGTAAACAAAAGCTTTAAAATATATTAGTAAGAAGTCCCTAAATCATATATTCACAATTATAAAGACACCTTTCATATCACTAAGAAAAGTGGTTTCATTAAAGAAGAAACAATTACAAAGCTGAATTGCATTGATAAATAAGTTGGTTCTATCAACATCCACCAACCATGGTAGTACTAGCAGTGTCATTCTTGCCATGAAAATTGCTAAACTCAATCATGCCAGTACTTTGTCAAGTGTTGGTCTAAAAACCTGAGTAATGGTCAGCTATATCAAGCACTTGGCATACTTAATGCGACTGGTACTTCGGGAACTAATCCTACTGCTTGAGTGTTTCACAGAATGCAATTTGGAAATTATAAAATCATCCAAAGAGGAAGTCTTACAAGATAACGTTAGTTATTCATTTAGGGATTTTGGATGTTCAAATAAGTGATCAATCATCCAGAAATAAGGTTGTGTAACTAAAAGATGAAAGATCAACTACACAATATTGACACAGTATGGTACAAAGGAAGTTGATTCTGCAAATAAATAAAATAAGAAAAAAAAAAAAAGCATCCTTAATGAAAGTATAGATTTCATATGGGACATAGATGAGAGGTCGTAATGAGTGTGGATAACTGTGGTCATGTTTGAATTCCGTGTTGGAGCCAGATTGCACCAAGGGTCTGCTTCAAGCCCTTCTATTTGCTTGGTGACAGACAACTTAATGGCAGATGTATAAGATGAAGTGTTGTAATTCAGAGGAAGAAAGGCATTCAAGTCAAATGGATTGTTACTCAAATGATCAAAGAGAATATAATGATTGCAAATCTAAAGGATCGAGAAGTAGAGAAGTTAAGAAGGTTGAATTTGAAAATAACCTAGTCCCACACAAGGTGCCACTTCCATTCGAGGAAGGTTTTGAGTTTTTTTATTTTTTTATTTATGGTTTTTACAACAGTAAATTTTATTAAAGAAAAAAGAACAAACAAAAGAGCAAACAATGAATGCATAAAAAAAAAAGAAAAGAAAACCAAACAAAAATACAGTCAGCTAAAAAGAAGGAAGGTTTGAGTTAAACATAACAAGTAGGATTAACACAAGGTGGGCTATGCAGAGACAAGCCAGTAGAGTAGTATGCAATTGTTAAGTGGCACTTTTGTCAAAAGGGCACTTTTATAAAATAACAGTTAAGACCTACTTAGATGTATGGAGCTAAATGTTAGGGGAAAAAAAAAAAAAAAAAACAAAAAGAGAGTGAGAAAGAAAAGCAAAGAATAAAGTTCATGCAAATTAAATAAGACTGGATTAGGAATGAGCATGTAAGAGGAAACCCCACGGTAGCTCCAATAGAATAAAAAGCTGAATCATATTTTTGAGATGGTTTCACCCACTTACAGAAGGCCAGAACCAGACCCTATAAGCTGAATCAAAGGGTAACATGTGCTACAAGAGGGAGAAGAATAATGTCAATAGCGTCAAATAGGGTTGATCCAAAGAGTAGAACTTGCAAAAGGTAACCCTAAATAGATTGTTTAAGGTGTCAACAATGGTGATAAGGATGATCCCTTCAATCATGGAGAATTGGCAAGTGTAAGGCTCATATAAACAACACTATAACAAATATTACTTTCTTGTTACATAATTAGATACATAGGAGTTTTTGTTATACTTGCTTAGAGTTTGATTGTAGAAACTTTGTTAGCCAATCCCAAATTAATGGGCTTAAGGCGATGATAATGATGATAAGCTTTTTATCATTTTTAAAAATTAAACAATAAAGTTGATCTTAAAATCCAACAGCATTTGGTCCTTGAATTAGATTTCAGATTCATTGTTATAATTTTGACAAAATGGCATAGAAACTAGTCAAGAAAATAATTTGGATTATGAGGATAGGTAGATGGGTGGTCATTAAGGAGGAGTTTAATAATTTGCATAGATATCATTCTCCACAAATGAGAAGCTTGTGTGGTCTCTGGTTCATCTAAGTACAAGATTGTAAAAATATTGGTCCCCTCCATATGGTTTCTTGAAGTTCAATGTAGATGGCACAGATAAAGGTAAGCCAGGTCTTGCAAGTATTGCAGGTGTCCTTTGGAATAACAAGGGGGACGTGCTTTTCATGTTTTCTAAGCACGCGGATCTCAGGGAGTCAAATGAGGTTGACGAGCTGTCTATTCGCGAAGCTCTAATGATTTATGATTTTCTTGTATTCATTTCATGGCAGGGTAATCGTGGAAAACAATTCCACCAATGCTATTTCTTGGTTAACCTCTATGGAAGAGGGCCGATGGAAACTCAATTTTTATTTTAATGAAATAAACTTCTCTTATCATCGATTCAAGTGGATTTAAGCATATAAGAAGATCGTAAATGGTAAGGCAGAGGTTTTACCTTGGCAATGGGTGAGTTTTAGTGTTCCCATCATGTAGCTTTTGTTGTTTCTAGTTCAGGCATAATCTCTTATTCCCTCTTTTGTTTTATTTGTGCGGATTTCATTGTATTAAGTTTGTACTTCCAATTTTAATACCCCCTCCCACACACCCACACACCCACCAAAAAAAAAAAAAAAAAGAAGTTTAAGCAAATGATGATAGTCACTCTATTAAAATTGAATATAAGAGATGTGACATGATGAGCAAATACCATTGGGATTTCCCTGATCATAGAAACTTCGTAAAAGAGAGATAGCCTCTGATGCCATGATTCCTCCAGTGCATTTGAAACCCTTTTCTTGAAAAGCTTTCCTACTGCCAAAAGAACAGAGAACTTGACGCTCATCATAGTGGAAAATGATAGTGTAGCTCATGTAAAATGAAGAAATTTACAGTGTTTATATGAGCATTTGCTTGGCCCAACAAATTGTCCATGTGGGGCTACCTTCTAGGGAGTTATGGTGGGCTCACAGAAGATACCGCCCAATAATCCCGAGTAAATGTGAACCTGTGGTTGTAATTGTCGATGTCCATGGTATGGGTCATCTGATAAGAGGTACGCGCAATGGCTTATGGTGCATTTGGTTACGTGGCCCACCAGATTTATGGCATATATTACCAAATGTGGAGTAACACAACTGAATCTATCTAAAAAAGCGCATTTATTTTAGTCAAGCATTATATACTGCTTCATATGACTTAGCAGGACAATGATGGTTAATTTTCTATATGGGAGAACCTTGGAAACTGCTCAGCTGTAGTTGCATGTAGAGATAAAATGGACCCACAGCCTCCAAATTTATCGTTAGCACAGCCATAATAGACTGCTCTTATTCCTATTTAAGAATGAGAAAACAAATAACCAATTCAAGCGTTAGATTTAAACAATCAATTTACATATGCATTTGGATGTACCCAGAATTGCAAGCAGTTCAAATCTTTCTGCAGGAACGGAAGGTCACCCATTTTACCATGGATTTGGGCATAGAAATTAGAAACTGCATTAGGTAAGTGAGATACAGTTCTCTGCCCTACTCACCAAGTCCATATCAGATGCTAAGTTAGTCTGGAGTTGGAAAGGCAGAGATATCTTTCCACCTAATGTGATCTCCAAATTCCATGCTGCACCAAATGCATGGTACAATAACCATCCATTCTGTCATAATATTCACACAGATTTCCAATTTAAGGAGCTTAGATGGTGATGGATCGGGTTAAACAGGTGACCCACCCTGACTGTCCTCTACTAGGGTAGGGCTTGAGAGCTGTTTTGTTGGGTTTGCAGCAGGTATAGATCTACAGATTTTCATCCAAGTCGAGTCTAGAGCAGGTTTGGGTTTTGGTTTGTCCCACCCCACACTGTTCATCCCCAATGTATATTATATTCTATATAATACACAAAGTTCTCTTTGTGCAGTTGGTATTTGACACTCAAAGTGGCAGTGGTGAGTTTGCAGGTTCAAGTCCCTCTTCCTGTTGACATGTATATATAAAATATTTCTCAATGTCAATATCTTGAAATAAAAAATTAAAGATAATGGTAGTACCAAACCAGACCCGATCAATACTTGTCACATGGCAAGTTTGGTATCACATATCATAAACCTATCCAGGGTTAGGGTTGGTGTTGGGTACAGGGTCATAGGTGTGAGTTGGGGCCGATTAGGGTTTACCCCCATGCATGCAAAGCCAACCTGTTGTCATTCCTCTAGGGAAGGGTACATCCAAATGTGTTATAAACAACTGGGTTGATGAGCAAACCAAGAATGGACAAGGCGGCAGCACACATAATGCACGGTTCACATGTAACATAAAGATCACATCTTGAAAATTTCTCTGCAACTTCTAGTTGTGAAAAGCCAGATTTTTGCCACTGCTCAAGTAGTATGTCAATTGCTTCCATCTCAGCATGCCTGGTAGCCTGTACACATAAATCAGTTCATCGGTAATACACAACTGGATAAACCCAAAGCGAAATGAAGTATTTGAGACTGCCCACTACCCAAAGTCTCCGATAGTCTATAATTGACTATGAGTGCCTTAAATTTCACAATTTTTGGTCTTCAAAAGGATGAGGGCAAGACCTATCACGAGATGTCTGCTGATGGTCAACAGAGCACCAGACTATCAATTTAAGTATTTGGAAAATGTGCAACGCTATGGCCTGTGAGATATACATCCATCCATCATGATATATACTTGAGAACACAAAATCAAAGATCCTAAAATGATACTTGTCGAACTGAAGAATACAACATAATTCTAGAATCCTAACATTAAATAAGGAAAAAAAATTACATTCCAGACAAGATGATGTGTCAAACAGATATATCCAATTTAACTCAGTTCACAAGGTACTACATGACCTAGATCATTCATCTTATGGTGCCTACTGTAGTCTACACTGCAGGTGGGTCAGGGGCTATCTCCAATGACTAGGAAAAAATGCCAGATGATCACGGGGGTCACGGGCTAGCTGCAATTAAGGAATTAATGCAAGAAATTTCCAAAAAGGACTTACTGCAGTCTGCAGATGGGTCATGGGCCATCTCCAATAAGGACTAATTGACATCCGGCGATGAGTCGATGACTGGAACCTTTTTAATAACCATTCATGATTCATGGATAATCCTCAAAAAATCCTCTGATCGTGGACAGGACCGTGTACCATTTGTGATAGGGCTGACCAGATAGACAATTGGCCTGAGTGTTAACCAGTGTGTCATGTGGGATATGGAGTGCTTGATAGCCAACTTGGTTACAAGTTCCAAAATCACTGAAATTTCCTTAGACTACCTAGTACCAATACTGAGAGCCATGAGTAACCAGATTACAAGACAGGACATAGAAGTATGTCTACAAGATCATGGCGGGGGTTTGATAACTAAAATGTGAAAATATCTAGTTCAAGAAAACTATATGAATCTTACTGAAAGAGAAAAAAAAGTATGAATCCCATACATTTCTTGTCTCAGTGGTTCTGTTACTCCCAGAAGCAATGACCTTTCCATCCTCCACAATTACACAACTGGGAGAAGAAATTCAAAGAAAGCAAAATGGAACAAAAAGTACATTTCAGGAGAGACAACCATCAAAACTTCTATAACAAAACAACTCAAGAGGAATTTTTAGCAACTTAAGATATTGTGTTTACAAGGATTTTAGTTATATACTTCTATTATTAGCTATTAAAGACGTGCTTATAAAATGATAAAAAAATGTATTTATGTTTATAAGAGAGCACAAAAAGTAATCTAACTCAACTTCCACTTAATGTGTGGAATTTTGAAATAGGTCTTATAAGCAGGGACAATCTCTGAGAATATACAGGAAGAAAGGAGAAACAAAGTAACTATTGATGGTCAAACTGGAATTTCAGTTGACTACGTCCACTGGGCCAACCTGACCCAATTCCCTCCCCCCATACCATTATCTGTTAACAGATTGTAAGCTGATCAGATCAGCGTGAATCCTTCTCCAACCCAGTCACTAGTCAAGATCATGGGACTTGGACAAAATGAACAACCCAAAAGTGGGGTCCAAACTGGATCCAAGTTGGCCCAGATTCAGTGGGTAATTAGCGTAACTTGAACCATTGAAAATTCCATCATTGATATGCAAATGCACAACTCTACCAATCTCTAAAGACAGATCCAAGTTGGGCCAGATTCAGTGGGCAATTAGGGTAACTTGAAACATTGAAAATTCCATCATTGAGATGCAAATGCACAACTCTACGAATCACTAAAGACAGTAGTAAATAATTTCAGTATCAAGTAGTATGCCCCTTTTTAGTTTTTATACACCCAACCCCGAACCACAAACCCCCTCCCAAAAAAAAAAAAGAAAAAAGAAAAGGTATCATGTCATTGATTCTTACTACATTTGAAAAGATAATAAAATTCACAAGTAATTTAAAAGAGTTTCTTTATTGGCATAAAATAAAAATTAAAAACCAATTCCCCCCTAAAGGGAAATATTCATGCACATCTATCCCTTGGCATATTATGGTGAGGGACAACATAGTGGGGCCAATTTTATGACCCATCCAAACCATCCACACACATGGGACCCCTGCATTACATTAGATAATTTGAATTTTCACTAATCCGAATGGATTGGACCGTTGGATCAAGGGTCAATTTTTTTTTTTTTTTTTGATATAAAGTCGTTAAATTTGTGGGCCATGAATGAAGGGGTTAGAGACTTGGGATTGGCCCCAAACTTGATATATGGGCTCATCCAAGATGACTCTTTCCATCCCCCCAAGTCCCATGATCGGTGGGGCTCTAGGTGGGCCCTATCAAGTTTGTCCCTCACCATATGGATGCACATGAATAACCCCACTGAAAGTAAACATCATTTAGTAAAATTTTCCATACAACCTTAGCATTAACCAAGACAACCAATATACCATGCACTCTAGTGATTAGGAAAAGAAGATAGGCAATATCATAAAATAGTTATACGTCAAAACTTGCCCAGCTACAAATGACAATGATGCATCGATATACAGATGCACAGCAGCACAGGTAATAGATGAAAACGAGCATAAGCTAATGAGCTTACCCAACAGGTACTTCTAGGTTGTGTAGGGCGAGCTTTGCCTGTAAAAAATAAGAAACAAACAAACATCAGATGTAGGGATGGTAATATAAGGGTATCGAATACTTCATCCCGGCGTCTTTAACTCCCACTTAGGTAATTACCAAAAAAAAAATCTCACTTAGGCTGACACAGCCTTGTCTCAAGCATGACTTGGCTGAGACACAGCCCATTTAAAATGTTATATTAAAAAAGGAAAAAAATGAGACTATGTTTGCCTATTGCAAACCAGTATGAATTTGGGCTTGATCTGCGAACGATCAAGATTTATGTAGTAAGTTCACTGTCCACAATCCACATCATCATCACAGTTACTTCGAAGAAGACTTCAACTACTTAATATATAATCCATGTTCATACAATGTTGCACATTATAAGAACTCAAAGCATGCAACAGACAAATAACATACAATGATTCCGAGATGCAAGCATTGATACAAACCATAGTTGTCATGTTCATAATTTGGAAATTTGGTTTGGTTCAAAACTTCTACCCAAAACATGTTTCTAAATGGGGCGAGTGGAATACTAGATCGCACAATGCCTGAGATAGATCATAGATGGGCTATGGCTTTGATGATAACGGTGATGAAGATGACTCATTTCAGTTCATTTAGTTCTGGGCATCTACTAGCTACCTTCACAAACTCTACTTATGGTACAGGAATAAATATGCAAGATAGATGGACTATGACTTTAATGATGATGACGACTCAGTTCAGTTCATTTAGTTCTGGGCATCTAGTACCTACCTTCACAAACTCTACTTCTTGTACAGGGAACAAATATGCAAGATGGGCCCACTTCTTGTCAGACCATTGAGTGAAATTAACCCAATACTCTACCTACAGAAGAGATGGGCCACACTGCAAATTTTTCTTATCTTATCACAAACTAGAAGTAGTGTTGATAAACATTACCATCACCATCATCATCATCACTACCATCATCGTCAACAACATCATCATCAGAACTGAAGTCTTATCCCATCTCTGGATTCAGCTACATAATCATTTGTTATATAACCAATATATGAAGCCCTCTGTCACAGTACACGTGGCATAGGTCGCCCTTAGAGTTTTAAAAGATTAAGAATGGACGATTGGGTTGGACCTGACTGAAACAATGGTCGCAAGTGGTAAAAAGCTACCTATACTGGCAATCATATAAATGGACTTCGATGGTGAGAAGTAAGAACTACGATTTACATGTGAATGATTGGATAAAGTCCAAAAACAAATGGTCCGTACTAAAATTTGAGTTTCTTGGTTTATATAAGTGAATGAAGCATCTACCCATTCAGTAGATAATTTTCCTCATTCTCTAAGGCTCACAATTAGCTCTTAAAATAGGTCACAGCAAGTTCCACCACTGTTAAGCATGGCCTTTGTCTTGGCCAAAGGTACAGTCACTGAGTTTAAAGAGAATACCTGCTCTAAGGCAAGCTTCATATATTCATGCGCTGTTGATTCATCTCCTGAAGAAGACATCTGAAACGGTACACAGGTAAAATATCTCATTTGAGGACCACTGAAAACAAGGAATTATACGTTATAATCTTTCATTATCCCCTAGTGTTAACAAAATGTGAGGTCCACAAGCTGGTGATCCAAGGTTAACATGGTCTGTGAAAGTATTAATAACTGGTAGATCAAATCCATACACCAGCATTTCACACCCAAACCAGACTGGTGGTTAAATATGTTTAAACCTGGCCCCATGGTTTTAATAAACCTTGTGAACCAAATGGTATGTCAGGTTGACATTTCCAGCCTGATAATTAAACGTGGCAGTTTTGAGTCGGAAAAATACTTAGTTACCCTTATAGTTCATCCCAACCAAAACCGACCCAACACAATGCCACTGCCCCTGTGGTTTTGCCAATTAAACAAATGCTCCATTCTGGAAAATAATATCAAAGACCCCTGACTCATGGCAGCCCGAAGGGCCCGAACATTGTTGCATACTTACATTAAGGTATTTTATGTGGCAAAACAATGCTCCTGCCCTCAACCTTTTTCTACATGATGGATGAGGCCTATGAATGGTATGAGTGAATACTTCAGCAGCTGCCATTTTCAGCTTCTCAGCAAGCAGCCACAAGATGATTAAAGTTATATTGAGCTTCTAGGAATGATTGATTACATTGGCTCTGGTTCAGTTGGAACTCTACCTACGGCCAGTCTCATATCTACTCTTGATTCTCTTGACACTTGAACAAATCCATTCACAGTTCAATCAATGAATTAAAAAGAAAAATAAAAAATGAAAAAAGGAACAGAAAA
This sequence comes from Umbellularia californica, assembly GCA_028538565.1. Taxonomy (NCBI): domain Eukaryota; kingdom Viridiplantae; phylum Streptophyta; class Magnoliopsida; order Laurales; family Lauraceae; genus Umbellularia; species Umbellularia californica. The sequence goes on from JAPQWN010000001.1 coordinate 88,828,325, forward strand.
GAAGCAAATACCAAAAACATAAATAGAACACCAATTCTTAGATGGGTGTCTCCAAAACCACAAAAATAGTCAATTCCAAAACCAAAACCATAATTCAAATGCAAACAACAACAACAATAGTAATGTCTTAAAGATTTACACCCACAGCACAAAAAAAGCACATAACTTGGATGGGTACACCTCTAAATCGACGGGAGAACCTTTTTTTAAAATTTTTTTTTTCAGATGGGTAAGTCTGAAGGCTTGGTTTGGTTTGGTTTGGTTTGGTTTGGTATGGGTGAGTCTGAAGGCCCCAAAACAAAGCGACCCAAATGCTCTTTTTCTATTTTTGGGTGTGGGGGTGGGGTGTTTGCTCCTACAGTATCCAACAATCAGATTCAATACCAATATCAGAGACACACTTAAAAACCCAATTGCTACTCTGTCTTAGAATCAATGAACATTTAGCTTATTTTCCCACCCAAAACCAGAACGTTTTAGTCGAAAAAGACTCACTCACGTAGGTATAAATACAACCAACAACCCCAAACCCAACAAAACCCTCTCTACCAACATGACCCTTCTTCATTCTCTCTCCTTTCCCATCCAGAAACTCCCTAAACAGCACACGTTAGAAACTACGAAGAAGAAGAAGAAGAAGAAGAAGAAGAAGAAGAAGTTTAAAACTCGAAGAAGAGAATTACTGAAAGAGAGATACCTGAAAAGGAGAGACAGTTGATGAAGAGGATCACTCAAAGAGTGAAAAATGCGTCACGTGGAGGGTAAAATCGTCGACTATCTGCTTCAAAAAGCTCCAACCCTGGCCAAACCCTATGCCGTTAGTACAGCAGGCTCTCTTCAGTAGTAGTGGCGGACATTAAATAGGAAAGGGAGATAGTCAAATAGGGCATTATGCTTCAGCCTTATTTGAAAAAGGGATGTAAGTTTCAAAACTTCTCAAATTTAATCTCAAATTTTTTTAGAAAAAATTCAATTAAGGACTTCAAGTCATTTAAAGGTATTTTCTAGTGATTTTTCCCCTCAATTTTTTTTAAACACCCAAACTATCTTTCATTAGAAGCCATGACATGGTTTTGGCAGTCACTATATACAGCAGATCGTCGTGGAGTCGTTAGTTTTCCTTGATCAAGATGAGGATGTCGGTGAAGGAAATGGGGAAACTATAAAGAAAGTGAATGAGAGTTTTATTTCAATGAAGGGTATTTTGGGTATTTTTAAAATTTTTGAGAGAAAATTTTGTAAAAAAATATCTTTAAATGGGTGGATGTTCTTAATTGAAAAGTTCTTGAAAAACTTAAGGAGTTATTTCAAATTTTTTTTATAACTTGTGTCCTTTTTTGAAATAAGACAAATGCTTGAGGCCTTATTTGAAAATTTTTCAATCGAAAATACAAGTTGTTTACTGGAAAAATGAAATGTAAAACTAAAAAGGTCCAAGTATGTGGAAAATACAAGAGCATGACTAACTAGAAAGCCACCAATGCAAGCTTCAAATTTGACACTTAAAAACTCGCTAAATGACCTAACAATCAGCTGATCCAAGTATTAAGTCAGGTGCCTATGCATTAATATAAGGAGAAAAAGGTACTAACTAGGAATCTACTTGAAGGTTTTTGGCAAATACATGAGTCTCCATTGATTTTATGAGCCAAAAGTGAAAATCGAAATTTATGAGTTGGCCTGATTTTCTAAATAAAGTTAAAACGGTAGTACTAAAACCTGCTTCTTAGAAGTGTGAATAACATAGTATCAATCAAAAGGCTCAAAAGTAACCCTGAGAGTAGCTCAGTTGACCTATGACCACGGTTTGCATCCGAAGGTTGTGGGTTCAAAATTGGACTACCATACTGGGCCACATGAGAATTTTACCCAGCTTTCTCTCCTGTGTGCCTGTAGGAATTATGGCCCAAAGGGCTGGGAACCCTGTGTTATCAAAAAAAAAAAGAAAAAGAAAAAAAAAATCCAAAGGCCCAAAAGTAAGAATCATTATTATCTTTCCGTTCTCTTTTTAATAATTATTTTATGAAATCAAGTGAGAAGAGTCCAGAAATTAAAGTTATTCAAATTTCAAAAGCCAAACATAAATCACAAACTCCAAACCATTTGTTTTCCCACCACTCCCTCTAGCACTATGGTAAGATATTCTCCCTTTTAGGGAGACAAGTCCTCTGAATGAAGCACAAAATGGGTGTACTAGATTTTGACTGTCTTTAACAATGATTATAATCAACTTAACAATTTTGATATTTTCTTGGAAAGTCATAATAATATAAATTATGACATGAACTAAAACAAATGAAAATCAAGAAAGATGCACAATTAAAACTAAAAGATTATTAAGAATGATCATGAGAAGATTGAACAAATAAGTGAATCAACTTAAAACCAAAATTACAAAAGAATACCAAACTGAAGAAAAAAACTCAACAATGCTTTTAGATGTCTCCCAATCACATGTTCTAACCAACTGTACTCTACCCCCTACTGACAAGTTCAAATCAATTGCAATTTTCTATGCATCCAAACACATCCTAGAAAAAATCTCACCTAAAAGTGTATGATAAAATACAAATATAAAAATAAAAATGTATCGATAAAAACAAGCGATTAATGATTAGACATAAGATTAAATAATCACATTTTAAATCAAACGGTAAATATTGGAGTGGGGAACCAACCAACTCCTATTGAAGTAGGATTTGAGAATACACCCATAGGCCGGAGGGAGTTTATTTTGAGTCACAGGGATCTTCGATTGGTGGCCTTTGATGTGGAGTTCCACCCACTTAACTAAGGATTTCTTTAAGTCAAAGCCTCCAAGGATCCAGAGTTTGATATTATCTTTCACACCAAGGGTGTTTGTGTAATTTGACAGAACCAAATGGAGGGAAAGAAAGGGTGTCATGGATGTGTTTCCCTTTAATGAATTTTAAGTGCATGTAAGTAGTTAACAGATCATACCTTAGTTTACTTAGGCCTGTTTATTTGGATAAAAATAGAAGGACTCTAATACATAGAAATTCATGGTCAAATGAGCTCCACAAAGGATAATTAAATAGGAGAGAGGTGAAAATATAAGGGAGTAATGTGGACATAGACTGGACTTTCTTAGGACTTGATTACTATGGTGATGGCAAGGCATTCATTTTTCAATTTTCATTGATTCAATTGTCATAAATGGGAAGGTTATTTGATAGTCATTATAGAATATTCAGGTTTGATTCTTACCTTTTAACCAATTCTATTGGAATCTAGAGTCTTAGAATTGCTAGGAATTCAATTACATGAAGCAATCAGGCCCTTGTGCCTGAGTGAAGCAGGGCAGGTCAAGTGCTTCTTTCACATGAAAGTAACTCACATTTTGGTACACATGAAAGTAACTCACATTTTGGTTTAGTACTTTTTTATAGTTGCAGTGCTTGTTTGACCCTAACATTTCTCCGTTCTTGAGATGGGGACATACCCATTCTACATCACGTGGAGGAACTATTTATACCTGGACATTCATACAAGGATGCAAAATAAGGCATACGAGGGGCCAACGTAATACAAAATACACCATAGTTGCTTGGAGAGAGGGCCCATCAGAAAGAGGCTTATCCCAAAGGTAGATCCCAAATGAATAAAAGCTGCCAGAAGGGCACTTAATGACTTGCACAATTAATCCATGAGCTTTGGCCAAATAAAGCTTATTCTATAACCCACAGTTTCTCCACACAACATTGGCCTAGTTGCATCTAGGCACATACCAGGGATTGGCTTTGAGCCTGAAGCCAGGTCCAAAGTACTTTAATTTTTGGAGTCCATTTTGTACTAATATCTGTAAAAGTGGTAGATGTATTGGATGTCTGAGTAGATGCAGGATGCTCTAAAAGGCTTTGTATGGATGAAAAAAAAAAGGTCTTTTTAGTTGAAAGTAGAATTTCTGTATTACCATGTCATGAGCAATACATGTACCGCATCATGGTTACTTGGATGCCCATTACCTACTTAGAATACCTGTGCTTTTGCTTCCTTTTTTTTTTTTTTTTAAATCTATTTGAGGCACTTGGGTGCATGTAAAATGTCTGTTGTCTTAATAGTTACTATGGTTATTATGTGTTACATTCCTATAAAATTTCATTGCTGAGGAAGATGTGTAAAATTCTTGTATCAATGTCAGTACTAAGTCCTGTGCAGAAGTACATTCTATGATATAGCCAGACACTTCAAAACAGGCAATGTATCTATATCATATCCATACTTTATTTTTACATGTAAAATGCTCCATCCTCATGTATTCATGGCACATTTATTCATGCCATATCTGGGCATCATAGGTTACAATGAGTATAAGTGAAGTAACTATGCAGTACCACTGAACCAGTCATAGCCAAATGAGCAAGAAAATTGAATCAGATGTAAGTTGTTTAGTCGCTTTAGGGGGCCATCACAGAGATCTAGCCCAATGTGCAGTTGATAGAGCTGATAAATCTCTTTAGGTATGTGGACAACAGGCAGATGAAATTCCTGTTTATATCTGATCTCTGATGGCTGTTGTTCTTATGGATCAGATGCGAAGAATTTCCAAAAGAGATCCCCATACACCCATGTGAAGAGATTACATGATCTTGACTAGCTGAAGGAATTACATGATTCTGGACCCAATATCTATGCATAGCATCCTTGAGCACACAGATTAACAAAGTGGGACCATTGGTTGGCCATGGCCACTCCATGGATTGACAAAGTGATAAAACAGTTTGGGAGTTGAAACATATTAACATTCCTTCATTGACCTCTTCTCTCTAGTCAAAGTGATGCTTCCATTTTCATGCTTATCCATCTTAGACCATCTGGTTCCATGATGTTAATTAGATCAACAGTTTGGGTCAGCATACCAGAGGCTCACAATTACAAACCATAAAATATTGTATATCCTCCGGTGGGAGGATGGATAGTATTTTTCTCTTTCCCATGTGCTATGAATCTAAGTACCATGAAAAGCTTCAAAACAACAAGACAAAGCTTTCTCTCATATTTAACTTTCCAGAAGTAAAATACAGTGATCATATCTGTAAATTTTATTCTTGGTCATTTACTCAACTGGAAGGAGATGGATCTTTGACTATATAAATGAAGTGATCCCATATCTTTAAAAAAAAAAAAAAAAAAAAAAACAGAGATGGCCACATGTAATGACCCAGCCCATTTCTACTGGTATGATATTGTCCGATTTGGGCTCCCGCAGGGTCACCCTCACGGATTTGTTTTTAGGAGCGCACAAAGGTACCCAAAACACGGCATACCAAGTATGGCCAGCACCGCACATATAAGTCCAAGCTCTTGGCAGCCTCTTGGCGATGTGGGATCTTACACCGCATCATACAAAGTTACAAAACTAGGTAGATGTTTGTTAATTCATCCCCAAAGATGGGTGATGGGTTTGACACTCTGGACGTTCTTCTTAAAAAAAATCCCAGTTATTGAAATCCATATTCAATTTCTAGCCATCTTTGAATCTTGGAAAAACATGGGGCTCCTTCACATTCCAGTCACCAGGGAGTACTTAAAGGGCTTCATTTCATCTGACCCAACAAAATTTAAAATTATTAAGGGGGTAGAGGGTTAGTGTATGCATAAACAGGGCCCATGATATATTTACCTACGTCATATCATGGCGGGACCCACCATTGATATGATCAGCCCAAAACCTCCCCGATTGGAAGATTCTAATCAACTATTTTTTAGCCTTTCTTCTGGACTGTCGTGTGTTCTCTTCACTCTCTATTGCAGACCACTAATTGACAGATTAGGATGTTTGAATAATGGAAATCTTTGAGCCATCTCCCACCCAAGATGAGCCAAGCAGACAAATGGTCCGGGCCACTGAATAAATTGCCCCACATGTACAAAATTTAGTGACCCATACTGCCATACACATGCTGAGGCTCAAGACCCTGTACTTCTCTTCAAACATTAGGGTAGATCACTGGTGCATTATCACTAGGAACATGAAATCTGAAATATGTTATGGCATCTGGAAAGTTCTTAAAATCAGTGTGATACTTTTTGTCTATTTGTTTTTAAACATTATTTAATCCAGTCCAAGTCACCCCGGCCTGCAAATCCCATACAATATTTAGTTTATCCTCAATTTAAGGTCAAGTTGATCAAATCACATGGGGCATGTTTGCTCTATAATTGCTGTATTTATGATATATTAAATGTAGGAAATCTGATTGACATTGTAATACCTGTGCATTTGTCTTCTAAAATATCATAACAGTTAGACTGATACACGACTTGATTCGACCTCAAACTAGTTCATTGATTTTGCTTTTGCTTAAATTCTTAGCAATGCTGACCACCCAATCTGAGATATCTTGGTCCATTTCCAAGATAAGTAATAAACTAAGTCAACATTGGAGGGGTTTTTTTTTTTTTTTGAAACAGAGTCAACATTGAAAGTTGTCACCAAATTCAAGCATGATACAGCTCGTTTTTAGCTCATATCTTGGGTCTAGACTCAAGAATGTCTGAAATAATAGAGCTTCTGCACATTTTCAGCAATCCATGAAAGTTTAACCAACAGGATCGGTAGCAAGGCATTTTTCAAGAAGGTATTGGTGGTCACTATGATGCACTAGATATTCCAACTGAAGTTAGCCAAAACAGCTAGAGGTGGCTTTTGCACATTATTGTTGATCCATGAAAGTTCACTGACAAGTCTGTAGCAACGTGCTTTCCTAGAAGGTGAGTGATAACTATAATGAACTGGAAAGTAAGCCAAAACCCAACTAAAAAGTTTGCCCAAATGCTAGATTTAGCAGTACTAGAGACTAAAAAAAACAGAGGAGTACAAACCAGCAAGGTGGCTGATTTTATATCACGTGTGTGATGACATGATTCATCTATATTTTAAAGCCTAAGGATTGCAAATAAGCTAAAGATGTGTAGTAGTAAATTAAGGATCACATGATCAGCTGCTTCCATGTTCCAACATATTAGAAATATTGTCATTAACCTCATGTCAATTGTAACTGAAATTACCCTTTTTATCTGTTCGAAAGTAAATTATGCAAGCAAAGTCCTATTATGGAAAGATTTCACAAGGATATTTCATAATTGCAGGGAGAGCATTATCAGGTATTGGGATTGTCCAACTAAGACTCCAAACCCACTGTTTAATTCCTTTCCTTTTTCTTGTGGTTTCCTTTGTTTTGATCAGTTTGTTATAGTATTCTCATTTTTCACTGTTTCGTCTATATAACATGTTGTTTACTCTACCCCTTTTCATTATATATATAGAGCAGGGCTCTCCTAAGCTGGAATGGAATGGTGCTGGTCTCACAAATCAAAGTTTATATATAGTCATGATGGTGATAGATATATTTCCTCCCACAATAGTCCTAAAGACAGCTAAAGGTTTTCTTTTAAAGTTGCACATACCATACAAGTAAAGAGTGAAAAACACATATAACCTTACTAGTATTTATAATAGTATAAAGGAACTCTCAAACATCTCAATTAAAGCAACTGCACACTTCCATCTTTGCATAATCTCTCTCTTTTCATTTCCTTTCACCCAAGACCATGAAAGGCAGTTCCAAAGCTTTAGTTGCTATTACTTCATTGTTTCTCATTCATTTCCTTATATGCTCCCTATCATCTCATCCCTTTGAAAGAAGAAATCTAAGAGAGAGACAACCACCAAGAAGATTGCTACTTCCTATAGCTTCAGGGTCAACAAATCTCAAGAGCTTGCAAACAAGAACAGAAGAGCCCAAGAAAGCTGTGGAAGCGAGTTTACGGACAGCACCGCCGAGTGCTCCCAACCCAACACAGAACAAGTAGTCATGCCTAATATATTCATTCTTCTTATTAGGAGCAGATGAGGAGAGAAATGAAAAAAAGAGAGAAGGAAACCTTCCCTTTTCTTAATTTTGTAGTATTTGGTTTATTACATTTACAGAGTAGGAGAGTTTCATCTGTGAGATTTCATTTCTTCTGTTCTTTATATATATATATATATATATATATATATATATATATATCTTTAGAGGAGGTGGATGAGTGTTATTGTGATCTATTGTAAGAAGTGATAAATGTATTTATAAATATATACAGAACAATGATATTCACTTGTGTTTTAGAGCATGCACTCAATGAAAAGATGTCTGCAACTCTGCATAATACAATAAAAATGAAGCAAAAAATGGAGATAAAATTCTCTGCCCAATGGGTTTCAAGTGCTTAAATCTATTGGTTTTTTTCCCCACTACCTAGTATGTAAATTTTCTTTATTTGATTGTAAAAGTACTGGTATAAGTAATCCTCCAGAAAAAAAAAGACATTTTCTTCAAACTAATTGAGTTGTTACACCTCCTATTGTTTCAAGTATATTGTACTAGAAAAGCCACTCCGGAAGCACTGAAATTTCACTGACCACAAGATGCTTTTGGCTGCAACAATGAGCACCTTCCAAGAGCTCTTAGTTCTTGTTTGAGCTGATTTGGGTCATGACAATGAATTTTTGGTAAATTTAAATCTTGAGCACTCAGTTAAGGAAGTCATTTTTCTTATAACCAGTTTTTGTTCAGGGTTCAGGGGCTCCCACATGTATGCTTTTATCTATAAGGTCCATTGCAATCCAACCAGGTCAAATGCCCGGTTCAGTCTGATTCAGGTTATACTACACTACCATCTGTGAACTAGATTCTTCTGTCCATTGAAATCATGGGTTCATTCATTGTAGTTTACAAAAATAAAAATAAATGGTTCGCGATCGAAGTTGGGAACAGGTTCGTACCAGTGGGCTTTAATGTTTTGCGATCCAACATGTTGATCATAATAAAAGATTACGAAAATCCATCAATCATCCGTAATGTAAAGGGAGAAAAGGAAAAAAATGGATGGTTGAGATCTTACTATATTGTTGACTTTATTGTTTGACAATATAAATATGTTTTTCATAAACTAAGATGAAGATGAGATCACTAATAGCCTTAAAAAGACTATCTATCTTGCAAGAAACCAAAAAATGATAATGAACCAAAACCAATGAATCATGCAATCCAACTAAGGAAGTAAACCAGGACCTCTATATATTTAGCGAATCGCAACCCCCACAAACCGCAACTAACTTCGATCCAGTGATCTGAAGGTTTCACATTTTTTTTTAACGATTAACTTTGGGGCTCTTAAACAAATGATTGCAATCATCACATTGTACCCATGTGGGCCCCAGCCAATAATCCACTGAGGAACCATTAATCCCACTTAGATCCAACTGCAGACATTAGATGGCATAAGGTTGTTCGACATGGCCTTCATGTGACATGCAGCAGAACCTTGTACTTGTCCCACTTGCTTCAGGGTATCTATTACATGTCTTCACCATCACTGAAGTAGAAGAATCATGTATTGAAAACAGTTGCCTTTTCTATTATTTTCTTATTACATATTATAAACTATGGCATGTGAATTCAGCCTCCAATCTGTCATAAGCCAGTGAGAAGAGCAATGGCAATAAGCCATCACATGCATTACCATTCAATCCTATCTCAATCACATGTGGCATGTGATTTGTCGTCTTCTTCTTGAGGACAAACCACAAAACAAAAGTGACTGGGAGACTTAAAGAGGGGGCATTGAAGGGTCAAGGTGGAGATTCAGAGGGAACAAAATTCTTGAGCCTTATTTGGATCTTGGAACTTGGTTTGCCCCCCATTTTCAAGTTAACTTTTTTGAGTAATTACTTTTTTTTTGGCACCCCAGCCAAGGGAGCTAGGACCCATGGAGAAACCACCTGCACATGCAAGGGGAGGATACTCACACATGTAGGGTGGAGAGACGCATGAATAAATCCTTGGTCATCTGGGTGAGAAGGGGGGTGGGGTGAGCAACCAACTGGGCAGCCCCTTGTTTTCTAATCAAGTTACTTTTAACTATCAGTAATCAGTCGCTCTAGAAAACCAATTACAGGCAACCATTTTGGATTAAACAAATCTCCACCTTCATCCTTCACTGTTGAAACCTTTGATAAAAGTTATTAAGGAATCTTAGGGGATCACACAAACAGGGCCTCATTTGTAGTCTATTCAGAGATAAGAAAAGCCATTTGTTTGGCCCTGCAAACTTGATTAATCCCGACTAAAGGGGGTCAGAAAGGCCAACATTAAAGGTATCATTAAAGGAAGAAAGACCGATTTCCACCTCCATCAGATAATCCTAACCACAAAACCTCGCCCCCCTTAAAAGTGAACAGTTTGCTAAGTCCATCTGCTGGTCACCACAAGAGATGGCTAAGATCATATTGTAAAGGAGATAACAGGACATGGGATGATGGGCCCACTGGATGAAAGGCTTGGATTTCAATAAGGTAGGGTCAGTTGTACTCATTCTGATTTTCTGTACAGACCTAAATAAAGCATGTACAAGTCCCTGTAAATATATTTTTTCCGTGTGAGGCTTCAACAAATGTCCTGTATAGATCCTTGGAACTCAGCTCCCTGTAGTAAGTTTTTTTTTTTTTTTTTTTTTTTTTTTTTTTTTTTTTTTTTTTAAGTTTTGTTACCTGTTAAGTGCTTCCCCATATTTAGTTATGGACAAGAACAAGACAAATATTATTTACAAGTAACTAGAGTTACTGTAGCTCAGCTGGTAAGGAACATGAGTGTGTGAACGAGCGTGTTTGAGTTCCAGCCCTTAATGTAGGCACAAGATCAAAAGGCAAAAAAAAAAAAAAAAAAAAGGGTTACCTGCATTTGAAGAATTAAACAGGCCCCTAGGGCTTGGCCCTTAAAATGAACAGGAAATTCAGATGCCAAACTGTTAGAAGAGAACTCTCTAAATAAAGATAAATTCCACATGGAAAGCTTAGACCTGTTTGTTAGCATAGATACATATGAATTCATGGCCAAATTAGCTTCACTGAAGGATTATCAAAGAGATGAGGGATGAAGAATATAACATAGCAATATAGAAGGAATCTTGACTTTCCTAGGACTTCAATTACTAGGATGATGGCCAGGTATTCATTTCTCATCTTCCCATGATTCAAATTCCATTAAAAAGGAGATTATTTGATGGTCATTTTTAGGTATTCACCTTTAACTCTTTGTTTTTAACTAATTGTACAAAGTTTTAGGATTCCTAGGAATTCAATTACATGAAACAAACAAGCCAACTAGTTTAGTAACAACCATCAAGCTCTTGAACGTCAGGGTGCTCAGGTCCTGACAACATGGCTCTGTGTAGTACTGTTTTTCTTAACCATGGTGACCTAATTCTAGGAAAGAAAAATGGTTTAACTTACATGGTATAACATTCAAGGTCTGACATGCGAACCCATGGCTGGTAGGATGGTCCTAGATGACTTCACGGCTGAGGAACTGGTGGAGCGGGCACAAGGCTTTACCAATAGAATCCAATAGTTGGTGACTGATAATACCCTGGTGGCACTGACTGCTGCTGCTCTGGCTGTGGTTGTGGTACCCAGCCCATTGTATGATTGGATAGAGGTGGTGGTAGGCTGTTGCCCCCATACCCATAAGGGACGGCCCCCACCCCAGCCCAAGCCCCAGCCGACACACTGGATTGTACATACTGCTGTGCAGGTTGCAGCATTGGGGGTAGTGTTGGAGAAGGAGCAAATGGAGGTTGCTGCTGGTTGGCTTGGGACATGAACTGCATGCTTGCACCAGAAGCTTGTACAGGTGTGAAGTAGAGCGAGCCCAGTTGTTGTTGCTGCTGAACGGGTCCAAAGTAGCCACTGCTGATGTTAGGAATGGGTATTGGGCTTTCAATTTTGCGTTTTTTTCCTGTTAGATGGTCAGGAAAGCTGTTTGCAAAGCTACTGGTATTTAGGCCACAATTTGTGGAGGCGGCTTCGTTAGCAGCCACACACACCATAGCTTTAGTCAGGATTTGAGCCCCTGATGTTGATGCAGCGAGTCGGGCAGCAATAACTGCTGCAGTTCTCTTACGCTCTTCATCTATGGTAGTTTTTGAATTAGCGAAGGAAGTCGCAGGTAGGGGTGGAGGTTGAGTGGTGTGGATCACTTGGCTTGGAGGTGGGCTTTGCTCTGCTGCAGTTGTTGATTCTGTTGTTGATATCATTGTGGTGGTACCAGGGCCGGAAACTGGACCTGAAGAAAGCTTTTGCTCAATGCTGATAGCTTGCTGGACCTGAGTTTCAGCAACCTAGGAACCACACCAGCAATCAACTTTCACACAAGAACAACTTAAACCATAGCCTTTCATTTGCATGGATGATTTGGATAAGAGCAGATGGGCCCATGTATGTCATACCAAGTGGTTTATCAATTTGATTACATTTTTTCACTATAGATTTATTTAAATTGCAATTTTGAAGAACAAGAACTTATGCAGTGTTCTGGTAATCAGTCGAGTGAACTGCACCCAATTTGGTCAGGTGGAATGATTGTCTATTGTCCAAACCATTCATTGGTATCACTAAATCCCAAAGTATGAACTAATGCTTGCAAAATTATATGTGGTTGATAGGTCCAATTGAACAGATGGGATAGTTTGCGAGTTTTTTCTCCGATGGCTAATCCAGTGAGACCAAACCAATCAATAGTCCTAATCAAGGACCATCAGGATTCTCAATGTACGGGGAAAACCTTTTCTTTCTTTTGGTTGGCCACAGCACTCGCTTGCAAGAGTGACTTAAGGTTATCAGGAAAGCTGCAAGTGCTCAAGCACCACACCTCCTTTATCAGGGGAAATGCCTAGCCAAGGGAACTAAGGCATTATAGGCATGCTATGAGGGGAATGTGAGCACAATGCACTTGATGTCTAACTGTAGCACTGTGCAAGAATCATAACGAATGAAGTAACTTACTGTATTTCAGTGCTAGAGGTTCATGAATACAAAAGCATATCCAAAATGGTCTATTATGAGACCTTTCTTAATAATGCTAAACATCAGTAACTATAGGAAACTCAATTGATCTTTATAATGGTGACAGCAATAGGCACATGCTGATACCTTGTAGATGTTCTATCAATTGTTGCCTGAGAGAAATAACTCTTCTCTATAAGGAAAAGAGAGAATATTGTGATTCTTACTTGCAATTGAGTGCGCACAAGTTCCAGCTTTGTCTCCTGAAAACCATTTTTGGTAAGAATAAATGATTGTCCAAGTCCTAGGTGCATAGGATGTGCCCTAATTCACCAGCGTTTTAGATAGGATGGCAGAATGGATGGTTACTTGTTCCACTCTGTAAGTTGGCACAAAACTAAAAAAAAGATTAGGAAGGAAAATATATTTCTTTTGCCTAAAATTTCCACCCAAAATCAATATCAGGATTTGATGCTGATAATGATTTGAGGTTCAAAACGAACAAAAAATCCCCATCTCATGTGCTTTCTCATTGACATAGTTGCCTCAAACTCACAGAGGAGAAGATGACCATCAGTTCTGCATTAATATTCAAACCAATCATGATGCGGACACAATCCAAATGCACCCTTAGATTTAAGAAATATTAGCAGTATAAGGAGTTCCAAGGTTTGGGCTAAAATTAAATGGTGACAAAAAAAGAGTCCGAAACCGTACCTGTTCCTGAATTGCCTCCTTCAGTTTAGCAACCACGGTTGCCCTTTTTGCTTCAACACTTCCAAGTTGCTTAATACATTTACCAAGAATGGCCTTCTGCTCCTGGAGTTCGTTTGGCAATATTAAACCCTGCTGATTTCCTGAAGGAAACAAATTTATGTAAAAACAAATACCCGTCTCTGCAGCAATAAAAGTCAATTGGACAATCAATTTCTGAGAGGATGAGCATGATGTAACAAATGCACTGTGAAAACAGTAAGAGATGTCTTAGTAAACATATAATAGGATTAATGCAACCAGTAAGTTCATACTGACTGTTCTGACCAACTAGTCAACTAAAAAAATATGAGATCATATAGCTTCATAATTCACTGGGTAGAATCCATACCCACTGAGCTGACTCAATGGAAAAGCATTGAGTGCATTAATAAAGAAACGAAGGGAAAAGCATTCCAACATCTAATCCAGTAAGTCGAGGAATCATGACGCATTAAGCCTCATTCGGTCTATAGTTTGACGCAAAGCAGATCTCTTTACAGATGTGGCCCGTGGTTTTATGATAGACTGATGATTTGATCGGTTCCCACCCAAGTAACAGATGATCTGAAAAACACCCAGATAGAAAAATCCCAACCCTACAAACTCTTGCCTAACTTTCTGTTGGATGCGGACCTTTATCACATTCCTTTATCATGTCTCAGCTCTCAACGATTTATTTCTAGGCCAATTAGAACCCTCCATCAAAACATTGGCTCATAAGAACAACAATCTGAATGATAAAAATATAAGATAAAAAATGTCACTGTTCAAAATATCGGAACATATCGACCCTATTTGGTATTATAACAAAATATTTGTGGCTGTATCAACATTACTTTTTTTTTTTTGTCATGGTTCAAAATATCAGCTGATACAAAGTACATTTGTTACTAGTTTTTTGTCCTTCCGTATTGTAGGGTGTTCTTTTGTGGATTAGTATGGTTTGACTTGGAATATAATATATTTCTCCTATATTGTCTCCATAGTTTGTAGTTCCCTTCTTTATTCTTGAATGTCTCCATCGCTGATCAATTAGTATTAGAGTAGTAAATACTTAGCACTTATTGGTACTAGTTACAAGTCAACATTCAATTACTCATTGGCGACTGATTACTCCTTAGTGATTAGTAAATTGAATGAGGTGACTCTTGACTAGTGACTTCATGGATTGTGATTCATGAATGAGGCAATAAATGGAGAGATTTGTACCTATGGGCTATGTTATGCTCCTAACATGTTAGTTGTGGTTTACAACTGATCGCTATTCAAACTAATAAAAAAAAAAACTCAGTACTGATTTTCGAGATTTTCTTACCTTGAGAAAACCTAGCAGCCAATAGCTAACATAATGACTTCGCTTCTTGTTTTAGATCTTCACATCGGTGTCTTTGATATGATTTTTAATGCTAGAGAACCCAAAAACCTTGTACCTTCTGTCCTTGTTTTAAGTGGAGTGGTCAAAGGAGTTCCAAAGAAGAGATAAATGGATAGGCAGACGTCTTGTTTTAGAGAATTCAAATCCACTCCTTGTTTCGTCAATGTATCTGCTTCTTGATCACCATCACAATGCACATGCAAAAAACCACATTCATGTAATCCTTAGGATCCCATATCTCCCTAAGATGAATGCTAATCTCCATGGTGTTTCTCCTCTTCTCTTGGCCCAACTGATTGTTTGTTTTCTTTTTTTTTTTTTTTGGAATCAGTTTCAACAATCAGGCTGCCATGACTCTACTTGCAAGTCCTTCTGCTTCATTATATTTACTTCAAGCTCACTGCACCAGAAAATCTGCCTAATGTCTGTCTTCCACTATTCCTTACTAACCATCCAGTTCCTGCTTGCCTTCGATTACCCCTTGCCACACCATGCAAATTGAACTTTACCAGACCAGATGTGGTGGCTGCCACACCATATCTCTCTCTCTCTCTCTCTCTCTCTCTCTCTCTCAATTTATTTATTTCCAAAAGCGATTCCTCCTAACCCAACAAAATGCCTAAGCTTTCATGAATTCCTTTGTTGCCCTATGAGATCAAACACCTCATCAGAATATTTTTTTTTTTGTATTGTTGAAAATTCTATTATTCTTTCCTTCCAGATGAGACCACAAAGTCACTTATGATATCAACTTGTGCATGTCTTTTCCTTGTGTTTGATACAAGTATGCATCCCAGGAAAAATCACATCCTTTTATTGTGGAAATGCACAAGATCTAAAACAAACAAGGAAATAAAATAAATCAAGAGAAGGAGACACCGAGATTTACATGGTTCGGCTAGTTGCCTACGTCCATGAGGCAACAATCCAGGCTTTCTTCTTTGCTGATAACTCGAGAACATTACAAGAGACTTTCTTTCTCTCATGCACACAACACTAGCACTCACAAAACCTCTAGAACTTCAAGAGCATTCACTCTACGACGATGCACATGCTCTCTCAAAGCTCTCACACACTAGTTCTTTACATGTATAGAGTTGGTGAGATCCATAATTAGAAAGTCGCACTCCAAATAAAATTCAAACATTAATGCCAAAATAGAAAGTCCTAATTAGAAAGAATTTTAATTAGAAAGAAACTTGGGTTCACTACAAAATAGAAAGCCAACTTCAAACTTTCCATAACACTTTCAACCTCTTAGGGGCATTCATATCATGTGAAAAAAGGAACAACTTTTTGTCATAGCTGGTAAGCAGGAGGCATTAGTCGAAAAGATGGCCGATGTCTTCATCTTTTGCTCACACAAAGGAAAAGAAAATAACGTCGTTGGTGGAATAATCCCTATTATTCTCAGATTCATCCTTGTAAGCACCTTCCATGCAACTGCTCACCAACAAAAGCCTCCACTTGAAGAGGGGCCAGCCCAAACCACATAGAAGAACGAGGGAAGGCAGTATGGATATTGGTGAGAGCAACAAAGAGAGACCTTGTTGAAAACACTCTTAATGGTTCCTGCTTACAAATTTTCGAATCCTAATAGTCCCCACAAATAAAGCATAGTTAAGAGATAAAAGTAGTAACTTGTACTTGACTGACTCTGACAGATTCCTTCTGAAAGGAATAGATTACACTAGATCTCCCCATTCCCAAAAATTAAAATAAAATATAAGGGCTCATAACAGTAACAAATGAAGACACATTTGTACACATGTAGGTACCTAACCATAAAGGACCCATTCCCTTCCCATGAATCCTCCTAAAATGTCATTTAATCCCCTCTTTACACCAAAACCTCACATCCACATGAACAATCCTCAACTCAAACATTCTTACCACATCTTCACTGTTAGTTCTCTTCACCAGTTCCCCCAAGCTTTCAACCACTATCTTGAATAGGGGAAAGAGGATCACTTTATCCCTAAAAGGTTAAAACATCGCCAAAGGGAGCCATTCAGTAAAACCAAGAAGAAATCCAAAGAAAGCATTCTTTTATCAAAACCCCCCCTCACATTTAGGTTGTTGGCATTGGATATGGATGTGAGGGCCCCCACCCTGGCTCTCATAATAAGGTAAGAGAGGCTCTCATCGGAGCATCTCCCTATATATATATATATATATATTTATTTATATGGCCTCCTCCCCAGCGCTCGAGCAAATGGGGAACCCGTCTACTGATGCTTGTGGTGCCCACTTTGGGGCCCAATGGGGATAGGGTTGAGGAGGATTTAAAGATTTGCCTGGACGCATCTTTTGTACAAAGCATTAGCCTAATCCGATCATCATATCATCTGCATCCAGGCCCACAAGTTTAATGGTGTATAGTCCATTCGCATGGGTCAAAGTTGGTGGGACCCGGGATTTTGGTCCACGTGGATGGACCGAAGGTGGGCCCCACACGTGCAAGAGGACGGAATCCCTCCTGCCTAAGCTAGGTTGAGGATGCTCATATATGTATATAAATATGGGAGGTGCTCTTGTGAGAGACACTCTCACCTTACTATGAGAGATAAGGTGGGGGCCCTCACATCCATATCCAATGCCAACAACTTAAATGTAAGGGCCCCCACCTTATCTCTCATAGTAAGGTGAGAGTGTCTCTCACAAGAGCACCTCCCATATTTATATACATATATGAGCATCCTCAACCTAGCTTAGGCAGGAGGGATTCCGTCCTCTTGCACGTGTGGGGCCCACCTTCGGTCCATCCACGTGGACCAAAGGTGCTCTTATGAGAGACACTCTCACCTTACTATGAGAGATAAGGTGGGGACTCTCACATCCTATGTATATATATGAGAGATGCTCCTGTGAGAGAATCTCTCACCTTACTATGAGAGCTAGGGTGGGGGCCCTCACATTTAAGTTGTTGGCATTGGATATGGATACTATCATAGGAGCATCTCCCACACACACACACAAACACACACACGCACACACACACACATATATATACATCGGCAAGGCTACACAGCACATGGGTGTAATTCATACGTTCATGCCCTTTTCATTCCTCCATTCAGGAAAGTATACGTGGCACTTTTGCGAAAGCTCCTTAATGAGGCACATTTATGATAATAAAAACCACTTAAATGGCTGTCCAACTCTCTCATGTTCACTTACCAAGAGTCATTGGTGCCATTTAATGCAAAGAGAGAACTATCTACATGAACCTCCTCATAGTCCCGTTTCACCTCAACAAACCGAAGCCATTCACCTATTGGCAATGGCAGACCCAGAATTATCATTTGAGGGGGTGCTGACAATGGTCAATTGAGAAGGTCAATCATTACTTTATGGCATTTTTTTCACATTAACAATAACAAAAAACAAAATGTATAGCATTTAAATAGGGGGCCAGCTCTCCTAAGCTTAAGCTTAGGATAAAGTAAGCTCAAGTGTGTGGTGGGGCCCAACTGGGGAACCACATGGGGATGGGGTGGGGGGATTTCAAGGACTCCCTGGGATCTTCCTCTCCGTAAAAAATCAACTTCAACCGTGATTTCTATCATCTTCATATGTGTGCAAAAGTTTAATGGTCAATAGTCCATTAGGATTAATACATAGTTGATCCAACGGTCCAATAAATTCGGATTTGACTGAAAGTTAGTGGACGTGCAATATAAAGGGGTCATGTGTTTGGTCTATTTGGATGGACCAAAGGTGGGCCCCACAAGCATGCGCTTACGAGATTTTATCATAAGCTTGAGCTTATGAGAGCCTTGCTCTTTAAATAGATATATAAAATATTTAACAACACCAACTAACATTGTCTCATCAAAAGTCAAATCTTGATCCATGCATCAGCCCATTGATTTGAATTGTGCAAGATTGGCTCACCACTATGATAGTTTATGACCTCGATCAAAACAGCAATCGAACTAGATGTCACCATCTCATCAGTGGTCCACTTTTTTCTTGGATGGGCCAAAGATATGGTTACACTCCACAAAAAAGGGACTTGTTAAATGATTAGGATCATTCAATAATTAATCTAACATGTGGGTTATTTTGAAAGGTTTCATGCATCAAAATGGGGAGGGAGGGAGGAGGAAGGGAGGGTGTGACGGGATGAGGGGGGACTACTAGATTTTTTAAATGGGGCCTGGGCTAGACAGGCTGCATAGCTCTAATGGGATTTTCCTAGGACTTGGAGGGGCTGAAGCCCCCAACACCTGCAATGTGGGTCTGCCACTACCTATTGGAAGGAGATTTTTAGCATTATCAGCAATTGTGGGCCCGACTGGGTGAGATTTTATCATTTATAATTTCTCTAAGATTCCTTCTAATGCATTTTGGACAGGGAAAGAGCTACATGAGAAACTTCTGGAACATTGAAAAAAAAGAAAGAAGAACAAGAGGAGAAATGAAAAAACCGAGGCATATGAATAAAGGAAAGGAGGCTTTCCGGGTTGCCTTTTGGAAAAAGAAAAATGACCGATGATGTGGCATGAATGTGTTGGATGAAAGAATTGGGGCAGAAACACTGCTTTTCATGGAGGGGCCTATTGTAGAATTTTCCTATATATATAGTTTAATCCTAAAAAACACCCCTTTTTCCGCCCCTTGTTTTCTTGGTCATGGGGCCCATTTTGACTCACTAGTCTTTTCACATCCCTCCCTCCGCCCCGAATAGTTGTAAGTCCAAGTTTGACACACTTCCAACTTTTCCTTACCATTGTATTGAAATCATAATATAATGATGCCTCTAAACCATTGAATTTTAGAGCCATGGATCAAAAGGTTAGGATAATCTTATGGGCTCAAGATTTTGCATATAGCTAGCCTCACATGGATCTTTCCATCCAATGGACTTTCATGATCATCATGCATCACAGTGGGCCCAACTGGAAGGGCCCTTTTTTTCTTAAATAACGCCCAGGGCGTTGTGTAGTGCTCCCCATATTTTATACACACACACACACACATATGAGTAATGTACAAGCTTCCCTTGTCGTCTTACAGTACAAGCCACCTCATGGGGCCCACTTGGGACCCCACTAATTTGTTTGGGTTGGGGGGGCGGGCGCGGCGGCGGTCTCGAAAGATCCAAGTGGGTTTTATTAAGTAGTAAGTTTGCCGCACCTTTAATGCCTAGGCAATTTGGGTGTATTGGTTAGCAACTTGAGAGGTTTAACCTAGATATTAAATTTAAAGTCAATCTAATACCTTTAACCCATTCTTCTGTGGTCCATAAGTTTAATGGATTTATATATAATAATAAAATTGACCCTCAATCCAGTGGTCTACTCCATTTGAATCTATCAAACCCTATGGGACCAGTGTAAAAGGGGTGTGGGGGTACGTTTGGATGGTCCTCTCAGATAAACCAGAAGGTGGCCCCACGATGTAGCTTGTACCGTAAGATGGTTAGGGAAACTTATACAATAGCATCACTCTATGCATACATACATATATATAACCCACTAATGGTTCTATGCAGCATGTAGGCGTAGCCTATGAATTCCCAATCTACGTGATCAAATGCAATTTCCATGTCAACTTTGGAGACCTTCCTTCTTTTCACTTTGGTATGAATTGCTTCAACTGTACCTAGAACCCTCAATTGTCTGTGCGCCTTCACTACAGATGAATCTTGTTACGTAGAGTATAAATGCATCCTACCAAGATGATGGGTCTAAATTCTTTTATGTCCTCTAGTTTATTTACCTTTGGGATGACTAACGAGCTATAAACGTAGAATTTACACCCTTCTTCAATTTACTGTCAGTAAAATTCCTTAAGGACCTCCATGAAATCATCTTTCAAAATATCCAATCTACTTTGAGATTAAGGTTTCCTAATAATCTCTTTGACCTCCTCAAACAGAAATTCTCTTTTCAATAAAGCTACCTCCTCTACAAAAAGAGCTCCAAAATTAATACCATCAAGCACTGTAAATTCCAATTGCCTTCGAAAATAATTTACAGAAATACTCCTTAACCCTTTCTTTTCTGGAGAGTGCCTCTCTCCCCTTTTCCTAACAAGATAATTCTTGGGCCTCTTCAATGATGGAAGACTTTCACCCATATGCACACCTACTATGCTTATGTAGTCAAGCTCGTGGGGCCCACTTGGAAGCATTCCTATCATTGGGGCAGAACAGATGGAAAAGTCTCTTTACGATTAAGGGTCATGCAAAAAAAAAAAAGCCCCATCAAATTATCCTAGCCCTAGATTTAACAACCTTAAAGTTTATTAGTCTTTTACCAAGGATTTTTTTTAAAGATTCTATCCAATGGCGAGTAAAGATTTGAGGAGCATAAAATTGGGTATGGTACCAGATTGTGGGGATAAGAGTGAAAGCAGCTACACCGATCAAAGGTCGACTCAAGTGGGTCCCATAGAGCTAGTCTGTAAATGCAGTCGGTCCGCTCTTAGGAGAAAATTCTCCATGCTATTCTTGGATCTTGACTTCGATATTGGTTCTTGTAGCCTTCCAAAGACTTCCTTATTCAACACTTCTATTTTCTCTTTCAACATTTGAAATTTCTTTCACAACTCCTCAAACCATGCCAGCCGCCATTCTCCAACCATAGGGAGAACAAGGGGTAAAGGGGTAATTCAACCATGCAGCGATGAGTCTAACTGGATGCGGGTCACAGTTGATTCTATCATATTATGTAGAACTGTCATGATCTAAGAATTTCTTCTCATTTTGGGTGTGTATTGGGGAGTGGAGGGGGGCGGGGTGGACCAACTGCATCTTAGGATGCTGATGTTAACATATGCATGGCTGACAAAAGCCCTGGGATCTACGGATTTGCTTACACGGCTCCCTGTACATGTTGTTCCCTGTGTAATATATGCTTCAGAGAAAGATGCTATAACACCAAGGTGTTTCATTAAAATAAAATAACAATGAAGAAAGAGAAAAAGGAAAAAAGAAAAAAAGAAAGAGCAAAAGAAATAAAGGAAAGAGAGGAAGGAGAAAATAAATGACAGACTTTTCCTTCTTAAACTTCAAGTGTTTGCCCTTCAAATGTCTTAATAACCACGCTGGCCCAGATTTATGGGATAAGGCTTTGTTGTTGCTAAAGATCATGATGATGATGATGTGTTAAAATTAGGCACACTTGTTTTACCCATGTGCAAGGTGCACATAGGCCGCCCTAGGTTTAAGCCTAGAACCTAGGTATACACCAAGCACACCTATCACTACCATGATCTTCTTCGAGCATTGTTACTTCCCCTTCAAATTCAAGCTCCTGTTTTTTTCTTTTAAAAAATAAAAATAAAAAAAAATCTTCAAATGAACTTGTAGGATCTCAAACCCTTATCCCAAAACCAATTGTGATGGGAAATGGCACAATAATGGTTTTATGGTCTGTTAGTTGTGTTAGGAAGGCATTCAAGCATCACTCCACCACGGGTGCACACAAGGGACCTAACAATCCCCCTCCCCCACCCCCCAAGCCCCAAATAGTACTATCCGAGAGGAGACTCGAACCCCCAACCTTACCAGGCTTTGATACCACTTGTAGGATCTCAGACTCCATTGAGCTACCACTTATCCCAAAACCAATTAGTGATAGGAAACGGCACAACAATGGTTTTATGGTCTGTTGGTTGTGTTGGGAAGGCATTCGGGCATCACTCCACCACGGGTGCACACGAGGGATGCATCAGGGACCTGACAGAACTTTTTTGTGGGGGTGGGGCTGAGTACGAGTTCTGTGCTGTCCTCAATTATATGTTAAGTACTAATGATTTATCCAGCAGAACTATAGGACATTCATGCGATAACATACAAAGTAGTCTACAGGTTGATTGAACACCCAACAAGTACTCATGCTTTTCCTATGTAAATTATTTCTACACATTGATTGAAGTAGCAGTTGACAAGCTAAATGCTAGAAAATCACCCGGTTTCCAAGCATTAAGATGCTAGTAAACCTTTTTTTCTCAGGCTTTATGTTCCCCTATGTTTTACATTGGCTGCAGATGTTGCTCTTCCACACTGGTTCATCCTATCGGCACCTAAAGATACAAATCTCTAATCCTATGTTGATGCCGAGACCAATTTGGGCCTCCCCTATTCTTGTTCTTTTATACCATACAAGAGATGGAAAACCTCCATTGATTAGTGTTGATGGGAATCCTAAAATTATTTTGCTATGCCAAAAACATGAGGAAGAGTAAGTCTTAGTTTCAGAAAAGTACACTCCAAAAAAGCCAATAAGTCATCTGTAGCATTATAAGTTTTTCAACCTGGTATTGTAGAAAGATAGGGATCTCAAAGACTTCATCTTACCATGAGTAGAAGCATCATTAACATCTCTCTCCACCTTCCCAATGTGATGAGCAGCTTCCTTACTTTTTCTTAAGGCAGCATCTTCTTTGAGATGTTCATCATATACAGATTGAAATGCAGTAACTATTTTCTCTGGCATGTCTCCAATGGCCAGTTTCTGAATTTAAGGTGAACACTGATTATAATTGTAAAATACCCAAACACCTTTCTTTAAACTAACATTAAAAGAAAGTCTTTAATTTAAAAATGAGTACAAGGTACGTCCAAAATGTGTCCATAAAACGCAAGTCAGAATGACATGAAAGGATGAGTTCTTACTAATATTATTGAATGAGCATCTTTCTTCACTATTTTGATGGATTGTGACGGCGGACTCTTTCTGTTATTCTCAAACAAAGGAGGGTGGTCCTTACCAAGCATTTTATCTCTGAGTCTTTTGCCATGAGATCCAAAGACTTTCCTTTCTTCCCATATATCTACCTGAAGAATATAGTATGCATAATAGCCTAAATTAATCAAAACTATGTTACTATTAATTTGCTAAGAATGCTGACAAAGAAGGGACATCAATGTCCAGAGTGCTCATAAAAAGCCTAAAAAATGGCACTAAGATAATTGTCTTTTAACAAATTCCCTTCTTCATTTGATCATTTCAGGAATGCTTTTCCCCCCTGATATCTGCCACACTGGCTGGCAGGGCTTTCTTAAGGTTATCAGGGGAGATGACCAGTGGCTAAACCCTGAACCTCCGCTGTGAAGGAGGGTATTGCCAACCAATGCACTTGGGCATAGCCGGTGCAATATCAGGTCCATTGTGTGATCAAATAATTTCATTTAAGCTGGTTGAATCTTACAGTAACAACTAAAATACCTAAAATTAATTTATGCAATTGCAATCAATCAAAGAGATTAGCCCGTAAACTATCTATCCTTGTCTGTAGTTATCCTGTGACGTGTAAGGTACCTTAGGACATGGGTCCTCATGAAAAGAACATGAAACCTTACCAGTTTGGTTACCGCATTCTTTGCTTCATCATCACCATTCTCATAAACATCCTTGAGAGCTCTAGGGAGGACCTTCCAAAATCGATTCACAAACCTATTTTCTTTGCGCCTACCCTTCTGTATGATGTCATTTGCCAAATATAGGAGAGGGACCCGCCGTTTCCTCCGGGAGCTATTGAAAAACTTATCCCATGTTTCAACAATTTGCTTGGCGTTCTCCTGGTGATCAATACACCAATGGGACAATGCTGGTTCAAAGTTAAGGAACACATACATAACAAGAGAAGAAAACACACGATAGTTTCACTTGGTGACCCTAAATTGCCTCAAACAGTAGCTAGGAAGCAAGCTGGAGAAAGCACATCAAAGTGAGTTTTTTATTTCTTTCTCCATGGAAGCTACCTTTTGCCTTAACATCATATTTATTTCATTTATCTATATTCATCTACATTTCTCTAATCAGGAATCCAACAGTATACTTCGATCATTCAACATGAATATCATTTTAAAATTCTACACATGTCATGTAATACTAACAAGTTAATAATGAAACATTTTAAATGGTCCACACACACACACACACAGAAACATTTTAAATGGTCCACACACACACACACACAGAGAGAGAGAGGGGGGGGGTTGGGGGCCGTGGGGGTGGGGGTGTTTGAATGCAATGAAAAGATATCTTATGAGCAGCTGATCACTTGTAATCAACTCATTGAAGCGGACAGCTTCAATGTTTGGAGGGTATAAAGAAGAAAGATATAAGACCATAAACCACCAGGTGAGGAGTGTATAAGTTCAATGTAGATGATGCAGCTACAGAAAAATAAGGACATGCAAGAATAGAAAGGTGTCAAGGGACAGTAGTAAAGATGTAGTCTTGTAATTTTCAGGTACAGGTGGGTGTAGAGATAGAGAATTTAATGAGGCAAAGGTTATTGCCATCTGGCAGGAGCCCAAAATACTTAAACTAAGAATTTCAGGAAACTTAATAATTGAGGCGGCTCAAAAAATACAGTCAATAGGGATAGGAGAAAAGGGGGCAAACTGTGGTGGATGATATCCATGCTAAGGGAGATGTGGGAATTAGCATCAAAGACAGTGGTATTTTGATTTTTCGAAAATAAAAATCATGGCAAACTGTTCAGGGGGTTGAATCGAATCATAGCGTGAATCGTATTGCAAATCGTAGGATTTTTCATTTTCTTATAAAAATGAAAAATAATGATCCATCCATTTCCAACCCATAGCAGAATTAATATGTGAGAAGGACTACGATACAATCACTCCAAAAAATAAAAAATAAAAACATCATTGATATTGTTGTGTGTGTATATATTAGAATTTTTTTGTCCGTAACCCCCTAAGCTTTCTAGGATTTGTAAATAGGCCCAGCCCCTGTGGTTTCAATATTTAGTGATACATCCCTATCTTTTCATTTTAATACCTTTCATGTCCCAAATCAGTAGCTTTGCAACCACCTTAAGCTTTTAGAGTGAAATTACACTTTTGCCCATATCTTTATCTCTATATGCATAACTTCAAAAGCTTGGACTTATTTTTCTCTAAAGCTTGCAACATTGACAGTTACTATAGTACATTTAGTGGGAGTGAGCAATCCTACATAAATCCATTTTATTAATAGAGAAGTCAATTCATTAAATCCAACTCGAATCATAATGACACGCAACACATGCACTCATAATTGGTTACAATCGACCCAATCTATGCACTAACCACCGTCGGATTGATGAAAGTTCCAAAAATACATGATTAGGCTTCTTGTGAATGAGAGTTACCGAGAGAAAGACCGTTGGACTTATGATAGAATAATGGCATTTTAGTAACTAATGACATACTAATTTTGTACATAGATGTAAGGTCAAAGCTCTCATTTTTTTTTTTTTTTATAAAAATTCAACACAAACCTTGTGGTGTTGAATTAGGCTTTTTGTGGATGAGAGAGTTATTGAGAGAAAGACCGTTGGGACTTGGGATAGAATAATGAAATTTTTGTAAATAATGACATACTCATTTTTTTAATGAATATAAGGTCAAAGCTGTCATTTTTATAAAAATTCAACACAAACCTCGTGGTGGTTGCCAATTTTGGTTAGGACCGCTGGTTTTGGGCACATAAAAGGTATTAAAGTGAAAATGCAAGGATATATCACTAAATAATCAAAACATGGGGGCCTATTTACAAATTCTATATATCTTGAGGGTATATAAAAACTCTATATATTAATATATCAAGAACAATATGTGTGTAAATAATTAAATATGTCCAAGACATCAATGTTACTATGTGAAAAAAATAAACTGAGCTGCAATGTTCATTTTTTCAAAGATAAAAATATAAAGATTGCCCAAATCATCAATTTTTTCATTTCCTTTTTTTTTTTTTCGGCTATGGTCAGAGGGATTGGATATCAACTTGCCCACCTGGGGATCGATCCTTGGGCAGTCACATGAAACTAGAGTGCGAATGCCACTAAACAATCATCAACATTACTTGCGAAGTAAAAAAGTGTTCATGAAAAAAAAAAACTGTTCATGAAGAAAAACCGAAAAAAAAAAGAGAGGATGCGAGATGGAACCTCATACAGATATCAAATACTCCATTTACATGCCCATTCTTTATATACCTTAAAAAAAATCCCTCGAATATAGCAAATTCTTAAAAGGGTTTTGTTAATCACAAGATATCCTCTTAAAGATTTAAAAAAAGAAGTAGGAAATGATTAATACTACCCATTCAAATGTGTTAATCCCACCCAGACGAATTGCTAATCGTAAGATTCGAGAAAAATCAAGTATCGACTGGATCCTAAGATTCACCTATAAATGGGATTCATGGAAGAAATATGAGTATTTTTCCTTGGGATTAAATATGAATTGTAGGAATTTGACAACAATGGGTATTTTTGCTAATATTCCTAGAAGTGTTTAGAGCTTATAACTCGAGGCTCACCTCAGAGCCGGGCTTCCCAAAAAATGCCCTGCACCTCAAGTCTGAGACATGGCATCCAATTTAGGGTGTACATCTCACCTATGAGTGTACACACTGTATGAAGCGTGCGCTCCATTATGGACCACGCTTGGGGGCATAGCCTCATTAATGCACCTTATTTTTAAGAAAAAGGGAGAGGCAATAGTAATTTTAAGAACCTATTTTTTGGTAACTAGATTAAACTTAATCCAGCCCTTGCTAACTCATTAAAAAGCTTTAAAAAACCCAAAACTTCCATTGTTTTATTCTTATTAATATCTTCATCTTTAATGTAATTATTTATTTATTAAAAAGCCATGCTAACAAGGCTTGCCCCACACTTTGAGGCTTATGCTTCACTCACAATAGGACCACCTTGCCTTACACCCCCAAAACCAACATTTTAAGACTTTCACACATTTATAGCAATGCAAATCAAGGGATGACAGTTTAGAAAAAAAGGAGTTAATTAGGGTGTAGCTAATATCTTTTAGAATTTGGTAACCAACTTTATGGAGGAAGAGAGAAGATAAAGTTTTTTGTGGAGTTTTAACTACCTTACGTGCAGTATATAAATCTCTTATACTACATTGGTTGTACTTTTGTTGATTCATAGCAATAAAAGTTGGTTACTTTTGCGAATAAAACAAAAAAAAATCTTAGTGCGCCAATATCAAATGTCTTGTGGCCATAGTTTTCAAAATCAGAATCGTATCGCAAATCATTCATACCCATGAATCAAATCGAATCATGAATCGTACGATTTTTTATTTTTCTGATAAAAATGAAAAAAAAGAAGTAATTATTCATAAGCATCCATTTTCCCATTTATAGCAGTATAAATAAAATAACAAGTCCATCAAACAATCACATCAAGAACATCATGACATATATTAATATACATATATATATGAAATAAATGATGTGTAAATAGTTAAATAAGTCTAAGGTATCAATATATATTTTTTATTATCTTTAAATCAAAATATAAAAATAAAAAATAAAATCCAAACCATCAAATCTTACACGGTAGGAAATCTCTTGAAGTTAAGAAAGTGTTCATGAAGAAAAAATCCAAATTAAATTAAAAGAAAAATATATAGACAAGCATCATATGTAGAGACAAATGCTATGTTCTTTATTCATCTTTAAAACCTCGTCAAAGCCCCCAAAAACTTACCTTTCATAAAAAACGGCCCCAAAAATGTCTTAGAAGGTTTCATTAACTAAAAAATAATCTTTTAAAAATAAAAGCGCTAAAAGAAAGAAAGAAAAAATAGAAAATATTATTAATATTAACTTACTGGTTGTAACTATTCTTGTTAAGCCGAATCACTTGAATCGTAAGATTCGATGAAATGAGTATCGAATCGTAGGATTCACCTGAATCCTAAGATTCGTATGTGGGATTTATTGCATAGATACGAATCATTTTCCTTTAAGATTCGGGATACGAATCATAGGATTTTGGTAACTATGCTAGTGGCCCAAGGCGTCATGATGCCGTAAGAATGGACCACAACCGTGAGCAAAAGCTTAAACAAACATGCAAAAGATCAAGACACGTTAATATAAATAGAACAATAAAGAAACAGATAGTGCAGGAAAGAATTTCAATCTCTAACACAACCATTTCTAAATGACAACTTATGATTGCAAATATTGCGAGGTTTTGCTTTATGAATAGTAAAAACCAAGTAAATGAAGGTTTTCCGTTGGTACATATATTTACCTTGAGGTAAAATTTTAAACCCTGTGCACATGATACACGAAAGGCGGTTTACAGCAGCAAAAATCGTATAAGCAAACGTTCCGTCCTTTTTCACTCTATTGAACATCAAAATTTCCATAGCTATTCTTTTGACGATTAACAGCCACTGAATTATAGGGTATTTTATTCCCATAATCTAATTCAAACAGCTGGTCATTCATGTAACATTTTGAGAAATTAAGGATACTGCTAATGCTTTGCTCGGATTTGTTGAGCTTGGAAAGCTTCTCAGCTAATATCTGGCCACTGAAAGCGTCATCCATCGTGCCTACTGGGGACTTGGACGTCATCATCATATGAATAAAAGACCCCTGTGCCAACAGATTTAACTTAGACCTAATCAGCATTCTAAGGAATAAACAATTAATTAAAATCACAACTACAAGAAGAGTTCACTTTTCCTCTTCAGTGGAAATGTTAAGTGATGCAGGAACTTTTGATCAAGAAACATGTAAATATGTGACCAATCTAACCATTGAATATCATGATCAGCTTGATAAAAAAAGGGGTCAAATGTTATATTTGGATGGTCCAGAAGAATCCAAATCCATTTTGAAAAGTTCAGAATTAATTAGGGTATCAAAACAGCACTGTAATGATAATTTTGGACCATCTAATCGGCCCAATTAAAGCCCACATGAGACACCCATAGATAGTCCTATTAGACACCTCTTTGATTGGTCCAGTACGTCCAAAAAGTGGAGACCACATCTCACATAATATGGAACGTCCAATAGCTTCTTGTAGAAGAAATGGGAAATGGAAATTTTCTAAGATGAAATCCATATATTAGAAGGAATCATCAAAACAAAGACTTCCTAACAAGGGTGTTAGTAAAATCGCAAACAAACCAAGTGGGTGCCATTCCCAAATAGAAAGGGACAACTAATGCTTCTATGTTTGATTAGCTAGAACTTTCTAAATGAAGACATCCAAAAGGAAGACTTTCCCATCAAGCACTTGCTAAAAGGAGGAAAAATAGCTAACTTGAGCATAATGGACGACCAAAGAAAGATGGAGTTCTCACTTTCTATATTTTTTGCATGCCTACTTTTTAGGAAATTTGTTATACGCTTTATCACAGAACATTATTATTAATATTGTTTCTTTAGATGGATGGTTTGGATTAGAAGTAATTTTATTGTTATGAGAAACATTATAAAAGCACGAGTAAAGGGACGTCCAACCAATTATTGGATTTTTTTTCCATAAAACTGAATTAAATTGCATATTTTGCAATTAATTATTTCTTCTCCTTGGTGGAGCATCTCCCAATAAATTGAAGACATCTAATTTTGGATTGTCACAATCAATGGTAAGCAAATCTCTACGCTTCTCCTTGTGTGAGTTGATTTCTTGCTGATTGAAGATCGGTTATCGTGGGTTCACCATCAAGCTTCACCACCGGTGCTTGAAGCATGGGCATGTATATGCATAAAAAAATAATTAAAAGTAAGATCCATGGCTATTGAAGTTATGGCAGATAAAATTGATAGTTTTATTGCATAATATATCAATTTATAATAACGGAAAATATTCACCTATGCACCGCACATCCAAACTGTGCATCACACATATTCAGAAGTGGGTCTTGCCTAATAGTCCAAAATGATGAAAGTGCTAAGAATAGAACAAATATGTATTAGAGTCCAAAATAGAACGGAATTCTATTAATAGTCCAGAATATAAAGAGACATTAGAAGCAGAATCAAAATTGAAATCAATAAGGAAACTATATTAATAGCCCAAACTAATAATGAAACTGTGTCAAACTATATAAAGAGTCCAAACTAATAACAAAACTTATTAAAATTGAAATTAGAATTGTAAATAGCATCAAATTGAGCCTCAATGTTGAAATCAAATCAGGCTTGCTATAAATAAATATATATATATATATATATATCCTGGCTGCATTAGTAAGTGATGTTGGGAAGTCCCACATCCCACATCGTCTAAGTAATAGGCTTGACATGTCTTAATATACCTGTATGGGCCTTCCACCTATCAGCTTAAGCTTTTGAGTTGGTATATGGTTTATTACATGGTATCAAAGCAAAGAAAAAAATTAGTGCTACAGCTAATTTTTGTTCTTCAAGATCCAAGGAATTGTGCATTCTTCTAGTCATCTTCCAAGATCTGGAAGCCCTTCAGAGATCGTATCTCCAGCCTGATCGTCTTTGATCATCTCTGATCGTCTCAGATTAGACGTGGCCCACCTGCGATCATCATCTGCTACTCAGCGGAAGCAACCCAGATTGGTCGACTGGATTTATACATATTTATGAAGATTTTCTCACAATTTATGGATCATCAGAGGTAGGCCATCTACCATTTTTTTTAGAAAATCAGTTTTGTCCATTTCTTTTCATCTCAGCCGTCCAAAAGTTTGGATTTGGATTCGATCGACCTGCGACCACTTCCAATAGTTGCAGAAATTTGCTGTGAACCCATCCCCATACTCAGATCTGTCAACAGATCACTAGGTGGGGCCCACGTACACAACCTAACTCAAAAAATTGGGTTGTCAGGTACTGTTTAGTGCACAGTTCTGTGCAAAAGTTGCTGTATCAGCAACTGTTCTATTGCTGGTTACTCCTACTGCTCTTTCTTACTGCTGTTGTTATTGGTCTGTTACTTACTGCTGCTGATTGTTACTACTGCATCTACTTAATCCAATCTGCTGATTCCTTTGCACTGCTGCTGTGATAATTTGGTCGTCTGTGTCATTCTATGTACTATTTTTGTGCACTGTTCATTCTATGCCTCTGGGAACTATTCTGGGCGTCTTCAAACACAGAACTTGGCATCAAAATTCTGTTCTTATTCTTCAAAACAGTTCATCTCATCAGATCTTGGCTGTCTTACATATTGATAAGAGGCTTTGTTGCTGTGTGATTGGTTTGTTCATCATTCTGCTGGTTCATCTGCATCGTTGTTCCAAATGGAGAAATCTGAAATCAACTTAATCAAGTTTAATGGCAAAAATTATCCATCTTGGGCCTTTCAATTTGAACTTTACCTAGAGGGTAAAGAATTATGGGGCCATATCTCTGGCACTGATCCAAAACCTACAGAAGATGAGAAAAAAATTGTGTCATGGAACACAAAAGATGCTAAGATCAAAACTTGGATTCCCGGGTCCATGGAACCACAATTTTTCATGAATTTGAAACCATACAAAACTGCCAAAGATAAGTGGGACTATCTGAAAAAAGTGTATCATCAGGGCAATTCTGCCCGACAGTATCAGTTGGAATTTGAAATTGCAAATTATATGCAAGGGACTTCTTTCATTCAAGAATATTATTCTGGTTTCCAGAATTTATGGACAGAATTAGATGAAATCAAATATGCACATATCTCTGCACAAGCTCTTCCCGAATTGCAACTAATACTAACAACTAGTCATCGGGATCAATTTCTCATAAAATTAAGGCCTCAGTATGAATCGGTCCGATCTAATCTCATGAGTAGGGTACCTTCTCCATCACTAGATGAGTGTTTCAATGAATTACTACGAGAGGAACAGAGACAATTGACTCAATCTGGTGTGCTCCAACAAGCTACTCCTGGTGCAATTGATGTTGCCTATAGTGTACCCACTCCCTATCAACCACCGAACTCACCATTTAATGTTGCTTATTCTACCAAGGGAAAGCAACCAAGCAGAGATATTAGTAAAGTGCAGTGCTTCAAGTGTCAGAATTTCAGCCATTATGCAAATCAGTGCAAGCAGAGGATCTGCAATTATTGCAAAGCATTTGGACATTCAATCAATGAATGCCGCAAACGTCCTCAGAACAGAAATCCAGTTATTGCTACTTCTGGCACTATTGATTCATCTTCCATATCTTCTTCTGCCCCTGCTTCTGCTGCTACAATCACCCCTGACATGATCCAACAAATGATCCTCCAGGCCTTTTCCACTCTTGGTATATCTTTCTTACAGGTATTTTGATTCTAGTGCCTCCAATTATATGACATCATCATCAAAAAACTTCTCCCAATTAAACCATATGATGGACGGATTCAGGTCCATGCTGCTAATGGTACCACAATACCAATTACCTCATTTGGTGATATTTCTCATTCTCTACCCTTACACGATGTTTTCTGTTCACCAAATCTTTCTACTAATTTAATCTCTGTCGGTCAATTGGTTGATGGTACCTGCAATGTTTTTTTTTCCTCCTCTGGTTGTGTGGTGCAGGATCAGGAGATGGGGAAGGTGATAGCAAAGGGGCCTAAGTGTGGGCGTTTGTTTCCTCTTCACATAGTAACACCAAATCCAGATATGTCTTTGTTTGCTTTATCAGTTGTCTCTAAGAATAATGTGCAGTTGTGGCACAATAGATTAGGCCATCCCAATTCAACAGTTTTGTTATCTTTGTTAAATTCTAGTCATATTAATAAAATGAAGTTTTTATCATCAAAATGTTGCTCTTGATTGCACCACTTGTAAGCTGGGAAAGAGTAAAACTTTGCCTTTTCCATTACATGTTTCTTCTGCTACCAAATGTTTTGATTTAGTACATAGTGATGTTTGGGGTGTTGCACCAATTGTTTCTCATTCACAGTATAAGTATTTTGTGACTTTCATTGATGATTATAGCCGTTTTACATGGGTTTATTTTCTACATCCAAAATCTGAAGTCTTTGATGTGTTTAAAAAATTCTTGAATTATGTTCAAAATCAATTTTCAACATGTATTAAGGTTCTTCGTACAGACTTGGGGGGGAATATGTGTCCAAGCAATTTCAGGCATTTTTACAAGACAAAGGGATTATATCCCAACGGACTTATCCCTACATATGGTTTATTACAAGTGACAACAAAAGAAATGCAGAAATAGCATAAGAAATACAATAAAATAGAATAAAAACCCACTAGTAAGGGCCCAGAGAACTTGATTGCATCAAGCAGGACATTGTGCTTGAACCACATTGGTTGCAGACACATTGACCTTTTTTTTTTAGTAAAAGGCACATTAACGTTGTATCCTTCATTCCTACAGTTGAACAGATGGATCAGAGGTGCATAACATTACCAAATGCCAGCCTGTATTCGTCCAGTTGGAAGCCCTACATGAGACCTGAGATTGATTTGTTCTTTGAGGAAAGTGGTATGAAATATGAATGCATATCACATAGAAATTAATGAAAAAAAGTTGTCAATCACAATTAAAGCAAATTACTGATGTTCTTGGCATGAGATCAAGTGGCTTTAGAAGATAGGAGGAGAATGATTAATTCATGCTCATGGGGAGTATTGTGTTAGTTTTCCTGTTATTCTGTGTTTTTGTCCCTCTGTAATTTCTCTTACATAGAAGAGTCTGGATCTAATTTTGTCCTAATATTTTAATAAAATTAATGCATTACACGATCAAATGTTGCACACTTTCTCTACAACATGGTTGTGGGAAGGAAGACTCAAAGCAATAGATCCATGTTGATTAGCATATCCATTCTATTTTTTTAAACATGCTATCATGTTCCTAAAATTGAACTAAGAGTATTTTGGATGTGTTTGTTATGTTTGGAATTTTGATCTTCAACCAAAATAAACTTTCAAATAGGGTATGTTGTCCACAAGAAACAAACAGGGACTTCTTTGGCTAAATCTCCTTGGAGATTTCAGTTCTACTTCGATGAGATCAAGGCACTGTCGTATTCTACTGCTGTGGAGTTTGTTCATGCTAGGCAATCGGCTAATCAGTTCTACTTAAATTTGTATCTGCTGTCGTAATTCAGTTGAATCAATAGACCACTTCTTTTTGTCATGCATTCTGGCCAAATCTGTTTGGGGAAATTCCAGAATTTCTAAACTGCGATAAAAAAATCTTCTTACCTGTCAGTCATTTGGACAATGGTTCTGGGAATCACCTATGTCCGATTGTGTTACTGGTATAATAGTGGCTTGGTACATACAGAAACAAGGAATGAACATATTTTAATATGCATCCTCTTCACCCACCAATCATCGTGATTAAATCAATTAACCTTATTCATCAATGGAATACTGTCAACATCCTGAATCCTCTTTCAGCTTTAAGGTTTCCTTTACCCAATATTAGGCAGCCTCCTCCCGGCCAAACAGTTAAACCAGACTTTGCTCAATGCTTCTCTCAAAAGGATTTGTCAGCAGGAATAGGGGGTATATTTCGAAACACTGATGGGCTAATGTTGTTGGCTTTTGCAAAACAATTTGTGGCCGCTAGTCCAATAGAGGCAGAACTGGAAGCCTTACATGAAGGATTGAACCTATGTCTGAAAGAAAGATTTAATGATATCATTGTGGAAAGGGGGGACTCCCTGACTACCATAAATTCACTGGAGATTAATCTAAATCTATCATGGAAACTTATGAAGATTTGGAAGAGGATTCAGAGGCTTCTCAAGCTCTGTACTTCATGGAAGGTCTCATTCTGAGGGCAAGAAAGTAATCAAGTGGCTGATCAATTAGCAAAGCTCAGGCCTCCATCAATTATGACTTCCAAAAATTCACTTCCTGTTCACAAACAGATATATGACAACGAAGGGAAGAATGAAGGAACCGATCAATCTCTTCTGGTAGCTCCAGAGGATGATTCAGGGTGCAGTGGGAATTTTGTTGCAAATAGTTTTGGGTCTTGTAATGGCTGGGACTTTTGTATATATGTGCAGTTGTGGGTCAGTCTGTTTATAGTATGGTCCTTCTTTGCATTGTATCTTTCTGTTCTTGTTAATATAATATCCCTTTCAGTGCAAAAATAAAATAAAATGAATATAATAAAAAAACCATTGATATATATTTACTGAATTCTAAATGATACGTGTGAATAGTTAAATATGTTTAAGATCAATGATACTGGGAAAAATAAACAATTTGCATGGATTTTTTTGTCCCTAAAGTTAAAAAAGTGTTCATGAAGTAAAATCGAAACCTCAACTAGGTTGGGTCAGACCTACCCCATTATCTTGAGGGGCCCTCCATTTGCATAAAATATAAACTTTTCCTCACCTACACTGTGTTGGGCCACATCGGACATGTCCAAACCATCTAAAAGGAGACTTTCTTCGTTTATCACCTATTGATGCTAACCTTAAATGCTCACGAATGAACCCATTTCTGATTCCATCCTTCTTACTTTTACCATACATCCATCTCAACGCTCACATCTCTGCTATGCTCATTTTTTGCATCTGTCGTTTCCTAATTGGCCAGCATTCTACTCCATAGGTCATAGCTGATCTTACCGTTGTCTTGTAGAATTTTCCCTACAATCTTGTTCTGTATGCACGGATCACAAAACGCTCCAGAAGCAAATCTCCACTTCAACCATCCAACTCTTATCTTATGTTCAACACCCTCTTTAATCTCTCCATCCTTGCTAATTATCAAGGCAAGGTGCTAGAGGGAATCTCTGTGGTATCTTTTGAACTTCAGTTTTCAAAGGAGTTACATCTCTTTTCACATCCCCACTGAAGTTGCAATTTATATATTCTACCTTTGTACAACTTTCTTTAAAGCCCTTGGATTCTAAAGCTTCCCACCATCACTCCAGTTTCGTATTCACGCCATGTCTCAATTCATCCACAATGCTATATCATTTGCAAAAAACAAATACCTAGGTACCTCTTATTGAATATGAAGAGTTATCCCATCCAGAATTAGTGCAAAAAGGATATGGGCTTTAGCTTAACCTTGATGTAGCCATATGGTCACTAGAAACTCATATGTCTCTCCACAAGTAGTTCTCATACTCGTTATCGCTCTCTCAAACAGTTCTTTGATTATGTCAATATAACCTCTTGAGATGCTCCTTTAATCTAGAATCCACCAAATCAAATACCTAGGTACCTTGCCATAAGCTTTCTCTAGATTGATGAAGGCCATATGAAGATTTTCCATCTTCTCTTGGTATTTTTCCACCAATTGTCTAAATACGAAGATAAATTCCATAGTTGACCTCCCAAGGATGAAACCAAATTAATTTTTAGATATCTTGGTCTTTTCTCGAAGACTTTGCTCAAAACAAGAAAATCATTTTTTTCTTTTACATTGCTACCAAGTATGAAAGGTTGACCTGGAGTGATCTTGTCTAACCTCTATTGCGAACGGATCACTAAGAAAATGTTTGGAGAACAGAAGTTGTCTTAAAAAATAAATAAATTATCAAATAAAGCCATGCGTGCTTTAGTAAATTGGCTTCTAGATGTATGGTTTTGTTTATTTTTTCAAAGAAGAAAAATGGTTAAAGAATATTTTCTATCTCACACCTTTCACAAGAATTTCCACATGCCAAATCATTCCAGCAAAGTCTTATCTTTGAAAATTTTAAACCATTTACATTCTCCTGCGTTTTATGAATTGACATTATTATCAATTTAACATTGATCTGACAATTAAGCGTGGGTGGCTTTCAGTTACAAAAATAAATACACTTAAAAAATACTCTTACTTTAGACTTTAAAAATTGTGAGTCATAATTATCTAATTAAAAGGATATTT
The DNA here is from genome assembly GCA_028538565.1 of Umbellularia californica. Lineage (NCBI taxonomy): Eukaryota > Viridiplantae > Streptophyta > Magnoliopsida > Laurales > Lauraceae > Umbellularia > Umbellularia californica. The sequence continues at coordinate 88,865,882 of JAPQWN010000001.1, forward strand.
GCATCACCCCATCCATATCCAAGTTTCATGCGCATACATTTTACCTTTATGAATTGGTTGGCATCTCAAGACACTTTATTGAGGAAAAAGTCTATCCTACTAAGAGAAGTACACCCTCTTTTGCACTAGTAAGAATATATAAAATAATATAAAATATCTATACAAGAAGCAATAAAACTAGAAAAAAGGGATTGGAAGCAACCATGCAACACTTATTGCTTATGCATTAATTATAAAACATAAATACTTAAATAAAGATGAAATGAACCAAGTATGTGTGTATGGATTTTTATGGCATTTTGTAATGGGTATGGGGGTATAAAATTTCCTTCAACCCCCATTTTATTACTGCTAAGTGATTGTTAGAAGGGCATTTTAGTGTGTGTGTGTGTGTTTACATATATAAAAATTTATTATATAGAACAAAGAAAAATAGGAGGGCCGGGGACGAGTCAGGCTAGTACTGTCCAAGCCCGGCCCTAGGGCTTTTCCTTAGAAGCAGAAGCCCTCATTTTAAGAGCTTTTGAGGGCCGGGCCCCCTTGTCTTAGGGCCAAATTGATTGGCCTAGTTGGCTTGCTTGGGAAGTAAGTTATTCAAGTGATTTTTCAAGTGAGTTCTTGGTGAAATTGGGGTTGAAGAAAAAGAGGGCACACAAAATAGAGAAGAAGAGGATTTTCTTTGGGGCTTTGAATCTTCATCTAATCTTCTCCCACGGCTTGCAAAACCAGGTGCAGCAGGTTGTCTCACTGGTTTGGTTCTTCTCATACAAGGTGTTTAGGTAGTTATTATGGTAGAGATTGAGGTTGTAATGCACTAAGAGGTAGCTTTCTCCATTGTAACTTGTGTTAACTCAAGTGTTGGGCATAAAGTTCAATAGAGATCCACTATAATCTTGATGTTGATTAAGTGGATTGAGATCGGAGTTTGTCCCATGGTTTTTCCCTCATCAGAAGGGGGTTTTCCACATAAAATCATGTGTGCTCTTTATGTGTTTGATTGATTGCCTCATAGACTATATATTTTTCTTGTCTCACTTGGGATTGATAGTGGTAGCTTCCTCATGCACCTGTGGTTCTTTGATTCACACATAGACCTTAGTGTTGGTGGCCCAACATGAACATTATGATTCGCCCATGAAAGCGCATTCAATGTGTCACTTTCCACAATCAAATTACCCAGAAATGTGTAAGAGAAAGTCCTCAAAGCCTCCAAAATAGCCAAAACCTTAACTTCTTTTGAATTTTTTATCCTTACACCTTTTAAAGGCCTATTTGTTTAGCAAAAGTAGTAGTGAAAGAGGAGTACAAGTATGCTATGATGTGACCTTTTTTACTTCAGTCTGTTTGGATTAAAAAAAAAAAGTGAAGTGAGAAGTAAAGTGGTGATGTGATAAATTTTACTGCAGCCTGTTTGGATGGAAAAAGTGGAGGGGAGAAGTAAAGTCCGGATGTTACACTGTAAGCCCTTCTACTACTTCTTTATCCTCTTTTTTTTTTTTTTTTTTTCTTTTTCTTCTTTTTTACTACAACCAAATGTGATAACTTGGAGAGAAGTAAACTTAGTGATAAAAAGTGTCGTTTACTTTAAACCCTTTATTTTTACTTTATTCATGATTTGACCCTACTTTATTTTAGTCATCCACACTAGTAAAATTATAGGCATTTAGTGAATAGAGAACATAACAGGATCTCCCTCTCAATCATTATGCAAACTCCATCCAATGCCCGCCGGACCTGGTTTTCCTCTCATCATCATCATCATCAAAGCCTTGTCCCAACTAGCTTTATTAAAATATTCTCTCCACATTTTTTTAATATAATTATCCTTTACTAAAACCTTTTGGCTGTCACTCTTGATACATATAACATGATCTAAGTTGGTACTTCTCCTTTCCCTCGTTCTTGCAAGATTGAAAACATCTCCCCCTTTTTTTCCGATAAATGGAGAAATAGATTAAAGATAAGAGAGGCTAATACATCATACAAAATAAGGAAAAAAGAACACCATGCACAGGTATAACAGCAATATACCTTACGCAAGATACATCTAAATAAGATAAGACTCCAAAGAAAAAAACCTAATCTAACCCCTCGTTCGGCCAAAGCATCTGTCCATACCAGTAGTAGATTACTAACATGAGAAAACACCACCGAATCGAAGAAGAGAATTATCTCATTGAATAATAACTAAACTTCCTTGGACTTGCCTCTCTCTTGAATTTACCCACAAAATGGCGTTGAAAGAGTCACTTTCCATAATTAGGTCTTCAATGAAAGTGTGAGAGTAAACACGAACAGCTTCTAAAATGGCCAACACCTATGCTTGATTGAAATTCTTCACCCCCCACATGCCTAGAAAACATGAATAGAACCTCCCATTTGCAGTTGCAAAGAACTTTTATATCTGCTGATGTGGTTTGTCTCTCATCACCCCCATCAACATTGAGTTTCAAGGATCCAGGGGGAGGAGGCCTCCAAGAGACTAATCTCTTCTCCAAGGACAGACCATCAACCATGCAAGCCTCCCAACTTCGAATACTGTCACCAAGCTATATGTTTTAAAAATTCCTTCCTACCCAACAACGATTTAGCCAAGCAAAGAACCACCAGGGGAATAAGATCCTCAACTGTAGATGAAGAGCCCCTAAAAAATCTATTATTTTTACCTTTCCAAATGGACCAAAGGATCACCAAAAGGAATACACCTCCACATAACAAGCCACAACCAAGGAATGGACCCAACTGCCACACCTCAACCAAGTCAATGAGCGAACTAGGAATACACCACAAAATCCCACAAATCTTGAAAAAATGATTCCAAAGAAACACTCTGCAAAGTCTCACTGAAGAAATATAAGATTGATTGTCTCCTCTCTCCCATGCAATGAACAACTATTGGCAATATTCTCTGAAGATAAGCCAAGCATTCTTTTGGAGATTATCTGCTATTGCTGACCAGCAAAACACCTCAACTCTAGGAAGGGACCCAAACTGCACCACATAGACACACCAGGAAACTATGAGATGGAAGATCTTGCAAACTATTGGAGTGGTACTGATCACCATATTTGTAATATTTTGCAATTTATTTTATATCTTTAAGGATTAAGATGATGTCCCAATTGAGGGGATATGATAGATGTAAACTTGTTGTAAATAGTTAAGAGATTGCTAGAAGAAGAGGGGACTGATCTCAATGCAAGGTAGCCAAATCATTCCAGAAATTCTTCTTTCTTTAAGTCTCTTTGGATTGTCATGGTATCAGAGCCCCAATTGGCATGAGAGAGTTATTGATGGGAACTTTTTGCTTAACGAGATCTTCAAGGTTGGATTCAACACTGCCCATCTTCCTTGGGTCCAGTCATGGGTTCTTCTTGCAATTTCCTTTTCATCGCAGTAGCAAGAATGTCTCTAGCATCCTTCATCATAATTTGAGGTCGTCCTAATGGTTTTTGGAGACAAACAACACTACTTTTGATAGTGCCTTCATTCTATGTGGCCCACCTATGATCATCACCGATGAAGGTAATCTCTACTGAAGTGTTTCAAAGCATTCTATCAATTGGAGGAATTATTGTTAAAGAAAATACAGATCATTGCTCAAATCAGTCTTTTTATAGATAATAAACTGTAACATGTCCTCTGTAGCTGATCCTCTGTGGGGCCCACTTGGATTGGAATTGGGCTGAAACTTTCAGAGAAGGTTTGCCCAATATTAATAGAGTAATCTACAATTTTTTTTGCTTTTTGGACTTCAAAAGGTATGTCTTGTTTTTTTCAATTTCAGCAGTTTTTTTTTAAATATCTTTTCATCAAGACCATTGATCTCTCTCAACAAATTCCCAAATCAAGTAGTTTGATTGGTGGAGATGAATAAGTATGTGTTGTAAATCTAATATTGAGGCCCGATTTCCAAAATTTAGCAGATTTAGTTCTCTTTTGGCCATTCTTCCTCCAAAAAAATTGGAATGCCCAGACTTATATTTTTTATTATTTATAATTTTGCCTAAAATTCTCTAATAATTGAAAATGTGATAGTCCTTGTCCCTTCAAATGAAAGCATTAGAATTGATTTTTTGTTGGGTGGCAAGAAAGCATAAAATTCTGACTATAGACAAGTTGCAAAGAAGAAGGCATTTTTTAGTAAATGGGTGCCCTATGTGTTTAAAGGATGAGGAAACGGCGCATCATTTGTCAATTCATTGCTAGTTTGCTAATAAAGTTTGGATGGCTATGTTAAATTTCTTTGAAATGAGCTGGGTGATGCCTAAGAATGTGGAAGATCTTTTTCTTCAATGGTGTTTACGAAGTAAGTTTGTTCGTGGCAATATTTTATGGAAGTTAGCTGCTTATGCTACGGTGTGGAAACTGTGGTTGGAGAGGAACAAAAGAGTGTTTACAAACAAGAGCAAATCTGTTGAGGAAGTGGTTGAATCCATCATTTGGACTTTGTCGGAATGGGTATGTAATTGTAATGACTTTATTCGTATCTCTTTGGAAGATCTTAATCAGTCTTAGGCAGCTGTTTTAAAAGGAGGTTGGTGGTCTAGAATTGTGTGAAGACAAGGTTGGAACGATCCCCCTCCAGGTATTTTTAAGTTGAAATTTTATGGTAGTTTTGGACAAAGTGTTCAACGAGGAGGTACTAGCGGCGTAATCAGAGATTGGAATGGAATAATTATTAGGAACTTTTCTGAGCCAATGGATTGCTCTGATGCAAATGAAGCTGATTTGTTTGCTCTTCTAATTGGTGTCGTGAGCTGCTTAGAATTGGAGGTCTTAATCCTATCCTTGAAGGTGATTCTTTTTCTTTGATTCAATGGGGTTCTGGAAAAGCTACTCATCCTTGGAGGCTAGTAGACCGGGTGGAGGAGGTGCAAGATATTTCAAGTCTCTCGGGTGCTTCTTTCCTTCACATTTTAAGAGAGGCTAATACTATGGCGGATGGCTTAGCCAGGGAAGGAGTTTTTCGCACTTCTATTTCTTTTGATATATAAGATTTTTTAGGTGTTTTCTCTTGTTCGTTGTATATTTCGTTGGGTCTTGTTTTTGTCTGTTTGGTGAAATAAAATTTTATCCTTTATAAAAAAACATAGACTCATACCCATCCACCTCATACTAATGCAAAACACTCCTAAAAGACACTATGCAAGACAGAATATTCTCTGAAGGAACATAACACTCTTTAGCCAATAGATTTTTGTGAAGAGACCAACCTAAAACAATCTAAGAAAAAACCACACAGAGCTCACCCCCAACCTATTATCATACCAAAACCGGTTATATCTTCCTTCTCCAATGCTAAAACCTAAACCCCATAAAACACTTCTCCCTTAACATTGGATAAAACACTTCTCCCTTAACATTGGACACATCCCCCAAACAAGCAATGACACCTCCCTTACCCTATACCCGATAGCTAGGGACATACCTAGGAACCATACCACACTTACCACCACATTCTTGGAAACAATTACCCTTCTCCACAAATCCTAGTTTTCTTCCTCCAAGCGTCCATCACCACTTTGCCAACAACGCCCAATTGCCATCTACCGTAAGCTTCGGTTTCACCTCCATACTCCACTCAATTAAATGCATCTTCCTCCAGCCACTTTGGCCATCCCATAAGAAATTTCTTCTAATGTGATCCAACCTATCAACTAATATCCTTGACTTCCTAAACAAAGCAACATGCAAAAGACAAGCATACTAATGTGTAGGGGTGCTCATAGGTTTAGTCAGATTGGGCCCGACTCAGGCCAGGCCCAACCCACTTTGGGCCGGATTTGGGCCCTAATTTCTACTATTCAGCAGGGCCTGGATTTTGATATTAAGCCTGTTTAATATTTGGCCAGCTTGGTTAAGTGATAGAAAGCCTAGAGCCTAGCTAAGCCCAAGCAAATACATCTTGCCTTCTGTTAAAGAGTAACCATGTGTGAAATCCGATCTCTAGAAATTAGGGTCATTCCTTGGAATTGAGAGAGATATTGGTGAATTGGAAATGAAGAGATGGTGTGGGATTTCCTAGTAAGGTACTTGAAGCAAGAAAAGTTAGGGATAAGATCTTGGAAAGAGAGAAGTTAGGGATAAGATTTTATTCCATTTCAAACAACTAAAAATAAAACACCATCATAACACCTTACATTTTATTCTCTCTTAGATTTGATGCTTCACCTCACCATACTTCAATTCACCATACATCCAAACAGGCTCTAAAGAGAGAAGTTACAGATAGATACAGTATTGATATGAGTATTCTCTAGAGCAAGGTGGTTGTCATGAGAGATGGAGAGAATAATGAACAATTTTTGTAGACAGAGAGATAAGGTAGGGAGGGAGGGAGGGAGGGAAGGAAAAGGAAGACTAGCCCAACCCAGCCAACCCAGCCCAGCCTGATTGACTAAGTGGGTGGGCTTGGGCCTCACATGCTTCAGGTGGGCTGGGCTTCGGTTAGGTAACTACGGCCCAAATCCAGCTTGGGCTTCTGTGAATAAAGGCGGGCGGGGCCTGGATATGTTTCAGCCCAACCCAACCCGGCCTATGAACACCCACCCACCCACACCAAGCAAAAAAAAAAAAAAAAAAAACAAAGAAAAGGATAAATACTCCATATTCAATGTAGATAATTTCTTTTTCAAGATTCTTCACACCAGATGCCAAAGGCCCTTCAACTTGGGCTTGGTCAATTGGCGACCCTAGGTATTGAAGAGGGAACTTACCATTCCCACATCCAAAAACAAAAGCCAAAGACCTGACAATCTTCTCCAAACACCTCATGCCAATGATGACGGTTTCAAAAGTGAAAGGTGCCCTTTACTATCTACTAGAATGGATGCTAGTTTCAAAAATCAATGCGGCGAAAAAAAAAAAATCAAGGCAAACTAGCAAGCAAATCTACCAGTCCCACACCACAAGAAGGCAGACACAATTTTTACGTGGATACCCTATCCAGGGAGAAAAACCACGATAAAAAAAAATCACTATTGAACGGCTACAAGATGCTCACAGCTCCCTTTCCCAGTCAATATGTCAACCTAAGGACTGTAGTTATTCTTGCACAACTCCTCTCTGCCACGACTACTTGCCGCGCATCGCTTCTTGTGCTTGATCCTCCAATAACACCTTGAAAATCACGATGCTCGGATCTTCTACAAGGAAGTAGAAGCTTCAAACCTTCTAGAGCAAACATTCAACCCAATCTCTCAATGATAGCTCTAGAGAACAAGGAATCTCTCTTAGGGTTTTCTCACCTCAAAACAAGAGAGAGCAACTTCTTGTCTTTCTTAGCGAGCGCCTTCTCTATCCCGGACTTTGCTCTAGCGAAATGAAGCTTCACTATAACAAACTTATGTTCTGGAATTTGGCTTTCTTGGCTCCAAAACACTCCAGTCTTCGCTTCAGGTCTTTCGGTGACTCAATCACAGTCCATTCTAAAAGAAATAGAAAATAACAACTCAAATGGACCCAGAGTTTTTGTCCAACTCATGAATTAGCCAACACAATAAAATTCCTAACAAAAAGATTAACTTCAAACCGGAAACTAGCTAGAAGCATCCCATTAGAGTAACCACCACTTACACTTGCCTCTTGAATGAACTGAATAACATGGTGTCATTTGAAAATGAATTATCACCTCATGGCCCCACTTGAAGCCTTTAATAAGACAATATCCTTAAACTTAGCAAGCAAAGAACCCCAAAGCTTTAGGCACTATAGTGAATAAGAATGGTGATAAGGGATCCCCCCCCAACCCACCAATGCCTCAACCATCTACAAGCACTTCGAAAAGACGTGACACAGAGCCATTCACAAATAGAGAATGAAGTTGAAGAAATGCATATATGAATCTACTTTTTTTTTTTTTAATAATTCATGAATCTACTTCCTCCAGACAATACCAAAGCCAAACCTAACTACTTCAAGTTCCAGCATTCAATAGATTCTAGCTGTCACAACTCATAACACGTTTTCTCTTAGTGAAATTTGTTACCACCCAAAAAAAAAAAAAACCTTAACTCATAACCCATTTTATCCTAGACCTTTAGCATTCTTATGTCCCATCCCTATGCCCATTCACGCATAACCCGAACTAGCATAGTAAATCTGCTCCTTCTCCAACAAAAATCATTCATATCAATGATCAAGTCTACAAACAAATGCATGTTCAAAGTTCAAAGAATAATAAGACGACAGGTTTTAAGGTTGTTCCAAGGTCAATATAAGGGTTGTTGGAACAAGTGAGGGTGGGGAAATTAGAACTGAGAGAGGCGAGAGTAATGGAAAGAAAGAATGCTTAAAGAACTCTACCTGTTTTGTTGAAGGGTCATTTAAAAATCAATTTATTTATTTATTTTGTGAAATGAGTTACACAATCAATATGTGGGTCGTTTTTTTACGGTGGTATCTGTCCAATAGCAAAGATTTATTAAATTAATGTAATCTTATATGAAGCATTCAAAATTTTACCGTTCAGAACTGTTCTAGTCACTGAATTTGATGCTCATTTTCTATTTCATAAAAAAGAAGAGAAAGACATGCACATTTTATAACTTCAAATGATGAGAATTCATAGGGATCTACATCCTCTAATGATATTTGGAATTTTTCATCCTGAAAAAACACAAAAGCAACATTCTAGGAGTGCATAAGAGCACATAAATTAAATAATATCTCAGAAAGGAAGTGTTGGTGGATCCGCATACCTCTTCAATTGAGAGAAAAGGATCGGGTGGGAGAAGAAAATTTCAGGAGGTTGGATCAGGTTTCCTGAAAAACGAGAAGTGGATGCAGAAAAAGAAAGATTTAGCCTTACCAAAAGGGGAATTCTCACAAATTTCATTTTTTTTGCAAACCATCCTTTTTTGGTAAGAACACTTGTTTTTGTAAAAAGTTTTATGTCAACAGTTTGTCCATTAAATTCTAGTTTAAGGGCTCCTGTATGGACAAAACCCCTGACTATTTTTATCCGTTTCCACAATGCATCTTCTCTCTCAGTCCTCCTATGACCATGTGGAAAAATCTTTTTCTTCCACTGAAAAGAATCCAGCACTGTTAACAAACACAAATCCTCTCCCACAATGCCCTTCAGTTTCTTTGCTTTCATAGGATCTGAAAAAAGATTGTGTTTTGCTTTCTTGGTGGGCAGTTGCCTCTTATACTAATAGATGGCATGTGGAGACCTATTGTACCCAACATAACACAGAGGAACATAAACCCTACTAAGAAAGAGTGAATTCCTTCACAACCAGTGAGTAGTTTTTTTTTTTTTTTCTTTTTTCTATGCTGCTCATCAGTTATGAAATTCACACATGCATGCACGCACGCATTTTTAAGGGGTGAAGACTGTAGGCTGTTGATGAAGGGGTTATGATGATCAAGTAGGCCCATATCAATCAGAAATTGACTTTCGTCAAATGAAATAAAACATCAAATCAGTTCAGCGGCAGAACTTGAGGAGGGGGCTCCAAGCTCTACAAATGGACTCAGAGATTCTACATCTACAAGTCAACCTGTTACTACACATAGCTCCTGTGGTCTCTCACACAAGGGTAAAATTTGTCGGCCGTTGATGAAGGGGTTAGGATGATCAGGTGGGCCCCATATCTTGCACACAAGTGGGCCCCAATCAGATCTTTCCATCCCCCAGCCCATCCCCAAGTGGGCCCCATAGGGGATTGGGACTATACATACATACATGTTTCGTGTAGGATGCGAACCAGCTATGGGGCCCACTATGGGTCCAATCTAGGGATGGGACCAGGGGATGGAAGGACCCAAGTGGGACCATGCCAATTATCAAGTTTGAAGCCAATCTCATGCTCCTAACCCCTTCATCCATGGTTCACAAGTCTTAACAGTTTTATATTAAAAAACAACTTTTTTTTTACCCTCAATCCAACAGTCTGGTCCATTCAATTCAATGGGTGACAATCCCCAGGATCAGTGACTATTACGGGGAAAGGGGTCCCCATTTGGTAATCAGTTCAGATTGGTGATAGGTGCCCACACCAGGTGGTTCTCACCATAATAACCTTGCCAACTAGTTCTCAAAGGAATATTTTCCAACACAAATAGGAGGTAATGTACGGCTAAGAGACGCCTTTTTATTACAATATGGAAACCCCATGATAAATCCAACCCCTTCATACTCACCAATCCCCCATGAAATGCCACTCAACTTAGTTTTGCATTAATTTGAATTTTACTCACCCTTGGATCTAATCAAAGGTTGTGATTATCTTATTGTGATGATTTTTGCCACCTTTCCAATCGTACTATCCTCCCATGATCAAGAATGTATCAAAGTGAGTGGCACAAGGGGCTCATATTTTTTTCAACTCACAAATCCAACGCAAATCACCAACTACATATAAAAACAAAAACAAAACAAAACATTTTTTGGGTACCCCAAATGCAGCTTTATCAAAAAAAGCCCACCCATCAAAAAGAAATCTTCATCTTAGATTCAACAACAAAAGGCATAACAGACCCAAACCTCAACAACAACATGCAGCTTTGCATCTTCAGTAGTATTACTATTAAGCAGATTGAAAAGAATACTACATAATAAAAAACTAAAGAGGACTGAGACTGACCTGATTTTCAGATGAATATGGTACTTGTGTTGGTGAAAACACAAGTGAGAGAAGAATCTGGCAACTTGGGCGAACAGAGAGGAGATATATATGTGTGACTGAGAGATACCCATTTGAGAAGGAACGGAAATCTAGTACAGATTCTATACATGGTATTGAGACGCCGAAACGCAGGCTATTTTGAGACAAAACGCAAGATGAACACCCCCCAGACCCGACTGAGGGAGGTGCTTTGCGTTTCGGTTTGCTGGTTTTGGCGTTCCACCAGCTGTACTTGTAGTTTTTAGAAGAAACGAAATCGATCCAAATGGTCGAAAAAGGTATCTGCTTACAAGGGGCATTTATTTTGCCCTTATCATCATCATCTTCAAAAATAGGAAGCCACTTGAGAATCGAAAACTGAAAAGCCTGTCCGCCAACTTATTCAAAAATCAAAACATCAAAACCTACGACACTAGTTTGTAAGGGTTTTTTTTTTTTTTTTTTTTAAACAATATTTTGTAATTTATATTAGGGAATTCATTGAAAATTCAATGCACGAAAAAGTCACTTTTAGCGGCGGAAAAAATAAAGGGATTTTTACCAAATAATTAAGCTTATATTGTAAATCATCAATTTTATAAAGAATAATAACAAAATCACCATTTAGTTGTTCGTACCTCTTTTTTTGACGAAATTGCGTTAGTTGGCGATATTGCCAACTTCCTGTATAAGATACAACGCATTTTCTTCTTCTTTTTTGTGAAACGGTCTTCTCTCTTGCTCTCATTCATTCGTTTTATGGGTTTCCCATGTGGTGCTGGTTTCTATGGGTTGTGTTGTCCAGTACACTTGGGTCTTGTTGACAAATGATGTTTTTTCATTTGTAATAAGAGATACATGTAGGGACAGAGTCTCTCTCTCATCGGTTCTGTTTTGTTGCTGTCTCTTTATTTCAAGGACGGCGGAGCTGGTGTTATTCTTGTATGTTGTGTATGATAGTGTGATATCTTGTTCAAGGTCTTTCCCATTCTCCATCATAGCTTTACTAATCTCACAAAGAAGATGGCCAGAGGAGAATTTTTTTCGTTTTCATTTGCGAGAACTAAGCATAGCCTAATTGCACATGCTTCTTTTGTTAAATTGTTACAGAACAGTGATTAAACCCGACCAATTCATGTTATGAAACCAATCCCAATGTGCAAGCATCATGTGTTTACAGCACAGTGACATTTTGAAGCTTGCAAGAATTGGACAAGCTCTTAAAACCTTTCTGGCTGGTGTACCCTTCCACAACAAGAACTTGGTTGTTTCATTGATTAGAAGAAAGAACAATATCTTTGATCTTGTCAAAAGGGGTCGTGGGCCAGGATAAAAGGAAAAAAAAATAGTTTTGATTTCATCGCCTTGCTCACCAAACGAATCACATATGTGCCCATTTCATACTATGGCATCAATGTCTTCATTTGAATTCTTTCCATGGCTCAAGGTTCGTTCAAACATTTCATCGAACACGTTGAGTAGCATTTACCCCATTTCACATTTTCTCTCCATCTTGCTCAACTAAGATGAACAAAAGAAGATGAAAAATAAAAGGGGTTTTTTCGAAATAATTAAGGTTAGACTCTTGATTATTCAATTTTATGAATAAAAATCAGAAAACGACAGGTTAATGACAGAAAACGGATGAATAGGAGCAAGAGAGAAGACTGTTTTACAAAAAAAAAAAAGAAGAAAATGCGTTGATTCTTATACAGAAAGTTGACGATATCGCCAACTCAGTTGGCGATATCATCAACTAGGGCAATTTCGTCAAAAAAAAAGGTAGGAACAACTAAATGGTGATTTTGTTATTATTCTTCATAAAATCGATGATTTACAATATAAACTTAATTATTTGGTAAAAATCCCAAAAATAAAATATCAACAATATTGGTCTTTTTTTAGTGGTGGGGATTTTTTCTTCCGCCGCTAAAACTGCGGCTAATGCCTAGTTATTCTTTTAGGAGCCAAGTAGCGCAATAACCTGGGCTGAGCAAGGGTTTTTAAGCACGTGTATATTTCAAGTGAAAGTACTTATTTAGCAAAGGGCTTAAAATGGGAATATAAAAATTTGGGTATAAAGGAAATAGAAGATATGTGATAGGAAGAGGATTTTTTCAAAAAAGGAAATAGAGCTTCCAAAAATGGAGAGTGGGCGTAGTAATTTGATGAGATGAAGAGATAAGAAGGTAGTTGGAAGACATAAATCCCAGGTAGAGGATGTGAAACTACTGAGAGGGAGAGGGAGAGAGATGATGGTCAAAATTAAAGCCAAAATCCTTGCCTTTAATTTAATATAATATAATAACAATAATTTTAGTGTCATTTTTTAGTGATTAGTGAGGGTCCTCAATGAGCCCTACTTATGAAAGATTCAGACCAATCAAAATAAATGGCCTAATCTTTTATGTGTTCTCTCCAAATCTCACTTAAAATAGGAGTTAGTCCCCTGTTGGATTATGAATATGACAAGTTTTCTGAGGTGTTTAATCTAAAGGTGGGCCCAACTCATATTCAAGTGAGATTTGATGAAATCCAATAAAAGGCAAGGCCATTGATTGAATTGAATTTTCTTCATATGGGTTCTCCAAATCGCTTCTTTGAAATTGAGTGTTTTCACCTTTGTAACAAAAAAAAAAAAATGTTACTCCACTTATTTCTCGCCGTCCCCTCTGGACTATGTGATAAGAGGTGTTTAAATTTTTTTTTTTTTTCCAAAGTTCTCATATTGTTTCTTATTTTCTTTTCAAATCTAATGAATGTCCCTCCTACATTAAAAGATATGTAATGTATGGATGCTTTCTATTAGCTGAGAAATGGAGCATTCTTTAACCAAAAGCTCCTAGAGAACCACTGATCACCTACGCACTTCATTGTGGGGCGCTAGGCAATCAAGGGAAAGGTGGGGATCCAAAGATCTAGATGGGCCTTATCTCTGTATAAAATTTGAAGGCCATCATATATCGTAGTTCTTTGATCGTGGGCCATAAGTTTAACAGCTTTATATAGAAAAAAAATTCCAATCCCAATGTGCTGCAAGTCCATGGGATCTGGTGTTGTTTGGGAGGTGTGGTTTTGTGTGGCGCATTTGGAGTGGTGTTTAAATGGGTTCTAGCAGGTGGTATATACAGTAAGATCTGCATGCGAAGCGTGCACTCAAAGCATTTTTGTATCAGTGTGTTTATGAGAAACATTAAGATATAGATGCGTCGTATAGACTCTGTGCGAGGCAAAGTTCGGCTAATCCTGAGTTGTTGAAACTAAGGCTGATAAAACGTAATGGAACTGTGCATGTACCAAAAAAATATGAAAACCCTAATTCCTCTCTCACTCTTGCACCTGCCCATCTTCCTTTCTTATTCAGATTGGTTGATATGTGGACCTCAAGTGCTTCTTTCAGCTTTGTCTACTCGTCGTAGGTTTTCCCTCTCTCATGAACAGGGCTGTGAAAGGGTCGTGCCTGACCCAAGCCAGGGTAAGCCCTGATCCTACCTCGTCTTATGCGGAGCTGGGCCTAAGCCGAGTGAAAGCCCCCACATATGAACAAAATTATAAGATTTTGTAAAGCTTGAGGGGTTTTTAAGAGATTTTATGGGGGCTGGCGGGGCTGTTAGTGCCCGATACCCTACCAGCAAGGGAAGTGGCTTTGCCAAGCAGGGCTGGTGGGGTTGTTAGTGGCCCTTACCCTACCATCAAGGGAAATGGCTAAGCTAAGCAGGGCTTTTACCATAAAGCCAACAAAGCCATTGCATTAGGCCCCCAAATATAAGGCCCAAAAAATAGACCCCATAATAGCAGCTGACATCTTTTAAAATTTCAAAAATAAAAAAAAAAATGTCAACTGCCATATTTTTATTTTTTTCCCAAAATATAAGGACCCATACTAACTCTCTCTTGAGAAGATACAATCAAGATTTTCATTTATGGCCTTAAAGTGTCATTTATGCCCTATTATATTTCCAAATCTGCCCCTTATATTTCTATTACTTGGAGTCCAATTGATTTTAGCACACCATTATATTTCTAGAAGTCCATATGTATCAAATATCAACCATACATTCAATCATGAACTTGTTTCACAAGCCTTTCTCATTATTTTTGTGTATCATATTTCAACAGGAGCCTATTCAGATTTGATCCATGATGTAGTTGTAATAGATCCATAGTTTGGGATTTCAGTCCTAATATTAGATCTTAAAATTTAAGATAACTATCACAACCCCCCCCCCCCCCCCCCCCCCCCCCCCGCCCCCCCCCCTTCGAAAATTTATTCACTTGCCTACAGTGCATATGAGCACCGTGCATCTGCAACATTCAATATGTGGGGCACACTTTTGAAGTCCATCTTGGATGGTCCTAACTCATGGTGTATATGCGCACCGTACGCAGGTGAAAATGATCCGAGCCCCACTAGTGGCAATCTCAATATTTTTATTTATGGGGGTGGAGCCAAATAGGTAGTTGGATTTTGTGACCCAAGATTTTCTTGTGAGTTTTGGGGATGAGCCCAGAATCATCATGTGGGTTTTGGAGGTGGACTTAAGATAGGTTAAGTAAAGCCTGAACATAAAAACTTAATTAGTAATTTTGCATCACAAAAAATAAATTAAAATAAATTTTAAATAAAATATTTATAGTAACATTAAAACATAAAAAGCGCCTCATGTAGGATTGTCGCTTTTGGTCTCAAATTGTCTCGAGCCGGCCCTGAAGCCAAGGCCAGAAATTATTTTTTTTTAAATATGTATAGTTTCTTATTGTTGTTATAGGCTTCCATCTTTTTTTTTCCAAGACCCAAATCTCCGACATCCAAACCTTTGAAATAATGGGTCCTAGAATGTCTATAAACAGTGAGGACAATCATAAATATACAGATTCAGTTTTAAAAAATAAACATCAACAAAAAGATGTATCTTGACAATTTGGATCATGAAAGGCCCCTCTTGCCCAACTTTAAAAATTCAAGCAAATTGCGGATCTATACAAGATGACACACGATCCCAACTATAAAATTCAACACTTTCCTACTGCATTAAGAAATTGTTGTATATATAGTGCCTCTTTTATTTTTTTTTCTATTTCTCTATAAAATAACCCAACATACATCCTTTTTAACCAAAAAAAAAGAATATCCCATTTCACCCCGTACATGAAAACAACATCAGCAAAACTGATAATAATAAAACAGCCGTGCTACTTGGCCCTGGATTCAAGCCCGGGCCTTGGCCCGACTCCACATGGGAGGGGCAAAATGGTCTTTTGGCAAATGACCTTTTTGCCCCTCCCATGTGGACTCGGGCCAAGGTCCGGGCAAGTAGACTTTTTCATAATAAAAAATAGTTACATCTCATCCAATCAAACCATACTACAGTCACCTTGTAGTATGTCCTTAGCTCTTCCACAGACTTATCTACTTCCTCTGATGAGGTGATTACGATCAACAAATTAAGGACTTTACTAATAAAATTTAAAATCAAATGGGAGCTTTTAAAGATGCCATCAATTCATTGGCTACAAGAATATCGTATTCTAATTTGATTTTGATTTGGACCATAAACAATCAACATTGGGGCCTTGGAGACTCATTTGACTTCACATTTATGTCTTTGAGATTATCATTGCCATCTAATAAGGGACTTTTAGAATGCTATCTATTCAATGGCTATGATCACCCTTTGATTGAAATGCAAACCATTGTCAGTGGCCTAACATTTGGTGGAGGTTAATCAACCAAATCCACAAAAATCTCTCAAGTTCTTAGACAATAGTAAAACCAATAAAAACCCACAATTCCTTAAATTGCACCAAATAAAGGCCAGAAAAAAAAACAAAGACAAGAAGAAAAGAAAAAAGGGAAAAAAAGAACATAGGGAAGTATAAAAGAAGTTGTAGAGATAAAGGCAATAGAAGAATCAAACTGGCTGACTCTGCCAAAAACAAAATCAAAAGCAAAAAGTGACTAGGCTTGGTTTCATGACCAACCCAAACAAATTTACCTATATTATATTATATTATACAAACAAGGCAGGTTGGGCCAGGTTAGGCTCCATCAAGCCCTCACTCGGCCTTCAGGATTATGGGATTTTCAAAATTGGGCCTAGCCGTACCCTTAGATTTTAGGACGAAAATAAAAAACCCTCATTTTGCAAGCTTTTAGGGGGCCAGCCCGGCCGACCTTATCGAAGGGCCGGATTGATAACCCTACTCATGGATACCACCTTGAATATATTGTTCAGCTTAAGCTCCAGGTCTTTGCTCCTTCAATGATGATGGAGCTTGTGTCGGCTTCCATCCCAGACCTTACACAGTGGATGATATTTGCATCCTCCCATCCAACTCATGATTACTCTCGATCTCCCATATTCTCCTTTTCCATCCCCAAATCACCATAGGAGACCCTAAACCATTGTCATAACCCTAAACCCCATTAGCCTAACCATAAATCCCACTACCCAAACCCTAAAGCCCATTCCTAAATTCCATTACCCTAGCCTTAAATTCCATTATTTGATTTTGAACTCCTTTCCTTAGATCTCGTTACCCTAATCTTAGATCCCCTTACATGAATCCTAAGCTTTAATCTATAAATCCTTAATCAATAAATCTATCCATATACCCCCAAAATCTAAATCTGTTGAATCCCTAAATCCCCAAACCATGAATCCGAACCAAATTAATATATATATATTAAGCAAAGTAAATTTAATTACAATTTTAACTCTCAATTTTGATTTTTAACTAATTCTAACTTCAGAGAAGTTGTAGGAATTTTAGATAAATAGTACACAAATAAGGACTCCAGTTGTTCCTTGTTCGTATAATCTTTTAAAAGATAGAGAGGCTATGCAAAGCAAATATAATATAAAATCATCCAACTCACGTTCTGGCATACTTTAGAGCTCCATGTCATGGCTCCTTAATTATATATATTAAAGCAATAGGGAAGTGTACTCTCAAGGGTGCCACGTCAGCACTTTAAAAACTCATGCTGCCACATGAGAGCCCTCACGGATGCCATTTAACAGTTCTCTCCTAAAATCTATCTCATTTAAGTTGTCATTTAAAATCCCTCTCTTTAACAACATAGAGGAATGCTCTGGTGAGAGTTACTCTCACGTTTTATGAGAGCAAAATATCTCAGCCACTCTTTACCCACTTAAATCCAATGGCTAGCATTAAAAGCAAAAGAGCAAAAAGATCACTTTTCCTTCTCCCTCCCGCCTACTCTCTATTGTTTCCCTCCTTCCCTTCCATATCGACAAAGTCAGGAGAAGACACAGTGGAGAAGAGACGATTCTTCCTTCCTTTCTGTTCGATTCTTTTCAAAGAATAAAGCATTCAAGCCTTGAAAAATGAATAGATAGTCACCATCGCACAAGCTAAGGATGTCTTCCTAATCTCTCTATGGGCACACCATGGTTCCATCGCACGATCACCAGGTCTCAAACGATGCTCCTTGCGCCGACACCATACATGGAACCCGCACACCAAGTATCCTTTCTCTCTCTTTCTCTGTCTGTCTGGTAATGGATTAACATATGGGTTTTGTGTTGGGATGGGGTTTCCCCTTTTATTTCAGAAATGTTATTCAGATCATCTTGTTTTTCATTTTGTTTGTTGGGTTTGAAAAGCAAATTATCTCCAAGTTAAAGAAGCCAAGGTATTCAATTTCTATGGAAAATGGAGAATGAAGAAATTGGTATTCGACCACAGGACAGAGAACAAATGATGCATATTCTCTATGTTTTTCTTTCATAGTATTCTCTTTGTTTTTCTTTCAGAGTTCTTTTTTCTTGAATTGAATCCTGATTGTGGACATTGGATTGGGGTTTTCTCTTTTTATAAGAACTAGAGAATAAAGGTTGCAGATTCTCTATGTTTTGCTTTCATAGTTAGTTTTCTTTAATTGAATCCTGATTGTGGACCCTGGGTTGGGGTTCTCCCTTTTTATTATTTTTCATACCTCTTTTATTATTTGAGAAATGCTACTGCAATGTAGAGTTATTTTTCATTCTATTGGGTTCTGACATGGTGGACATCTTTTTATTATTACATTACCCTTTTTATGGCATCAATAAAAAATGGTTTTTTTTTAGGGTTGGGTTTTTTTTTACTTCATTTCTTTCTAATTGACAATCTCAACAACAATTACAACTTACCCTGTAGCAAATGCCTGGACTTGCCATCATGGATTTCTCGCATCAGTCAATTCAACTGCCACGCCCGTATATCCCGCAGCAAATTCCTGTCATGCAGCCATCGCAACAATTGCAGTATCCAGCCTACTCTGAATCTCAAGCTCCATTTGTTCCGAATGTTGAAGTGGATAGAACACCAAAAGTAGGGATGTTAGTGGATAGCATAGAAGAGGCATACAACATTCACAATACTTATGCTAAGCTACCTGTTTTAGCGTTTTATATATAAGAAGCTCTTATACCAGACCGAAAAATGAAGTTGTTTGGAAAAAGTTTGTTTGTTCCAAAGAAGGTCACAAAGTTGAGAAGCTATACTTTGAAAATACAGTACAAAGGCGTGTGACAGACACACGAGAGAATTGTGGGGCTAAACTATAAGTAAAAAAAAAATAACCATGGGCAATGGTTTGTATGCAAATTTGTTGTGGATCATACGCATATATTAACTTCTCTGAAAAAGGCTCATTTGTTACGTTCACATCGAGTAGTCACTGCACCAAAGAACTTGATAGATTCCTTCAATGCTGCCAATATACGAACTTGTAGTCAAATGGAAATATTTCAAGCTTAGGTGCGTGGCAATCCTGACTTAGTTGGCTTCACAAAAAAAGATGTTCGTAACTACGCTATAGACAAAAAGAAAGCATGGACGGGCAAAGATGGTCAAAGTTTATATGAACATTTTAAGCATCCTAAAGAAACAAGGTGATCAACAATTTTTTCGATTGAGTCAGATTCAGAGGGGCATGTCAAACATGTGTTTTGGACTGACCATATCTTTCGAGCATCATACACTGAGTTTGGGGACGTTGTATCATTTGACACGAAGTATAAGACAAATAAAAATGAACTAGTTTTTGGTGTATTCACAGAAGTAAATCACCATGGACAACCAACAATATTTGGTTGTGGTCTAATCTCAGATGAAACTTATGAAACTTTTGTTTGGCTCTTTACAAAGTGGCTCGAAGCAATGCCCAAAGATCCACCCAAATCGATTATAACCGATCAAGATCCCATAATGAAAAGAGCCATTAAGACCGTACTTCCCAATGCATGCCATCGCTTCTGTCTATGGCACATTTTGGACAAGGTAAATGCAAAACTAAAAGGAGTTGCAATCCATTCTGAAGGCTTGGTGGAAGATATCAAAGATATTATTTATAATGCAGACACAGAAGAAGAATTTGAGTTAAAATGGGAGAAGTTGGTGGCAAGCTATAAAGTTGTTGACAATATGTGGCTAAATGAATTATTTGAAACCCGTGAGAAGTGGGTACCAATATATTTGCAAGGTGTGTTTTTTGCACGGATGAGGATCACTCAAAGAAGTGAAAGCATAAACTCAATTGTGATTTTGTCTTGCGGTTGGAAGGGGCCATTGCCCGAATGGGTTGAACGAGTTAAAAGCTGACCATGACACTCTTAATGGGAAGCCGACTTTAAAGACGGAATGGCCAATGGAGAAACAAATATCTGAAATATATACAAGGAAGAAATTTTGGACATTTCAAGAACAATTCATGTCAATGGCAACATGTATTATACAACTCGTAAGAGATGAATCAAATGAGAGGGTTTATGATGTTTCAACATTCAAGGGTGAAAAGGAAATTGTCAGAAGGGTCGCATTTAAGAAAGATCTAAAGTTTGCAAAATGTTCTTATCAAGTGTTTGAGTTTGTAGAAATCCCATGTAGCCACCTACTATGCATCCTAAAACAAGAGAGGATATTCAAATTGCCAGAAGAATATATTTTGAGAAGATGGTCCATTCAGGCGAGAAAAGGGTCTGATTGTTACATGAGCATCTTTGAACGCACGGTCTCATTTGATGACTCATTGGTTGCACGGCATAAGGATTTATTTTATTTTGCTTCAATGGCCAGTGATGAGTCATCCATGTCCGCGATGGCATACCAAAATGCTAAAACAGTTTTATTGGATCTTATATGAACATCTCGTGTAATAAATGAAACAGAAGGGACTGGAGATAAAAATAGGGGGAAGTCTTGTGATAAGAAAGGAGACAATTTTTGTGAACCAAAGCAATATCTTGAGCCAATGCGTATTAGCACAAAAGGACGTGCAAAAAAGAATTAAATCTTCCAAAGAAAAAGCACAAAAGAAGGCCCGGCTTTGCCAAGGATGTAAAAAGCGAGGTGTTGCGCATCACAAACGCAACTGTCCTACTCTTTTAAACAGGTAATCTCTTACTTTTTCTTTACATTATTCACAAGTATAATTCATTAATACTATATCCTTTGTAATTCTATAAACTCATTTTTTTTATTTTATGTTTACATCTTAGCGGCATCGTCCAAGATTTGTCGAATTCACAAGGCATATCAAGAAATGATTCAGACTCGTTTGATGAGAGAGACGCTTCTATCAATTCCGGTTCCAATGACGAGTCTAAGAGACAATGATGAGGAAGACGCTTCTATCAATTCATGCTATCATATACAGTTAGCAGGGCTGGGTGTAGTTTTTTTGCTGATTGGATATTGGGGTAGTTTTTGTGCTATGTTATGTTGAACTTAGCAAGGCCAAGTGTGACTCTGCCGTGTATGTACTTAAACCTCTAATAAATTAATATTATATCTGTCTTTTTTGCACTTTGAGAGGAGCCAAAAGAAAGTTTGATTCTTTATATTGCCAATGCATGGGTATTTTTTGTCTGTGGAATGGAATGGACTGGTTGTGTGGCCAAAGGTCCCAACTTATAGCTCAACTATAAAATATACCTTGCATCATAGGATTTCCATCAAGAGCCTACAACGACAATATTTGTTTCAATGCTCAATATAGCAGTGGATATCTCTCAAATTCTGATGGATCGTGACTACTCTTTATTACATGTATGCACATGCCTTTTCAGCTATGGGAACACCAAGTTGCAGAAAAAATAAAAACAAGTTCCCATCATGAGTAGCAATTGATGTAGCCCTGTGCTCAGTTTTTGTTACTGGTGCCTTGTGGTTGGGCTAGCTCCTTTTTTCCCTTCAGGTTGGAGCCCCTTTTCCTTTTCTGTGCTGGGTGGAGTTGGCTGGAGCCCCTCTTGTTTTGGCTCGAGCCCCTCTTGGTAGTTTCCCTTTCTCTGCAGGCTTGGCTCCTTGGTGCCTAGTTCAAGAATGGTTGGGCTGACTGATGTAGCTCTCTGTAGGGGGGTTTTGGTTGGAGGTAAAGTTGCAGTTGAAGCTACCTGTGTTCTGTTTTGGTTTGTTGAGCCCTATTCTTGGTCGTTGGGCTAGCTCCTTTTTTTCCTTGTAGGTTGTGTGTTGGCTGCTCCCAGTTGGGGTTTCTTTTTTTTGTAGTTGGCTGGAGCCCCTTCTGCTAAGGGGGAGCCCTGTTTCTTTCTTTATTCTTTATTTTTTTCTATGGTTCTTTGTCCTATTGTATTCTTTTTTCCCTTCCCCATGGGGCTTCTGCCCTTCCTTTCTTTAATACAATCTTACCAATTAGCAAAAAAAAAGTATCTTTGTTCCTTTCGTTTAAATATGCATTGCTCATCTTCAATTGCCCATCTACGACATTGTATACAAGTCACCAACAAATATGGCCCATCACATGAGAAATTGCCATGGTCCCCGTTTGTTCATAACAACTGTTTATTATTCAAAACCATTCAAAGCACACATCATCCACAATTGTCACACTAATAATCCCTTACATTCAGATTAAAATTTTAATACATATTATTTTGGTTCCTAAGAACTGTCATGCCCAAAACAAGTAGACTAAAATACAACTAATAATTACCAAGACATGACACATAACTAATATAACATGATGTAGCTTGCATAGGTACATATTTCTTAACTTCTCATTTTCAATAGATGCACGCATGAGTTGGTTGTGCACCACAAATGCTTCTTTAATGCCTTTGATTGTTGCTGTCAACTTTCTGTTGTCTCTGTCAGGTGTTGAGTTACATTCAGAAGGTGGATGATCCTTTGACACTCCATCTTTCCAGATAAATGAATCACATCCATTATCATCCTACAATTATGTTATTGGCAAATATGGATTAGTTTGAACCACAAATTAAGTATTTCAGTAATTACAATAAACAATATTTTTTAAACTAACTTACATTCCAATTTGGACATCCCGAAAACTTCCGACCCGGAATCGATGCTGAATGACTCGTTAATAATTTCATGTCTCCACTTCCACATGGGCATTTTGGAGCCCTTTCGGTGTTCCTCGAATTGGAGGATGACATCCTATTCACATTCATAGAATATAAAAAAAAAAAGGAATATGAGAGAAACATAATTTATGATGGTGGCGGTGGTGGTGGTGTTGAACACATAAAACCATGGGCATGATCTAAACAAAGCTACCTACACTCAGAAAATTAGTTATAATTATATGAATGTGGCTGAAATAAAATGGAGCTATCTCTTTTTCATTAAAAAAAGAATTTTATGGTGAATACATAGCAATCCAAATATTACACCCATTGGAGAGAAGATGAGACAGAGAGATGAAGAGAAATGGATACTTACTGCTGGACTTAAACAGATGAAGATGATAATGACAGAACCACTCAATAAAAGAGAACAGCACAAGCGTGTGCAAATCAAAAGATGAATTCCATTGCCCAATCGGACTCATACAGAGGAATCCAGGCATCACTACACCAACATCAAAGAGTAGATGAGATGATCAAATCATTCGTTCCTTCACACAGAGAAGGCGTGGACGCCCCAAAATGAAAAACAAGATGATCCGAACAACATTTCTCAAACCCTAGCCAAAATTAAAATGCATGAAAAGACAACCTCATCAAGCTATGGAGAATGGTTGAAATCATTCATTGCTTCACACAGATCCCCTGAAGAGGACGTGCAGAGGCAAGGCGTGAAGGTCCCATGGAGGTGATGAAAATAGCCAGGGCGTTTATGAGAGCAGAGGTGAATCGGGGATGAGGGTCATCTTGAGGATAAGATTGGGAGAAAAGGAGAGGGTCTCGTTTAATGAAGGAAAAAAGGACTCAGACAAGATATGTTAACATTTTTCAGTTTGGGCGGAAATCAAAAATTGAAAATATGGGAGGGCTTTTTAGAACTTTTTTCTCTTTTGCTTTTAATGCTGGCCGTTGGGTTTAAGTGGATAAAGAGTGGATGAGATCTTTTGCTCTCATATAAAGTGAGAGTAACTCTCACCAGAGCATTACTCAACAAAATATCCTCCTTATTTTTGCTCCCACACAAAAAAGGAGCATTTCCATCCATAGTCAATATTTATTCAAATCTTTAGAAAAATGTTAGACCCCGACCCCTCCAAAGTTTGTTTTACGCCTAATTAATCTTAATTAGGTGCCGAATAATTATTTTGGATGACTTTGTGATGGATTTAGATTGATTAGTGGGGTTTTGACCGTGTCAGGTAGTACTTTGACCTTTTGAATAACTTAGGGTCGCTCATATGCTTATGGTTTTTGTAGGTTTTCGTGTGCATCACATAAAGCATGATGTTACTTTAGATTTCCATGTTTGGACCCAACCCATTTGGACCTATCTTGACCCAGTTCCAAGCCCAAAAACAACTCTAAGCCCTGTTCTCAAATTAGTCCAAGTTTTATTGACTTGCATGCAAAGTCCAGCCAAGATGTCCTTATAAGGCAAAAACCCAAACCCAGTTCATTCTTCTCCCTCATTCAGCTGGAACTTTCTCTCCTCTACATTATCACCTTTCTCTTCCAATTTCCCTCTTGAAATCAAGGTCTTAGCAAATGCATGTTAAAGATTAGTTTCATATCCTATAAGCTTTTTTTTTTTTTTTTTCCCTTCTCTTCACACATTTCTTTGATGGAGTCTCTACACTTTCTTTAGCCAGAGAGAACTGTTCATGTTAGATTGAGGAGCTAGGAAGCTTTTCCCCCACCCAAGTGCAGCACCTTCTTCACTTTCAAGCTTTCTCTTATCACCATTCTATCTACCCATCTCATTGGTAAGCCTTCTTCTCTTTAATATGCATTATCTTGATTGTTAATGGAAGGTTGAAGTCAAATAACTTGCATGCATGTAGGATTTGGGCTTGAGCTTAGGATTTGGGCATTTTTGCATAAATTGAGCCAAAGAGAAGATTAGAGTGAAAGGCACAAAAAAGGAGGCAAGTAAATGAGCAATTTGAGATTTATGCATGCTAATGATTTATTGATAAAAAGTTATAGTCTCCTATGTGTTAATTCAACTATGTTTCATTGAATTAGATTGATAATGTAAAATGGGTTCTTTTGTTTGGATTATCAAAGAATGAATGGGATCTGTGGAAAGATATGGACCATAGGAGCAAATGGAGGCTCAAATTGGCCATATTATGATCTTAAGAACACCTTAGAAGCAATTGGAAGAGTGGAAATGAATGGGAGTGGAAATTCCTTCAAAAACAGATGCCTGCTGCTGGTTCAGGTGGCCAAACAGTAAAGCATCTCGCTATAGCGAACTCTAGCAAGCTGGCCCATTGGGCCAAACAATGTCAACTTTCGAACAGCCATAACTTTTAAGCTGTATATTAAATTTTGGAGTTCCACATATCGTCGGAAAGCTCTTGGAATGTAGAAACCAATAATCCACACATCCTAATGATCAGAGATCGGGATTGAAAGTTTATATGTGGACCATTGAACTGAGCCCTATATCTTTTGGAAAAAGGGACTTTAAATCTAGTTGGACTCCTAGATTGGAACCATTGACCATTAAGGGAGTTAATCACACTTCAAAAGGCCAGGCCTAATCTCTTCATAATCAATCCTTGAGGATGATCGTGACATAAACACTACACCAATAAGGTTTTTAGGTTGCAAAGGTTTAACATTGTAGGTCCATAGAATAGTACCTATCACCGATAAACATAGTCCAATAAAAATTGTAACACATGAGAAATCTTGGGCTGATATTATCTCATGTACCTATCCGTTTGTCTAGCACTTTACCATGGGTGTTGGTTTAAGGATTTCAGTGTATCACGAACACACACAAAGTGACACAAATAAAATGTAGTACGTGCATCGAGTTACCTAAAACTACATCAAAATGGATGGTTATAAACGGTAGGTGATTAGATTAGGTTTGGCTAGTACATCTTCCTGATTCTTTTAATCGAATTGCACAGAATATTGTTATTGACTTACTATTGCCCTCAGATATCTCAAGGATTGTTTCTATATAGCATTCGTGTTATTCCCTCGTAGTATTGCTATTGTTTTATAATTGTATCGTGCATGGACTTGATAATTTGTAATGTCCCACGAAGTCAAGATCTTACCCAGAGGAGGTGAGACCAAAGGTCAAGATCCTACCCCGAGGATGTGAGACGGAGTGAAAGTGAATGATCAATTGATGTCAAGATCCTACCCCGAGGAGGTGAGACGAAAGTGGGTGTACTTGATTGAATCGAATGAGTCAGCACTACTTAGTTTCGACAAGATGATACTCGACGAAGTTGAATCTTGGTTTAGAATTGAACGTCGCTACGCAGTAAACAATCTAGAGTACCGGAACTCCAGAACCCGAATAGCCAGGAGGACCTTTGGCCGGGCCCCTGGTGACATCCTAAAACGCGTGCTCCCTATTAAGGGAGGATTGAGCAAAGGTAGTAGCCAACTAAAATGAAGTATGTATTTGATCGATAAAGCATGAATTACTCATATGCACAATGTGCCTAGTTTTCGATTATTTGACATCTTTTAATCATTCAGTCAATTAGTCATATTTGATATTATATGTAATATATCTTAATCGCTCATACATTGTTGAATCGTCGTATTCATGATGATACACTTGGTGTCACAGGGATCCAGGATACCGAAGAGAATAGCTAATAACCCTTTAGACCAGAGATTTGATCGGTAAGGTTAATGGTTAGCTTTGACCGTCGGAGTATGTACAAGTGTGGTAATTATGACTTGATATTAGATAATTAATCTTGCACTTAGTTTAAGTATGCATCAAAGGTTTAAACTATTAGCTTTGTTATAGACTAATTGTTATGCAACAGTTTGGTTATGGACTACTCATGGCTTTGATATTAATGTTGTACATGCTTCCGCAATTAAATGTTGATTGACATGTGTCAGTGTATAATCCTCACACGTGAAATGTAGAATTTTCTCCTTCGTGAATTCGGACTTGGTCCGGAATAAGTGCGAGTTCACAGGAGTATGCGTGTCACACCTTGGGAATCACCCTAATCAGGGGATTTTCGGGTCCGGGATGTGACAAAAAATGACAGGAATAGACGACGTGCAAAAATATCTCCTACTAATAAAAACTCTTACTTTCATTCTTGTCTAATATTCAAAACGATTTATCATAATATTATATCTAGAAGTATTACCAAACTCTACAATGATTTGAATCTTTTGTATGATGTCTAGAAGTATGACTAAACTCCACAATAACAACGCTCTTGGGAAATTCCAAAATGCTCGTCACAATAGAATGAGCCCCACGTACTAATCAGGCGGTTCACCTCACAATCTCTCATTGATGAAGCTCCACATATTCTCTTTATTGTTCTAGGTACATGCAGGTTTTCCAATTCATGGATTGGTGACTGATTATGCCTCAAGTCTGAAGTTGTGCAAATTTAGATATTCTGTAGTGTTGTATGACACTTAATTACCAGCAACTTGAACCTTTTTTATTCGGACTCTCAGCATATTTACTTCAAAGGTTTCATCCCAATAATATTCAAAACACACAATATTAGCAGGTTCGGGTGAGCTCTTAATGGGTTCGGGTAGTTAACGGGTCAAACCCGTTAACACGTTAAGTTAACGGGTCGTGTATAAATTAAACCAATAACCCGTTAACAACCCGCTTGACCCATTAAAATTTTTTAATCCCTAATTGTAGCTAGAATTAATTTATATTCATAAAGAAGAAATTAATATTTATTATTTTATAGTGAGATTTTAGGTGGGATCCACTCGAGATCCTCACAGTTTCGTGTGGCCTATATAATTTTCTCCTTATATATTTTTGTATCGAATTTCTTTTAATTTTTGAAATGACTTAATTACTTAATGGGTTGGGTCGGGTAACCCGTTTCATTAACGGGTCATGTTCGGGTTGGACTTTTTGACCCGTTAAATTAACGGATCATGTACAGATTGAAGTGATTTTAATACGAATTCGTTAACCCATAACCCGAATTCGTTAACACGACACGATTGACAACCCTAGTGGTGATGATGATGATGAAGGTGGTGGTGGTGGTGATTATTTCCTAGATTGTTATATCATCAAGGCAAATTTTACTTTGATTTGCATTATTTCAATCATTAAATTGGTGGTATGTAAAGCATGTGATTTGAATTTTTTTCTTATTGTGAGTATCGAAACATGATCAATCTTATGATAGGGCTTAATGAAGACTAGTTAGAGTAAAGTTTTCTTAATGATAGAATAAGGTGGGAAGTAAATTTGAGTAGCTTGGATTTTAAAGTGGGCCCCATTGATAGACTTGAAGCAACAAATCACTCACAACGAGTGTGTTTTATAATTGATTAATTTGATACATACTGTACTTTGATCAAGAACTTTAAAATGCATGCTGTTATTATGAAACCTCCTTTTGTTTTCAACTTGTATTATGATCTACTGGAATTGCCAAACAAGTCAGTTTAAAATCTGTTGGGTTATTCAGACATTGTTAAGCAACAAAATATTACAATAGTCTTAAGATTGCACTCTTCTATTTTACACTATCTTCTAACAAAATGTAAATTTGTTAATATTTATTTTGTACATATCCAGACAATCCCTAAATTCTTGACAAAGTTTGGCAGTTACTATTAAATTTTAAACTGAAATAACTAATCAATATGAAACAAACTTTCCCGCTCTGGGTTGTGTTACAATTATTGCTGATATTTTGAATATATGTTTTTTTTTTTTATTGCAATGATCTCCTGTAAAGCTATATCCAGAGAATGTATTACTTCCAAATATCATGTTAGTGGATTTTTCTCTATGTTATCATGGAAGCTGTGCATGTGACATATAATCAGGACAAAAGCCCAACTGAAAATTTAAGAAAGTTCATTTTCCATAGAAGTGCCTGCCCTTTATTCTGTGCCCAACTGAGATATAAAATAAAAAAAAAGGTCCTTTTCCATAGAAGCCTTCTATTATAAAAACCTTTAATTTTTCACTTTCAATGATATTTTCCCTATATTATGAGTAAACCCAAAATTTGAAATATCCTGATATTATCTCCTGCTAATGTTATCCAGATAATGAAAATTGTGGCCATAACTCTAAGCTCTGATTGGAGGCATCCACTAGAGGAGACATTAATCCTTATTTCCTGATCATTATGTAGGCACCATAATGGATTGGATATGGTTCATGAAAGTGATGATGATGATGTAGGCTTCATACAACTCTTTCTCAGTTTGATAGTTGAAACCAGGAGGCCTTCCTGGCACTACTTTTTGCATTACAGAGTACAAATAGTAATGTATTAGTATGGAACAAATTAATTGGAAGTACACACCTAATAATTCATAAAAAGAGACCAAATCATACACTAAACAAATCTAGAGGCTTCTAAGTTTAAAGGTTTAATCTCTGGCTGCTGCTAGAAGAATGAGAGGAAAAGGAAGGAACTTATTGTTTATCATTGAAGCAATCAGTGGAATGGGTACTTAGTCCTATAACTATGAGTTATCACTGTCCTCACTGTTTGTTATCATTATTGTAATCAAGCATGCATGCTTTGTGCACATATGCATTCATACTAGAAAATAAAACATTTCTATTTCATATGGATCATTTCTCCCCCAGAACTGGGATTACTGTGATGGTCTGGTGGTTTGCTCCATTATCACCATCCTATATGCAAGGATTTGTCATCTCTTCATGGTCATTCTTTAATTTTATGAATGGCAACCATTAATTATTCTACCTTTAGGCTCTGGTTGTTTGCATGGGAATTGAATACATAGGAATTCATGATCAAAGGGGCTCCAACAAGGCAAAAGAGGATTATTAAAGAGGAGAGAAGAAAATGATATAAGGTGGGGTTGTTGATGGGACCTTGACTTTCCTAGGATTTGAATTTCTAAGGTGATGGCTGGGTATTCATTTTCAATCACTCATTGACTTATTTTCCATTAAAGAGGAGATTATTTGATTGTCATTTTTGGAAATTCAATTTGTTTCTTCAATTATAATATATGAAAGCGGCTGTTTCCAATTGAAATGAATTGAGAAATCAGCCTCTTAATTTTGACTACTAAGTGATTTTGACGAATTCTTAATTGAGCTCCAAAACTGATGGCCCGCTTTACGATTGTTTTTACTGCTGGCCCATTGATGGTTGCCGACCCATTTAATTTTAAGCTTATAAGATATAAGTTCGTGTTTATTTCTTCTTCACATTAATTGTATCTTAAATTTGATACTAAATGTAACTTAAAGCCAGATTTCTGTTGGGAAATAAAGAGGGCAACGTGCTCTACTCTTCAAGCCATATCAGCAAAGAGGATTTATCCCCTCTTTTTCCTTATAAATGACTATTACTGTTTATCTCTTAATCTCCTCTCCATTTAACTTTTTTATTTTAAAACCTCTCCACTCTCTCTCCCACCATTATGAATAGTAAATGACTCTCTCCTTCCTTGTAAATGTCTTTTTAAAAGCCCAAGAATCTGCTAACGTGGTCTTAGAGGACTTTCTTCTCTACTTATTTCTCCTCATTGAGAGAGAGAAGTAGAAGAAGAATAACGTGGAGGCACACCAAATTTCACCCAAGAGCTAAAAAGAAGAATGAGATGGAAGGCGCAAAGAGGCCTCCTGGCCATCACCCTGGTGAACTACTACACCAGCAGTGCACCCCATTTCCACCATCCAAATGACTTGCCTAATTGGTGTTTCTAAACAGATTCACTTTGTACTTCTACCTACTTTTTTTGTATTATCATGTTTATCAATTTTGGTGGTTCATTACTTTCATGTAGATAGTTTTCTCCAGAGCTAGGTTCATTAGCTATGTATTTTGTGAGTCCCAATTCCCACTTCTATTATTTTTTTCTATCTTTATTTAGTATTTTGTGGTTTCTTTTTTAGTTGGTGTTCACCATTTTCAGGTTTTGCAGATGCCCTGAAGAGTTACTTTTCTTCATTATTATTTTTATTTAGTCATTTGATATTGAAAAGTTCTTTACATTGGCTTTGCAGGAATCACCATCATTTGTGATTTCAGACAGAGTTGTGGATTACTGGACCTTTTATGCATTCTATCAAATTTTTGTACATGGCAGGTGACAGTAATCCATGTGCTGCAAGTTTAAGAACAACCACAAAAAAGTCTTAACTCAGCTTTTTTGTTATTCTGTATTAGTCTAAGAGCAACTCAAGTAGTATAAGGCAAATATTTCATTTTCATAAATTTGATGCCGGTTGCTTATAGGGAAAGTTTTGTTGTATATTGCCTTCAATTTGCTTCTTTAGATGGTGATCGTGAAGGAAAATTTATCTAATTTGATGTCAAACTCCATGTAGTAAATATGTTAGATAAAATTAAGCTGATGAGGATCTATAGCGACAAGAATTGCATCTTCACATGAAGCCACATTTTTAAGGTAAGTTATAATCACTTCTTGCACTTGAATTTAAATTTATTTCTTTTAGTATTTCCACTTTTGATCTGCACATTAATTTATAAATGATAAAAGATGATCAGAAAGACCAAATACATATTTTTGCCCAATTCATTTACCATTATACTATCTTCAGCTTCCTCTAATTGAAGTAGGGTTGTTCATGGGCCGGGCTGATCTAAGGCATATCCAGGCCTGACCTGACTATGGAAACACTGGCTCAGGCCCAAACCAAGCCCAGCACGAGCCGTTAAAGTCATGCCCAAGCCCGCCCATTTAATCAATCGGACCTTATAAATTTCGTGGGCATTCAAGCGATTGTTCAAACTAATTCAATTAAATTTCATGCATTTCTTACACAAGCCGGGCCGGGCCGGGCTTCATATCACTTAATCTAAGCCCAACTTAATTATTAAACGGGCCCTAATTACATATCTCAGACCGGCCCAAAGCGGACTAGGCTAGACCGGACTCTGCCTGGCCCGGGCCATGAGCACCCATATCTTGAAGTGGATTGATATGGGAGTTATTTTCTCTTTCTTCATTTTATTATTATTATTTTAAATTTTAGACTTTGAATAGATCCATTTTTATAGAAGAATAATGAATTTGAGAATTTTTATAATTTCTAAAAATATAAAAATTGGAATTAATCAACTTTGCTTCACAGTAACATTTTAATCAAGAGATAAGACATCAACTAATTTAATCTTAACGTGCTTCTTTGCTATTTTTTATTCCTAAAAAGATAAAATAGAAAACCAAAATATGCAAAATTTTATAAATTCAGATTTGATTTGTAGTTTTTGTAACTTTTTGCATTTTTATACTTTTGAATAGATTTTTGTATATAGAATTTAAAATAAATAAATAATATAGTTCTTTATTTTGAATTTATTTTCTCAACTTTTTTCTAGCTATATTGTATTCTCTTGCTACTATTGTGATGGCAGAAGAGACTATTTAGATTTGTTTGCTATTTGACTTTAGGGTTTGATTTTACATTGGTTAAGTATATAGAGACATTGGTTAAGTATATAGAGTTGGTAAATTGGTGGGTTGAAATATTTAGGTCTTGTGTTCTTCAAATATGAAGATGACAGTAAAACAGTACTCTCTCTCTCTCTCAAACTACCCATTTACTAAAATATACTTGTGTTCAAGTATCAAGCACATGAACAACCCCGCCTGAACTTAAAAGTGGGATCAAGTTAATTACAGACCTTGCCCAATTTCCCAAGGTTACATGTTTGATTGTCAATTGCAGTTTTTGAGGATAGACTATAGTACAATGTTTACCGTTACTTTCATTTCCTAATGTCAAACTCTTTAATTTAGTATAAAATATTATTTATTTTACCTATCATTTGCGCCGTAGCATAATGCATCTTCAATGTTCTATCTATCTTCCTCACTAAAAAGACTGAGTTGCAATTGTCATTTGTTGCTTGACCGTGCTAAGCACGGGCATCCTACACGCTAGTTTAGGGTTGAGTGGGAGTGTTATTGTTTTCTGGATGTGCCCAGTATGTTCGATTTTGCCCATGGATAGATGGATCATACCATTGACGCAATAAGCCCACTCCAGATGTTAGATGTTCCGAAAAAAGATTCAGGTTGGTACATCTTGCTTTCAATGTCAATATTTTCTTTCCAAAGATGTTCATTTATTTTCCTTGTCTGTACTGGAAGCCTCTGATTGGTAGGTTGGGTTTATTATAGCCTTCTAATCCGTAAGATTTCTGGGGAATGCTCCACCGACTGCAAGATCCATCAGACTTACCATGGGACTCTCCTAGTCAGGACACTAATCTTGTTCCAATTTATTCAGGACCTATAATTCCATTCTACTTTCTTTCCAATTCAAGCAGATATAATAGACATCTGTGCTGTGGAAAGTGTGAAGGCTCCACAGTCCACACCTGCTATCCAAAATCAGCAGTTCTAATCAAACTTTAACCACGTCATTTAGACACAAGTCTAAGACAATGATTTGCTTGTATCCTTCAAATCCATGACCTATTTGTTTGCTTTTAAAATGGAACATAGCTTTTGAACTACCCAATGCCCATGATTACACATTTTTGAAAATGGGAAGCAATGATGCCTTGTGAAGAACTTTGCTAACCATAAACAGCATTAAAGATGTGGCATAACATAGTAAAGAAGGATGCTAAATTTCTTTGAATGATTGTACTCAATAGCCTGTCTGTGGTTGCATGCAATTGACCATTCAGTTATAGTTTTTATATTATTTATGCTGTCCTAACTCTGCTTTCTTTACAATTATTCAATGCTTAGCCTTGGGTAGTAACAGGACTTTTCATCATTCAACACTCCTTTATTGAGTCAAGAAAGGCTGCCTATCCACTCATTTGCGAGGTTTTAAAACATCGTTTTGGACATTGTATTGGCCAATGAATGCTGAAATCTTTACATATCAGTTGATATGTCGATGATTGAATGATATTTTGGATTGTTTTAATACTATTTTCTTGTAAAATAGTCAAATTAATATTATAAAGTGGTAAATTGTTAATCTTATTTTTTAATTTCTTTTTAGGTGTTTATCCATGCATAAAATTAACTCCCGTACGAGTTGGTGGAGTGGCATAAAGCGTGGGTTTGCTTCCAACGTCTTTTGTTTGAAATCGCCTTAAATTTGCCTCGTATACATTTGTGTCGATTTAGCGGGCGCCATCGGGATTTGTTGTGTTGTGTCAAAGGCCTGACAGATATCCATGTCATCGAAAAAAGGTATAGATAAAATAAAGAAAAAATATAGAAGTTGTGACAACAGGGTTTCAAAGCAATCTCTCTCATACAAAACCTTTTAAAAATGGGTATTAGTTAAATGGCCAAATCTTAACACATCAGGAGAAACAACTTGGTTTTGGCCAGTTTTGAAACCAGGCTTATTATAAGAAAAGAAATGGTAATCTCACCCCTGACTGTAACCTTCCACAGGGAATCTAGATGAGTTAGGTGCACTTCTTCATCTTTGGAACAGGGCTTTGGACATGCCTTTTTATGATTAGCCAAATAGCTAAATCCTGTTCTTTGTTGCATGACAACAAGACTATTTGTTTGATGAGAAAAGGAACAGAAAATGTTGTTTGGCTGAAAAGGGTCCTGTAGTTTTAACTCTGCCGAACATCAGTTAGGTGGGGGTGGGCCCCGACTTTTCAGTTCACACGTTTGGTTGGCTCCACTGTGGCTATTGGAGTACGTCTAAAAATCTCCTTCTCATATCGGCAAGATTTTTCAAGTAGGTCCAAGTTACAGGACCCAAATTGTGGGTCTGATGAGGTCAACCATCTGAATCACAGTGGCCTACCTGTTTGTTTCTTGATGGAACAACAAATGCCAAGTTGCATAGCATATAGCCATGACCATGACCTGGTTGGGTGGGTCTCCAAATTGTGAACCAACTCAATTTCTTTCTGGTCCATAATTCATAAGCCATTTTTGTTGTGATTCTGGATCTCTATGTGACAACTTCTATTGCCTTGGCAGTGGTTTATGTTCAAGTATCATCTTCATTATGCCTGAGAACTTCCAAATTTCTACTCTGTAACTTCACTCCAGTCGAATGGCCATATTCTGTTTCCAATGTGACAAAAAAAAAAAAATGAATATTGACAGCTGAGTAGCCCTCTTTTTTAACCTTTTGTTTTGTGTGTGTTTCAATTAATTCAATTTCTTTGATTTGAGCTGAATAGGACATGGGCCCGACACTGTGAACAGCGCCAATGAAACGTTTTACTTCCATGTATGTATTTGAAGTTGAATTCGGAACTATGCTCGCATATTCTGCTAGATCATGTACACATCAAGTGCTCAATTTTGACTTGGAACTTGTGTTTTCCACATTGACTAGTAAGTCTCGGGCTTGCCCACCATACTAGTGAGCCATACTGTTCTAATCTCTCATTCATGTAGGGCCATTTGAACTTTCTGACTGAAATTATCTTTTAGCAGGATGACTTCAATGAATACTCTGCCCCTGTGAGTAAGATTCTAGCCATTACGCCCTTTGCACTTCTTTTACAGTAAATGTGAAGCTCTCCTGTTTTCATTTGACTGTACTGCTGCAGGCTGCAGAATCAAGCTGTTGTGTTAAAGATCATGAAAGTAGTAGAAATGGATGGAAATGAAAAGGTGGGGTGCACCCACGCAAGTTTCCATCGAAATCGGTTCACTAAATCATCAGAAATTCATATATAATGAAATGTGCCATAAACAGTGAGATTGAGAATCATGTGGTTCACCCGCCACGTGGCCACATTGGATTAAGCAATTGGATATAGGCCAAGGGTAATCTCCCAATGAAGTCTTAATCTGTTGAGTTGTGAATGAGATCTAAATCTTAAAGTGAAGTTTGAGACGGTAGGATCTTATACCCTATTGAACTACCACTTATCGGGGGTGGACATTGAACTCAACAATTCCTCCCTCAACGGTACACGCCGCGACTCAAAATGCGTATCCCGTAAATCGAACACCTAACCTATCAAGCTCTGATACCACTTGAAGGATCTTACACCCCATTGAACTACCACTTATCCCAAAACCAATTAGTGATAGAAAACGGCACAATTTATGGTGAGGTCGAGGGTTCGACCACAATTATGACCGCTCAGGAGCAAAGGTGGACGTTAAACTTAACAGAGACGGCATCAAATTCGTGTATCATTCCGCTAGTCAAGAGATGTGAGACTTTACTAAGTGGAAAAGACTTGTAGTGAAACCGTGACTCTTCGGAATTGCTTAGTCAAGAGAGAGATGGAACCTTTTGCTCAATCTTTCAAAGATTGGCAACATTTTCACGGGTCATCTAAGCCGGGAGAACATAAAGATTCGTGGCAAGATCCCATTTGACATCTCATCTAAGATCAGAAGTGAAAGATTCTCTAACAATTATAAAAAAGTCGTCTTTATGTCATATCCATATACCCCAAAGAGCATGCCATGGGTGCTTGCTTTATCCATAATTGGACCAAGCAGTCAACATTCCTATACCAATCAATTCTAGGTCCCACTCCAGTGCGTGTACCATGACTTTAAAACTCGCCAAGTCGTGTGGCCTCTTATGTAGAAGATTTGCTGCATTTTCTCCTCTGACTATTTTTCAGAATATCCATTTGCTCTATACAAAATTCTTTTTTGAATAAAAAGATACTAAACTTGTAGGTCACGGACGAAAGGGTTAGAGGCGCTGAATTTGGGCTAACCTTAGATAACAGCTTGGGTACTCACCAAATCCAAATATCCCCAGTTGGGATCCACAGTTCACACTTGAACATTTACATTTAAAGAAAAGCTAGGTTATGGCCAAATATGAAGAGACTGAAATATTTACAAGTAAATTACTCTTAAAACTGTCAATCAATGGCAGAAGAAAGATACTCTATCTAAAACAAAACATTCTACATACTGATACTCTATAGGTAAAAGAAAATATTCTACCTAAAAGTGAACACATCTCATACCTTAATTTTTACCAGGGGTCAAAAGTCCAACTATTGTTCAGTCCAGACTTCAGTGCCATTGATGGTACAGAGGATGGTGATGGGTCTCAATCTTGTCCATCCAATCTATTGGTTCAAAGCTGGACACCATGATCAAATGGACAATGACATCACACTCTTCTGATCTTCTTTAGCACTCACATTAATTTTCCTTCATCCTTTCTGTGCGTGCCTAAAAATTACGGACTTGGTTTATATGGTAATGGGGGTTATAAAGATGCTGTTTAGCTGGTTAGGAACGTCACCGATAGCCTGAAACCTGAAAGGGAGAGGAAACAGAGGTCAGGGCCTCGGGCTCCTGCCAGCCAAAGACACTCCGACGCCTGAATTAGTGCAGTCACTGAACTAGGGTGAAGTGGGGAAGAAGGGTCAAGCAAGATAGCATAGTATATATTGTGTATTGCATACCTGTTTATGGCTTACCATGCAGATACATATAGAAGGGAGTGGAAGGTTCCATACTGGAGGTAGGTGGGGATGCTTGTCCCATCAGCCCATACCCAGGACCCTTAGTGGGGGTAGGTGAAGGAACTGTCCCATCGAATCTCTCCTCAAATCCCTCACATAAATGTAGATGTAATCAACTGATAGGAAAGAGCTCTTATCAATGGTCGGCGGCCACCCTATCTGTCAGGGCTCCCTGTAATGTAGCTGTCTCATCTCTTAATGGAGATTAGACGCCCAGTGTTCACCTCGGTCAAGTGGACCGAAGTGGATATCACCGAGGTCAGGCTTGCTCGAGGTCGGGTACTGTTACCGAGACGCTCGAGGCAGAGCCCAAAAAGAGTGTGGCCGGTACACTTACCGGGGCCAACTCCAAACCGGTGCCAGCTAGCATGCTGCAGAGCTGGGTGAATGAGGTCGGTGTAACTCTTAATTGGTATTATTACCCAGGTCAGGGATAACCTCGGTATTTAGATAAACACCCCCACACAATTGCCCCCTAGCTGCTGACCTCATTAGAGCTCTGGAACTTGATTGAGGTCAGAAGCTAAATACGCGGGAGTTTTATAAATGCCGAGCACGCAGCATCGTTTTTTGAAATTTTTCGTTCATGTCGGTTCCTCATCATGACCGTTCAATTAAGGGCTTCATTACTCCGTCGCCAGCCTGTCTGCCATAACGCGCCGAAACCGCTGTGCCTGCCCGAGGCAATCAATCATTTTGACGGCGTTTACTGCGGAAACTGCATTGCTCTCGCCTCGTGGCATCATCTGGTTCGCAGTACGGTTGCTCCGAAGCGACACACACCTTTTTGAGGTGGCGTGTTGAATGCGTGCCTTTGGAATTCGAAAAGGCGTCCTGCTGCCCTATAAAAGCAGCACTCTCCTTCTTCCTTCTTCTACTTTGGCGTTCTAAATTCAGGGGAGACTCTGCTCGAGCAAGTTTCATATCGTCTCTGTGTCGTCTTCTTCCCTTGCTTCTCGCTCTGCTTTCTGTAAGTCTTCTCCTTCCTTCGTCTTCCTTTCCAGCACCTCTATTTTGGTTCTTTCCCTGCTAGGGCTATTTTCCCTGCCATTCCAGTCTCTCAGACCTTCAAACATGGGCACAGGAGTTTATCGTTGCCTGGTCGACACCCCTGGGGCCATGCTTAGATTCAGGGAGACATACAGCATTTCGGAAGATGTCCGGATCAGGCTGGACGATCCGAAGGACCCATGGGACGCTTATTCCTACCGAGATAGGTGGATGCCCTTCCCACTGGTCTCAGTAGTTGAGGGAGGGGTTAGGTTTCCCGTCCACCCACTACTCAGGGAATGTCTGGCGACTTGGCGCCTTGCCCCCTGCCAGTTAATGCCGAACAACTATAAAATTATAATGGGGACAAGAGAGTTGAATAGGATCTTAGGTCTCCACCTCGGTGTCCATGACATCGAGGAAGCGTACGACCTTTGCAAGTCGACTGGGGAACCCGACCACTGTTATTACCTCCGGGGAAAACCAAAGATGGTCCCCTTCGTTACTGCCCTCGAGTACTCTATGCACCACGCCGGGGGCGAGAGGTTGTTCGTTGCCGGCAACTAGGAGTTCGGCGCGGAAGATACCGAGGCAGAAAGAAGGTACAGGGTACCTCGTCACTTCGGGTGCCTCCCAAGTAAACACCGAACTTAATAGCTTGACTTTTCATCTCCTTTTTTATCTGCCGAACTGATGCAAATTGGCCTGTTGTGCAGAGCTCAGTGAGAGGAGACAAGTGGCCCTCCGCGAAGGCTGGAAGAAGAAAAGTGCTTGGTTCGATGGCGTCCAACGCTACCAGGGGCACAAAGGCAGGTCTGCTTGGTGTCTCATAGGGTACCTGCCGAGGTAAAAATCCTTTTCCAGAAGACAAGGGACTGAGTACCTCGAGGCTGGGCCTAGCTACGCGCCGGAGTCTGTTAAATAGCAGCCGAGCTCACCCGTTTCCGACCCGGACCAGGCGACCAAAGAGCATCAGCCTAGCCCAGAGATGGAGAGGGGTCGCCAAGATTTCGCCACCACCAACCTCAGGGAGAAGTTGCTGGGCAAGCGAGCCTCCTCTTCCTCGAGGAACGCCGATTCCTCCTCCAGGGACGCCCATAGGGCTCCTTCTTCCGGCTCTTCCCGCCATCACTCTACTAACGTGAGGGAGGAGGAGAGGCAGACGAAGAAGGCGAGGGGCGAAGAGCCACGCCAGACCAAGCCTCAAAAAGAAAGGGTTACCCGGTCAACCCCATTGGAGGAGAGGAGGGAGCCGAGGCGGAGGGACGAGGAGGAGCAGGAGAGGAGGGAGGAGCAGAGGAGGGGAGCGGAGGAGCAACGAAGGTAGTAGGAGAGGGTGCCGGCGACGCCCATGGGAGAGGGCTCGTCTTGGGAGGACCCTGCCCAGCCCCTAGTGCCCCACATTCCAGAGGCTGAACCATGGAGGCCGTCCTTCCTCCTCGGGCCAGGGACACCGCTGACCTCTGGTCATAGATTACACGGCTGTCCGGCAGTCGCGGCTGCACTGGCTAGTGCATGTGTGCTTCCGGCAGACATCGACCGGTTCAGGGGAATGGAAGAGGGCGCGCTGCACTAGGCTAACCTTACGTCGGCCCTGCTGGTAAGAAGCATTTCGAGTTGTCTAATTTTGTAGGCACGCTTTTGTGTTCTGCTAATCCTCATCTCTTTCTTCCGTTCAGATCGTACAGAGGTCTCAGGTGGCCTTGGAGAAATCTCGCCAGAGCTGCTCCATGATCCAATCACTGCAGGCCGATAAGCAAAAGCTCGTAGCAGCTCTGGAGGGAAGCGCGAAGGAGTTGAAGAAATCTCGCGAGGAGTACGCCAAGCTGAACGAAGAAAACGAGGGAGCCATAGAGGAGATCACTAGGATAAGTGCTGAAAATCATGAGCTCCGGGCAATGGCGTACGAGAAATAAAAGAGGACAGGCCAGTTGGAGACCGAGATGGAGGCCTTGAGGAGAGAAAAGGCCGAGGTCGATGCTCTGCTACAAGCCGAGTAGGAAGCCTCAGCTAAACTGAGAGCTGAGTTCGAGGCTTCGCGGCAAGCAGAGATCGATGCCTCTTTCCGGAATGGGGTGGCCCAGGCGACCAAACGGTACGAAGATCAACTTGTAGGGCTAGGAGAGGAGCTATTTGAAATGGGTTGCAGGGCGGTGCTCAGAGAGATGGGGATCCTCGAGGATCAACCCATAGACCAGAATCTGCCCAAGCTGTCTCTCCCCGAGCCCGAGTCGCCCGCCCCATCATTCACCGAGGCCTCTTTCGATCCTCCAGTTGCCGAGCCCCTGGTGTCCTCCGAGATTCCTGAAGAGACTCTTCAAGCTCCAGCTGCAGAGACCACAACTGCCGATCTCGGGGCCGACTATGCTGAAGTTCCTCCTTCTGCTCCTGTTAGTGGTGATGGTGGTGGAGAGACTGGCAAAGTCTCTGTTATTGACATTGATCAGTTGCATTGATGTTGTCTTCTATTTACTTTTCTGTACCTGGGGGGAGATACTTTCTGTACTTTTTTCTATTTGAATGTAATCTTTTTTCGGTGAATGAAATTGTAATCACTTTTCAATGAATGGAATCGCCTTTCATTCCCAATTTGTGCAATGTGTTGAATGCTTTCTTTTCTTCCCGTTCTTCTGTGTTTGGCTTTGTGACCAAGGTAAAATAAGTAACAGAAAATAAAACAAGTAGTTGAACTCGGCTCTATAGCCATAGTCAATGGCAAGATAGGTCCTTTAAAAAGTTTCAATGGCCAAGCCAGGTTTCGAAACCGTCACGAGTCAATTGATTGGATTGGACGAAAGGAGCTCGGTCCCGCGACCAGAGCTAAAGAGCCAATGTTTCATAACTGTAGCTAGGTGACTGAGCTAGGTTACAAAACCAGAGCTGGAGTCATTGAGTCCGATTTAATAACCAAAAATGAGGGCGGCTGGTCCTGTGACCGAGCCAGGGCAGCCGGTTCTGTAACCGAGCTGAGGAGTGGCTGGTCCTGTGACCGAGCCAATGTAGCTAGTTCTGTAACCGAGCTGAGGAGTGGCTGGTCCTGTGACCGAGCCAAGGTAGCTGGTTCTGTAACCGAGCTGAGGAGTGGCTGGTCCTGTGATAGAGCCAATGTAGCTGGTTCTATAACCGAGCTGAGGAGTGGCTGGTCCTGTGACCGAGCTAAGGTAGCTGGTTCTGTAACCGAGCTGAGAGTAGCTAGTCCTGTGACCGCGCCAAATGCAAACTGGTTCCGTGACCGAGCTGTGTGCATATGCCGAGTTCCACAACTTGGCGAAATTTAAAAGTAACAAAACACATTCTTTCATAAGAACTGATTTTATTGACTTTCAGAATTGAGTACAGTTTAAAAATAGTACTTCTTGAGGTGCGTGGCATTCCATGGGCGTGGTAGTTCTCTACCCTCCATGTCCTCAAGTTTGTATGCAGACTGCCCAACTACCGAGGTCACCTTGAATGGCCCATGCCAGTTTGGTGCTAGTTTTCCTTCGGTGGGGTTTTATCTGCAGGAAGCGTTTTCTTCAAGACCAGTTCTCCAAGTGAGAACTTCCTTTCTATGACCTTCTGATTGTATCCTCTGGCCAGTTGCTGCTGGTAGGAAGCGAGGCGGATGGCTGCTGCATCCCTTCATTCCTCAGCCAGGTCAAGCTCTGTGGCGAGGTTTACATCGTTCTGGCCTTGATCGAACAGTTCCGACCTGAGGGTTGGGAGACCGACCTCAAGTGGAATTACAGTTTCCATCCCGTAGGCCAGGGAGAAGGGTGTAGCTGAGGTCGAGTGCCTAGGGGTAGTTTTGTATGCCCAAAGGACACTTGGAAGTTCCTCTACCCATCTCCCTTTGGCTCGGTCCAACCTCTTCTTGAGCCCGTCGAGCACTACCTTATTAGAGATCTCAGCCTGTCCATTGCTCTGGGGGTATGCTGGAGTGGAGTAGTAGTTCCTGATGCCAAGCTCATGATAGAAGTTCTTAAAGAAGTTGAAGTCGAACTGAGTCCCGTTATCCGAGATCAAGGCTCTAGGCACTCCAAATCTTGTCACGATGTTTCTCCACACGAAGTTTTTAGTATCCTTGTCAATGATGGAGGACAAGGCTTCAGCTTCTATCCACTTGGTAAAATAGTCAGTGGTTATTATCAACCATCTCTTATTCCTTGGAGCTCGGTGGAGAGGTCCCACCAGGTCCAGTCCCCATTGGGCAAAAGGCCAAGGACTGGAAAGAGAACTTAGGTCATGTGCTGGCTGATGGAGAGAGTGAGATAACTTCTGGCACTTCCTCACATTTCCTGGCATAGACCTGTGCGTCCTTCTGCATATATGGCCACCAGTAGCCTTGGTTGATAGCTCGGTAAGCCAGTGACCGACCTCCAATGTGACTGCCGCAGATTCCTTCATTGATTTCATAAAGGAAGTCCTCAACTTTGCTCGGGTGAACGCACTGAAGGTAGAGGCTATTGTAGGACTTTTTATAGAGCTTGTCATCTGGAGAGAGCAAAAACCGAGCTGCTTTCATCCTAATCTTGTGGGCCTGGTTCTTGTCATCGAAGAGCTGGTCGTCCTTGAGGTAGGAGATGAACTTGTCCATCCAGCTCGGACTGAGCTCGGCACAAAGGATCTGCCGAGGTGTGTGGAGCTCTATACTTGGTCTGTCCAGTGCCTCCACTTCGACAATCCTTTTCTTCCTACTTCGACAGCAGAGGCCAAGTTGGCAAGTGCGTCGGTGTGGGAGTTGGAATCTCTGACGATCTGCCTGACTTTAGCTTTTTGAACTGAGAGAGAAGTTGCTTGGCGTGGGCTAGGTAGGTGCCATCCTATCGTCACGGGCCTGGTAGTCTCCATTCAGTTGGCTTGTCAAGAGCTGTGAACCACTTAAGACCACCAGTTGCCGTGCCCCCAGAATTTTTGCACCGCCCAGTCCTGCGATCAGTGCTTCGTACTCAGCTTCGTTGTTTGATGCTTTGAACTCCAAAGTCAGGGCTTGCTCGATGATGAGGCCCTCCGGAGATTGGAGGACTATGCCTGCGCCAACCCTCTTGAAAGTTTAAGATCCATCGACGAAGACCTTCCAAGATGAGTCGAGAAACTGTTTCCAGGACCGCTCCTGTTCTGTCTCGGTCTTGGTGGTTGCCCCACCCTCCTTTACCCCCAATTTGGTGTCGAGGTGGCTCGGTGCCGAACTAGGAGAGGTGAACTCCACAATGAAGTCTGCCAGCACCTGGGCTTTGATTGCCGTCCTGGGCTAATATTGGATATCATGCTGCCCCAGCTCGACAACCCATTTGGACACTCTTCCAAAGAAGTCTGCTTTTCTGAAGAGAGACTTGAGTGGGTGTTCTGTCACAACCACTATGGAACAGGTCTGGAAGTAGTGGGAGAGGTTGCGGGAGGTGCTGACGAGTGCAAGTACGAGCTTCTCCAATGGCAGGTATCTCGTCTCGGCATCCAACAGGATTTTGCTGGCGTAGTAGATGGATTTTTGCTGCCTGTCTTCTTCTCTTACGAGTACCGAGCTCACTGCATGGTCTGAAACTGTCAGATACAAGTATAAGACCTCACCTTGCGTTAGGGTGGACAGCAGGGGAGGTGAAGAAAGGTATCCTTTGAGCTCCTGAAGGGCACTTTCGCACTCTGGAGTCCATTGGAACCTCGAGCTTTTCTTCAAAAGTTGAAGAAGGGACGGCGTTTATCCGAAGCTCTGCTAATAAATCGGTTCAATGCTGCTGCCATCCCTGTAAGCCTCTAGACTTGCTTTGCCGTAGTCGAACTTTGGATGGCTTGGATCGCCGAGATCTGCTCGGGATTGGCCTCTATTCCGTGTTTGGTGACCAGGCTGCCCAGGAACTTACCCAAGCCGACTCCAAATGCGCATTTCGAGGCGTTCAACTTGAGCTTGTATTG
This sequence comes from Umbellularia californica, assembly GCA_028538565.1. NCBI lineage: Eukaryota > Viridiplantae > Streptophyta > Magnoliopsida > Laurales > Lauraceae > Umbellularia > Umbellularia californica. Next base: position 88,910,195 of record JAPQWN010000001.1, read on the forward strand.
TTTGAGGACGGCGAAGGTTTGATGCAGGTCAGTCAAGTGGTGTTGTGACCTTTTAGACTTGATGACGACCATGTCGTCAATGTATACTTCAACCGTCCTGCCGAGCTGGGCCTGAAACATCTTGGTTACCAGCCTCTAGTAAGTGGCACAGGCATTTTTTAACCCAAAAGGCATCACTTTGTAACAGTAGATGCCTCTAGGTGTTATGAACGCAGTCTTTTCTTCGTCAGGCCCATGCATCGGAATCTGATGGTAACCTCGGTAAGCATCGAGGAAACTCATCCTATCATGCCCGGCTGTGGCATCAATCAAATGGTCTATTTTTGGAAGGGGGAAATTGTCTTTGGGACAGGCTTTGTTGAGGTCGGTGAAATCCACACAGACCCTCTAGCTTCCGTTCTTCTTCTTGACTACTAATGTGTTGGCTAACCACACAGGATAGTGGACTTCCCTGATGGCTTCTGCCTCCAACAGCTTTTTGACATCTTCAGTCACCGCCTCTGCCTGCTGGATCTCAGTCCTGCGAGTCTTTGGACTATAGGTTTGTGCTCGGGATCTACATTTAACCTGTGGCTCATTAACTCGGGGTCGATGCCAGGCATCTCATATGGGGTCCAAGCGAAGACCTCAATGTTCTGCAGCAGGAAGTTAAGCAGCTCGGCCCTCTCACTGTCTGCAAGCTGACTCCCGAGCAGGAAGTATCTCTCTGGATCGTCAGGGTCGATCCTGACCTCGGTGAGGTCCTCCACGCTCTTCTGCTCAGGAGCTCGGCCAACAGCTTCGAGCTCGGCTTCGAGCTCGGTCATATAGACTTGCTGCGGCTCTGTTTCGCCGGGGACCACACCATGAGACATTCTTTGGCCATCTGTTGGTCGCCGCGGACAGTGATCACCTTGAAGCCACCATCTCCGTTCTCCAACCGGAACTTGAGCTTCTGGTGATGGGTTGAGGGAACAACTTCCATATTGTGCAGCCAGGTCCTACCCATGATGGCATTGTATGGGGACGGTGCATCTACCACTTGGAAGTCTGCTATCATGGAGGCTCCTCCCACTTCGATTTTAAGGGAGATCTTCCCTTTGGGATATACAAACTTGGAGCTGAAACCCACCAATGGGGTGAGGGCTTCCTGCAAGTCCTCCTCTCTCAGACCCATTTTCTTAAAGCAGTCAAAATAGAGGATTTCCGAGGAGCTCCCGGGGGTCCACTAAGATCCTTTTGATGTTGAAGTTCCACAACCTCAGAGTCAGGAGCAGGGGATCATTGTGGGGTAACTGGACCCCGTCCAAGTCTTCATCGGAGAACCAAATCTTTGGTCTCGCTTTGTGTGCCTTCTTTGTTGAGGGACCGAGCTCAGCCGTCATCACTTGTTTGTCGTGCTGGGCCCTCCTGTCCTCAGTACGAGCCTAGCCGCTTCCCTTAGGAGCGGGAGCTAGATGGATGACATTGATGGTCCCTACCGACTCATCGCTGTCCTGTTCATCGGTGATGGAACGCGCTCCGAGGCGCCGTGGGGCGGCTACCGGGGTCGGCGGAACGTGGGAGTCCGTCGGGTCCGGCCCTTTCGCGCCCTAGCGGGCCTGAAGCGTGCATCAACATTTCTTTGTGTGGGTGTGCCAGATTTTCTATTTTACTTGGAATTGCAAGTGGTAATCCGGAGATCAACCTTCGCAAGTAAAAAGGAAATTAACTTCTTTCAAGTTTTCCATTGCACAAATATTTAAGAAAAGAGACATTTTCTTGGTTTGCCGTGAAAGGCGATTTTGTTTGGCATTTATAGCCGATTTTGTGGCGTTTATAGCCGATTTACAATTCTCATCAATAATGAAAGACAAGAGTTGTGATTTTTGTCTCTTTTAGAAAAATACAAACTACAATGAAAAGCAAGAAAAGGAGGATCTAACTTCTCAGGAGATTGTGGGGGACTCGTTCAGATTGACGGTCGCAAGCCATGTATGGGCTTCGCCATCATCCATGCAGATGAGAACAGAGGATGCTCTTGATTCGCTTGGCTTGGCTATAACCTCAGGTTTTTAGAGGACAAAGACCAAGAGAAGGTCCTATGTCCAATAAAAAGCTAAGTAGACGGCCTGAAAAGCCACGTCTAAGCCATTGGAGGCAGCGAGAGAAGGCAAGGACCTTGGGGGGGGGGGGTACCCCCCAAGGGACTTTTGTCACCTTGTAGTGGTGGCCGGTGCAGAACTTCAGCAGAGTTTTTCTCTCTTTTTTCTTTCTCTGGATACGAGCTCTGGATTCTTTCCGATCGATCGATCTCGATTTTTTTTTTCTTCATTTCAATGGAATGCTCTCCTATTTATAGGCCTTTGGTAGCCATTTAGGAGGGTTTATGAGCCTTAATGGCTTTAATGGGAGGAGTTACAAGACTTATTTCTTGATTTTGTAACTCCTTTTTCCTTGAATCTGATTGGCCGATGGAGATTAAGGGCTTTTAATCACCTTAATTACCATAATGGGAGGAGTTTCATGGTTTAAATGCCATGAATCAATTGACTTGTAACTCCCAAATGCTTGCTTCTGATTGGGCCGTCCAAAGAAATGAATTAATGACTATAATAAAGCTAGTCAATTAACCACATTAATTGGTCGCCGAGCAGTCGAAGAGTCGTGGGCCGTGCCGTGTCTTCTGGAATTCTTCTGGCGATGATCATCGATGGATCTTCATGCTGATCGACATCGGATGAACATGTAACTTCAGACATTGATAGCTAAGAGCGGGCCGGTGACATCTGTCTTGTCGATTTCTCGATCGGTCGGACAGAAAGAGCACTTTTTTTGGTCGACCGGTTGGCGATCTTGGAGCGATCAATGATGATTTTGTGCTTTTGGAGGTTGACCCGTGATTTTGACGGATGTCGGAGGATATGAGTCAATTTCAAGCACTAAAAATCACATTTTCAGGAAACCACAGGGGCCAAAGTGCGCGAAACGCGAAAAAAGACGGAAAAATGGGTCACCGGCGGAAAATCCGGTGACCCGGACTTCCATGGTCGCAGGGGCCTGCGACCCTGGGGGAATTTTCCCCTTCGGAGCCCGTTTTGCGGTCGTTTTGAGGTCTTTTTCGTCGCCGTTTTCTTCTGTATTTTTCCTAACATTTCTTCTCATTTATTGGCTTGATTTCCCTGTAGAAAACCTGATGAGAATCCTTGCATTTTTAGAGTGCAAAGTTTCTAATTTTCCGGGAAAGCCGAAGACTTTGTCGCGTAGAGCTGCTGATTTTCCGCCAGAAGCTGAAACTTGGTCAAACGATGTCGGAATGACCTGAAATTTGAGGTGAAGCCTCCTGAGCAATAAATAAGACCAACCATAGGCTTTTGTTTGAGTTTTGAAGCCGTTTGGGGTCCCGTCGATGCTTCACTTGATTTTGCTGCGGGGAAAATGCCGAGCTTTGATATGTGGTCAAACGATGTCCGATTGACCTGAAATTTGACGGGGAGCCTATTGGAGTCATTTTGAGACGTTCCATGGGCTCCGTTTTGGATGTCATGGTCCCGGGTTGCTCCGCCGCCGGTAGGCTTGATTTTCTCTCGGAGCATCGAAACCTGGTCAAACGTTGTCAGAATGACCTGAAATTTGACGTGCAGCCTTTTGGAAGCATGTTGAAGCCACTCATGCACTTGGTTTGATGAGCGAAGGCTTCGGTGGTTCCCGCCGCCGGGAGGCTTGATTTTGCTGCTCGAGCATTGATGGAGGGTCAAACGTTGTCGGTTTGACTTGAAATTTGGCATGGAGCCCTTTTGAGACATGCTGGAGTCATCTGTAGGCTCTGATCGAAGTTTTGACGTCTCCGATGATGTCGCCGCCGGGAGCTCCCGTTTAGCTGTCGGAGAAGTGAAGTTAGGCCAAATGTTGTCGAAATGGCCCGAAACTTCATGTGTACTCTTCTCTTGGCTATCTTGAAGGATCTTGCAGTTTTTGTTTGATTCTGACAAGATTTGATTTTTTGGAGAAATTGCATTGCCTATTTATGGCAGGTTGCGACTTCATGCAGCTTTCTTGATGTTGAAGAGGCAAAGTGACATTTTTGGTGTCAACAATCGGGCTGGTGTTGTTGAGCACGGTTTACTCTTCCCTCCTCTTTGATGAGGTCCTTCAGATGCCCATCCTTCATGAGCCTCTCGAGGTGTGCCTTGAAGGCATGGAAGTCCTCGATTTTTTGCCCATTTTGTTTATGGTAGCCACAGAACTTGCTCTGATCTCGGGTGAAGTCGTCGCCCTTCACAGGCTGGGGCCATTTAAAGAAGGGTTGCGTTTGGATTTTTCCGAGGAGCTTGTAAATAGGCTCCTTGAAGATTGTATTGATGGCCTTGTAAGAGGCATCACTTGACTGCAGCTTCGTGCTGCCTCCCGAAGTGGGAACAGTACGCGTCGCCGAGCTGGATGGCTCTCTGTTTCGGTCTGCCTCCCTCTTGGCTAACTTCTTGTCCTTCTTGGAGAGTTGGCCCTCCTGCCAGAAGTTATGGCTCTCCCGAGCTCGGATCCGTCTTCTTCTTGCTCAACGAACTGATTCACCCGGGCCATCAGTGCTTTCACCAAGACCACGGGGAACCGCACCAGGTCCCTCCGGAGCTCATTGCCTGGCAACAGAGCTTGTTGGAAGGTCTTGATGGCGACTTCGTCATTAGCGCCTTCGATCTGACTGTAAATGGTCCAAAACCTCTTGGCGAACCGAGTGATATTTTCGGTTAGCCTCATTCTGATGGCCATCGGATCGGAGTCCGTCTTCGGGATGACGCGGTGAGCTTGAAACTTCTCGACGAAAGAGTTTCGGAGCTGCTGCCAGCTCGAAATCGATCCCTTAGAGAGCGCGCAGAACCACCGAAGTGGGAGGTCGCCCAGACTGGAGGAGAAAACCTTACAGTCCAAGTCGTCGTTGCCGCCCCACACCGTCATCCTCTGGGTGAAATGGCAGAGGTGTGCCTCAGGGTCCGAAGTCCCGTCATAAAGATTGAACCTTGGGACACTAAACTTATCGGGAAGGGCGTGATCTCTGATCTCTCGAGTCAATGGGGATGTACCATGGTTGTTGCTGTCATTGGTAGCTAGGCGACCTCCGGTCAGGCCAGCAAACTCCATGTTCTGCTGCATAGCCAGTTTTATTTGTGGGCTGATATAATCCCTTATCTCGGGGTCGGTTTCCTGTCTCCTCGGCCTCTGGCGCTGCTGCTGAGGATCAGTGCTGGCGTGAGTGCTACTTGAGCCTTCATCATAGGCTCGGTCACGCCTCTTATTTATGATTTGCCTCAAGTCCGGCCGAGTTTGGGGACCCTTCCGAGCTTGCTGCCGAGGAGGTGGCACGTGTGAGGTCTCGGCCGGGACTCTCTCCTTTGCCCCGAGCTGTCGCTGAAGCTGGAGGATCTGCTCTTTTTGCTCTTGGATGAGGCGGTTTTGAGCTCTGATTTCTTCAACGTGTGCCTCGTCGTCCTCCTCCAAGACCATGTCGACGTCGCCCTCGTCGTCGAGGTGCACGTGGTCCTCCTCCACGTGGTCCTGGTGACGAGGCCGGCGTGATCTGGACAACGCCGTAGTCTTGCCTTGTCGGGAACGTTCCTGAGGAGGAACATCCCTGTGGGGCTGGTCCAGTAAGATGTCTTCCTGACGAGGACGCTCTTCCCGGGAAGTATTCAGCCGAACTCGTTCCAGAACGGGGCTGTGACGAGATGCTGTTGCACCTCTCGACGAGGAATGTGTCTGGGTGACAAGCGATCCCACCTTCTTATGCTGGTTTCTCCGCCGACCATCCTCTGTTGAGGGGCCGACGGTGTTTGCCCAGCTACTTCCGCCTGGTTCGTCACCAGTGGAGGCGACATGAGGGGCAGAAACGTTTCTGGCGGTATGGACCTGGATGGTCCAGCAATGCTCTTTCCTTTCCTAGTCTTTGGAGGCATGACTTTCAAGGCAAAAATATGGTTTTTTCAAATCGTTCCCCACAGACGGCGCCAAATTGTGCGTGCCTAAAAATTACGGACTTGGTTTATATGGTAATGGGGGTTATGAAGATGCTGTTTAGCTGGTTAGGAACATCGCCGATAACCTGAAACCTGAAAGGGAGAGGAAACAGAGGTCAGGGCCCCGGGCTGCTGCCAGCCAAAGGCACTCCGACGCCTGAGTTAGTGCAATCACTAAACTAAGGTGAAGCAGGGAAGAAGGGTCAAGCAAGATAGCACATTGTATATTGTGTATTGCGTACCTGTTCATGACTTACCATGCAGATATATATAGAAGGGAGTGGAAGGTTCCATAGTGGAGGCAGGTGGGGATGCTTGTCCCATCAGCCCATACCGAGGACCCTTAGTGGGGGTAGGTGAAGGAACTGTTACATCGGATCTCTCCTCAAATCCTTCACATAAATGTGAATGTGATCAGCTGATAGGAAAGATCTTTTATCGATGGCCGGCGGCCACCCTATCTGTCAGGGCTCCCTGTAATGTAGCAATCTCATCTCATAATGGAGATTAGTCGCCCAGTGTTCACCTCGGTCAAGTGGACCGAAATGGATATCACCGAGGTCAGGCTTGCTCGAGGTCGAGTACTGTTACCGAGACGCTCGAGGCAGAGTCCAGAAAGAGTGTGGCCGGTACACTTACCGGGGCCAACTCCAAACCGGTGCCAGCTGGCATGCTGCCGAGCTGGGTGAATGAGGTCGGTGTAACTCTTAATTGGTATTATTACCCAGGTCAGGGATAACCTCGGTATTTAGATAAACACCCCCCACACACTTTCTTTGTTCAATGTTCATGGCTAGCTCGGAACGACAATTGCGTGGAATATCAACGTACAAGTGGGGACTCAAGTCACCATACGTCCTTTTCTCCTTAACTCAAGACTCGTGTCGCTGTTACAGGAAAGAAAGGAAAAATCATCTTCCTCTTCCTTCCCTCAATCTCTTTCTTATGTTACATTACATCATGTAAACATTGCTCCTTTTATATTCCCTTTCTAATCTTTCTTTTGTAAGGATATGGGAATCCAACAGAAGGAGGTCCATGTGCATCTCTACTTTTTTCTTATGGGTCTTTATCATCCATCATTAGTCAAATAAATCTGCTCATGTCTGCCTCTAGCTTACCCTTTCTATCATCAATGTAAATATTTTTCTTGAGGTAGGTACTTTCCATTTGTTTGTGTGCTCCAAAACCGTACACCTACCTAGTAGGGACGAGTATATGGGCTGATTTTAGCTGTTGTTTATTCAGATTCCTTGGAACAATTTCTCATTCTGTGGGACATGGTTCAACTTGTATTGATGCTGTAAACGGGTCCCAATCATGCAGTTAAAGAATTGACCAGATCCTGGGAATCCAGGAATATGGACCACTTTGTGGTCTTGTTAATGATCAGGTTGGTCTTGGATGGACATACCCAATAACTTTCTGCCCACGTAAAGTAAAAACATGTACATGTATACATGCACGCTTAACTGGTCATGGTTTTTCCTGCAGGTGGATTGAATTAACGGGGCTGATTTTTTTTTTTGGATGATCCTTATTAGGGGTGTAAAAAAAAAATCGAAAAACCATCTGACCAAACCGAACCGCGGTTAATAACCGTATTTCACGGTTCGGTTACGGTTAATGAAATAAAAAAACTACATGGTTCGGTTCGGTTACGGTTTTCCATAATAATTCATTGTTATTAAATGAACCGAACAGTATGATACGGTTCGGTTAACCGTATGCGGTTAACCGTACCGTTTGCAAATAAAAGAAAAAAATAAGGAGCCGTAACCGTACGGTTAACCGTATAATAAAGATTACCAATCAATGGGATTTTTATTCAATTGCTCCTTATGTGTCATTTTACTTTCAATCATTCACATTTATCCCTTCATGTTTCCACGGCTATTAACCGTAATCGAACCGTTTAATATGGTTAACCGCGGTTACGGTTTTCCACGGTTTTTCCAAATTGACCTGTTAACACGAACCATTACACCCCTAATCCTTATCCATTATGTGACGTTTCTATCTACCCTATCCTATTGACAGACGTGTAAGTGGGCTACATAGCTGGAATGCATGTGAACAATATGCAGTCTGCTCAATGGAGAGAGTATTTCAAGAGATCGTATTTCAGTGAGGTTGATATTAGGCTAAGATGATGATGATGGTTATGATCATGTCATATATAAAAAACATAAACAAACAGGAAAGCATGTTAGGTATATAAAATAGTTATATATTATAAAATAATCATATAATATAGTACCAGCGTAATAGCCTTGTCACATTAAAGCGAGGTTGGTCGAAAGAGTTCTACTCCTGCTCTCTTCAAGCTCTGTGGGAGTTTCAGAGTAGAATTGGGTTCATATTAATGTGGGTCTCAATGCAATTGGATCCAGTCTACTTCTAGTTTGTCTACTTTATTAAGCCATCGGTTTACAGTCTTCCTCTTTACATGGATTGCTGGCCGGTTACTCTATTTTGTATGTGGCCTGTAGTACTGTATGGGGTGGTTAAATATGTTAATCTTGAACAATAAAATACTGTCCACTGAAAAGCTTCAATAAATAAACTTACACCTGTGTATATGCTAGTTCAATTCTTTTGTCAAAGTTTTCAAATAGGAAAGGTTTTTTTTTTTTTTTTTTTTTTTTTTTTTTTTTTTTTTTATGGGGTAAGAATATTAGAAGGTACTTGAATCCTAGATTTTGGGTACTTAAAAATAAAAACTATTATAGATTTTTTGTCACATCAAAAGGGTGTATTTGTATAGCGAGAGGATTTTTCTCTCCATGGATTTCTTTATCCACAAGAGAAAAACCCTACATTCCTACATCTCACATATTTATATGCAAATGGATGTCCGATTATCCGACTAATTAGGTCCCGACCCGAGAAAAACTGGATTTGGGTCACAAGTTTGGTTCGGTTTATTAAACGAGTTCCGTTCCAGAATCTATTTTGGACCTGAGTTCTAAACAGCCCAATTCTGAAACCACCCAGGTACCGACTCAAGGACACGAGACCCGGCCCATTTAGATGATTCTTATACTTAAAGATATGGCTACACAAAAAATCCAGTATCATCGCAAAACCGAACCGAATCGGGCGGTTCGGATCTGTTTATAATAGATTAGTTCGGTTAAAAGTTTGAAAATCATAAAAACCGCTTTCATCGGTCGTATGCAATAGCTCACAGTTAACCGCTTAAACTGAACTGACTATATGCAGTAACTTAATATTGCTTTTTTTTTACTATTTTAGCCTTAGGTTTCGTTTTTTACTACTTTCAAAATTACATTCCACAACTCCATTCTTACATGAACTCGACCGTCAACACTGCCTCAGTGCATCTCCTCTTATCTCTCAAATGTTTTTTGATACGTCATTGCAGATGGAGGGATTACTATACGGGGTGTTTTCTCCTATCATAATTTCTACATCGTTTCAATGAAGTTTTTATAAGAAAGGAGCACTCTTGAGAATGCTAGAAAAGCCAGTAGAGTCTAGCCTTCTTTTGATGGTTGGTTTTGGTCTCATCTAATCAATGTATTAAGAAACCTTCATTTCTGAAAAATACAGTGGGTTCTGATACAGATTCTGTTTGTATGTGACTTTTCTTGACATGAACTATTATTCTATTGTAATTTTAAATGGTATCATGTAGAATGAATGTTTCACTGCAAGCTGGTTAATGGTTTTTTTTTTTTTTTTTTTTTTTTTGCGCGCTTGCGTTTAGTCCAAACTCTCTTTTTAGAGTAGAATTATTTTTTATATGTGTTTAGTCCAGTTTGGAATATTGGATTTTTATGTTTGCACTAAACATTAGAATAAATGCAAAGAATGGGGTATTATCATTATGAAAATTTCAATGTCTGATTTTCAAAAAATAAAATAAAATAAAAAGTAACGGTTTAACCGACCGAACCGAACCGTTTGGTTCGATTCGGTTTGGTTTAAGCTCACTCCAATGGTCGGATTGGATCAGTTAATTAAAAAACCGACAGGTTTGGTTTGGTTGTTGGTTTTAATGTTAAACCGATCCGAACCGCCCATGTGGAGCCCTACTTAAAGGTTGTACTTTTGAAGAAAAAAGGTCAAATCTCTCTTCTCGTTAAGCTACATCATTAGTAAGAGTTATTATTCACCATCTTAGCTTAAATGTTATAGCCTGCTAAATGAACGTCCTATACATCATACTTTTACCTAAATGGGATCCACCATAAGTTACCCACTTACCCATCCCATCATTTATCTTCGTATTCATATATAGGACCCACCACATCCAACCCACCACCCTTCAATACAAACCACATTTCATATATTTCACTCACGGGTCTCATAATTAGATAGATTAATTGGATCAAATGGATATGGTCCACTATTGTTTAAAAAAGCCCACTGTATAATTCGTGATCCAAAATGATTGTGTTATTCAGATGGACCCACTGTATAAAAGGAAAATTTGATAATTCAGGAGTTACTTTCTTATATTAGTAGACTGAAGTGGACATTTAATTAAGGGAACCAATCCTGTGACGATGACGGCCCTCACAGTCTTTCGGTGAGGACTACCTAGAGGGTCCCCTGATCCTGGGACAAAGGGGGATCGAAAGATCCAAGTGGGGCCAATTTAGATATTAAATTTAAAGTCAATCTAATATCTATAACCCTATCATCCGTAGCCCACAAGTTTAACAAATGTATATCAAATAAAAAAATTGACTCTCAATCCAACGGTCCAATTTATTTGAATCTAACCAAATCCATCGGATTCGATTACTATAGAGGGGTTGTGTATGTGTAGTTCGTTTGGATGGGTCATAAGGTGAGCCCCCCTAGACGTTCATTACTGAGAAGACCGTCCTCACAGGATCGGTTCTCTTTAATTAAAATGTATTTAAAAAAAAAAAAAAAAAGCCAAACAAACATAAACGTTTAACTAATGGAGAAATAGCAAATTAATTTACAGATTTTAACTCGCATGTTCTTGAAGGGTTATAGATGGATTTCTTTTTAAATTAACTATTTTATAACACTAATCTCTATTCTAATGTTTATGCATATGGGCTTATCACTCAATCAGATCATATCTATTTATTAATTAATACTTAATTTTGATTTAAGTACTAATTCATCACTCAATTAGCATGAGGTCTAAGCATGAGGTCTAACTCAAGCATCACGCAAGCAGTATGCTCATATAAAACGAATCTCTAATTGTTTTCTCTGCCCCAGATTCATCGAGCATTCTTTCTGCAATGAAATATAATAAAAGGGTCCCTTTGTGAGGCTTTCCGTAGAAACGGGCGGCTCCTTTTTCATCTCATTTGGTGCAAGTGCCTTTTCTTAGAGGTCCTTTTCCACGGGGACCAATGCCACATTTTTAGACTTAAGGGGATGAGAAATCAAACGATGCGGAAGAGAAAACACACTTTCCGTGACTCTACACAAATACACCCAAATAGTCAAAGAAAGGGGTTGCAAAAAGAAAGAAAAAAACGCAATTTTCTTTTCCAGTGCAGATTTCTTTTGTCCCACAAATGCACTCTTAGTGTGTATATATATATATATATATATATAAATTACATGGATTGAAATTTTTGCATACAGGAAGGGAGGGTCAAGGGCTCTCCTGGGTGAGGTTTTGGGGTTGGGACAATTGAAAACCGTTACAAATCGTTGGCGTTTCCTTTTGGAGTCTTCTACTCCGTCCACCACGCACGTTTCAACATCTTAAACAAGAAGAAGAAGAAGAAAAGAGTGATGAAAACAAAGGCTTAAGGTGAGTGAGCGCGTCAAAGACGTTTCATTTACACGTGACATGAATGAATGGACATTCCATTATTCAATTCAATGTTTCTCTCCTCAGTCCTCACCTAGTTGTTGGGATGTCCACATCCTTTTTCAGATGGGTCCCATTCTTGAGGGAGACAAATTAAAATCTTAGCTTTTCATAATATGGTAGCAATACCAATGTCTGAAAGAAAAATTTTAACCTTCAGCTTCACAATTGGCCAAGGAAAAAGAGGATTATAGTGGCCTACTGCTCAGAGAGATTTCATATTAAATGTGTCTCTGTTTGAAGTAGAGGAACTCAAGTGTGATAGGACAACTCTCAGGTGAGGGATGATGACAATTCAAGTTCAAAAATAAGAAGTGTCGCAAAGAGCTCGGAGGCTTAGAGCGTTTCAAAAGGTATTGGATATCGTAGAATTTTGATAACTCTTATAAATTAAAATAAAAGTTCAATTCACAAAGATGGTTTTTAAAAAAAAACATAAATCAAATAGAGAATCTCAAATGCTCTGACAATTTCTACATGTTATAAAAAAAAATATCCAATAAAAATTCAATTTCATACAAACAAACACCCCCTAAACCAATATGTCACGTTCAACATTGAAAACTTGGTGCGACAGCTGATATATCAGATTCAGGATCTTCACTAATACTTGTTTTGTCCTAACCTTTTTTCTTAAAAGATGGAAAGTAATTAATCTTCATTTTTAACTGATTTCAAGGTGGTTTAGATGTGAATAAAGTAACAGTTAGGCATAAAAGGTGGTCTAGACCAAAATTTCAATACAAATTTGGCTCTGGCTTAACCAATAAAAATTTGGTAAGATGCAACTGAAATGATTAAAAGATCATTAGTCAACTCAAAATAGCTCTAAAACCATTAGTCAACTCAAATGGATAAAAGATCATGAGCCCATATGTGGAGATTATTATCAAAGGAAAACACTTTATCAAACTATATATAGTTCTTTTCTTGTTTTGAAAATGATGTATTTCAAAATAGTATAGTTAATCAAATGGTTAGGGTGATCTAATGAGATTAATATTTTGCTCACCCTGATCTCATTGTTCTGATTAGCATGGCCCAATTCAGAAGGTGCCTTGTAGGAACAGTTTTCACAGGAGCATAACTTAGAAGCCATAAGTATAATGCATGTATTTGTGTGAATATATAAGAGGTAGAAAAAAGAGAGAGTGTGCAAACAAACAGTCCTTGCCCATGTCTCTTCTGCATCATCAATTTCCATATATAGCTGTTTAGTTTTATGACATTTCAAGTGCCTGATGCATCAATCTCAGTCAAACAAGCAACTATGATGCCATTGAAGAAAACCCAAATTTCCAAATCGTCTTGCATTGGTCAGGATCTTGCTGACTACACTGTATTTCTTCCATTATAGCGTGCAATGACAAGTCATAGCCGTGAGAGTTAAGGAATCAGTACTCAGGCCTGCTGCAAATTCCACACACAACGACAACCAGCCTTTACTTGCAAGCCCCTTGTTTGATTTTTCGCACTCCATGACAGACCCAGAGGAATCATGTCTCATCTAAGAAGTTATGCACCACATCAGCATGCTCTACCACATCTGTTACATCCCTAAATAGGCCTGGAGCTTATAGGTCATGATGATGGAGTTAGCTGCATTGCTACCTAGTACCTACCATATTCATAGGTCCATCTCATTTGATGTTGAATCTTGCTTTATTTTATTATGTTTTTAAAATTGCAAAAACATACATTTATTACATTTTTCTTCAGTTTGCTGCTGTTGTGGCAGTTCTCTGTTGGTGTAAACCTTTGCTTAAACTGAGTGATTACTCCCTGAATTCACTAAGACTTGAACCTGGTCTCTTTGCTCCAGCAAAGCCTAGTTTGAATGTGAGAAAAGGGAATATGAAATAGAGGTAGAAATAATTATCTAACATTCAAGTTTGTACTGTGGATAATTTTCTCCACTGAGGGGGTTCCTCAAGTTTTCTCCTCATGAGAACAAGGGGTTGTTTGGTTTTTTTAACAACCCTGCGTGTCATTAAGCTGCACACGGATTAATCTCTTTATGAATATACCAATCTTTCTCCATAAGTAAGCTCTTCTTTTCATGGTCTGGACTTCCTCTTCCCACTTGTGTGGGGTCTCTTGGGTCATGCCCCCTGGGTTGGGGTATAAAAAGGAATGCCTTCTCCACAATCAAACAAGACAAAAGCAGAAATGTTCATAGGTCAAGCAAGGCCTATGTAGCAGTGACCCCAAATTCATCTCAAATTCAAACTCTATTGTCAGTATGGTTTAAAATATCAGTAGATACCATAATGATATTTTACATATATTGGTACCCCGGTTTCCAAAGGTGGGTGTGCTCAACAAAAAAATGGGTGCACATTGAATTTCCCAAATATTAGTCCTTACCGGTTGGCATTTCAAAAATATCAGTCTAGACCAATACAAGCCTATATATTTTAGGTTTTGAAAAGATCGGTGGACAACCCAATTTCTTCTTAAAACCCTTATTCTCTCTCTCTCTCTCTCTCTCTCTCTCTCTCTCTCTTCTCTTCCATTTCCTTCTTTACAAACATAACCATACTTCTTTACAAACATAACCATAGCAAGGTAACAAGCTTCTTAAGCTTCCCCAACCACTCTTTCCATTAAAACTCAAATGAATTACAAGTTTTTGATGAGTTTCTTTGTAGCAAAACCAAACGACTCAATTTAATGTTCTTGAAATTCAAAACTTACTTGATGATTGAAGCCTAGTTTCTTGAGTTTAATAGATTATGGTTTTATTGTACAAAATTTATAATATTTCAACAAATTTTAGTATATACATGTCTATCTAATTCTAAACAAATTTTACATATTTTCAGATAAGACATCAACACAAGTTGTTATGACTTAGGAGGACCAATAGTTTGTTTCATAGTGTTTACTAATGAAGAAAAATATTATTTTCCAAAATTTCACAATATTCTGATTTTCTTTGCTATTTCTTCAAATTTTTGGGATAAAAAAGATTCGCTACGATGGACTGCGATGATCGTGACCTGTAGCGCGGGCGCGATGCCTCATCACATCACTATTTACGATTGATTGCGATGGTGATTGCAACCGCAATTTTGAATCATGATTGTCAATCACGTTAAAAAAAGAACGAATCCTCATATTCTTTTGGGCGTGTTTTTTGGGTAAACTTGTAGTTGGACATCAGCCTTTTTTATATCTATCCTTGCTCTTATTTAATTTTAGGGTGTTGCATCTAGTTGCATTGGATAGGATCTATTGCTGCCTTCTTGTAAAGGCTGTATTAGTTTAATCCGAATCAGGTTAAGATCTAAGAGAATTCTTATTATTTCATGATCAAAACCATCAGATTTTATCAAAGGGTCCGACGTGGCTTACTGAGATTGTCAGATTAATGGACGTGGTTAGTTGTTATAAAAAACGAAAAACCAGAGGGGGTTATGTGTAAGATTCCCTTTATCCTTTTATGAAACCACTTGGCCAAAATCAAAGTCCTCATATACCCCCCCCAAAAAGTCCTCGGATACATTAATTAAATGATTGGTTCAGACATTAGTCTAATCACCCAAGTAGTATTAGATTAATGAAGCAAAAGTCATGTTATTGTTTTAAAGGAATGTCCTTACTACATCTTTTCAAACCTGATCATGTTATTGTTTTAAAGGAATGTCCTTACTACATCTTTTCAAACCTAATCTGTGATCACAAGCATGGAATTTGAATCCCCCCACATTGCATTGGAGATTAATTCCATACTGGGGTCATTGAACAATTACATATAGTAATTTTAAATTAGACCGTGCAACTGTACTTAAATCTGACATTTGCCCTAAAAGCGAATAAAAACTGTTAATAAAAAATCGTACAATATCACACTGCCCGAGAATATTGCACGGGGCCATATATGAGATATCACATTGTCCTAGAATATTGCACATTTGATGTGTATGATATCACATGACCCTGATATATCCCATGAAAATTTCCGAGGAGAAATACTAGATCTTCAATAGTTTGTGGGCTAACAACCGTAGTACAGGCAATATCCATTAAATTAATGATTATGTGAAGAACTATTGGCAGACCTCAATAAGACACTTGGTTCATTCTTTTAGAAAAGCACAGGAATGAAAGCTACTGTAAATGTTAGGTCATGGATTCCCATCCTATCCTATCTCGCCAATGAAAGAACAATGAAAAGGACACGTTTTACAGCCTCCTAATGAACAAGATTGCAGATTTGCCAAATCCCAAATAAAAACAACTTACTTTAAGATGGTCACAGGCAAAGATGCTTAGAGTTGTTGTAGACTTTAATTAAGATACCTTAATTTCTCATGATTTAATCTAGGTCTTGACATTTCATGCTCTATTAAGGTACAAATAACTGAATCCACTACAGAAACAGAAACAGAATTTCTACTCATCAAATACTAGCGAAAGCCACCCGTGCTCAGCACAGGTAATGAAATTAGTGGTAGTTATAATGTAAAGATCTAAAATAAAAAATCGATAGAAATAGTTTAGAGTGTAACCCTAATAAAAAAAAATCAATGAGTTATTTATTAGAGAAGATGGAAAAGAGGAAAGGGCTTGTGGCAGGTGAGAAATGTAGAGACGTAAATAGAAAAATAGAGAGAAGAGGAAAGAGATTCTGTAACATTGGATTAGTAAAAGAAATATTATTAATAGGATTTGTATTAGTAGGAGGATTAATGAGTGATATTAGTATGAAGTCAACATGAGAAGAGTCAAAATCAAATTTGAAATTGATAGTGAAATTGGAAATCGAATCCACTTCGCTTCATATATAATAATGGTGTGTGTAACCAATTTCCTGAGGTGGTGACTTTGTTAATTTTAGCTCATTATCTGGAGAGCGTGTCCAATTTGTAAATTTAGGGTTTTAGGTTTAAGGGCAACTATGGGTCAATCTAATCTGCATCAAAGGGTTTGATAATAACAAAGCAATGAATGATTGGGCTAATATTCGCTGCTAATCCGTAGTTATTGCTGTTGATCAACAATTTGAGGATGCCAATGGGTCTGAACTACGCCAAGCACTTTAATTAACCTCAATGTGGGGCCCACCTTGATGCATGGCAATTACGCGAGTAACATGAGATTGAAATGTCTTTTAAGTGTAACTTAGATATACACAAATATCACACTAAGGTTTTATGATCTTAGCCATGATCAATTTAAACGCCCAAAATTTAAGATTATGTTGAGTGCATTTAAAACCAATCAACTTAGATAACCCTTTAGGGCCAGTTTGCTAACTCTACTAATATAGTCAAGTCAAGTAGAGTTGATTTTGAAGAAAGAATAAAATATAAGTGGGTTATGATGATATTTTATTTTTAGTTGTTTGTTATGGAATCTTTTTGACTTTTTATATGGAAAAGTGGAGTTTTTTTGTATTTTAGTGTATAAAGGTAGTTGTTTTTTGACTTTTTGGATGAAAAAGATGGAGGGAGTTTTGAATAAAGTGTATTTGATGTGACATCTTGTCTGGAAAATTGAGACTTTACTTGACTTTAATTGTATTAGTAAAATGCCAAACGAGCCCTTAGTAGTGATCATTATATTTCACCCACTTCTAATCAACAGTAAAACCTTCCAATCTCATTCTACCCGTGTCTATAAGCCATCTTACTTTTTCATTTCTCTTTCATGCTGACATTGATTGATGGGTTTTGTTGACTAAGAAGACATTGTATTTGTACCTTGCTCTACATGGGTTTATTGGTCCCAGCATTCCAAGCACGAGTTTGAAGACTCCCAAGTCCCAAGTCCAACAGGAATGCCAAGACGCTCATGTGTTGAATTAAAGGCACAATTGAAGAAGTCCCAATCAATGCAAAAACTGATGATATCTCACCGAATGTATCATCTAGAAAATATGTACTGGGTAGTTGGAATGTTTTTGACTTTCAATGACACGCCATTTCTAGATGACATTAGGAACACATGAAATCTCGGCAAGATGTGGTCCTCCCATTCTTTTTTAGAGGGCAGCACTTCCACAGATTTTAGGTGAATTGGACCCCACCAAAAAGGGAAAAGTCGGTCTTAAGACATGAGAAATGCATGCATTGACAATTCAAAGTATGTCCAACTTAACCACTCATCTCCTTCCCAAACACTCCTTAAAGGAGTCAATATAGTCAGCTGATTGATCTAAAGGGCATCCAAGTTGTCAATTCTTTGATAAGGAAAGGTTTCATCACCAGATAGTAAAAACGTTAGTTCATGCATAATATACAACTGGAATCCTTAATTTTATTACGCACATTTGACTCCTACGTTATCATCCTTCAATATTAGTTGAGTGGAAAAGTAAAACCCACCAAGCTTGGCCTAGATAGATGACATTAGAATTAACTTGACAGACTACTACGTCATTGCAGCCGTCATCAAGGTCTCGTACCAACTACATAGCATGAATTCTGTTTTCCTGTTTCAATTTATCTATTGGCTTAGAAATTATGTTTCAATTTATCTATTGGCTTAGAAATTATGTTGTAGTGGTGAAGCATTTTAAAATCAGTTGAACTTTGAGAGCATATAGTCCGGTCTAACCCCAAGCTTGCAATTAGCACTGATGCATCATGCACTTATTTAGATAATGACACTCGTCCAATTGCACACAATGTGTTATTTCTTCAAAGGGCAAGATATGCAGCTTCATTTCATTCAAAAAGGTGTTTGCCAAGTTTGATAGTACATGCCCATTATTTTAAAGGAGAATATTCATGTGCATCCATCCTTTATCATAGGTGAGGGACACTTCCATAAATGAAAATTTTCAAGTACAAAGGTGAATTTTCAAGTATATAGGGTGAGGTACACTTTCATAATTCATGTGCAAAAAGGAAAAGTTCCCTCACCCTATGGTGAGGGATGAATGCACATGAATGTTCTCCTATTTTAAATAGCACATTTTACTCTAGAGATAATGCAAAACACAATATCTTGGAAACCTTAGCAATTTAAGACCCATCCTCAACAAGAAGAACCCTTCAATAAAGGGAAGGTCCAAGCTTTGGGTCCATCTGATCCTAGCTAGTTATGAAAAGCCCATGTGGTTGTGATTAGAGATCTTTAAAATAAACATCATCCAAGATGGGATGATCCAATACAAAGAATTGGTTCTTCTAATATTCAAACCTGTAGTTTTGGGAAAGTTTCCATCAAATGATTGTTAGGTGTTGTAATGAGAATCTTACTCAACTAATCCCATCACAGTGGACAAACACTTCATAATGCATGTAGGCACAAGCTCATTTTATAAAGAGCATTACTCTAGCCATATCTCAAAAATGAAATAGCAGAGGAACAGAGTTTCATAAAACAAGGAGTCTCACTTGGTCTAAAAGATTGGTTTTACATACCAGAACAACAAAGGAGATAAAAGGACAAAACAAAAGAGACTAGGATTATTTAACTAAAAAACTCCATGTTGCTTTGCCTTTTGTGAAGAAAAAATTTCTAACCTTTTCCCTCTTCCCCTTCTTTCCTGAATAACTTTTCTTTTTCCCTTTTCTTTTTGGATACCTATACATGGACTGTGAATGACCCTCCTTTTCAGTCCACAAACTCAGAGAAAGGTTCAGGAGTAAACCTTTTTCTCCTTTTCTTGTCTATTTCTATCTGGCTCCAACACCAAGGAAATCAATGAAAGGCAAGCTGATGTTTTCTCTCCCCTGATCACATTCACCATTAACAAGGAGTTTCATTTTGTTGTTGGCAATTGATTCAATTGCCGAAGCTTGATAGTTAGAATCTGAATAGCCTGATTGATCAGCACCCATCATCATCATGGGACAGCTTTGATGGAAAGCATTGATAGTACCATCACACTTCTCATAAAATCCATTTCTTACAATTGCCTTCTCACTAAAGCCTGCAAACAACACATTAAAAGACACCCATGAGAGATTATTTATCTAACAGAGGAAAAAGGAACTAACAAGACATCATTCAAAGAACAAAGTAAAAAAAAAAAAAAACTATGAACTGAAACCATGGAGAAACAAATGAAAAGAGGCATTCCACAATCAAATAAAAAAAATTTTACAGAGAAAACCCCATGAAAAATGTTAATTTAACCAGCCAACGAGAGATTAAAAAGATGCTTTAGCCAAAGTGGAAACAACAACGAGATTTTAGAGGATTGCAAATCACTGTACAACTTCATAAGGGGCCTATGAACTCTATTGACTAGTTTTGTTTATTTTTTTCTGGCCCTTCTGTTTTACTTTAATAGATATACAGTTCTAAAAGGAATCAACCAGCCTAAGAAAAGTGAAGATATGGAATCACAAAAGAAATATGAAATGACCAAGGCAGGACAAGAAAAGAAGAAGCATGAACACAAGCATTCAAGAGTCCTAACAGAAAAGAAAGAAGACCTCCCATGAAACCATTCATTTAGTCCCACACAAAATAAAATCAAAGAATAAACATACCCCTGAGAAATTCAAAAGGCTGTGGGTTGGGTGGATTGAATCTGGTAAATGCCCCAGGAAGAATCATTCCTGATGAACTGAGGGAGAGATCTGTGCCTGTCGAAGTTGTTTCATCTCTGTTGCTACTGATGGTTGATTCACTGCCTGCATTGCTGGTGTTCACCATTTCCACCCCCTTGTGGAGAACCTGAGAAGAAGAGGGGGGTCTCCTCCTCCTATAAGCACTTGATTGTTCTCTATGCTTCCTTGCCATGATCACATGCCAGTGGTTTTTCACTGCATTATCAGTCCTGCCAGGAAAGAGCCTAGCTATCATTGCCCATTTGTTCCCATAGAGTCTGTGAGCAGCCAAAAGCTTCTCCTCTTCTTCCTCAGAGAAGGCTCTTCTATTGATCCTTGGATCTAACTGGTTAAACCACCTTAATCTGCAGCTCTTCCCTGACCAAGAGTGAAAATTAAAAATAAGAACAGATACCATGAGAACTGAACAGAGACAGAGTGGAACATTATTATCTTTGGAAATTAAAAAGACTTCCATTGGGGCACTATCCATATACCAAATTAGATTAAAAAAAAGAGTTACAAACACGACTGAAAATCTAAAATTCTAGTATCCTTTTCTAAGATTTGAAATGCAGTAATCACAATAAGAATGAAGTTTTTTAAAGAGCTTAACATGACTGAAAATATAAAATTCTAGTCTTCTTTTCTGAGAGTTACTAACTCCTTTTTGGGTCTTTTCATATACCAAATGGGATTAGAAGGATAAGAAATGCCCGATTTGCAATGAGTTTTCAAGTACAATGTTCACAATCTTTTAATGGGATTTTGATTGAATGGGCATTGGTTAAAAATTTTGAATCAAACATTTTTTATCTTTCAACTTCAGCATTTTCTCTTGATTTTCCCCTTGTTTCTTTTCTTTTTCCACTTTCTATTACCTGATCTTCCTTCCAGCTTCTCAGCAATCAGATTCCAGTTTTGAGGGCCATGTAGAGAAACGAGCTCTTTGAGTTTGGCATCTTCAGCTGGTCTCCAATGACCTCTTGCACAGAGCTTGGAGTGCCCACTCTCATGGTCTTTCCCTACTGCTAATCTCTCCCCATCTTCCTCCTCACCTTGCCCAAAGGACCCAAAACTCTCCTCATTTTTCTCATTCCCAAAATACTCTCCACCCCAACCTTCACTCATCCTTGGATCCCTACCCCCAAAGGCCATAAAGCTCCAATCTTTGTTTTGTGGATGAAATGTTGGGGCAGGTACCTGAAAACCCATCTCATTTCTCTTACTATCTTCCTCCCCAGATGGGAGGAAACTCAGCTCTGTATACTTCCTAAAGCTCTCACCATCCTGCTGCTGACAGATACCAAACTGAAGCTGTTGCAGACTCATTTCTCCAAATAAGGAAAAAAGAGAAAAAAATAGCTCAGACAACAAAGAAGAGATTTTGATAGAAAAAGCACAGATTTTGGATCTAACAGAGGACAAAAAAAAAAAAAAAACCCAAATCTGTTTATATGTTTCTCTCTTGTAATCTGCTATAGAAACAGAGAGAGAGGAGATTTTGATGAGATAAAGCCAGGGCCTTTGTGGGTTTTTCCATACAACACTAAAAGAAACAGTTTCAAACAACAAAGGAGAGATTTTTGGATGTGGGTTTCTGCTTGACAGAGCTGTGAAGCAAGAAGAACATCTAGACAAAGAAGATGGTTGAGAAAAACTAAAGTAAAAAAGAACAAGAAGGAAAAACCCAGATAGGAGAAACCCACACGATTCTCTCTCTAGTCAGAGTCCTTACTTTGAGACTGATTTGGGGCTAATATATCTCCCTTTTTTTTTTATCTCTCTCTTTGATTTTGCATGCAGCACGAAAAGAAACCGCTCGTGTGGGGAAGATGAGAGTCTCCTTATATCTGCCTTTTCCTCTGCCCTGTCTCTCTCGACCTTGACAGAAAGACCAGAACTTGCTTTTGTCTGTTTGTATTTTCCAACCACTTCACCTTTTCCCCTAAGTAGAAAAAAATAGAAGAAAAATAATTGCAAGACACCAAACTTTCTACTGCAATAGTAACACGTATACCTTGTCAAATAAATGGATGATACAATGGCTACATCTTATGTGATCCTCTCTACACACGATATGGAAATCATCAATCCATGTTTTAATTGAATTTTGGTGTACTTGTAAGGACTTGTTTGTGCAAGGGGAGGTTTAAATGAAAACGCGTGCCGGCGCCTTCTTTCTCTTATTTAGCGTAACAAAGAAAATGTCTCATTTTTCACAAGTTAATTCCGTGTTTCTATACTAGAGTGGAGATTGATTTCCCCTCTACTTTACTTGAAAACCCAGAGCCACGGAAAAGAAAATTCAAATTTCCTCTTCCATGGCTATGCACAAACACACCCTAAGATGGGCTCCAAGCCAATGCTTTGGAATCCCCTTCTTATGATAAGGTAAGCTCCTTCATTAATGCTATACGATTAAGATAACCCGTACTAAGTACCCTAGGGTCTCCGCAACTTCTCTTCATCTAACTACTTTTACTATTTTTAATTTATAAATAAGTACATATAAATATTGTGTGACGTGGTTGTTAAATTAGTTATTTAAAAAAGCAATGAGCTAAGAGTTTGAATCTCACAAGTGATATGCTGTAGCTTTTTATCAAGCTCAATAACAAATAGTCAAATTTGAGAGGAATCTAGTCATGATTCAGTACAAATCCCATTGCTTTAATATAGTATAATAGTAAGATGGTCTCCAAAAATATACTTGGCTCGACCACTAAGCCAGCCAAATTGGCCCTGTTGTAAGGGGGCCAAGCCCCAAAAAAGCTCATAATGGAGGGCTTTAGGCTTGCTTAAAAAGCCCAACGGCCAAGATTGGACAAATATCTCATAAGCCCTTTAAATCGAGCGATGGTCTTGGACAATACTCGGATGGCCTCACCCCGGCCCTCATAAAAATAAAAATTTATATTTTTATAAAAATGTCGCTTATACCCCTCAACAACAATCTCCTAACTAGGTATGTAAATCTGGGCCGTGCCGGCCCACTCATGACGGGCCCAGTCATGACCAGGCTGAGCCGGCATGTCCCATGAAAATTATACGAGCCATGCCATGCCGTGCCCACTCCTTTAGGGGTCAACCCAAGGCACGGGCCGTGCCCCAGTCGGGCCTGGGCCGTGCGGCCCACGGCCCACGGCTCTCCCTCTCCTTTTTTTTAATTTAAAAAAAAAATTAAGTTGGACTTGGATTGATGCAAACTTAGACATAGACTCTTGGCCCAATTTGATTAAAATAAACAAATTAAGAGAAATGAATAAGTTGAAAAACACTAATAATGTTTTGAAAAAAAATATATCAAAAAGATTATATTTTCTTGAAATTTAAGTTACAAAAGTTCAAAAACATACAAGTTTAAACTTGGATTAATATATAATGAAATTCAAACCTGATGATAAATGAAAAGGTAAAAAATTACAACTTTAAAAACCTACAATACATTCTAAAAATATATTATACTTTAAAATCAGACCGTTGGGCCCGGGTTAGGCCGCACCTCCTGCTGAGCCATGCTGCCCGCAGGCTCAAGGCGCTAGCCGAGCACAGCACGGATTTTATTCCTTGTCGTGCCTTGGGTCTGGCAACCCTGGCCAAAGCGGGGGACTGTCGAGACGGGGCCTACCCAACCCATTGACCAAGTCAACGGCCCAGGTACTGTTATTCCTTGCCGGTCCTGTGCGAGGCTTGGGCCGCCGCCCATATTTACACCTCTACAATGACCTGACACTTAGAAAGTAGGGGTCTGAAGGATATTTCATACCTTAACTGATCTTTTGTGTGCGTGTGTGAGTGAAACCCACTGATTGTAACTTGGGAAAGATTGGGATCCTTTTAATCTTCCAAGCATGTTAGTAATTTCATTTTTTGCTGCTTTCGATGTGTACAATCTCTTCCAAGATAGCCTAACAAGAAATAGAATTAAGATAGATTTATCTACCTAGTTATTTTCTTCGAGCCTATCTGTGACAACAAAGTAATTAACAATTTATAATCTGGAAAGGCCAAAATCACAAGAAAAAGAATAATTATCTAAATTCAGCACAAGATATAGACCTATCAATTTTGGAAAACCTCCGAGGGGCTGTCTTTTCCCCTCATATTGCATTCTTCGCTCTCTTAGATTTGTATTTCATTCTATTTGTTATTTCTCCCCCACAAGTTGAGTGTCGGTGCTTTGTGACGTACAGCTAATATTGAAAACCTAATTGGCATGATATTTTATACAGTTGTCGCTTGAAAATAGGTCGAAATAATCCTTATTTCGTTGAAACAACGTATTTGGGTTCTCTTTTGTGAAATCCTCCCTAGAAATCTTTCTTCTCCCTACATTTCATCACTCTTTCTTCCTTGTCAGGGCAGAAAAAAAAAAAACAAAAAACAAAAAACAAAAAAAAAAAAAGAGGAGAGAGAAAATGGAAACCCTTTTTGTTCTCCAACCTAAGAAAGTAGAAGGCTCATAAAATCTTACCAGGTCCCATCTCTCTCACTGTGCATGTTCTTGACAATGCAGTAGGAACCAAAATCGGATAGTTCGATGAGTTTTATGATGAATACAAATATATTCAAAACCATCCTTTTTAAAACGGATCTAGATCTGAATACAAAATAATGTCGTTCGGAACCAACCCATTTACAACCCTAGATAAGTTCATCCATTTCTAAGCCAAAGTTCTACGTTATATGATGTCACTATAAGTAGTCTTCAATTATGATCTCTTGGGTTCCACTTCATGTGTTCATGGCTAATACGCATGACCACGGCCCAACCATACTGCACCAAATACAATGTGTATAGCGAAAAAAAAAATATTTATACTGAAAACCAATTCTTATTAGCCTTTTTGAAGTATATATCAGCTTATATTTTACATTGTGGAGAAAGCACCCTTTTCTCTGTGGAAACTGATAATTGGTACACCAAAACCAAAGAATTTGCTAAAAATTAAAATGCATGGACCACACAAAGCATATCCAATGCATTTCAGAGCAATAACAATAAGCCTTTGGTGCTGCACAGCATTGGAGATGGATCAGCCCTTATGAATCATTAGGGACCCATGTAATCCTGAGACCTCATGAATTATGATGGACAGCTTTCATCAAATTGGATGAAGTCAAAAGTTTCCCAAAAGGATTGTCTTTCCTTTCTTTCTCTTTCTTACTTTAGCACTTAATTCCAATGAGTTTCATTCATGCCCTTTATATAGCAATGAAGATATCATTTCAAATCCCTCTTTGAATTGAGACACATGCAGATGTACCATCTCTATCACTTGGTGACCATACACAGCATGAGAAAGTAAATTCACAAAGAGACCAGACAGTAATTTCAAATGGGAAGCCATGCAACAAATGTGCGGGGGCGTCCCTGTCTACATTAGGCCCCACCCAAATAACAGATGCCAACAAAAACCATGTGGAGAAAACCCTAGTACAGATTCTATGATGACATTTTATCCTTATCAAAGCCACACTAGGTGAAATGTTTTGAGGACAATAGGAAAACACCCTAAAATCCTTTTGACGACTTCATGGTGTAGTTGTCAATTCTGTTTCAGTCATCATTTCGATCTGGCATTCAAGATGGAATCAGTATTTCGAAAATTCGGCAAAACTTTTTGGAGTAACTTTTCGAAATAATAAAGAAGGATTAAAAATACATGTACATGTATATAAAAAATAAAAAAATACAAACAGAATAGAAATTATACATGTTTCATCATATGAACATTGAGAAATAAATTTAAAAAAGAGTAAAAATGGTGCCACAAACCGAAATGGACCGAAAATGAAAACGAAATATTTTTAACATCCATTCCGTTTCAACCAAAAGACCGGAATGAAAAATTCCAGCCGACCCAAAGAAAATAGTCATGGGCTTTTTCTTAAAGCAACCTTGTCCTTCTTTTTATTTTAAGAAAACATATCCAGTCCTTGAATGAGATATTTTGGGACATTCAAGTCCATGGGACTTTAGGACCATTCACAATTTCACATCCAACAACACAAAAAACCAGATAGATTCAGATAAGTTTATAAGATTTTAAACTGTTATGTCATTTTGACGTCTGGGATTGATTAGGTGAAGGGTGGTGATGGTGCTGACTGGACTGTGACAGAACAATGCAGGAGTGCAGGGAGACAACAGAGGGGGTGGTTTCCCATCAACACCAACAGATAAGCAACTAGCGTATAAAAGAGAGGGCGATATCTCCTTTCATGGCTGCGAATCTCAGCAGCAGAGGAGAGAGGAAAAATGAAAGAATGTTGGTGCACCTAAGGAGCACCCTAATTTGTACTATTTCAAGAGGGGTCACATGCCCTGTCATGCCATTGTTGGGAATGGATGGTGTTGAAATGGCCCCACTTGGGATGTCATCTGATACGTTTTGAATTTTGATAGAGCCCGGATCCTATTAGGCTTTGATTTTTAGAAATCCATAGTTAAAAGAGTGGAAATCTTCGTGAGGTATATCACCTTTTAAAAATCTAAGTCGCTCAAAATGAACATCCCCCTATTATTATTGTATGCGATTGACTGATTGATTGAAAAGTGAGCAACCTTTGACGGGAATTGATTACATCATAAGATTGACCATTTTTGTGAAAATTGACCCATTTTGGACACTAGAACCACACTAGCCGTGAACTTTAAAAAAAAATCAAAACCCTGACCAATAGGTGTTGGTGAAGACAAGTCACCTGCCTAATTGACTCATTGTGATATCCTACTTGTTTATGTCCAGAAAGGAGTAAAAGAACACTAAAGGCTGCATTATAAATAAAGTTAATAAGAAGTAGATTAAAACAAATAAGTTGAAAAGTTACATTGTTTGCATTTGGATGGTTTGTGCAAAGTAAAATAATAATAATAATAATAATAATAACAATAGGTTTTATATGAAGAGGATGAAGCAAAATGCACTTCATTATACATTTTCAAAATAAGTCCAGGAGAAGGAAGAAGAGTAAAAGAGGAATCCACATTAGTAGAGATGTTTACTACTCTTTTCTCTTGGGTAATCCAAACACGGTAGAAAGTACAGTTTTTACTATTGAGGCCAATTCCACTCCCTTTTCACTTCACTCAAGTGCAAACAAACGTAGGTAAATCTACTATGGCTTAATCCCTGTCTTAGATCCATGAACCAAGTTCATGCCCATCAACCCCAACGGTTAGTTCTCTTGGCCTACGATCATGGTTTGCTCTTGGAGGTTGATGGTTCACCCTACCACATTAGGACTAAAGAGAATTTATCCAACTCCCTCCAGGCCAGTAAGAATTAGTCTAACCAAAGAGTTTGAAAAATAAAAAAGAAGCCATTACCCATCTGATAAGAAATATGAGGAACGCATATCTTTGTTATAGGCATGAATCCTCTAACCGAATAAGGGCCAACTTATAAATAAATCTGGATTCAAGGTGATTTTAACCTTGTCAATTTAAAAGGTGGACCCACTCACAGATTTTCAGAGGGAGCTGGCCTTAGAGAACTCTAAGAAGGCCGTCCATAGTGAGACCATCATCAACAAAAGAATAAGCAGAAGACATAGGGTTTCCATGCTCTCTCAGTGTATGATTCCGGTCAAAAAGACAAAAGCCCATTCGTTGCGAGGCACGTGCCATCGCACGCACAAAAGAAAAGACCAAAGGCCTCTGCCCCGAGCCGTTTCGCCTTCTCTTTTGTTTCTGTTTCTGTATCCGGTTTGGGTTCCATAAATGGGGCGAAACCGTTTCTCTTGGGAACCGGTTACACGTGCGACCGATTCCCAAAAAATCTGTACCGGACACGTGGACGGCGAAGGACGGAGCGTAAAAGGGAGCCGTGCCGGTTCCTGGCCTGGAGGAATAAGACTAGCCTAGCACGCCTTAGGCCATTCATTGCCAGGGTGGGCCCCACCAAACTTAAAAGCTTGCATCATAACAGTGACACTGTGTCTGTGGATTGCTTTAAACCTTTTATAACTTTTCATTGGAGGTGGTACCTCTGCAACACCAGTACTACTAGTCCATGCTTCTGCACACCTTCTCAAACTAAAATTTAAAATCCAATGGAGCTCTTCAATTGTCTTTGTATGGCCCCAAAGTGATATCTAGTTTTGATTTTTGGCCACAATGTGCTGTCAAAATGTCACATAATCCGTTAACATGATATGAATTCATATGATATTAATGGATTTGGATTTATTCTTAATGAGTTCATATACGAATTAAAATAAAAATCCGTTAACAATCCGCTTAAGCCGTTAAATTTTTCTTACACTCGAAATGTAACTAAAATAATTTATATTCATAAAGAAGAAATTAAAATTTATTATTTTATAGTGAGTTTTTAGGTGGGATCCACTCGAGATCCTTACTTACAGTTTCATTTGGCTTATATATTTTACTCCTTATATTTTTGTATATATATTTTTTAATTTTAAAATAACTTAATTACTTAAAGAGTTAACGGTTTGGATCTTGTAATCCGTTAAATTAACGGGTCGTATTCGGATTAGATTTTTTAAACCGTTAAGTTAATGGGTCGGATATGAGTTGAGGTGAATTTAAGCAAAATTCGTTAACCCGTAATCCAAACTCGTTAACACAGCACAATTTATGGTCCTACTTTATATTGTTTCATTTTCTGATGGCCAAAGTAGTGTCCCACATTTGAAGAAATGACCCCTCCAACAAAAAGGATGATCACAATAAAAAATAATTTTAACTTAATCCCTCCCAGAGACTCAGTTTTGATCACAACATGGTACAATTCATGACTATAGTATGGAGTCCATACAGTGCTTGTGGTTTTAACGGTACATTTACTATTTGTCATTATGTTTTTATTTATTTATTTATTTCTATTGTCATATGTTTTCTTGTCAATCAATCATATGGTATATATTATGAGATGGATGAGGGTGATCTCCTGTCAATCCTTCTGCATGCATGTCTTACAAGGTACTTCCTACCTTTCATCCTTGTTGGTTACCCTCTAAAACATGCTAATGCTCATATTGGAAGCATAAAAAGTAGTCATGATTTTCAAGGTGTAAATAATTTTTATACGTTGAATCTGACTTTGCTATATATCATGAGTAGTATTAGGCTGCAGGGTGCCTTCATGTAAGGGTCTTTGTATTAATTTGAGAAACACATTCAACAGATAAATTAAAGAATCATTGTCATGACAGGAAAAGGGGTTAGGCATTTTTCAAACACCAGTACAGATGCACTGCACATATTTTGCAAATAATAAAAGCTGTCCCTATGTAAGACTTGAAGCCTGTGGGGGTGGTGGGCTGGACTGTAAATAAAGTTGTCAGACTTGGATAAGCTTTGGGCCAGTCTGACCCGGACTCATGATACCTCGTAATGGAAAATCTGTCCTTTTTCTTTGTTTGGGTGGAGGGAAGATTTGTCATTCAACGTCCATCTGTGAAGGCTGGCTTGCAGGGGGAGGTTTCAGGAGAAATGATGGGCTTTTTTGAGGTTGTGAAAAACACTAGTCCTGTTTGGGTTAAAAAAAAGCTACTGTTTGAAAAAGTAGCGAGAGGAACGAGACCGCACGAGTTGAAGATTCGTTCTTTTGGACGTTTCCTAACATTACATTTGGGCTGACACAGAGAGAGAGAGAGAGAGAGAGAACACACTGTCACCGTCACTGTCTACTCTCTGCTACTGAAGGAAACGCCGAAACCAAAGGGTCCGGATACCAGGAGTACGATGCACGCACTCACGAGAATTTCATGGGGCTACTCTGTGGGGCCCACCCAAATCAGTTAAATCTGGACTGTACAAAGGATTTTGTGTGAAATTAGGTGTTTAAGAAGGAACCGGCTTTGGACCAATCAGAGAGCGCCACAAGCGGGGCGGAGAAAGTAGAAAATCCAATTAGGCCACCACACGCGGGGGCAGGGGTGGGACAGTGGACAAAGAAATTTTCTATTTCCTTCGCCCCTCGCGGCGCCCCTTGATTGATACAAATAGGAAATCCATTTCCGTTTAATAAGTGTATCCAGTAAGAAGATTTGGGCCCATGTTTTTTGCTAGATTTTTATATATGAATTGAAAGGGTTGTTGGTTTTTTTTTTTTTTCTTTTTCCATAGATGATGTGATGGCTTGTCTTGGACTATTCTGCAAATGTGATATTTTCTTCACAAGAATTCCGAAGTTTCGGTGACTTAAAAGGTTTCGAATACCTTGTTAAGATTATGGAATTTTAATCCTTTCGATTTTAGTGAAATTCTTTGAAAGCACAAATACAAGGGAGGACTCGAGAAATTCATTTGTTTTGGAGAACTTGATAATTCTAAGGACAGAGATTCTCTGATTTGCAATAAAGAAATACTCCATTTATAGTTGAGGGTCCTGATCGGTTGGTAGAGTTGCTGATTTTTGGTTGACTATTCAGGGATACTGGATACATTGCTGGGATCTTTTCTTGTGTGGGCAAGTGTTTCAATTCCTATGCATATAGATGTTCCCCCATCCATGTGTGTTGTGGTTTACTCATGTAGTTAGCAGGTCTCTAAAATGGGTCTAGCCCCCTTGGATGGGTCAAAAAAGAATTGTCACCCCAAGCTTACCAAGGTTGATAAGTGAAGGATCAAAAACAAATAGCTATTGTAGGGCCAATTTGAAAGCAAGACAATCAAACAAGATTCATAGGATAATGATCTAAGAGATATTTAATTGGAATAAGTTAAAGATATTGGTAAATCAATTTAAATTTAAAATAGAACTAGTCTAAATCTTAAATATTTAAGTTTAATTAAATTTCATGATTCTTCTCTTAATAACTATATGTTGAACATCTAGCCTTTAAAGTTTCTTATATGACATAAATGACATTGTTACATTATAATTTTTTGGGAAATTTTCAAATAAGGCCCTAAGTATTAAACTTATTTCGAAAAACGACATAAGATTCAAAACTACTCACATTAGTCCCTACGTTTTCTAGTAAGTTTTCAATTAAGGACATTCAATCATTTAAAGATATTGTCGAGCGACTTTTTCCCATCAGTTTTATAAAACACCCAAATTACCCTTCATTTAAAACTAAAACATGGCTCTGGTAACCACTATATGCAGCCGATCGCTATGTAGATGCTGTTTGTCATTGATTACCATGGTTTAAAATCGCGGTATCGGCAGAGACAAAAATTGGTATGATATTGCTATCGGTCGCAGTTATTGGTCCGTCGCAGTCGTTGCAATGTGTATTTTTTTTAATCCAAAAAAATTCACAAAAATATCCAAGAAATCTTAAATATTAGAAAATGTTGTAAAACAATGTTTTTTTTCCATTAGTAACAATAATAAATCAAAATATCAGTCACCTTGAGTTATGAGTCCCGTATGTATCACAGTTCGTTGTCCACTCCAGTATTTCATATAATTCAATTATATATTATTTTGGCTCATTGTCAATTTATCAGTATAAAATATAAGAAAATAAAGATAATATAACAATTATCTATACACAATTAATAAGCTATTAGTATTTATTATTTAGTATCATAAATACTCCAACAATTTTTTTAAAAAAGCAGAAGACTAAAAAAAACCATTTTTCTACATCCAAAGTCATGTTTATAAGTAGATCTAGCGTTGAAGTGTGCAAATCTAAGTGAAGAACATAACACTAACCCAAAAATGATATGCCAATGATCTTTTCATTCATTTCTATGCTTTATCTAAAAATAAAAAAATAAAAAACACATAACAGTAAAAATAACGGAGTTAAGTTGACTTTCTCTTACTAAATAAAATGATTTCTTCAAGAAATAGTGTTAGAATCTGGAAATATATAAGAAAATGAGCTATGGAGACATAGTTGCTCTAAGGAGATGAGGGAAGAGGAGAAGAAAATAGGAAAAAAAGGGAAAAAGTTACAAAAAATTAGGATTTTTTACCATTATTCCATCTCGGCCGATATTTTGAAAATATCGACTGAGATATCAGTTAAACCGATATTTTAATCATATTGGCTAAGATTGGTCGATATTTTGGGGATATTTTGCCTGACTCGGTATCGCGGTAAAATATCGTCGCGGGATATGAACCGATATCAGCCGAGATTTTAAACCATGTTGACTACCGTGAGAGTGCCTATAAAAGAGATGAAGAGAATACAGAGAAAGTGAATGAAGATCTTATCCCAACGAAGGGTAATTTAGGTATTTTACAAATGCTGAAGAAAAAAGTTGATGAAAATAAGCTCTAAATGGACGGATGTCCTTAATTGAAAACTCTTTGAAAAACTTGAAAAGATTCAGATCTTGTGTTCTTTTTTAAAATAAGGTAAAAACTTAAGCCTTATTTGAAATTCTCCCCAATTTTTTGTTAACCCTTAATCTCATTTATGAATTCATCCATGTGGAGCCAAGCTTGGCTAGGCTCATTTACACTCTGTCAAGAGCCCCATGTACCAAAAGTCTAAACAAATTACGTTCTTGATTCGAGTGCTTTTGGAAAAAATGGTTCAAAAAGGACGCGCACGTGTGCTTGAATTTCTTGGGCCTTGCACTGGCAGCACTTTAATTGTGTCAACCAAGATCATGGTACTAACTATGGTACTTTATCCTAGAAGAAGCCAATTGCTACAAGGGTTGATTAAATAAGTAGGGGACTATTTCTATATCCTAGAACAAATAAATTACAAGGGGTGATTAAATAAGTGTAGGAGTGTTTCTATAACCTAGAAGTAATAAATTACTACAAAGCATTCATTGTTTTTCTTTCATACTAAAATTGTCCAAATGTGTTCTATCTTAGGATAAAAATATGTTAAATGCTAGGATTGACATTTAAAATGATTAAATTGGAGTTACGTTTGATAGTTGAAGGCTAGAAAGAGTTGGCCGAATGGGTTTATCATAGATGTAAACTCAAGGTGATGCCTGATTATGGCAAGGAATATTTGAGATAAAGTACCATCATATTCTTAACTTTAAGAGAGAACTCCATTGCAAAACCCATATCATTGGATTTAGTTTATTTTGATGCCGACAGTATTAGTTAGTATTAGAAAGTAAAAGTTATTTATGATGCCTCTATTAACGCCTTGAGGTTTTGGTAAGACTAGTTAGCTAAGAAAACTTAATATACTGTAAGTTTAAATCCCATTAGAAATGTCACAATGCTAAAAAATTGTATGTGTAGCCTCTACCAATGCCTTGAGATTTTGGTAGGAACGATTAGTTAAAGAAACTTAATGGGTACATTTAAAAATAAATGTCTATACTTGATTAGTGTCATTATCAAGCCACAAGACTAAATAATATGCATCAACTCATTTCATGGACGGCAAAAAGGGTTGAGAAAGGTCCAAATCTTGAATTTTGATAATTATTTGAGTATATTTGCGTGGTCACATTTCTGGATAAACGGTGAGGAAAAGTTGGTTGCATTTTTGCAATAAAGTTTCTCAAATTTACACTGCAAGATTGTATTCGACACCCAAATACAAATTCGACGCTAAAAATATCTTTTCTGATAGTGTTGTAAGTTAAATTTGTTGAGCTTCCCAAATGTAGGCACAAGGGACTCCACGATTCTGCTATTAATGTATACCCTATACATTCATCCTATAACTCATGCTTCTTAATCCAATTTTTATTATGACAGGTAAATAACTGGCACCAACATAGAGCGATGGATTTAAAATAGGATGAGATCTCATTTTCTACTTGAATCTCCACCAATGAAATCAAGTTTTAATAAAAAAAAAAAAAAAAGGATGAACAGGAATCTGTTGAGGAAATATTTGGTATGGGCCTCAAATCATGAATTTAGAAGACCCCACATGAATGTCGGCCACCTCCAATGATCTGTCATGAAATTGGTGTGGGAGAGGACATCCAAAATCCACTCAAGAATCCTTTGGGGTTAGTTGGGGTTGTCCCTTTCCTTGCTAAATGACATGGAACTGCAGCCTTTATTGACAAGGAGGGTCCCCTGTCCCCCTGTCATCACAAAAAACTACTTTATTTGAACAAAGCTTTAAAAAGGCTGTAAGAAAGTGAGAGAACTGACAAACAACAACAACCCACTTTATTATCATCTCACCCCAACCAGGGTTTCTTCTGTCAAATGCCAAATATAAGGTGCCACTTCATATATTCACCACTACCTAGGTTGTGTTCCATTGAGTTTAGTTTTCCCAAGTGTTTTCACTTGTCGTAGTTTTTGTCTTTCGTTTCATTTGTACTTGTGACATTAAATTCCAGATTCAAGTCTCCATCGATCTTGAATATCCTCTATTAATTAAGGTTGTGTGAGTGCTAATACTTTAAAAAAAAAAAAAAAAAAAAATTTCAAGTGAGATCGACCTTAATGAAGTTTTCTATGGGTTAAGTAGTTTTATGCAGCTAAAGGTATTTACACAACTAAGTTTGGTCAAATCTCCTTGAGCCTAAAATCTAAATCCAAGAACAACAATTTAGGCTGTCCAATGGCCTAATGGGATCGGCTTGGGCTCATATTTTACACTCCAAAATATTAATCGGCTCATATGCCGACCTCGCTGTCTTGGAGGGTCTAGCTAGCTTGTTGGACTTTTTATTTTTTTGGACCATTGGTATATATTAAGTCCATGTGATGTGCTAAATGTGGACCATCCAAGTCATGAACTCATAATTCATATGCTGTAGAGTACAGTCTAAAATCCATAACCATAAGAGATTCAGATTTAAGCAATGGGATTTGCAGAATTAATCTGTTTTATAGATGAATAAATTCTTATCTATAGATAGATTAGATTGGATACTTTAGAAAAGGAGTGTCTCTATCATCAGCTCAAGAAAAGGAACTATACCATCTCTCTTTTTCTGTGTTTCCTGTTCCCGAAAAACATGAGCTTTTTTACTCTCCATGCACGTGTTTGAAGGTCCTTGAATGAGGTCTGCTGGCCGACAATGGGTGGCACTTCTTTTCGACCGACATTAGAGAAGAGGAGTGGCTAACCATCCTCCATTTGGGTGAGTGTGATAGGTTCTCTGAATTTTGGGTTAGACTTATAGTAAGTGGTTGGTCAGAAGACTTTGATTCCTTTTGTCCAGGAGAAGAAATGGGATTATTCTGATGTTAGGACACACACAATCTCTCTCTCTCTCCCCCCTAAATTGATATGTAAGGCCCATATGATCATGATGGTAATGATATATATCTGCATAATGCATGATTAAGAAAGGCAACCTGGCTTTTGTGATCAGGACTTACGGAAATTAATTGTGCACACTTTTGGGCTGGTTGAAGCCCGGCTTGGCACATTTTATGGTCTATGAGATAGGGTGAGCGAAAAATACCAGACTTCTAATGTGTGGACATGAGAACGACGTCTAGTTAGTACTGTGAGTCAGAAATGTCTTGCCGCAACATGCGCCTACACACGCATGTAAGCACTTACAGACATGCAGCTAAAGTGCGCGCACATGCAAATGCTGAGTCTCACACCCACTAAACAAAACCTTATTTACAATGACAGTATGATTTGCTACTTTTGTGATTATGTAACTTGCATTTGTTTGATTTTTTTTTTTTTTTTTTTAACTTTGAATGCAGTTGAGTTGAAAAAAACTTTAACCAGCCTTTGAAGAGGATTGTTCCCACCTCCTGATTGAAGGTCATAGAGATGATGCTACATAGTTCATAGTTAATGCCTACATTTTTATAGAAAGAGTAGATATTTGCCAATTAAAACCATTGGACTCGAGTCAAGCCTAGGCTTGATGTTTTGCAGTAATGGCCAGGGTTGAAGCCTTTTGAATAGGAATGTAAATGGTTTCCCGATTCTCCGATTACCCGGAGGTTGCGACTCGTTAAAAACGGGGTCTGAGTCCTTATTTAGGCCCTGATAAGTAAATGGGTCCCGTCCGATTCCACCTTGGTTTGGACCCACGGATCCAAGACCCGACATATTACCTCATTTTTCTAAAATCTCTCCTAAAAATCTTATATTTTTAAATATCATTCTCTATCTAGACCTGGACCCGGATCCACAGCCATCCCATATATAGTTTTGGTTCCGGTTCGAGAGCTAAGGAATCGGTTTCGAAACGGTTCCACATCTAGACTCGGTTCCACCTTCTCCCTAAAGGTTCCGGTTCTGGGTCCACCATGGACCCGGACCGAAACCATCCCGGTTACAACCATACTTTTGAAGCCAAATGGGGCATTCTGGGCCTACTTTTGAGGCCCAATTATAAACGGGCAGGACTTGTGCAAACTATAAACAACCAGAAATAGACCATCACATCATAGAACATAACAACCCTAGTTCTGGATTGGAGTATCTTCATTGGCTTAGCTTGAAGAATTGTCAAATTGCAAAATCTTCAATTTTTTTTCTTTTAGTTTTCACCTAAGGTAAATCCTCAATTTTTTAAACCCTAAACTTATATGTCAATATTAAGGGAAAAAAACATTTTAAGAATAAATAATTAAAAATAGAAAAATAGATTCAAAATATATAGCTTACAGGCATAGAGTTCTTAGGTAAAATCATGTGATCTGATAAAAAGTAATGTCACATTATTTACAATACTTCTGAAAATTTGCGATAACATGAAGATTTTGACACCTTCATCATCTTCTAAAAACATAGGCAATATTTGTGACAGTAAATATAGGATATTTTAAAGAAGGTTGAATATGGTAATGATAACGATGAAAACTTCTTCTTAGATTAGGATGAGGTTAGATTAAGATCTTAATAACATCATAATTCTCATTTAACCTCATCCTAATATAAGTAGAAGTTTTCATCGTATCATTAAGGGTGATAGCTGGTTATTCATTTTCCATCTTTCTTTGATTTTATTCTTATAAAAAAGAAAGGCTATTTGATACTCATTTTTGGAAATCAAACTTTGGTCTTCATTTTTAACTACTTATGACACGAATCCTACGTATTCAATTCCTATGTATTTTAATGCAAACAAACAAGCCCTAAGAGTTAATGGTAAGAGTTATCTTAAGACTTCCTTACTGTACTATGTAAATACTAAATTATACTCAATAAAACTATAGAGATTTAGACAAGATTTAGTCCTCCAAATCTCTATTAGTACACATTGGCTCTAAGATTTACAAACCTCTCACATGTGCATGCACGCATGCAAACATGTGTGAGAGTGAGAACAACATATGAACAATCAAACTTGCAAAGAGAATCAAGTAGCTTGGAGGTCTCAGTCAGTAGTCCCTCATTCCCCTAACACTAATTGGTTTAATAATCAATATTCTAGGGTTAAGGTTAGCTATGAAACCTTTGTCCATTTCTTGACTCTTGTTCCTTTGAAATTCTCAAATCACATATCCAAGAATCTGGTCATACCCAACTTAGTAAACATTCATAATGCAAGATTAGCAAATAAACTAACACATTCATAAGAGGAGATAGTGACAAGAGCATAAGCCATCTCCATATACCCATATTCCAAAACAGACCTAACCACAAGGTCAGCGTAGGTACTTATAAGAAATTTAACTGATTGTGATTTAGAGGTTTAATAAAATCATCTCATCTATTCAAAAATCATTTCAAATCATTTCATGATCTCTAATCTCAAAGATGTTGCCTAATTACCCAATTAATAAATTGTTAACATGGGGCCCCCAAGTCTCTATCATGGCGGTTGGTTGAATTGTCAAAAGATCAAGATCAACATCATCATCCTTGGTTGATGGAAATGGACTTAATTAATTGATTAGTGAGACCTAAATAGTCTCTAGTCAATGTAACAAACAATTAAATGTCATTAGGGAATTGGGACTCACGTCATTCGAGAAAAGTTTAGTGATCCATTGGTGCAGTTACATATATTATTAGTGCATGTGTGTGCTGTCTAGTAATTTTCCTTTCCTTAGGAGGTGTGTATGGTTATCACTTCTATGGTGTAGAGTTCCAAGATTTTAAATTTTGCAACATGATCAAGTTGAAAAATGTACTTATTGCATGTATTCTATTTGGGTTGATAATTAACCTAATCAAATGAATTGAAAATGGGTGTGCATCCAAAAGATTCATTGTGGTCAAAGTAATAATATTTCCAAGAACCCACTTTAGGTCCTAGCTAGTGCTATTGATGTTTGATCATAGCTTGCTTATAACAAGAAATAGAAATGTGTGATTCTTCATAATGATATGTGTGGTGTGAGAGTTTGTTTGATGGAAATTCCAAAGGCCTCCTTTTCTAATATCAGAATGTGCTTGCAGTTTCAAATGTAAATTTATAATCTCAAGCATCTGCCATCAGTCATTGGACACCAACCTATTTTTCAAGGGCTGTCAATGGGCCAACTTTTCTGGGTCGGGCTGTGATGGCTCAATAAGGGCCCAGCTTGATAAGGCCACATACGAAGGGTTTTGTACAGGCCAATTTTTCCAATGTGGATGCATGTATAGTTTTTTTCTTGCTTAGACCACGAAACAATATGAATCGGGCACACATGCTCACCCCACTGGTGCACCGAATCATGGTTGAAAAATTCTCTGAGTTGACTTTTGACTCTCCCGAGTCATCTCTTTTTGACGAAAGACTGAATCAAGAATAAAGAAAACTCGGCTGAGTCATCTCATTTTAATAAGTTCTTTTCATTCTAAGCCATTTAATAGACATGTCTGATTTTAAACAATTAAAGTTTAATTATAAGTAATTATGCATGAGGTATGAAGTCGGTAATTTAAAAATGATGACTAGAGTTTTATACTTGCCATTCTTTACCTGTCTGCCGCATTTTTTTAATTTTTTTTTGCCCAAATGAGAGCATTTTTGTTGGCTCTGAGGAAAATCAATTGGTTATGGCAAAAAGATGGGAATTGCTTTTCCAGGGCACCACAACAGATGAATTTATAGTGCTACAGAATTCTAAACAGATCCTTAATGCAGCCTTTGAACTAGTGGAGTTTCAATTCAGTCAAACCCAATTCAATCCATGCTTCATCCCTGTCAAACTATAACATGAGCATGATATTTATGAAGTAGAAGTAATAACAATTAGGTTAATTCTCTAATCTCATTTGTTGACTTGGTCTTAAACAACTAGCTGGTTTAAACCATTCAAAGGGTTTGGCAGCTGAGTGTAAGCAGTTTAATTAGGTTGAACTAAAGTACAATATCAGTATGTAATAATTACAGATTAACAGAATTAGACAGGCCAATATTTAATAATTACTCTGATGGGCTTCCTTACCTTTGTACTCTGCCCAATTTTCTGCTATTCTAAGTAGGGGTGTTCATGGCCTTGTCGGGCCGGGCTGAGGCATAGCCAGGCCTGACCCTACTTTAGAAACACAGGTGAATGAATATTCAGCTCAAACATGACATGGGCTTTTAGTTCCCTGACTGAGGCCAGCCTTTCTGAAACATGTCAGTCCGAGCCCACCCATTAAGTCAAACGGACTACCGACTGGGCTTCAATCCCTCATCTGGGTTTTCTACCACTTATTCAGGCAAATTAGTCACTAATCTACAGGCACTACTTCTTTGTGCCAGACTTGGCTTTAAGCTTTCTATTACTTAATCCAAGCCCAGCCCGAATACAAAACCGGAGGTCCAAACCTGGCCAAAAGTAGACTGGACCCAGGCAGCCTGGATTGGCCTGACCCAAGGGCACCCCTGAATCCAAGTAGAATTGAACAAGACGTGAACTATTTTATTTTAGAGCAACTTTGTCATCATCGGTTTGATTTGCATTGGCAAGCATACATTGAAACAGTAAAACAAAAATGCCTAACATATTGGTTTCAGGATTAACATGGAACCTGATCATTTTGAATGAACAGGGACTTGTAGGTTCCATCCATTTTGACCAATGAATGAATGACTAGGATTGTCCGATCATCATGATTTTTATGCAAACTTCCATTAACTGCTGGGTCCACAGCTGAGAAAGTTTAATCTGTGTGCAGCCCTGTGGAAAGCCTTGTGTTCTAGTCCTTGGGCCGGGCCTGGACTAAATTATAGGCTCCAATTAACTTCTGTGCCGGGCTTGGATGAAGTGGTAGAAAACCCAAAGCCCAGGCCAGCCCGGCTCGAATAAGTAAAGCATGTAGTTCAGTGGATGGTTTGCTCAAACTAGCCTGAGAAAGCCCAAAGAACTGATTGAAAACTCAGCCCAATTGATTAAATGGGCAGACTCAAGCTTGACATATTGTGGTGGGTCAGGCTTGGGCCAGGCACTTAAGGCCTGTGTTGAGCAAGGGCCGAATGCGAACCTGTATTTTTAAAGTCGGGCCGCGCCCTATGTACCTCACCCAACCCAGCCTGGGCCATGAGCAGCCCTATTTATGCCCCTCTTCTAGAAAGGATTTTTGAAAGGATGTTTGGAAAGCATCATTTATGGTCATTGAAGTCACACTGCTGCATAAATAATGGGTTGGCGAATCATACTGCAATGAATCAGGTTGGGCTGGGCTAGGCTTTCAGGTTGGATAGTAAGAATTTACTCTACTCTAATACGACCCATTTATTAGTCAGATCCAAAAATATCAATTCGAACCCAATAGATCGGGTTGGCAGCTCGGAGTAGAGCCCTGCTCGAACCGTTAAACCCAATCCAACCTGACCCATTGCCACCCACACCTTAGCCTTTATCTTGAGTCTGGATCCCTGGGGGCTGTTTGTATACTTGTTTCCTCTTCTGCAGAAAATAGACTTTCAAAGAGGAGAGAAGGTTGGGCTCCCTTTCCACCTTTTTCTCAATGATGAAAAGCACCGCACCAAATAACTAAAAAGAGCACAGGCTAAAAGCGGTTTTTGCCTCCACAGCAGCAACAAGCATACACAAAAGCGCCCAAAGAGAGAAATGACTGCAACTACACATTGAGGCTACTAAAAATTCAAACTACTGAGAATGAATGCCCCACCGAAAGCTTGACTGCTTGAGTACATGTTACACCCCGACCCGATTTAACCCTAATTAATGCTAATTAAATATGTTTTAGCTAAATTAATTATGTTTAATTTCTAATTATGGTAATTAGTGTTTATTAGTCTTTATAGACTGAGTTAGTTGAGTTTCGAACCTTTTATAGGTGAGTGGGAACCGAGTTGACTCAATTGAGTTGAGTCAGGGCCTTTTCTGTAATTATCGATTTCCCATTTTTCATGGCTTGTATGTCATTTTGGCATCATCGCATGTATTTTGACACGTATATCGATTTTCGTAATAGACCCTACCTCATTTGACTAACCGTTGTATCATGGACCCCATTCGACTTAAAATGAAAATATACTCTTTTAGTGGACTTTCTTGCAAAAATGCACCCTTATCCCTTATATATATATATATATATGGGAAATATTCAAGTGCATCCATCCCTCACCATAGGGTGAGGGACACTTCCATAAATGAAAAATTTCAAGTACAAAAGTGAGTTTTCAAGTACATAGGGTGAAGTACACTTCCTTGTTTTCATGTGCAAAAAGGGAAAGTGCCATCATTTTATGGTGAGGGATAGATGCACATGAATGTCCCCCATATATATAGCAAAAGGCACTATATACATATAGGGGACATTCAAGTGCATCTACCCTCACCATAGGGTGAGAGCACTTTCCCTTTTTGCACATGAAGACAAGGAAGTATACCTCACCATATATATATATATATATATATCTCTTTATCCCTTATATATATATATATATATATATATATATGTATATCTTTACTCTTTTCTTCATTCCTTTTCATCTCCTTTCCTCTCTACTCTCCTTCTTCTCCACTTTCCCCTCCACATCTCCTTCAATCATCAAGAAAAGCTAGTGCCTATGTATTGGGAGCTGGAGTAACCTCACCATCATCATCTTCTTCATCTTCCTTTTCTTCTTTGTGACAAGTGATCACCTCCACCACCCCCTATCCTTTTCAACTTAGGTTTCTTTGTCAAGGTTGGAGTCAAACCCTCTTTATTTGTGTTTTTGGGTTGCATTAGAGTCAAAAGGACTCTTGGGGAAAACCTACATGCATATTCATTGCCTTTTTTCATCTTTTTGTGATTAGGGTTTGGTTATTTGGGTTTTTATTTATTTATTTATTTATTTCTTTTGAGCAAGTGTATTGTGAGGAGTTGGAAAGCTCTTATTGGAGGCAAGTATAAGCTCTAATTTGGATTTACATGATGGTTGATTTCCATTGATTCTAATGAAATTCTCTTTCATGATTTCATTTCTTAATACATGAGTAAGTTAGATTATTTATAATGTTTTGATTGATGGAATGGAGGGAAGGAATGTATGATATGAAAATGGGAGCAAGAAGGCTTTAATTATGCAGGTGTGAAGTGGAAATAATTTAGAAATGGATGGGAGAAGAACTGAAGGAAAAATCCTGAACCAGGATTTTTGGACAGTTCGCTCGAGGGAACCTCTTTTTGAAGCATTGGATTGAGCGATCAAAATGGACCGCTTGAACGTCTACCTTTCTGGATGGGTCTGTTCGAGCAAACATGGGTCCACTCGAGCGACCATACCTTTGAAGACCTCTCTCAAACGAACCAAATGTAGTGTGCGAGTGACCAACCTTCTGGATGGGTCCGCTCGAGAGAACTTGGGTTCGCTCAAGCGAACCTGA
Source organism: Umbellularia californica (assembly GCA_028538565.1). NCBI lineage: Eukaryota > Viridiplantae > Streptophyta > Magnoliopsida > Laurales > Lauraceae > Umbellularia > Umbellularia californica. The sequence goes on from JAPQWN010000001.1 coordinate 88,953,093, forward strand.
AACTGTGTACTGGCCCTTTTCTGGCCCAATTTTTGGGGTGAATTACCACTTTTAACCTAGCACAACCACCTTAATTAACCTTAATAGATAATTAAGGTGCTTACCGTTATCCCATAGGAATTTAGGAATCTTTGAGACCTTATAACCCTAAAATGGAACCATTAATCTTATTAATTGGGCGGATATTTATTTGTCCAACACTATGCCACGAAAGTTAGTTGGGAATTCAATGTACTTCTCATACAAAGTGACACCTAATGAGGTAGTAACACGTTGACTTTCCCAACCTATTTTGTATTGGATGGTGAAAGACTAAAACCAATAGTTTAGTATTAGCTAGTAAAATTATCTTGATTCCATTAAATTACTGCATTTCATATTGGAGTACAATTTTATTATTGATACCAAATCCTGCTTAGTCAATTGGTTGCATTGTTAGTGTTCATTGAGATCCGTTTATTTACACTCAATTTGTAAGTTCAATATTGTATGTTCGATTCAGTAATTCTTGAAATAGGGATTGAGTAAGTATTCATAACATGAGATTACTATTCGATTTGATTATGGACAAATGAAATATAAACTTACTCAAATCTGATTATTATCCGATTATTATTTGATTTGATTGAGTCGGCACTACTTAGCTTCGACCTTGTGATACCCGATGAGGTTAAACTTGGTTTAGTTATTCGAGACTACTGCAGTAAGTCACCCGGAGCACCGAAACTCCAGACCCGGGTAGCCAGCTAGTCTTTGGCCGGGCTGCTGGTGATATCCCAACTAGATTCGTTCTCTTTTGAAAGGATGAGCTTAAGATAGTAGCCAAATTAGTATGTTTTCATTTTTCTTGATTCACAAGCATAAATTATTCAAATTACGCATGATTTGCCTAGCTAATACTTGTAATCGACTTCTGTTAATCTTAAATTGTCTTTAAATTCAATTTGATACATTATGTATTTCCTTGTCATTGCCTATACTTGCTTAATCGTCGTATCAATGATATTACTCTGGGTGTCACAGTCGCAAGTGCAGCTTCCGGCCCTGAGAAGGCCAAGGAGGGAGAGAAGGCTACCCCAGAGGTACCTTTAGGGCTAGAGGAAGGGCCAGAGTCCGAGGCCATATAGATCCTGTTAGATTGTATGGACTCAATCCATCAGTTGATATAATAAATTGATTAATCAATAAAATCATGCTTTACTTTCATAAGATGAATGTTATTTTATTACTTTATGCACATGACCAATACATATGACATAATGGTTCATGAGTTGAACCGGGTCCCATTAGTATATTAGATGTGATATATGTATATGGATGAGATCCACATACGGGAGATATATGTCACAAATCTTATACTTAAAATATCTTCACAACCAGTGATGAGACTGGGCATCTCATCTGATAAGGTTGCGGCACTTTGATCACTATGAGATAGTGTGATTTGTCTCGATCATCAGAATGGAAGATTCTAGATCAATGTGCTAGTACATTGGATGTATTGAAGGACCATGAGAAGCACCTTATGGTTCCGTCTCAATAATAATGTATGCTCTCGTAATTCCCTAGCAATAGGCTCTCAATCCTGAGACATTGATGAACGCAAGTTTCTATCTATTCATTTGTTTTGAGTCACCAATGAGTGAGGCCAACTGTAGGTCAACACCTCGGTGTCTTGGGTAGTGGTAGTAGGACTGTGGAAACATTGAATGTTCAAGATGGAATCTATCTCTATTATCCCCTTGTGCCAATTAATGGGTTTTGTCATTAGTAAGTGCGCACCCATCTCGATTGAGAGTTAATTGGATGGTACTGATGATCATAGTGATTAATTGGAACTCAAGGATAATAAGATGTGGAACTAAGATTGGAAGAGACAGATTTATTCCAATTGATCCATGGATATTGATAGAGGGGCCTACTTGTGGTAATTGGGAAGTTTAGGGTCTTCATTGTAATTTATTCCTAAGACTGGAGTGTAATTGCATTTATATAGTGGTGTTATTTGCAATTAACTGTGGGCCCGAATTGCACATGAGATGTGGGGTCGCGTGTCCCAGTTGGAGCCAGCTTTCTATGGAATCCCTAGTGGTCCCCACGCTAGCCCAAGATATTAGAAAGATACTAATCCTATTCGAACTCTCAAAGGAAGGAATTAGGAAGTTACTATTTCTATTTGAAGTAGGACTTCTAATAGTGGTAATAGTATACTTACTAATTGTTGTGGAAGTAAGACTTCTATTTAAATTAAGACAAGAGGAGCTTTGGGAGATTATAAAAAGGAATGCACCCCTCTTGGACGTCTACAACATTATCATAGTGAAAAACGTCCATCCCTTTTTGTGCAACAGTTGCACTGCTGTCTTCTCTCTCATTCTTCTAGTTCCTTAGGGTTTTGAGTTGGGTTTTCTCTTGAAGATTCCACCAATCTTCTTGAGAAAAGAAATCTAATTCGGGTCATAGTGTGGAAGGCCAAGAGGTGTTGAAGATTTTGATCTCAGTTTGTAGAGAAGTTCTACATCAACGAAAGTTATCAACTTCTCCATTAAAGCGCAACCGAGCTCCTAAGGTAAAATCTGCTTCCTTGTATATTGTGGATTTTAATGGATGCTTGTTCGTTTCTGTTCTATCTTTTAGATAGTTTTACTTACTGTATGTGATCATGAGATTGAGGGTTATGCATCCTGGATTGAGTTTATTTTGCCTTATGGATACTTGATCCCTGAGTCAAGTGGGTCAAAAAGTTTTGAATATCTATCCACGAGGCCCACCTATTTCCAACATATCCGTCTTCCTCGGAGAGCGAGTAACATGTTTTGAAGTTATTGTAGATGTGTGGCTAGCCCCTTTTTGTGTGGGCCACGCTTAGATGAACAGTTATTCTTTTGTTATACTTTTGGTATTGTTTGTATAGGGTTCCTTTATACACTCTCTTTTGTATAATAATATATATAATCATATAATCTTTTGTATTAAACTTGAAATGTTAAATGGACTGAATGGGAAATTGATACCCTCACATGAACGAAATACGACTTCCGCTATGATTACTTGCTATTGATGTGTCCTAGTGAGTTCTCACTCACGTGTATAGAAAGTTGTTTTCTCTCATTCGTGTGTTGTATTTGGCTCGAGACAGGTACAGCACGCGGGAGTACGTGTGACACACCTCGGAGATTACCATATGCCAGGGTGATTTGGGATCGGGATGTGACAGTACATGATTGAAAATGTGATTAGAGCATACGATTACTAATGTAAAGGATTGTGTTAATCATATTCTTACAGAGGATACTCAATTTTTGGCAGAACCAACTTTTACTTGCATAAAATTTGAGCACATTTGTGAAACAAACAAGGCATTCAGTTTGAATGGCTCGGATTTTCAATAGATGATCCCCACATTGGAGTTCCACTCCATCAACTCAAGGAAAGCACGAGGAAGACACTAAGTCAAGTCCGACCCTTTTATCTTACTCAGAGCAATCAACAATGCCGTCTATTAAACAACTTCTCAAGGGACTTGAGCTGACTAAGAATCCATGAAGAAACTTGGTTGCAGTCAGTATCAACCATAATGCCAGAAAAATATCATCATTTTAAATGCAAACACACAGGACACATGGCCAGATTTCTTAATGAGAATAAGACCCTAAGACAGCATTAGCAAAGTTATCACCAAAAAGTATCATTTAATTAAGGAGATAATCTCAATTGCTCACAACATTCCAATACTTCAGTATGCATTCACTGTATCCGGGGATATAAAGGCAGGGATGATTATCAAATGGGAGAGAGCCTGTGATGGAAACAGCTAGCTCATCTCAAATTTTTTTAGTGGGTCTGGTCCTTTCTCATTCATGTGGGGCCCATGGTCTATTTTGTTTACCCATGCAATTCATTTGATGGGTACTACTTTGGTAGTTATCATTGTGGGATGCTAAGATTAGCTCATGCGGCTGTAACATGTCAACCCAATGTTGTATCTATACTGGAAATGGACGAACCAACTTCTACATATCTAAATTGTTCAAGTTGTGGCTCCATCCAGATCACCTATTTGAGGTTTTTCCTTGAGCGTCTGGTACATCACATCTTCTTTTATATTATATACATTTATAAGCATGTGAACCCATTTCAATCAGCTTGCAACTCATCTCAGTATTGAACGCATGTAAAAACACAATCGATTCTATTAAAATTTATCGTGTGATTTAGATGTGATCAATCCAACGGTCGGTTTTCATTTCGATTGAAGTGAGTCTTTTTAGGTGTGCCAACATATCCATGTTTGTTTGATGTGAAGCTTGTATTAAAAACATTGGGTAAATGGGTATTGTGTATCTATGTGTGGACCCAATTGGACTTGGATTCCAACAACCACCAAAGAAATCTTGTTGTGCCTGGTCAATTGGAGCTCCATTTACAGACTTGATTTGCCAAACTTGTAGATTACATGATATGTTATGCTTTATGGGTCTAATTTTCATCCACTTGAGGGTCCATCACTTCAGGTCAGTGGTATAGATCACCTAATCATGGCCTACATATGAACAGAATTGGAAGCCTGATCAGGACCTCTGGACCCGGTCCTGGACCCTATACTCACAATCTCTCAGTGCCCACTTGAAAAGGATGAGTCGTATAAGTATGCCCAATGGAAATCTAAAGATACACGTAAACTATTCATGCGTCTCTACAACAACTTTTTATATTTGTTCAGATAATCAAATCCATTAGAAGAAGTTTAGATCCTTCTATACGCATTCATATCAAACATATCAAAAGGTATAAAATCACAATCAAATCTTACTTTTGGGGTCATGTAATGAATAGTTCATGGCACTTGCTTCAGCACCAATCCATTAAATTATTGCTGTTGATTTGCCCAATTGTCATACCAATCCCACCACCATCATCCTCGCTGTCCATCTGCAACTGAGTCCCACAATCAAAGCCACTTAATTGTAATGTTAAAGATGGATCGAGAGGCCCCCCTTCATCAAATCAGTTGTTCTCATTTTGCTAAGAATCCAATCAAAATATAGCTTTGTATGTCTCCATAAGAACAAAACAAATATATATACAACTTTGCAACATGGGGTTGCCGAATGACCCACACACATAAGAACTTTTATATTGATAAGTCTCTTTAATGAGATATCTTTGGTTTTTCAGAAAAGTTGTTAACATAATAGAGTTCCATATGTATTTTAATTAAATTAGAACTCCATGATGGAAAGGAAGTTGTCTAGGAAAACCTATATATAGGATTTTACGGCTCCTCTCTACATTAATACATTGATTACCCTCAAGATCAAACAGATAAACAATAGTGGAGGACTGTAGTGAATTCCCATTTAACGGTAGCTGTTCAAATTGTGTGAACTCGATAGAGTCAAGGTACACATTTTATTTCATGTTATTCAAATTAGTCATACATTTGTAGATCCAAATAAAGATACGTTAGTGATAGGCTATCTAGGGATCGAACCTTGATTTGCCACTCTTCCCATATGTGTACGTAGGCTTCCTTCCCACTTGTGTGGGCTACCTTGGGTCCCACACCCTTGGCTGGGGTACCACAAAAAAAATCAATAAATGTTTGCAATTTAATATAAATGACATTAGGTAGTGTTGGGAGCAATCCAAAACAAAACTGCGTCAATCAATAGGGACTGAGATCCAACTTTGATATCTGAAAATTTTGGGCTTGGTCTATGGACCTTTCTTTTGGATCAGATTGTTAATCGGGTTTGGGTCCCTTTTGTTGCATACATAAATACCCATGTGCCCAAGTGACATGTATAAAAATTGAGAAACTTTGCAGAAAACTACCTGCCATTTCTGGCTTTTCATCATTCAATCAATAAAGTACAAAATGAACACTCACATCAAAATATTAGAGGTCCAAACCTTCAATTGGACCATCATTTCCAAAGGTCGCCCTTAACTTGCTTCTGTTTCTTTAAAATCAAACACTTTCATAGCCAGTAAATAACCACTAGATTCACCTTTAGAAAATGCTGGAATATGGCTTAAAATGCCATTGATTAACCTAATCTTAGTATAACTTTGTGTTTTTTTTTTTTTTTTTTTGGGTAAAAGTATAACTTTGTGTTGATACGAGTAATGATTATAACACTACTAGAATTTTTTTTTATAACTCAGGATATCTCCCTCCCAGTCGAGCTCAGAAGCCTGTGACCCTAAGCCCGAGGGACAATCGATTCTGGACAGCCGATAACTAATCCCTAGGGTACATTCAAACCCTCGTATCCACATGCACCGAATAAAACTATGGGAGGTTAGGTGTCAAACACAAGACCTCTTCGCTTCCTAAGGCGATCATAAAATCAAATTGGTCAGAATTGTGGTAGATCTGATGGTGGATTCCCAATTCAATCGAAGATCCTAATGTCTCAACATGCTGAGAGAAATCTGGAGACCATTGTTTATTGGAATCAATAAAAGCCCATGGTTTTACCTGTAAATTAATTATACCATCTGGATATAGGAACATCAACCAAGGTGTCATTAATGAAGTGCACCATTTAGATGGACGTAGATCATCTGACCAATTTTGCTTTTTTAGGATGACGCAGAGAGGGAGAAGAAGTGTTTGAAGATGTTGGAGACTGGCTGATTGGAATTGCAAATATCCATCACCATCTATCTACAAATGTATAGTGTATAAATGTATGCATATTGAATTCATGTCTTGCTGGCAATCTGTGAGTACCATCCATTAAATAGTCCTCAGAAAAAGGAGAGGCGAAAACAGGAGGAGAAAGAGTTGGGCAAATGAGCACCAATCCCCCTAAGTTGACTTTAGGAACGTGCCTTTCATCATTGCTTTTCATGCTCTCTACATAAACACTAACCACTCCCTCCCTTCTCCCAACACTCTTAAATAGAGGGCTTTCTCTTATTTCTGTGCATCATCAAAACAATGCCCCTCTTCCAAATGGGAAACAAGCCATTGCTCCAAATGCTGGTACTGTTGTTGGGGTTCTCATATTTGTTGTCACCAGCTGCTAGTAAGACTTTGGATTCTATCTCTAGGATTTTTCATTGATATTTTTGTGCTTTGTTTGTCAGATTCTAGCTCCAGAATATTTTCATGAATATTTTTAAGTTTTGTTTGTCATAGTTATGCACACTCATACAATGATTTTGCAAATGGGTCCTTCTTCTTCTTCTTCTCCTCTCTCTCTCTCTCTCTCTCTCTCTCTCTCTCTCTCTCTCTCTCTCTCTCTTATATGGAATGGGTGTTCTGTGCTCTACATGGTGATCTCATATGGGTTTGATTTACATGAAACCTTATAATGATGAGTACTGTCACGGGTTTTGTGCTCTACATGGTGATCTCATATGGGTTTGATTTACATGAAACCTTATAATGATGAGTACTGACATGGGTTTTTTTTTCTTATTACTTTTAAGTTACACATAGTGAGCTGAGTGATTCTCATTTGGGTTTCATTTGCAGGGAGCCTTGCATATGGAAATCAAGATCTTGCGGATGTCGTGATTCAGGAACAGCTCTCTCTCTCTCTCTCTCTCTCTCTCTCTCTCATGCAATTCTCGGTTCCACATGCAAACATATGATTGTTAAGCATACTTAAGTCTTCATGCAATTCTCGGTTTCACATGCAAACATTTGATTGTTAAGCATACTTAAGTCTGTAATGAATTCCTTAAACAGATGAACAATAGAAAGCTCCTAATGATAGAGGAGAAGTTCATGAAGGAGAACATGGAGATCGACAAGAATGACTACGCAGGATCTGGAGCGAACGACCGGCACGACCCAAAGACTCCAGGAAGAAGCTGATTCTCACATTACTACTTATCATATTCTTAAGAAGTGTTAATGAAGTTTATTTCCGTTTGATCTTACTGTGTGTTATTACCTTAGATTCCTAATGCTATATCATGAGGTGTGATGTTCAAACTTGGAACTTCATCGTCCAAGTGATGTGTATTAACCTTAAATCATATCTTGTGCTATTTATCTTTTATACTCCTGCTCGAAATTTGTCCTCTTCTTGATCAAAACCCTATCATCTTTTATAAGGCGACGGACGCTCAAATGATCATCCTAACTTGAGGCATTTAAACTTGAGGACCACAAATTAAGGGGTTAGAATGATTGACCTAGCTTGAAATTTTGCACACAAGTGGATCACATGGAGATGTTTAGAACCCCCACATCCCTCGAAATTGGTGGGACATTGGGTGGGACCCACTATATTCGCACTTGGATTGAAAATCCTTAAACAAATGATGCTTTCTAAAATTATTGACCTTGAGGGTTGAGGGCTGACGTGGTCCCATTAAGATAAAACGAACTTGAAATTTTGCATTTGTATAAGTCTCATTAAGATATTATGATTGCCACCTTCTCCATAAGCTGACGTGGCCCTAGGTGGGCCAATAAGGGGTATGCGTGGAATGTGCGGATGAGAGTCACCCTTTGATAGGTCGATTATATATGGACCCTCTCTAAGGTACATCTTTCACGGCTTGCATGTGAGGCAACTTTTTTACCATCACGTGGGAGTGGGATCCTTTCCGATGAATCCAGCTCCCTCGCACTCACTAACCACCCAAAAATTATCACGAACACAAATTTGACACTAATCTAAATTCTACATTCTGTCAAATTGAATTTCTTAAGTTAAAAAAAATTATGAAACTTCAAGGCTTCTAAATGGTTGTAATGATTTGATTTGTATGATTTTTGCCCAAAATTATATCTGTGATGAGACTTTCGCATCACACTATCCTCTAGAGGTGTTCATGGCCGGGCCAGGCCTAGCTAAGGCATATCTAGGACTGGCCTAAGCCTTGCACGGGCTTTTATTCAGGCCAAGCCCCATGCAGGCTATACGTGTCGGGATTTGGCCCACACATTTAGTCAATCAAGCCGGCCCAAGTCCCATGCAGGCTGTTAGTGCCATGATGGGGCGGAAAGTGGCTCTGTTTTTTAATCTATGTAATCTTGCTCATGTAATAGAATGCTGCTAGGCAAAAAGATAAAAAGAAGAAAAATGAGAGTTTTGACATATTAGTCCTCCTTAAATTCAGTTTTTCCAATTTCATAACTGAAATTTAGATAATGTCAAAAAAGTTGCTCGACTCTAGTCAATATTTTTTTAACTCTTTTATGACATATCTCATGTTCCATGATATCCCATCCCATGATACCATGACATTTATGAGAGGTTCTATATCATACACTTTCTTCAACCAGCAAGCAAACTCTTTTTTTTTTTTAACATAACAAGAAAAATGATATTTTGTGAAAAGCAAATAAACATTTGACCAGCATTTCTTAAGTCCTATTATTCGGAATTTTTTTTCCTAAGATGCTACATAAAAGCCATGACACCATGTGATAGTCCCATGATATCATGGGATATACCAATTTCTATGACATACACTGTTTCCATTATATTATGGGATTCGGGACAAAAAGGTTCAAGAAAATGTTGACCAATCAAGTAATTCCAAAGACACTAACTAAATTTCAGTCATAAAATTGGAAAAACCAAATTTAAGAAGGACTAATATGTCAAAACCCTTAAAAATTGACAGCGGCAAAACAGTACTTCAAAGTTCCGTCAACTATGGGATCCTCCACAGCCACCTACTAGTGTGGTTGGTGATCGTGTAAAAATGATACTTAAACATACCTAAGGCCTTGTTCTTTTACTAGAATTATGGCTGTCTAGGAATTTAGAATTCCTAGTAGGAATTCTGTGTTTCATTACTAGAATTCGTGGGCATTTGAAATTCTAAAAAAACTCAGCATTTGAAAAATCACTTTAACAAAGAAGATTTAAAAAACCACTTTAACAAAGAGGATTCAGAATTCGTGGGGCATGATTTTTTTTTATTCATCCCCCCTCTATTTGGACGATATGGATTGATACTTGTATGTGTGCCACATGAACTATTGGGGAAAGATGAACATACAAGCTTCTATTATCTTTTTTTCTTTTCTTAATGGTCATACAAGTCCCAAGAAGCTTATTTCTCTCTCTGGATTTGTATGAAATGGGAGAGTTTATTCCTAGTGGTGTCTCGATGTTATATTTTGTAATTAAGTGGGCCCATGTATGTGTATCATATTAGACTTTGGAGGGCAATTTAAAGTTGAGTCTGCATATAAATAATACATGTGTGATAAGAATTCCAGTTAGAAATTCTTGTAGCCATGAAACAAGGAATTTGTGGAGACAAGGGATTCAAAATTCTCAGGTAGGAATTCAGGGCATGAATGAAACAAAGAATTTAGAATTTCAGAATTTGGCAGCATTTCAAATACCAGCATTTGAAATTACCAGACAACCACCATACATGAATTCTATAAATTCTTGTAAAGAAACAGGCCCTAAGACTAAATTTTCAAACTTAGATATGATTATCACAGCCGTTGAATCAATGGTATACAAAATGAACACTTGAATAAATTGTTCTAGCCATTGTTGTGGAGCCCTCATGAGATAGCTATAATCATTAGATGAATTGAAGTTTAAGGTAGCCTATCTCTTAAGCCATTTCCATATCCACCAAGCTCTCTAACTTCCTTTAAATCTCCTCGGATCAAACCATGCAGGTCCCCACCATAGAAACCCAAATCTGGAAAAATCAGTAATTGAACCTGAAATCTCAAAAAAACAAATAAATAAATAAATAAAAATAAAAAATAAAAAATTACATGAGATAGAGGAGACCCTAAACCATGCCCTTTGTTATCCAATCATCAGTCATGCTTATAGGTAGTCGACTCAGCCCCCACGAAATTGGTTGGACTTGGATCACTTATCCTTTCATATGCCCACGTTTATCCCTTGTGGTGGCCACTGTAGCCACTTACTTCTACCATGGATGACTCTGTTTGAATAATGATTGACTATGCTTAAGACAGGGTATATGTTTGTGTGATGAGAGGATTCTGCCTTGCCATGTGGAGAATTTTATTTCCATGCCTGCATTCATACCCCTTTCATAGATCAAGACACTCTCGATCAAAGATAAGTAGTTTAAGAATGGCTCCGGTAAGGAGCGTCAGTTCTTACTTGACTGTTCCGGGTTCGAATTCCAAGTACATTACCTCTTTTTGCTTGTGCAGGCTCCTTTCCCACTTGTGCGGGCCTCCTTCGTGTGTATGGTGGTCTTCCTTCAATATCATAGTGGATGGAGAAAGGAAGAGAAGGGAATAGATACAGTAAGAAACAGAGCAGTAGCGATGAGGAAGATGAAGCAATGGTGGAGTCATATTAGGATTAGGGGAAATAAAACAGTGTAGGAAAAGAAGATTGGATAATAAAATAGAAAAGCATGCAAATATAGAGATGGAATAAAAAAAAAAAAAAAAAACTTACAGTGTCATAAGGAACATGCATTAAAGAATCAAGTTTTTAGCATGACTTTAACACAATTACAATGTCAAATGAAATATGCATCAATCCCTTAACCATAATTTTTCATGTAGTGTATTCGGTAGAGTATGTCTTACAAACTACAAGAAATGAAAGGTTGAGTTCAAGATTTTACAGTATATGTAGTTTAGCTTTTTTATCAGGGTGGGTTCTGGACCTTCCGGTTTAACTTAACCAGTACCAAACCAGACCCATTGTTACCTATGGACGACACTTGAAATTGATAGAATCAAATCTAATGAAGCTTTTCAACTATATGTACATTATAAGAAAATTCAATGGACAAATCAAAAGTCATAACAGTGAGAATTTGAAGTTGCATTTGGCCCCACAGACAATGCCTTTTGATGTAAGACCCTCAAATCCACTTTTGTAACCCCTTGGAATTATAAAATGGTTGTCAAGGATCTTGATCCTTGTAATCTCGGTTCCATCAATTGCCTAGTGCCACTATAACCAAAATAAACTAAAAACTACACAAATTTCGCTCTTTTCTTGTTGAGTTCATTTTCTTTGGGTTCCCAAGATTGGCGATCGTTATCAGTAGAACTGCCATCATTATCAAAGTCGCCTACATGAATTTTATTTCCCATGTTTGGATTGTAATAAAATTTTACATTGTCCGTCAACCGCTCTAACTCAACCCCCTTTCCTTATATTCGAGCTTCGGACTGACAGTAAAAACTAGAAAAAAAAAAGATAAAAAAAGATAAAATATGAGAAAGGAAAAGAGAAAAAAGGCATAAAAACAATAATGATAGAATAAAGAGGATTTTACGGGAAAAAACCCCTTAGGCGGCGGCCTGTGCACAAAAAGGATGTCATAGTTTCTAGTGCAAAAAAAAGGCCCTCCCACCAATTTTAACATTATTAATTTTTTACCTTTTACGTTGAGCAACGATATTGTCGCTCGTGTCGTCTTCTTTCTCTTTCTCCATCTTCCCCACTCCATTTCTCACCCAACCCACCACCCACAATGCCTCCATCATCCTCAACACCTCCGTCCCAACCACGAGCGATGGTGGGTTGACTGTTCAACACGAATTGTCAACAACCCAATCTTCATTGATGTTCAACACAAATTTTTAATTTGGGCGCACAGAACGATTTAAAAAAACATCAATTTGGGTACACACGACACTTAGGTATTTTGCCACCAGCAAGCCATGAAGGCAAAGCAACGAAAAAGACAACCAGAGGAAAGAATGCAGATCATGAAGGGACTATCCTCACAGTCATCCCTTAGAACTCTAACTGCTTACAAAAATATAAATAAAAAATTGACACAGACACAATGCCAGAGAAGTAGATTTCAGTTAAGCACTGAAAAGTTTGCCTATACTGTTTTGAAAGTAGAGTGACTAGCACTGAAGGCCTGTGGCTTGGCCCCTTGAATGGTTTCTTAAGGCAAGCGTGGTCCCATTGCTTATTGATAGTCTTTCCTTAAGTTAGAGAGTTGTAAGCTCAATTTTTATGGTTGTGCTGGCAAGAATTAGGCCAAGTATCTGCAAAACATAACGGCCATCTTTCTTTGATCATGTGGCTACTCAGAAATGATTGGAGTGTGAATGATTTGAGAGGCAGAAACTATCTCTATCAATGCATAGGGCAATTCTACTTTCAGTGCTGCCCTCCTTGAAAGCAAGCAGATGAAATTTAAGAGATGATGATTTGTTAAAAAATGAACTCAAATCTTATTATGGCATTTGATGAGAAGTGCACAGGGGAAGGATGATGCAGGACAAATCCATGGTCCCCCATGGATTGACCAGCCAATGAGCCCAGCCCGTCCATCTTGACCTATCATTTTAGGCCCGGCCCACATAACACATCATGTCTAGAGTTTTTATTTATATTTTAAATTATTTTTATTAAATGTTTGAATCCTAGTCATCAATGTGTTTAGATGGTCCAACTTAACTTTAGGTTCTTTTATTTTCCTATATAATAATGTAATACCTACTTTTGGCTTTAGATGATGATTAATGAAAAGAAAATTAAGTTTTACTCTCTGCAACCTCTCTTCTGCTCTTCTGCAATGGGAAGCTTTTCCTTGCCTGTGATAGGAGTTTGACGTGAGGTCAAGAAATTTCAAGTTTTCCCTGACCAACCCCTCCATCTTCTATCTCCATCTCTACCCGCCCCGCACCTCAATCCATGCACATCAAAGGAGGATATCTTAACAAAGCAAGAGTCTCAAGAGATTTAATGATGTGGAAATTACATCTTCGTTCAGTTTCAAATTATAAATGAAAGGAGAAAAAAAAAGCAGTGAAAGGAAGCAAGGAAAACATACTAAGCTCGATTCAAACGAGAGAGCATACAAGACAACCAAGGGTATAGTCATATATTTAAAATGGCTTTAGCACATAACCAATATCAACAACAACCAGAGCTACACCAAAGACCAATCCCAACAAATACAAGAAGCCAACTTAGATGGTATTGCCTTGCATGGGATGTTACAAACTCACATGATCCATTTGAATGGGTTGGTTGTTAAAGTCTCTTCAAGGAGATCCTACATAGGGGTTCTTAGTAATAGTTAATTTTGCTGGAAAAAAAATTTATCATCAACGACTCAAATGATATTCTGACCAATTTATGCTTCTCTCTCCATCTGAGATTCAAACTTTTTCGTTCCCATGATGGTAAAGTTCCAATCCATGGTAATTTCCAGATGCAGATGCCACCTTGACATTTTTGTAAACTTGTAATTCCTCGCTGCAAATGAAGCCCTCTCTGTAGCTAGCGTAGCATCTGCTGTAGCTGAAGCACTTGATTCCTCTGCTCAGGCGGCAAGAAATTAATCTGTTCTGGCGTGAGGCTCATGACTTGTTGCAGCAATGCCTTCTCCATCTCAGGTGTCAACTGCAGCATCAGCATCACCATAAATGAAGGATGACAATCTTGAAAAAATACATTACATCTAATTCTGTTCCTAATCAAGAATACATGATGTTTGACAAGGTATCTTGCTTTGCACATCTTTGCCTATAACATAGGGTGATCCCTAGGCAAAGCATACCAGAAAACTTTGAATTTCCCCATCAATGGGGCCGAAATTAAGATGCAGACTAATGACCACAATTGTCTACTCTCATCGGGCATCCGGGACCCTCAAATAGGAGAGATTGGTTAATGGTCTATTCTGCAAGTCAACCAGATACATGCTTAAATTACCCAAAAAAAAAAATTGGGACCCATCTGCATCAGTGTGGGTTCCAACAAGTGAGATCAACACCATTCTGTAACTAAGCTGAGCCTAGAATAATCACCTGTGGAGGGCGTGGAGGCTGGATGTTCGAGCCCATTTGGCCAGCTCCCAAGGGCGGTGGGCCTGTAAGCTGAGCTCCACCAGCTGGATTCTCTGGTGGACCAGGCATCCATGTAGGTCTTCTTTCCACTTGCATTGAACTTCCTGCTTGATTATTTAAATCTGCTCCAATATGTTTGCCTACCTGAAAGCATAGAGCATTTCTATAATTTCAGTGTGAAAACTCTTAAGGCTTAACGGGCGAAGAAGGCTTAAAAGTTATCATCCCAAGCTGTTCGACAGCTGGTTAGGGACTTGAAGTGTGCATGGTGTGTGAGTTTAGACTTTAGGGTCCCTCGTAAAGGAAAAAAAAAAATGAACATAGTTGTCAATTCTGTTGCAGACTTGCAGTTCGCATTTCATTTTATCAACTGGAATGAAATTTCTCAGCATTTTCTGCTCCAGAAAATGCACACAAAAAATTTAAGGATTCAAAAAACAGAAAATAAAATAAAAAAGCTAAATTTTCATTTAGAAGTGAAGACATTCATGACAATTATATCAACTGGAAGCTAAATTTAGCTTCTATTGATAAAAGACATTCGTGACAATTTGATATTTTTAGGAATCAAATTTTCATCATATAGAATTAGAATAAAGGACATAATTTACGGTTTACGAAAAAAGTAAAGCATTACGAATGAGGACATAAAGAGGTAACTTGCAGGGAGCTTTACTAGCTTGGGCTCTCCTAAGCTGGAATAGTACTGATCCCACAAATCAAAGTTGATTATATCTGTTTTTTTGCATGATGGAACTGAAAAATCCAGTTCTGATTGGATTTATCTTGATTTTGGAGACAATCATCATGCAAAAAACAGCATAATCGACTTTAATTTGTGGGACCAGCCCTGTTTCAGCTTAGGATAAGCTAAGCTGCAGCTTAGGAGAGCTGCCCCATAACTAATATCTACAGTTTGAGATGGTTTGGGCAAATGTACAGTAAGGCCTATATGAGATGTCAAAGGTTAGTAGTTCAAGGAACTACAGGAAGGGAGACCTGGGGTGAAGCATAAAGGAAAGACAAATTAAACTTTGGAGTTAGTACAAACATGGATTCGCAGTTTTGTATAAATTCAAGTGGAAAAGCAAAACTCTCACAGGCAAGCCTAAATAGTTGGGATTAGGCAACTGCAACTGATGATGGAGATGATGCTGAGCTCCTGTACCTTCTATCCTCTCTTCTCACTCATTGCCCACACTCATGCTCGCGCGTGCGCGCGCGCGCGCGCGTGTGTGTGTGAGAGAGAGAGAGAGAGAGAGAGAGAGAGAGAGAGAGAGATCACTCTCGTAAAACTTTTTCAGAAAATTAGGAATTTTTTTAAACTTGTTCCTTAGATTTAACACAATAAGTCCCAAACCAATGGGATAAGCTATATAAATGACAATGATAGTGAAGAACGATTTCTTCACCATATATAACGGAGAAGATGGAGAAAATCAATCAAAATCACTTACATTTCTCAGCCCAAATGCAAGAAGGATTAAAAAGAGTTGTTGATTACAGCAAGTGGACATAGGAAGTAGCACCCAGTAAAACAATTAGCGGGAAATAGTGTTCACCACAATTGGGGTGAGGTCTTAAAAGTAGAGGGAAATCTTTTCTTTCTCCCATGCCTTTGTATATGTGCGGGTGAGTGGGTTTCTTGTTTTTCTTTTATTTTCTTCTCTACTTTTTCTTCTTTTTTTAGTTCACCCTTGTCATTACCATTACAGCCCAGAATATGATAATTTAAAGTTCTTCATTCTAGAAACCCTTGAACAATATTGTCACGCAACTATGATATAGACTGTTGACTGAAGCAATTAATCATTCCCACCTTGCATTTGGAAAATTAGTAATGACTATTAACATGAATAAATAAACAGACAATTCACCATGACAACTTTTCTTTGACAATTGGCCATCCTTTATTCATGTGTCACAATCATGTGTGGTGTAATTTTTATCATGGCCCCTTAATGGAGGGACCTGCTGGATTGTCTGGAGTATGTTAAGAACTATGACATGTCCTAATTAAAAATTGTGTGACAGCCTACAAAAAAGTCCAAGCACAGAAGATTTGAATACCTGATAGAGCTGCTGATTTAGTGGTTGATTCGGTATTGGTGGTTGCCCTTGTGGAAGCGAAGACCCAATGCTACCCTGTGGGTTGTTTGGACCTGGCTGAATGATTTGTCAAAAGTTATTCCAGATGATTAACTCTCAGAAAAACAATGCACAATATAAAAGAATGCTATTCTGGACATCATACATGAAATTGAGATGGAAGCTGCTGAGGTGGTGGAAAACCCAGATTAGGAGTCATCTGAGGATGAATCTGATGAGGAAATGGCTGCATCGAAGGTGGCCTCGGTTGAGGTGGCAAAGGAGGCTGCAGCTGCTGTAGAGGCTGATGCTGAATTCCAGCCGCCTGCAGAGGCTGTTGTGCCTGGCTGGGGACACTAGGCAGCTGGGATTGATGGGCTGAGGGCTGTGGGGCTGAATGAAATTGGGGAAGAGGAGGGTTATGAATCTGGGAGGAATGTGGAAGAGACATAGTGGTTGCTTGCGTACTCAAATGGCCCTTGGCTTGCTGGCCTGTCTGAAGGGAATGTGATGGAACAATCTGGGATGGAAGGGTTACAGGTGGGGCAGTAGATGATGGGATGGAAATAGAGGGCTGATTTGGGAGCTGTTGTCTGATTGAACTTTGGGGCTGAGATAAACTTGCTTGACCATGCCCTCCTGTTTGAACATTTAGCGGTTGCCCGGGTTGTGCTGATTGCTGGGGATTCTGAGACGTTGTCTGCTTTATGTTCGGCATCTAATTGGCAGAAGAGAAGTTGATCGTTAACGATGCGCACAGCAATATAAATATAAGGGTGCCACCATTGAGTTTGTGTGAGTGTTTTTGTTTTAAATTATGACAGCACCCCCATTAGTAATGATGATGGGATCCTTCAAACCCTCAATGTTATGACATAATGGGTGTATGCATATAGGATAAATGGAAACTATTAGAAACGACAGCCACATTATATATTTAGAGAAAGTTATTAAAATTTTAATGACAAATGGAATTTTAAGTTATTAAGATAAAAGTGTACATTGAGTTGAAAACAATAATCATACCTAGGGGTGGGGTTGTTTAAGCAATTTCAACAACTATATTTAAGTAAATATAGAAAGAGATACATTTCTAGGAAATGCAAAAGGCATACCACTTGAGGAGACTGCACCATTCCGAGCATAATTTGTGCCTGAAACGATCACATAAAAAGAAAATATCATAAACAGTATATTTTGAGCATATTATGTGCCTGAAACCATCATATCAAAAGAAAATATCATAAATTGTAATATACCCATAGCCATAGGCAATTCAAAAGTAGGTGCGCAGCCCAATATTAAATGCTAGGCCCTTTCTAATTGGGAACATCACTTAAACCTCCAACCTTGTGGTTGTAAGGTTGAGAGTACCTTCCAACTGTGCTAGTAAACCTATTTTGAAATTATGGACTACATTATGTGTAAGCAAGCAGTCAGATATCATACATAATGATACCATGTGAGTGTAACCAGAACAATAATATATAATGATAGGCAACTGTAAGCAGTCCAGTAATATATACTGATAGGGCATTAGGCCTTAACATATAAACCCAGTATGCCATCATGATCAAAGTTCTCTGTGCTTGTGTATGAATGAATCTTGTATCTGTGAGCATGTGTGTCTAACAGTTGATCCCGTGCAAGAATCCTTGTGAGGCCCACATGCCAGTGATAGGGATAGAATTTGGTTTTGGGGTGGCCAATGTTGAAAATGAGTGACTATACTATCCATTTTGCACCTTCACACATAACTTAGGTACAACTTGGCTGCAGGGCCCACAGGGTGCGTCACAATTATCCAAATTTCACTCTAATCAATGTTATGGACCATTATTAGATTGATCACATATAAAACATATTATTGACCTCTGATCAATCCACAGTGGGAGAAATCTAACTGGAAAATACTTAATTTGGCTAGTTGTCCTTATTGAAAACTTGGTAGAAAACTTGGACCCTGATTTGAAAACTTCTGAGTTTCATGTCCTTTTTTGAAATAAGCCGAAAACTGAGGGCCTGTTTGAGATTTTCCCTTTTCAATAATCTCTCTTACTCATGCGTGCATGTAAGAAGGAGGGAGAGAGAGAGAGAGAGAGAGAGAGAGAGAGAGAGAGAGAGATTATTGAGGTACCTGAAAGAGGGCTTTGGTAAGCGAAGGGTTCTCAACGAGGATTTGTTTAGCCTGTTGTCGGTTTTGCTCAATTAGAGTCTGGAAAAGCCAATGAAGAAATGGAACAGGTGAGACATTCTTTATTATTTTTAGCGTAAGAATTTTGGTTTTGCTTTCCTTAAAGAAGAGAGAAACAAATAGAAAAGAAATAGCAAATGATGACGATGGTACTTTCATCTGAGACATGACATCATAAAGCTGGTTCTTAGACATTCCTGCCAATTGAGAGTTGAAGGTCTCACTTCCTTCCACCATTTGTTTTCCTGCCATGTTGTTTGCCACTGTCATCAACATTAAAACAGAGTTTAGTGGTGGACGAAGTTAAAAGAAGGGAACTCCAAGTGGAGAATGCCATAGAAACAAAAAAGTGCAATAAACCTTGACAAAAGTTTTCTTGTGTTCTACATTCATTAAAGTTTTTAAACGAGAAATAGGACCTGTCCATTGAAGATTTTTATTTGGATCGTGAAGGGATGGGGAATTTTGAACAAATGTTCCAATATAAAATGCACCACTCTTCATGAACAAATAACCCATGAAACCATATAATGTGGGGGCCACTTTGGACCACACAACTTCAGGCCCATTGGTTTAGACCCTATCTAGAATTGATCTCAGGACCCATCTTCCCAGGATCACTTGCAATGAGACCCATCCAATTGAGACCAACCAAAAAGGGCCCATCTAATGAATTAATTTTTCCAAGTTTTAAATCAAAACACCCAGTCAACAGTTGATGCCCAAAAAAGATCCAGGAGCTAATGACTCAGATCAGTGGGGATATGAGACAGATCTCACCCTTGATCACTTAGATTGACTTAATTGATCAAAAAGGCTCATGATCCATGTTAATCGGCTAGATAAATAAATTTAGGTCGATACAAGGAAATAAGGGCCAAGAAGGATGAAAAATGGATTTCAACTTAAATCGAAATATTTTGAAATATTTAAGGATCCAAATCAGCAAATTAATAGATCAACTAATTCTATCCATCCAACCCACTTTGAATTCAAAGGGCCCAATAATGAAGAATTTAATGGGCAACATTGTAATGGATTGAACCCACATGATCCTGAACCAAAGCAAACCAAACTCAACCAAGAACAAGTCCATAATAAACACCCAAGCCTGGTCCACAAAACCAGCTATGCGGCTGGTCCTACAAGTACGGCTAGTGGGCCCACAGCCTCCACTAAAGGGGGTGCCCTATATTGCTTGGAGAGGAAGCAACTTCCATTTATTTAGTTTCCTTTCCAATTTGGAGACTTAATAAAAGTGAAATGGAGATCTTTCTTAGTGGAAGTTGGATACAAAGGGAAGTACAAGTAGCAAGACACAAAGCAGCAACGTGAGAGTTGGGACCAAGAATCTACTAGATAAAGATATCGAGAAAATGTGGAGCCCCAAGCACCGGTCGAAACTGATAGAACAGGAGTAGGCAAATACTAGGTGCTTGAAACTTTAGATAGGAAATATGGTTATTTATCTCGCTTAATGCTTCACAAGCTAATAAAAACTGATATTGCCAAACAATATTAAGAGGGGACAGTGTAGATGAATAAAAACCAAAAATAATTGAAAGAAACACCAGTTATCCCATTATCCTGATTTAAGAAACCCAATTTACTTCAATAGGAAAAAAATGAAAAGAAGAAATTCAAACACATATTCCTTGTGTAATACTCCCTAACTGATTGTGACAATATTCTTTCACACAAGTGGTAATGGTATAACACTGTTTTACATATTTGCAAGGTCCAATTCACTTGTAACAATATTCTTCTACACTAGTGAAAGAAAGTGATATGCAATTCTCTTAAACATGGTCCATCATTCATGCACAAGTGCCCCAACCTCGTCTTTTATCAGTGAAAGTCGATATTACAACCATGTGATGATATCTAAAATATAAGGACTTTAAGCAATGTAAATTTACTTCTAGAAAAAAAATATCTTTACTCAACCTCGCAAATATAAGGAGTTTTTCTTCTTCTTCTGTGTTTTTTTTTTTTTTTTTTTGGCTTGTACATGGGACGGAATGTAAACAATCCTATTACTGTGCTCTGCCCATGTAATCTCATCCATGCTCTTCTCAATATAAGGACTTCGAGCAATGCAGATTTACTTATAGAAAAAACATCTTTAGTCAGTTAAACGTAATCATATAAACAAGAATTTGGAAGTGAATGAGTAATTATGCCAGGGGTGGAACCAAAAGGGGGCAAAAGAAAGTTATATGTTTCTTATACAAATATTCATTGGATTTGGATGGCTAGCTCACTAAGCATTCTTTTACAGATGGATCTTCCCAAGAACTCAATTCTTTTACAGCATTCATTGGATTTGTCAAATGGTTGAAATGTCCTCCATTTGTTTTTCTCTTAGCACTCAATTTTAACACACCAGATAACCCAGTTCATAAATTTCTAATCTGTAGTCAGTTTTCTGTTCTCTCTTTTTTTTTTTCTAGACTCAACTGAAATTAGGATTTTCGACGTGCACTCACCCAAAAAACTTAAAATAAAGCCCAACCCAAACCCTAAATTACCCAGCGTGGTTTGGGTCTAAAATCATGCAGACTGTGCGGGTGCGTGAGTTCGAGTCTCTTTTCAAGCCTGAAGAAAATGCAGCTATTTCATCAAACACCTCTTCTGCAATATTCAACCCACTTTCCAAGATCATTTCCAACAACCCCAGAACCCAAATCTTAGACCTCGGTTTATTCACAATCTGATTTGCAGTTTCCACAACCTGATTGAGAGAAGGGAGTAGATAGAGTAAAGTCACATCTTGTAATATGTGTGGGTGCATGAGTTCGAGTCTCCAATCAAGAAGAAGAAAAAAAAAACTACCCTTTCATCAAACACCTTGTCTACAGTATTCAATCCACTTTCCAAAACATCTGTAAGAAATCCCAAAAAACCCAGATTTCAGGCTTCTGTTTGTTCACATCAGATTTGAGTTTCCACAACCCAATTTAAAGGAAGAGATAGGAATAGTATGGATTTGCAGGGAAAGAGAGAAGCGAGAGGGATCTGAGAGATGCATAAATAGAGATGAGAACGATGTGAGAATTACCTTTTATCGCAATGGAGAGAGAGAGAGAGAGAGAAGGCTCTGAGGGCTCGTTCGCTCGAAGTGGGAAGGATGGAAACAATGGAATGCGTTTCGAAAAGTAAATCCTATGTATTAGATTTCCATGGGTCGGGCTGCTATCTTAAATGGGCCATTTACATTTGTAAAAAGGCCCGGTAATTAAGTTACCATGGTAATTATTGATCACCCTAGTAGTCCATTCTCCTTCTTCTTCTTCTTTTTTTTTTTTTTTTTTTTTTATTTTTTTATTCTCCTTTACTAAAAATAAAGGTTAGTTGATGCATTGTGTTTTGTGAAACTACGCTATTGTTTCTTAGAAAAAATAAAAATTAAAAAATGGCGGAAACATCGAATTTGTATTGCACAATTTTCAAGGGCCTTTGCTAGAAATAGCCAAATTTTGAAATTTTTTTTTGTAAAATCCTTTAAAATTTATATTTTATCTTCATTTTTAGCCACTTATTATATGAATTATATGTATTCATTTCCTATGTATTATAATGTAAACAAACGAGATATATTGAATTTTGATGATTACATCTCAAAAGAAAAAATGAAAAAAGGAACGCTTGTGATGCAGTAAACATCCTATTTAGAAAATGGTATGGCACGGACAAGACCAATCTCCATTGTTGTTGATTCTCGCTTAAGACATCTAAAATTAACGGGTATAAATCCATTATTTTTTCCTTTGATCTTTTTCTTTTGCAACTTTCATTCTTTTGATGGCCCGAGTTTGTTTGAAAGTGTGATCGATGGATACTCCAGTTCTAGAATATCATAATCTTTAGGTTCCCATTGACACAATACCCGAAGATAAAATTGACGTAGGAAATTCTAATGACTTGATCTTCCAATGGGATAAAGTAATTATCTTATGATGATCAATAGGGCACTTTTGGAATAATCATTAGATCTAATGAATTATTTTGCTTGCTTTTCATTAGATCTGCATCTGCACGTTTTGCTTTTCTTTG
This sequence comes from Umbellularia californica, assembly GCA_028538565.1. NCBI lineage: Eukaryota > Viridiplantae > Streptophyta > Magnoliopsida > Laurales > Lauraceae > Umbellularia > Umbellularia californica. Next base: position 88,976,201 of record JAPQWN010000001.1, read on the forward strand.
TTCTTCCTTTGCCTCTACTATCCGTTGATCGAAGCTTTCAACCTCTTTGGCTTCCGAGTATGTCATGAAATCTTCTATTTCTTGATCTTGCTTCTCAGTGTCAGCGATTTCTAGTTCTTTTTTTTGCCCGCTCTTTGGTTTTTCAATTGAAGGTGATGATGAAAACTTAGATGGGGTCGTTGATTACATTTATGGAGTGTAATCCATTCTCCTTTCCATAGTAAGGAATATTTGTTATTTTGTTTGTCATTACGCACATTCAGATCATAAAGCTATAGTTGTCCTAGAAAAGATTTTGAGTTATATTTATATGGATCACATTGCACCAAATCTTGTCTTCATGTCTCTTAAAAGAAACAAAGCATCTACGAGCCGAACAATGTAGTCAAATAATATCTTATTATTCGGCCCTGAGTGGCTGCACGAGGAGGAGGAGGAGGAGGAGGAGGAGGGAGGGAGGAGAGGGGGAGAGAAAGAGGGAACCCCTCCCCGTTTTTTCAATTTTTGTTTTAAGTTGGACTTGGACGAAAACAAATTTGGATTTAAACTCTTGGACCAATTTTATAAAAATAAATAAATTAAAAAAATAAATAAGTAGAATAACGCTAATGATGTTTTGAAAAAATACATTAAATAAATTATATTTTCTTGAAATTTAAGTTACAAAAATTCAAAAAAATTATAAGTTTAAACTTACATCAATATATAATGAAATTCAAACCACATCATAAATAATAAAAAAAAAAATTATTACTTTAAAAACCTATGATCAGAGTTTTTAAACCCGTGCCTCTTTCGACCAAGTTTTATACCTCTCTCGAGGTTTCTTTTTGCAAGCAATAAAGAGGAGGGAGGAAGGGGGCTTGGCTGCTGGCTTCTCTTCTCTCTGCTTAAATCTAAACAGAAGAGTGGAACAGGTGAGAGTGAGTTGTGTTGGAAAGGGTGGTCTGGGGTCTGCTGATGGTGCAAGTGAGATAGCTGCAACGAAGAAGAAGAGAGGGAGTGTACACGTTGCAGGGAGGGGGCGATGGTGGGGCAGTGTATAGGGCGACGGTGGTCTCGGCGAAGTTCCGACGAACTTCAACGATGACGGAGACGATGGACCTCGTGGTGCATGGTACGCTCCCTCGTTTCTCCTTCTTTCTCCTCTCTCAGGTTCTTCTCTTTCGACAAAGGTTTTTGGGTTCCAAGGTACTTAAGAGTAGAGGTTGGGTTTCAGTGGGTTTGGGATTTTGGGTGTTGGGGATTCGATGATGTGGGGTTTGGGTTTGAGAGCTGATGGAATTTCGGTGGGTTCTGGTTGAGGGATTGAAGGGCTGGGGTTTGCAGGAACTTTGTGTGATGTGAATTGGAGGTTTTGGATGCTGAGAGGGTTGGATAGGAAATTTGGGCTTCGGGTTCTGGTGTGATGGAGCCGTGGACTGGGAATTCGGGGGAATTGGAGAGGGAGGACAGGGTTTGTGCGTGGATTCGTTGGAATGTGAGAGCAGGGCGAATGGGGCCGTGGTTCTGATGGGTTTGGCTGTGGATAGGGAATGTGTTGGGCTTGATTGATTGTTCAGCTGGTTTGGGGAAAATGGTGAGATTGAGAGGTTGGGATTTAGATATAGGACTTGGGTGAGACATGAATCGTCGGGTTCTCTGAGATGGAGATTTGGGTTCGGGATTAAAAGGGTTTTTGGAATGGGGGCTCTGTGATGATTTCGGCGGGGGTAGGATGAATGGGATTGATTGGATTCTGGGTTTGGGGGCTGATGCTGCTATGTGATCCGGTTCGGATTGAAGAGGGATGGTTTGTTCGATGGTGTGGATGAGATGATGGAATGGATGGATGGCCTGATATGATTTGAAAGAAACTCAAAGTTACCTCGATTGAAGACCGGAGTGATGATCTGGGTCAAAACAACTGTTTTGGTCTCACACCACATACACATAACCTGAGAAAAATTCAATGGAGAAACTTTACTAATCAATCCTTTATACGACTCTAGCTCTAATCTTTTCTTGGAAACAATTACAATCAAAATCAGATTCTAATTCCTAATACAAGCTTTTTAATAAAATCTATAAATTCTAGCTGCTCATGATTAAAATAAATGGAAAAACAGAAAAGAATCCTAGGTTTGCATGATCTTAGAGATTTTAATCTCTTTAATCGGCTTCAGTGGGCTAGAGCCTCCTCCTGAAACTATTGGGCGTATGGGCCTATGATGCACACATACGGCATGGATATGGCAAGGACACGCCATAATCACGGCTGGGACACGGATTTTACACATAAAAAGTGAAGTATCAGATACGATACGACACGATACGTTGCCCATTTTGAAGTATCCGTGCATCTATGGACTGGCCGACCTTGTGTCCGGCCTGCATCAAGTCTTTAGATGCAGCGCTTTAGAGTTTCAATTTTCACTGATGTCTCTATTTATAATGTTTTTGAATATCTGAGAAATGGACATGTTCTTCTGGAAATTAATCCTTCACTTTTTATGTGTTGTATGTTTCAGGACCCACGCACGCACAAGGACTACCATTGGATGGTAAGTGAAAGAAAGGCATGTATGCCTTGGGAGTTTCTATAGAAGTGTCTATCTTCAATCAATTTGAGTATGAGTTTGAGTCCTCCAATAAATTTTGCGGCCAGAAGTGATTTGTGGGAACTTTGGAATATAGGGCTCGGACATCCGAGTCATCAGGAACACATGGAGACAAGTCATCCTGTTCCTTTGTCTAGCAGACAGTCTTTTCTTATCAATAGAGTGTTTGTGCTCTATTTGGTGGGATTTGAGGTTATTTAATTCAATTACTTAACTTGTGGTATTGTAATGAGTCGCACTTTGCTTGTGAAACATGTAGCCTGTGTCATCAAGTATCAGAAAGATCCTCTCAGAGCTCTCGAAATGTTCAACTCAGCTACCAAGGAAGATGGGTTTAAGCACACATTGTCCACCTACAAGTGTATGATTGAAAAACTCGGTCTTCATGGGGAGTTCAAGGCAATGGAAAATGTCCTTTCAGAGATGAGAATGAACCTAGACAATGGCTTGCTCGAAGGAGTCTATATTTGTGCAATGAAACATTATGGAAGAAGTGGAAAACTTAAAGAGGCTGTGGATGTGTTTGAGAGAATGGATTTTTTCGACTGTGAGCCCTCTGTTAAATCTTATAATGCGATTATGAACATCTTGGTTGATTATAGATATTATGATCAGGCCCACAAAGTTTATCTGAGAATGCTGGATAAAGGGATCACCCCTGATGTGTACACAAATACAATTAGGATAAAATCCTTTTGTAGGACAAATCGGCCACATGCTGCCCTTAGGCTTCTGAATAACATGCCTCAACAAGGATGCATATTGAATGCAGTTGCATATTGCACAGTAATTTGTGGTTTTTATGAAGAAAACTATCGAGTTGAGGCATGTAGTTTGTTTGATGAGATGCTTGGTCAAGGAATGCTTCCTGATATAGCTACATTTAATAAGCTAATACACACTCTTTGTAAAAAAGGCGATGTTCTAGAAAGCAGCAAACTCCTCAGCAAGATTCTGAAAAGGGGCATCTCTCCAAATCTTTTTACATTCAATATATTGATTCAAGGTCTTTGCAAAGAAACCAAGATGGAAGAGGCTGTTTTTTTGCTGGATCTTATGGGTAGAGAGGGGTTGATTCCTGATGTTGTCACATATAATACACTTATCTGTGGACTGTGTAAGAGCTTTAAGGTTGCGGAGGCAGAGAATTATCTACACAAAATGGTGAATAAAGGGTGTGTTCCTGATGACTTCACCTATAATACGATCATTGATGGATATTGCAAAATGGGTATGATGAAAAATGCATTTAAGCTTCTACATGATTCAATATTCAAGGGGTTTGTTCCTGATCGTGTAACTTATTGCTCTCTAATCAATGGATTATGTCAAGAGGGTGACATAGATAGGGCGATGGAGGTATTTAAGGAGGCTATGGAAAAAGGATTGAAGCCTGACATTTTCATCTACAATTCACTGGTCAAAGGGTTCTCTCAGCAAGGTCTCATATTTCAGGCATTGCAGCTGATGAATGAGATGTCGGAGAATGGTTGCAGCCCGAACATATGGACTTACAATATGATCATAAATGGATTGTGTAAAATGGGTTGTGTTTTGGATGCCTATAATCTCATGAATGATGCTATAACCAATGGTTATCTTCCTGATGTTTTTACCTTTAATACACTGATCGATGGATACTGTAAGCAGTTCAAGTTGGATAATGCCCTGGAGATTGTTGCTAGGATGTGGACCCATGGCATTTCTCCTGATGCAATCACTTATAACTCTATTTTGAACGGTCTCTGCAAGGTTGGGAAGGCTACTGAAGTCCTTGACACATTCAAAGAAATGGTGGCAAAGGGATGTCTTCCTAATGTTGTCACCTATAACATACTGATAGATAGCCTTTGTAAAGCATGTAAAGTTAAAGAAGCGTCTGACTTGTTAGCGAAGATGGCTGCCGATGGGTTGACACCAGATATTGTAAGTTACAGCACATTGATTCACGGGTTCTGTGAGAATGGTGATATCGAGAGTGCCTACCAATTATTCAGAAGGATGGAGCAAGATGGCTTCTCCCCAGTGGTTGCTACTTATAATATTATGCTCAATGGATTATCTGAAAAACTTAACACTAGTTTGATGGAAAGGATTTTTAATGAGATGGTTGACAAAGATTGCTCACCAGATGCTTTCACTTATCGCACCATGATAAATGGCTTCTGCATGGCAGGAAACATTAATAGTTCATACAAATTCCTCATTAATATGATTGATCAGGGATATATTCCATCTATGGAGACGTTTGGAAGGGTACTCAACTGTCTGTGTGTGAAGCATAGAATTAATGAAGCTGTTGGTATTGTTCACATTATGGTGAAGATTGGTGTGGTTCCAGAGATTGTGAATACGATATTTAGTGTTGATAAGAAGGAGGTTGCTGCACCCAAAATCCTCGTGGAGGAACTGCTAAAAAAGGGTCATATAACATATTATGCATATGAGTTGCTTTATGATGGAATCAGAGATAAGAAGTTGTTGAGAAAAAATAAAAAAGTGTCTCATGAAGTCCCGAGTCATAGCTGAATAGGTGGATAATGCTATTGGGAGCTAAAAGAGGTTTGAATGAGGTGGTGATATTGAGTTGCTATAGGAAATTATAAATGCAAAGCTTAGGGAGACCAACTCTGTTAATTCCGAGCTTCTGCTCTGGAGATCTTGCCAATTGCTTTTATAGTGACAATATCAGGTCTGTGAGTAAAATATTTCTTATATTAATTTGATGTAAACTTATTTTTGAAATTTAGAACATGATTATGAGGTTTGCTGACTTAGTTATGACGTCCTATATGTTTCTTTTCTTTTCCTTTCCTTTTCTTTTCTTTTCTTTTCTTTTTTCTTTTTTTTCTTTTTTTTTGTTTTTTTTGCTGCCTCTTTATACACAGAGCATACGTCATGGCATCCGAGGTTTTATATATCATGCTCTTCAGTAACACCAGCACTGACCCCTCCCAAGGTTATTTCTCCTCAGTACTGGTCTAAAACCTTGAAGACTGTGACAGCTCTAGTTGCTGCTGCTCCTGCAGACCAAGGTCCCTCAAATTGCGCTATCGAAAGAAAAGGTCAAAGCTATTGCTTGAAAATCTCTATTTACACCAGTCATCATAATTCTCCCCTCATATTCATTGATGATTGACGACTTTAAGCATCCATGTCTAACCTGTAACTAACTAGTTATCACTAAGGGCCCCTTTGGCACTTAACTAGATTAGTAAAAGTCAAGTAAAGCCTCCATTTTTCAGACAATGAGTCACATCAGTGGCACTTTAATTCAAAATTCCCTCCATCTTTTTCAAAAAAAAAAAAGGTCAAAAAGCAACCTCCCTTCTCCACTAAAAAGAGAAAATAGCTCCACTTTTCTATACAAAAAGTAAAAAAGATTTCATATCAAACAACTAATAATAAAATACCATCATAACCCCATTATATTTTTATTCTCTTTTGATTTGATGTTTTAATACACTTTATTTTACATGTAAAATTAATTACCAAACGGGCCCTAAGGTGAAAATACCAAAATATTTACCCTTGCAATTAAATCCCGAGTCCTTTTTCTTGGTCTTTTGCATGGCTCATTGTAAACGCCTGATATTTATGTAGGTTTGAGATTTGGTGCTGCATACGGGCATGCTCTAAGATTGCTGTTACTTCCATAGTGACTCCTGTTGAAGGCTGGTGCAAGTTCCAATAAATGTTGCACAGTTCTGTTATCTTGTAACTTAATACTAAAAAATAATTAACAATAATCAACAAGCCATTTTTAAATAGGCCAATAAACCTTGTCAGGAGTGCCTTACAGAAACTGTATTTTCGTTTGGTTATTTTACGTGCATTGCAGGTATGCAGAGTGAGTCGTTCAAAGGAAGCAGTTGAGGCTGCTGATGGATCTGTTAGGAGAGCGTACTATAACAAGCCAATTTTACTAGATGAATGTACACATTGTGAAATGAAGTGGAATTAATTGAACGACATTTTTATATTGTAAGAGGTGGGAAACATGGTTGAATTGATTGGTTAAAATATGTGAATGGTTATTGAAACAATAGTGTCCTTGTAATGTTTGATTAGCTTCTAGTGGGTATGTGAAAATCTATGATGCACGGATACTTCAAAATCGGTAACGTATCGTGTTGTATCGTATTTGATACTTCACTTTTTATGTGTAAAATCTGTGTCCCTGTCATGATTATGGCGTGTTGTATCCATGCTGTTTGTGTGCATCATAGGTGAAAATCCTATATACCGGTTTGAAATGTAAGGTCATGCACGTTGTGGAATGGATTGTTTATTAAAGTTTTTTTTGTTACAAGCTGTAAGCATTGAGGAATGCAATGGAATGAAAGAAAATAACTATTGGATTGCTGTATGCAGGTTGTAATGGAATATAATGAAATGAATTCAATGGACTGGAATGTATGTATTGTGAACTATCACGAAATTCTTGGAATGTATGTTGTGTGCATTGTGGAGTGGATGTACACATTATGCAATGGACCTGTTGTATGCGGGTTTATATTGTTACAGGCTGGATAGTATGGAGAGTGGATGTGTTGTATGGATTGAAATAAAACAGGTCGAGGTAAAGAAAAAAATTTATTCGATATCGCACAGTCAAGGGCATTTTAGTGCTTATACACAATAGTTGTAGCTATTGGGAAATATTCAGAAGAGCTGCTAAATCCAATCTGACATTTTCTTTCCCCACACTCTGTTACTCTCTACACGTATCACTTAAGTTAAAAATTTAACAAAATTACACTATACATACTCCATTTTTCCTAAACTACCTTCACCCATATTCTCTCGACTTCTCTCTACACTGGGGTGATGAGTGTAGAAAGAAGTTGAGGAGGAAGAGACTTTTGATAGATGTCTTTTTTGGTATTTTTGATAGATCTCCCTCCTATCTCTCCCTCTCCCCCCTCTCTCACTCCCTCACTGCTGGTGGGGATGGTGGTGGCTCAGGGTGGGAGTGGGTGTAGAAAGAAGTTGGGGAGGAAGATATGTCCTTTTAGATAATTTATGTAACCTTTTAGATAATTTATGTAAAAATATTTGATGTCCTATTTTCTTTGGACACTTTCTATGATAAGAGAATGTTGGAGTTGGCTAGATATTTGAGTTTCAAAAGGGCTCTAGGTTCTGTGATAATCTGAATTAAAGATTTCAAAGTTATTGATTATAAGGGAGAAGTAATCCTAATTAATAAAAAATCATAGTGCATTATCTAATCTTAATTAGGATCACCAAAAGTAAATGATGCATGATAAATAAAGTAACAGTATGCATGACTCTTTCAAATCATTTTCATGACATCTATTGAGAATCTTAACTTCTTTCTGTCCATATTATCAAGCATTTGTTTGAGTCTTTGACGCACATAACGAGCCAAAACAAACCCGCAATCTAAGCCCAAGGTCCATCGTTCACTGGTTTGGATCGTAATAGTTTCTAGAAACCTCAAGATATTTGTAGATAAGTTTTAGAAAATGTAGATTTGTATAGAAGCTTTTGAATCGTGTTATACACTAGAGAAATTTAAAATATTCTTTAGTTGTTAGACCTATAACACATGGATATATCTTAGCCACTCATTTAGTAAGGCTTGAAGTGTAAATGGGGTTTGCTTATCTTACTAGACTTACTTGTAACCATCTAAGAATTGAGCATCCAAGCCCCTTTTCTCCTAATTGATCTTTGTGTGATTTTCTCTCTAGTGTTATTTTGAGACTTGAGGTTTCAGGCACTAAAAGGTTTAAGGTTGAGTGAGTTAGACTTAGTAAGTGCAACATATTTAAATGTTGCATTAGTGCCACATGGGCAAATGTATTTTATTGTATTTCAAACATTGGTCTATCTCAAGTCATAGTTTACTTTGTAATGTATTTTGATAAGCTAGATTATTTCTCTTTAACTAATATATTTTGTTGACCTTGTGTCTGTTGCAGCATCGAATAATGAGCAGCCAATAATGTTTGGTAGTTTTTAGTCAGATCTATGATATGATATATTGTATCTTTTAAACATTTTATCCTTTTATTTTCATTAATACAAAGATATTAAAGATACAAAGAGTTCATTGTGATTAATTAGGTTTAGTATAAATTAAGATAAAGAGAGGATCGATGGTACCAATCCTTGAATACTGGACCTCTTGTATATACTCCTAATCATGCAACCAGTGAGACACAAGAAATATTGGTAGGTTTAGTATAAATTTAGTAAACTTGTAAGAATGTAGTATATTCAAACTCAACCAAATCATATCTAAGAATCAAAATTGGTGCATATGAAACAATAAAGATCCTCATGAAAGATGATATCTTCATCTTCTGTTTTAGTTGAGTTGTAATATCGCCACTTGTGTCTTCTTCTTTCCATTGCCCATCGGCCTCTTTCTCCATCTTCCCGGGCCACTCCATTTTTGGCCCAACCCACCACCCTCAATACCTCCTTTATCATCAACAACTCCATCCCAGACATGTTCCACCCTGAATGTGAGCTGTCCTTTGTTTTTTATCCCAAGCCAACGGCCTGGCACCCCCAAGAGACTTGCATATTCGAAGAGAGAAATCAAACATGCAGAGAGTGAATTCGCACAAGCAAGGAGAGAGAAACTCACACATATATGGAGTAGGGGACGACCAAGTCAATCCTTTAAATAATTGTTGGGATAAGTTAGATATCTATTTGGGCAAGTCAGTCAAAATCAATTCGACCTTTAAGTAATGTAAGTTAGCTAGTGAAATAGGCAAGCAAAGTTAGAAACTGGTTTGGGTAACTCGGTCAAAATTAATTGGACTCTATAAAATTGGAATTATCGGCACGGGCATGTCGATAAAAAATATTTGAAGAAAAAACATACAAATAAATTGTAATCAAAGATAATTATTAAAAAACCATGTGTTAAAAAACTTTAAAAAATCATATAATTAACCTAATATAAGTAAAGGATCACTATAAAACAAACACAATTAAAACAATCATACGCAAATCAAATTAATTAATAGTTTTGCAGTTGCTCTCATGAGAACATTTCCTTTATTTAAGTGTCGTTGATTCATAGGTCCCGCTTTAATAGGCTTTCAGAATATTTTGACAAACTCAAGCTAAATCCATACTTAGGAAATGCACGTTGGGGTGGGTCACCCCATTTAAACCAACCCATCCGCATATCTGCACATAATTCATGTTGGTCGTGCTCTTCATTGTTAAAAAACTCTCTGAGTTGACTCTTGACTTACCGAATCATCTCGTTTTGACGAAATGCTGGGTCAAATATTGGCAAGACTCGATCAAGTCATCTTATTTTGATAAGTTGTTTGCTTTTAAATCATTTAATATATATAATCTTAAGGAATTAAAATTTATTTATAAGAAATTAACAATTTAAGAAGGATGACTTAGAATGTAATTTTGAATTAACCCCAAGGGATAGCTCAGTTGGCCTAAGACCACGGTTTGCACCCGAAGGTTGTGGGTTCGAAACTATAATACTACACTGGGGTTATAGGGGAGTTTACCCGACTTCTCATAGGCCCCGGAGGAATTACTCCAGCCCAAAGGGTTGGATCCCTCCGGTAGCAAATATATATATATATATATATATATATATATATATATGGGGGATCTTCAAGTGCATCCTTCCCTCACCACTTTTTGGTGAGGGACACCCCTTTTGGGTAATATTCAAGTACAAAGTGTACTTTTGTACTTTACTTTTTCCCTACATTTGTACTTGCTTTTTCCCCAAAATGGGTGTCCCTCACCAAAAATGGTGAGGGATAGATGCATAGGAAGACCCCCCTATATATATATATATAAATTTAACATCCTTTTCAAGAAGGAAGAGCATTTTGATGTGGTCCTTTTCTGCATGCAACTGGTCACGATGTTATAAAATCCAGTAACGGTTTATGATCAAGTTATCGGATTTGGATTGGGGTTTTTGAATCTCCATTTCAAGGTCTCTCCTTTCCTCCATCGGTTATAGCTCTGGCACCCCAAATCAATTTCCATACTGTTGTCATCTTTAGAGTATAGAGTGCCTTGCAGATACTCATCCACAGGTAGAATGTGTTAAGATTTATCTTTAGATTATTTACTTTTCAATAAAGTGGTTGCATGTAGTTAGGAAACTTGTTTACCTAGTCTACAGGAGAATCCCTAAGTTGTAGGAGTCATGGTCAGTTTCATTGTTCATGCTGGAGTCGTGGTATGTAGTTCCACAAACTCTGCAAAGTGGATGTTATGTTGCTTGCATCAGCAGACTTGTTTTTCTTATTCAAGTAGATCAATGAAATTCAGAGCTTCTTAGCCATCTCATTAGCAGCAAGCTTAATTTTACAGTTTCAAAAGTTTAATCAACAGAATGGAGGTTTGGAGACCTAAGAAACTTCATATAATTTAGAAGTAGTTATGAATATCTCTGTTTTGATGTTCACTTATCATGTAAATGCTCCATTATACTCTGATGATTGTTGTTGTATGTGATGTTGTATCTTCTGCCACTGTTCAGGACAATGCTTACCACAATAAAAGTTTCCACCCCACACTGGCCAATCTGGCTTTTGAAGCTGTATTATTTTTTTTATCAGTACATTTCTAGATCAATTTAGACAGGTGGTTTTCTTGATTTGTTAGCTATCATTTCATTGCATAGAAAATTTATTTTCAGATGGGGACTTGTTCTTTGTCTTTATGATTCTAAGTGAACAATAAAATTGCAAGAAATTTGAAAAAACTATGCTTCAAAATAAAGTAAGTTACATTCTACTGATCGAAAAACGACAGATGAGAAAGAAACTCTCTGGTTTTTTAGGCAAAAATAGGGAGGGTCTTTCCTGATGTGGAGGAACAGCAATGATGGCTGTAGAGATTCTCCCTCATATGTTTTTCCTTGTTCCCAAACAGCAAATTTATGCAGTTCCTCAAACTATGCTGATAACTATGAAGCCCACAATGGCATTAGTACTGCAGGGTCATGGCATGATATAGCTTGACATAGACTTTGCATCCAAAATTGAGGTGCCGGATATGATTTAATATATATCCATTGCCTATTGTGAAGTATCCTGCTAATTGACGTTGATAGAAGGCATGAAGTTTTTCTCAAAGATTAAAAAAATGAAACCCACACAGATCATTTCCAATAACAACAACATCATCTACATATACAATCAAAGTAGTTACCAGAGCGCCTTTCCTTTTCACAAATAATGTATGATATGCAAGCCACTTATGATAGCTTGACTAAATTTATCAAGCCATCGATCAAACCAAGCTCGGGGATATATTTTACCAAAACGAAGAAAAAAAAGCTCGGGGAGATTGTCTAAGACTGTGCAATGCCTTCTTCTAGCAGCATGTTCTTCCCATCTTAACCTTTCGAAATAAATCCAAGTGGAAATTCTGTATATACTTGCTTAAAAATCACCATGGAGGAAAATGCTTTTAACATCTAGTTGATATAATGATGAAGATAAATTTGTAGCAGTAGAAAGTGTCACCTTTACTGAGTTTATTTGGCTGCATTGAGAGAGTTTGGGTTGTCATATTGCATAAACTTTACTATGTTATTTTTGAGAGCCAATGCAATTGACTCTACAATCAAAATACAAAAGTGAAGTGTCCTTAGCTAATTGCTGTCCACCTTGTAGCACCCCCTCTCAGTTCCAGCTGAAACCATTCAAGTCAAACTGTTTGCGACTTGATGCAGCATCATTTTCATCATAGGCATTTAGATCCAGTTGTCCAGTTAGGTAAGTCAGGCCTAACCCTTCTGATGGCTTCTTATTCTCTTGTTGAATTGCAGAGAGTTCAGTTTCCATGGCATCTCTTCTTTCTCTTCTTGTCTTAGAAATGCTGTTGCTGCTTTCTTTTTCCCCTCGAACTCCAGTTCTCATAGATAAATCACTGGAGTTCCTTTCAATTGGGAACATTATCCTTTGTAATGAAAACATCTTACTCTCGTTCAGGTCTTCACACCATGCAAATTCAGCCCCTCCAGGCCTTGAATCCTCCCCAGTTTCTTTTGTGCGGAAGGGTGCATCACTGTTATAATTTATCAACCCCATGTCGACATTATGCATTTCTTGGTCCTTTTGGGATCCCTCACAAGTCAAACAGCTGTCCACTGAACAATCAGCAATTTGCTTTGTTTGTGATTGTTGACTACACAAACCTGATATATCTTTTAATTCTGAGAAGGCAGAATTGAGGCATTCATTGGATACTCTGGATACCAATTCAGAGAGCTGCACTTTTGCTGCCTCCAGTCCTGCAGAACCAAGATTCTGTCTTCCGAGAGTCTCTTGAGCTTTCTCAAGCACTGACTGTAAGTATTTCCCCTGGGCCTCTATTCGCAGCTGTAAATGTCGTTGCACCTAATTCATTTGAGAGCAAAATCTTATTCAGAACCCGATTCTCTGTTGCTATAGTTTTGAACTTGCATGAAATTGTAATGAAATGTTGAACAGGTAAGTACAAAAGAAAAGGAATTTTGATATGATAGTACTCAGTAGCCCTTTTCGGCTTTTCCCCTAAAACATGTGGAATTTTTTTTTCGGGTTCCACGGGTTTCATCTGTCGCTTAGATCTTTGGCGAGTAGCTGATTAGATTGAGGAAATCCACTCCTTTTTATTATTATAGTAATTTGTTTCAGCATACCATTTTGGAAGGCAACTAATTGGCTGATAGAATAGCTCAAAATGGTGTGTATCACACTGCTCTTTTCGGTGATGGTTAAAAGATCGTTTCTATTATAATTACTATTTACCATTTCAAAAAAGAAAAATAAAGAAGGAACTTATGGGGTTTTTTAGATAGTATGTAATGCAACTTCTTTTTCCTTTCAAAATCAGGGTTTGTGGGGCCTGCATCCAACAAATTAGCTTTGAGCTTCTGTTTTCAAGTCTTCTCTTCCACTGATTGCAATTATGGGAATCCAGTAAAGGTGACGTATGAGCTGTTAGAAATGCCTGGTCCTGTATCTCTATTAGAGACTTAACAATCACTTAGTGGCATTATCTGTTGGTTTTTCAACTATATCATTATCTCTTCAAGTGTTAGAAGCACTATATAAAGAAAGTTTCTACTATTAACTCTTTGTTTGGATTTGGTAACTGGATGTATCATGATATGTTAATATGTTATGCATCACTCCAGTCTTCTACAATGTAACCTATGGAGATACTTCCTTTATTCTCTTTCTGGAAACTTTTCTGGTTTCTGTTCACCAGATTCAGGGTTTTACTAGATATTTTTAGAAGAATTCAAGTAAATTTTTTTTTATAAAGACTAGTCCATGAAGATCCCTGCTCAGATTTTCAGTTTTTCTCCAAAAAAGAAAAGAAAAGAAAAGTAATAATTTATGTTACGGGCCTTACCTCAAGCTGTTCATGTAGCTTTCTCTGCACCTCAATTTGCATCTGCAGTGCTTCGCTTATCTGCAAGCTTCTGAAATCCAAAAGTCCACTGTAAGCGAATAATTCTTTAGAGAAATCATTCTACTAGAATCTTCTTTCATGTTCATACTTGCTCATCTGGAACCCATGGTTTGTGTTACTCATCAATGCTCCACTTCCTTCAGACATCCTATCAGCCGATGCCATACAACCTATGATAGAGACCCAACAAAAACACGCTTAGATTCATTTTAGTTATTAAAAACATCATGCCAAGAGTTTACACTTCCTTACCATTCTTGTTAGTTCCTATATTAGCTTGTCCTTGTATATTCTTGCTAAGCCTGTACTTCTGCAAGGAAAAGGTTTAAAAATAGTTTCTAAGCTCCAAACTTAAAATCTCTGAATGTGTCCTATAAAAAAATAACAATAGTAGTAGTAGTAGTGGTAACAATAATTAGTATTATTATCACTATCTTTCAATGTGCATTAGTTGATTTTACCTGAAGATGGCTCTTTAGGTGGTATAAGGTCAGTCCTGGAATTCCCATGAGTCTCATGACCGTCTTTGGGGTAGCCTCTGCATCATGGGAGCTTTGAATTAGCAGCTTGTGGTAGGTAAATGTTTTATTCTCAAAGTTTGACAACATTTAGTCCTTTCAAAGCACGGAGTTACGAGTTTTGAGCCTTATTGAGGTGTGCAGGTCTGTAGATCTAGATGGGGGACCCTTTGAATGGTGTTCTAGTTCGTTATCTGATAGGTCCCATTGGCATCCCCCAACCCACCATGGTGGGGCCCATTGAATTGATAATGTGCATCACCCAACCATGGGTTCTTCCAACTCAGTATGTGGGTTATCATCTTGATTGCATTATAATATACTCACTGTCTGCGCCTCCAAGCTGATTGACTGCTTCTATGAATCGCTCGTGGAGCTCTGGTGTCCACTTTAGTCTAGGCTTAGCATCAGTTGAGAGGACCAGCCCAGCATCTCCCACACCATTTGCGCCTTGCAGAAACAGATGGCTCTCTGGAGGAATGGATGTCCTCAAAGAGGGGAAGTGGTTCTTGCCTTGATGTTGATACATTTCCTGTGGTTAAAGAAAAAGCATATGACCATTTCAGTATCAGTTGAGATGGTCCCAATTCAAGGGTCAACCTACATATCAAATTTGAAGTCAATCTACCTCTAACCCCTTCATCCGTGGCACACAAGTCTAACAACTTTATATCAAACAAGAAAAATTGACCCTCAATCCAACGGTCTAGTTCATCAGAATCCACGCAAATTCATGAGATCCGGTGCCTATAAGGGAGTTGTGAATGTGTGGTCAATTTGGATGGGTTATAAGGTGGGTAGCAGTGGGTGTTCTGAACTGTGCGGACCGTAAGGACCATCCTTACCGGACCAGTTCCCTGTATATATTTAGGTTTTTTTTTATTGGAATGATCACTTTTATAAAAATCAAACAAAAGGGATTATTGCAGTCCTACTACTCCACAATAAGCTTTCAGTTTCCTGCCTCCTTTCTTTTCTTTATATATAGGACAAAGGTTTAGTGCTCTGGACTAGCGATGCAAATCAGGTAGGTCCAGCAAGGTATTGGCCCAACACAAGCTTGGCCCAAATTCAATGCAGGTAAACCCAAATCCAAACCCGCTCTGAAAGAAACCTGAATAAACCTTACTTGAGTTGTAAATTCCCAAACCGAGATGCAACTCGGGTTGAGTCAGGTTGGGGTCAACCCAAGTTTGAAAATGTATAAGTTCTGCATATTATAAAAGTTTATATACTATGTATTATACTCTATATATACATATGTTTATAGATAAGTCAGGAATTCAGTTACCTGAAACCCAGACCCAAACTTGACCTAAATTTCATGCAGGTTTGAGAATCCAGACCCAACCCAAATTTTAATTTTAGCTGGTTTGGGCCATTCGGGTTTCAGTTTGGCCCGACCCAAGTTGCGCCACTGATCTAGACCATTGATGTGGAGATCTCCACAGTGGAAGATATCCAAAAAAACCTCTTAGATTAAAAGATCCTAGCTGCTAGATTTTTCTATTAGATTTTTGTTACTATTCTACTTGCAATCGTCCATCATCAGGCCACTGATGAACATCTTCATCCATCAATTGTGGGCCCATCGCGTGAACGCCATGGATCAATGACCCAGGGGTTCTCATGTACACAATATGCATGGCTAAACTGCACATTTTTGTGAACCAGGGACTTAATTCCTCATCCATGGCAAGTGTTGAGATATTACCTGCCTTTTTTTCGTTTTTCCTTTTGTTGTATTTGTTGCTCCACGCACTAAACTGCTCAATCTCTGACAAATCAAACTGCCTTTAGTTAGAAAAGTAGCCAATACAAGATCCTGGAAGCTAGAACCAGCTATCTTATCCTCTGCAGATTATTTGGAAGCTACAACTCTGTTACATCAGTTCATCCCCACAGTCCACCCCTTGCTTCTGATGTCTAACCAGCTCTCATGTATCCATGAGTTCTCAAGCCACCAGTCACTATATATAATGAAAGTTTTGGAGAAAGCATAGAATCTTGGACAGCAGACATGAAGCACTCAGCCCAAAGCAATCTTTACAGCAACTGAAAAAGAGATTTTGTCATTCCTGCTTTGGGTATATATTGCCACCCTGTCCCACAACTCTTTTCACAATTCCCAGGCAAAACTTCCTTTAGAATTTCACACTGCCACTTTCTGCAGTGCCATGCACAAAGAACCCACACTGGAAGAACTTACACCCAGCAATATGTAAAAGAATATTTGCACAAAAGCATTTGGGTTTCTTTTATTTTAGTTTATCATCACTTGCCTTTTCTTCGCATTGGTCCCATGCAAAAAACTAAGGAATCCTGTTCCATACTGGAGTTGAATCTTTTAATCAAATCTGCAATCTTGATTCACTCTAACCTTCGAGCTTGTCTGGATGTATCCAAGTTAGCAATTTATCTGGCAGAAAGAATGGTTGTCCACTCCATTCTCCTAAGCATTTTGGATAGTGCCCAAAATGAATACCAAGATTTAGTGGAATGTTGTTCATGTTGGGAAGTCCCACATCCCACATCGCCTAAGTAATAGGCTTGTCATGTCTTAATGTACTTGTATGGGCCTTCCACATATCAGCTTAAGCTTTTGGGCTGGTATATGGTTTCTTACATGGTATTAGAGCGGGTTCCGATCTCGTTGTTCTTGTGTAGTCCACATGGACGCCGTTCTTGTGTAGCCCACATGACAGGCCCATTTATGAAATCTGTTGGGCCTACAAGTGATGGGGAGTGTTGGGAAGTCCCACATCCCGCTTATGCTTTTGGGTTGATATATGGTTTCTTACAATTCAGCCCGCCCTTCTCCATCTCAATATTAATGCTGATCGCATACCTTTTTACGATTTTTAATTTTTGTTCAGTCCTAAGATTGGTTTTGGGTTTGGACAAATTGATCTTCATAAACAGAGTGGAGAGAACTCAATTTATGTATAAATGAAGGTTCATGCATCTGGATAACTCAGGTTTCACCCAAGTTACGGTTGTTTCGTTCTTTGTGGACCAATTCCAGGCAATGTGAATAGATGGCAACCAGGCTTCAAGGATCTAAACGGGGCCTTTGGAATTTATAACTGGTAATTCTTCCTTTCTACCAAAATATGCTAAATGATTATAATTTAGTCCGCTTCAGAATTCAGACACAAGTGTCTGGGCTTCTTTAACTGTTCACCCAAAAACTAGCAATCAAGCATGTCGATTCTGTCACTCTCTGTTCCGTATATCTATTCCCATAGAAATCTAAGAGAATGTTTTCATTGCTTGTTCTGTGATGCTTTCAAATTTTTATGCCCACAACTTGTGTGCTATAGGAATTGAACAAATTCCAGTTTAAAGACCCAAGATTTTCCATTAAGCAGAAAAATATTGGTACAATGTGGAGGGTAAGGAGGAGTTGGGTGGGGGGTGTTTGGGTTTAAGATTCCATTTGAATGGATTACATTCAGAAGTGGAATTAGATACATAAATGTGGAAAGGAGCTCACATGGGAATGTTTGATAGCAACAAATGAAATAGGTATATAATTCTCCTTTGTTCCATTAAACTCACACACACATATCAAAATTTTCACCTATAGGAGTCCGCATGAAGGATGTTGTGGGATTTTCAATCCTCATTGTCCACTAAGTGGGACCCACTTGATTTAAAGGCACTCACTGAAAATCCCTCACAGAAGCCGTGCGGTATTCTAATAGGAGAAAATATCCCTACATGTGTAAGAATTTGGAGGCTTATGCCATCATCCTAACCCCTTGATCAAAGGCCCATGAGTTTCATCCTTTAAAATCCATGCACACTCAATCTAATGGTGCAGTCCATTCGGATGGGTGCCAATAAATGGAATTGGTGATTATCAAGGGGTGTGTAACGTGTGTTTGTGTTGTCCATTCAGATGGACCATTAGATAGGCCTCACTATGGGGTGTACACAAAAATGAGGCATGCACTGGATAATATATATATCTTCTTGTGCATCTATTGTGCACCACCTTATGATGCGCAGCACCTCATGTTTCCCACCTTATGATCCATCTGAATGGACCACACACACACAACCTGCCTGATAGTTGTCGATCCCATGGGTTTGCACCAATCCAAATGGACCAGATCATTAGACAGAGGGTCAAGATTTTTTTTATTAAATATTGTTTTGGTTTGGCCTTTATTCAGCCATGCATTAGAAAAGGAAGTGGTCCAGGCCATTGTCACAAATATTGTTCTTGGGAATTTATTATTTCGGAAAAATGTCAGGATACT
This sequence comes from Umbellularia californica, assembly GCA_028538565.1. Classification (NCBI taxonomy): domain Eukaryota; kingdom Viridiplantae; phylum Streptophyta; class Magnoliopsida; order Laurales; family Lauraceae; genus Umbellularia; species Umbellularia californica. The sequence goes on from JAPQWN010000001.1 coordinate 88,995,038, forward strand.
TTTAGATTTTTCTTGGGATCTTGTAGCAAAATTGTTGCAAAAAAACATTTAAAAAAAAGTAAAATCATAAAAAATGATAATAATTGTAAATGTCTTAAATAATTTTATAAGAGTAGGGAAAAAAGAAAGAAGAATAAAAACTTACATTTTGTATATAAATAATACTACTACACACATAATACGTTTATGTATTGTATGTGTGAAATATTTATATTTAAATGCTATCAATTACTAATGATTATTAAGTCTTTTTGAGCTGTAGATATAACCATTAACTTGAGCAATAGTAGAAATCATTCTTTTAAAATTGTAACATATAACTTGAAATGACAAAAATAGCAATGAAATGATAAAAATGGCAATTACTGATAATTGGTATAAAAGGATAGAGATTAAGTTCCTAACTGAATACTGATAGCAATAACACAAAAGTGTAAGAAACTCAATGAGGCTCATAGAAATATGTTCATTTACCTACGAGGTAGGAAAACAAAACACTGTAGGGAAACTAAACATTCTTTCCGGTCTCTGTGTAGTTTATTTATGCTTGTTTTAAATTAGTTAACTGATGTAGTCATTACTTCAATTTAGTTAAATTTACCTGTGTTTTGAAAATGTGATATTATTGGGAAAATAGAATTTCGAAATAATATTGCGATATTTTCCGTGTATTACCAATATTTGTGACAATGGTCCAGCCATCAAGGTCACTTGCCACTGGGCCTAGAATTATTGAACCAGTGGTCTCCAAACTTGTTTATCCAAAAGGATTCCATTTCTGAAGAAAATATTGTACTTGCTTCTATACTAGCATTGCTTGAATGATTAGATCATCTACTGCTTGCCAGTTAACATTACTTCTCTAGTTCTAGCTTTTAGATTTGATTGTAATTGTCTTTGTGCTTCTTTTCAGGGATAACTTCAGCAAGAGACTCCTCAAAGAAAGCTTGTCATAGGAAGGAAGAAGATCAATATATGGACCTCATGCATGTACAAATGTACATACATTCTTTGGGCGATGTTTTTTATTTTGTATGCAGGTAAAAATACATTTGATTTATAGTATTTTTGTTTGTTCACATGTATAGATACATTTGGCATTAGCTTCAATACGCACCTCAATGTGGGGCCCACCTGGGACCCCATTCGGGGATGGGACCCATGGGGATCTCTTCATCTGATTGAGGCCTACATGTATATAAAATATGGGCCCCATCAGAATGATCTATTCCATTGGATTGATGGGACAATTTTTAAAGGGTTTATAAAGGGATGAAACTTGTTGGCTGTTGATGAAGTTGATGAAGGGATTAGGATGATTAGATGGGGCTTTTAAATTGGGTTTGAACACTTTGATATACATTGTTGCATCATTCTCAAGTCGTTGTCAACGATTTCTTTGCCCTTACCCCTTCATCCTCTGCCTTCACCCTTCTCCAACCCATTTGCCTTCCTATGTAAACCATAGGAAAATGGGAAATGTGTACTACATTTCTCGTTGGTTATGGGTGGGTCCCACAAAAAAGTGAATGTGTGCACTGGTCTTATGTGATCATTCATCTTTATGTAGAGGTGGGTCCCAACTCCCTACTGCCTATGTATAATTGCCATGTATACATGTATGACTATGTGGAGTCTTTTCATTCCCTTGCAAGTACATGCACATTTGATGTTGTTGTATGTCTATCATCTAGATGTGTAGTATGTTTATGTAATTACTGTAAAGCATGTTTATGGAGTTAAGTAGCATATTCTTCCAAATCAGCTAGATGTGTAGTGTGTATGTTTCATTACTGTAGCACGTTTATGGTGTTAAGTGGCATATTCTAGCTACTTTTGGAAGAGCAACGCTAATTGATCATCATCTTAATAGAACCTCATTTAGAATATCAGCGTTGTGAGGTGCAAATTAGCAAGAAGTTGCATAGTTTTGATGCTATATTTGTTTTCTTTTCATTAACAAAGCTAGGAGTGGCAGAACAAAGTGGCCATGTTGCATTGATCAAAATTCCTTTTTCAGGAGTGATGGTGATATGTGGCTTCAGCAACTTTGTTAACTTGCAGTTTTATTCCTTACAAGAAGGTAAGATAGAATTTCAGAAAAAAAAAAAAAAAAAGGTAAGATGGATAGCTTTTACTCTGATTCCACAACAGAAAGGTGTGCATTTAAATAAGAAAAAAAAATCCCCAGGTTGCCCTCATCCCATAAAAAAAAAAAAAAAACATGTGTAGTCTGAGATATGATATGAGGCTTATGTTCTAACTAACTAGCTGATTAAAAAATAAAAATCATATACACATGGATCTCCCAAGTAGCCTCAAATTTGAACTGTATACAATTTTCTCATTTAGATGTGGAAAAACAGGTTGAGAAAGTTTTGTCCACATCCAAACAACCCCTCAAAGTGGAGAAGCCAACCTTGCATGTTCTTCTTGTTTTACACTGATTAGAGAAAACTAGATGTGTGAAGTGTATCTAGTTGGAAGTGGAGAAATTTGTGTTTTCCCTACCCCTTAAGTTGGGTTCTTGCTTTCCCAGAAAGTGGTGCTAATTTTTGTTTCCTACTATAAATGCAACCAAACAGGGGCAAAGAGAATTCCTATGGACAAATGTTTTCCCCAGCCCACAGGTCCAAAGAGTCTTTATATTTTGGGCATGTCTCCTGTAAAAGTGATATGGGGGAATCCTCATAAAATGGAGTGGTATTCTACTCACAACTCAATTGAAAGCGATCTAAATAACCCTGCTTTAAATCCAATGGGCGCCACCATTTCAGTCCAATTGCGCTCACTGATCAATGGTAATTATCAGGTTGATTCTCTACTTTCTGAAGAGGATTCTTTACAAAGCTGCATGGTTGGAGGTGGACTGCCAACAAGTTTATTGAGGATTTTTTTGTTACAGGTATTACAACTTAGCTTTTGGGTTCTCTTGTTTTCTGTGCTTTGGATAATTGTCCCTGTTAGTACTTTTATGTTGGCTAATTCAATGGTTGGACAAAACTCTGGGTCCATTAAGTTGCATTTTCTAATTTATTTTAGAATGAATTGTGGTTGTGTCGCCGGAAGAGCTGTGAAGCGAAGAAAAGAAGAAAAAAGAGAAGTCTGGTCGAAACCACCGAGGACTGATCGATCGGAGCCTCTGTGCTATCGATCGGTGGGATGACATGCGCCAGTTATTTTTGGTGGTCCGTTCGATCGGATGGCGCAGGAAAAACAGGAAAGAGTCCAGATCTGCTACGACTTTGTTTCCTTTTGAGACTTTGTTTCCCACTTTATATTAAAAGTTAGTGGATCCATATACAGCATGGATCCAAATTGAACTTGACCAGCTTGCAAGTACATTCTTAAACTGTAACAGTATACTCCTATTTGCTTCATGTGCATGTTGTTGATGTGTTTCTCTGATATTCCAAGACGCTTCCACCATTAGTTTTGCTCATGCGTTTATCATATGCCATTCCTTGTGTTCACATTCCATCTTTCATTTATCTTATTCCTTTTCAACAACTGATTGAATTTTCATAGCAAAGAGTTCCATTGGGAGTACCTGATTCCATCTGGAGTACCGGACTCTGTTTTATTGTACTTCATTTCCCCCACTAGAGTCTGATTCTCTCATCATTTTTATAGAGTTAAGACAATCTTAAAAGGACATTTCCTAGGATTGTTTTTGGTCCGATTGGATCAGTGAAGCAAATCATGGCTGCACACATGGGTGATGATGATTGGTCATCTAATTTTGACCGCTCGTGGTGGATAAAAGGAAGGAGATGATTCGGGAGTATAGTTCCTTATAAGAAAGAAAGGTGGATTCCATGGGAATATATTCCAAGGAATTTGAACGAAAAGATCCTCACATGCAAAGTTTTAGAGCCTTACCTTGAAACTGTAGCTATGGGTCCAACGGTATTCTAGTCAAAAGAATCAACTTTCTTTTCCTAGAACAGCATAAAAGTAGTGTTCATGCGTTTAGCACTAACTTTGTTGGATTCCCTGCTCTTTGAAGCTAGTTTTTTTTAAGTCTGGCTAAAGAATACTTGTGTTTTTGGGTAGGTTCTGATCAGTTGTTCTCCAGCACCATCAGATAGGGATGTGCTTGAGCTTGACCCATACTTGATTTTAAATACCAGCTTATATGATTCATTTTATATTTGATGGTTTCACAAGAAGCTAATATTTTAGATTTAAGGGGATGTTTGTGGAAGGCTGCGGAAGAGGAAATACGGGTTCCTTTTATGAGGCAATACTTTTATGAGGGGGGTAGGTCGACACTCAAAATCTTCTTTAAAGCAGAAGAAGGCACTATTTTTAGTTGTTTTCTGCAGTAAACTCAGTTGCACTGAATGTTGTTTATCTCACTGGAGCTGACACAGTGTTTCCGCTGCCACAGAAATGCATGTGCACAAACGTACCCCTCTATTTGAATGGAATTGAATGCATAGTAATTCATGGTCAATTGGACTCCAACAAAGGATTATTAAAGAGGTGGAGGGGTCAAAGGATATAAGGTGCAGATGCGTAGATGGGACCAAGACTTTGCTAGGATTTCAATTAATGGGTAATGGCTAGAAATTCATTTTCCATCTCCCCTTGCTCATTGTCCATTAAATAGGATATAGTTTGATGGAGTGTAAATGGTTTCAATTCACCTTCTCCTTCATTAACCATAGGATAACATTCTACACATACGTGCCAATTTTGCTTCCCCACTTTTATGCCATTTGCATAGAAGGAACCTTCTTCCTTTTCTTTTTTTTTCACAAAGCTAAAAAGCTGCCTTTAACTATCAACTTCTTGGGTATGGGACCAAAAGCAGCCTCTTCCCAAGATTAAAAAAAAAAAGGTGTTTGTACTTACTACCAATCTCCTCATATGGCTACACCCAAACCTGTTTTATCTCATCAAAATAAGTCCATGAAAGTGCCAACACTGAGTACCTTAACTCATATACCCCTGGGCTGTTTGACCAGGTGTCTACATCATTTATATATTCTCTTCTCAACTCTCTAAGTTGGGCAAATATTCTCCTTTTCAACAAGTCCTTGGAATCTTGAGTTATACATCCCACCCCCCACTTGATTTAATTGATGGTCTTGTCATGCCCACATCTGCATCTGGTTCTAGTCCAACTCAAATCAGTGACGTATATGAGTAATACTAGCATCAAACTTAAAAAGGAGTTGGGACTCATATGAGTCATATGAGTAATACCAGCATCGAACTTAAAGATTTTCTGATATCTCAGATGCCAATCTTTTTTGTGCCTTCTGTAGGAAATTCTCTTGGAATGATTACTTGGCTGCTTGGCTTATGAAAGGGCTTCTTTGATTCGAGTCCTTTTTGCAGCCAGGACAGGGATTACTTTGATTGAACTCCTGAAAGGTAGGGGTGTAATGGGCCAACCCAGGCTTCATCAGGCTGGATTTGGGCTTTGTTTTCTCCATGAGCAGTCACTCATAGTTCAATTGGCTTGACATAGGCAATATATTCTTGAAGATTGGCTCGGCATATTTTACATAGGATTTTACATGTTTACAAATGGGCTTGGCTGGGCCGGTCTTTTAGCCTTATGGGCTGGATGGGAGCCCGAATATTAGGAAGTATAACTAAATGAGCCGGGCTTGTGCGAGCTTTGCCTTTGCCAGGCGCGATCCAGCTGATGAACATCCTTGTGCATGAGAACAACTTCTTGGACAGACCTGCCTTTAGCTGTAAATGAGGTATGGGTGCACCTTAATTGTACTGATCCCAATCTCGACTCGTTCCTTAACCATCTATTTCAGGTATGAATGATCTGTATAGGTGTCTTCATGTGCAGGGTTGGGCCTGATGGATCGGCTTCAATTCCAACCCATTTATTTATCAGGCCTAAAACTCAGGCCCATATCGATCGAGCCCATTTGTAAAATGCAGTATCACATTTTGTCAAATATGTTGGACCAGGCTGTACTCTTCACCATATATAAGTCCAGTATCAGCCCATCTATCAATCAGGCAAGAAGTTAAGGCTCGGGTCCAGCCCAAATCCAGCTAAATGCAAGCCAGGGATGGTTGGGCTCATGCTGGATCAAACTGAGCATAAGGTTTGGGTCGTGTCTGAATATATTTTACACATTATGTTTCAAATTAAAAACCATTTTTTTTATTCTTAATGTGACTTCAACAAAAGAAACCTCCGGGGGTGGAGTGGAGCAAAGTTAAAGGTCAAATAAAATATTGAAAAAAGAGAAGATGTTGAAAGTAAAAGTAGGGTTGTTCATGGGCCAGGCTGAGTAATGTCCAGGCCCAACCCAACTTCTAAACTATAAAGTCGAGTGAGAATTGGCTGGCCCAAGCCTAACCTGAGTTTTCTCTATAGAAGGAGGGAAAATGGATTTCTTGCAATGTCCTAAGTTGTAGCTCAACTTGTATGATCATGCAACTCTCTCTGTGAGAAGTCCAAGACTTGAGGCCTCCACTTTACCTCTCCTTACTATTGTTGATCTCATTCGGGCTGGGCTGGGATTCGGGTACTCTACCACTGAGTCCAAGCACAATCCATCTATTAAACAGGCCTAAACAAAAAATTTGAGCCCGGCCCATCTACTATTGCCTAAGCCCCAAGCCCAGCCCAAAGTGAGTTAGGCCCGGGTCGGGCTCAGGCCGGCAAAGTCCATGAGCACCCCTAAGTAAAAAGCACAAAATGATTGAAAAAAAAAAAAAAAAAACCCTTCTATTAAAAGACACTAAATGACAAAAACAAAGTTCCTAAGAAGGACACTAAATGGTTTTTTTTTTCTTTGATTTGGATCTTAATTTTATTGTACTCCACCCCTCGTGCAAACAAATATGCCCTAAGATTAAAATAGTGTACACCTTTCATTGTGCCACGGGCTTTTGTTCCAGAACCAAGAACACAACAATACTATTAGTCTCGTCACTTTTACATTATATTTTGTTATTTAATTTTCATCTAAAATGCGCTCAAAAGCAATTAAAAATAGATTCAATCTTTCATCTGTAAATTTTTTTTTTTTTTTTGATAAAAAATTATATTGAAACATTGCGTAGGGAACGAAAAAATGTCCTCCATTGTAAAATCAGGGTATAAAAGAAGCATTGCACATACAATGTCCCGCGAACCATGTTTATTTATTTATTTTTATTTATTTTTTACTCCAGCCAAGGGACTGGGACTCAAGAGAAAGCCCGCATACACACGGAAAAGAAGCCCTCTCAAGTGGGAAGGAGGCCCGCACAAGTTGAAAAGGAGTCCACACAAGCGGGAAGAGGTGACGTACCCTGGGCAGGCATGTAAAGACTGATGCTCCTTACGACTAAGGTAAAGTGCTGTTCTTCTACAAACCGTGTTTTAAGATCATGATCTAAACATTGTAAAATTGATGTGATTAACAATCCAAGCAGGATTTTGGATGGCCCTCCTAAATGAACCTAAGAAAAAAAAGAATAAGTTTTAGCCTTTCAGTGGATAGGTTAGGTGTCTCCCTCTCTATAAAAACAATGCAAGATCAATCTTTGGTTGTGTAGGTTAGGGACTTGGATAGTGTGTATGTGGGTGATTCAACATTTATCAAGAAATGATATTTGCAAAAAAAAAAAAAAAAAAAAAAACATGTTCACAGCGGCAATGCTCAATCTAAATTAGACATATTATTTTACTAGATTAAAATCTTCGATTTTAACACCCAACTTCTCAGTTAAAAGGTCAACCTGAACCCTTAATTAACATGTTGGATTGAGGTTGACTTGGCATTTGGCAAGTCATAGTGCTCAAGCCACTTTAATCTATTTAATGCAGCAATCACACAAATTTAAGACTTCATTGTGTTAGATGAGGAAATGAGTAGCCAAGAATCTTTTTGCTGTTTGGTTTGAACTTTGAATTAGAATTGCGGTAGAGAATGAAAAAAGTATAGAAAAATAAATAAGTAAAAAACATTTTAATGATCTGGCACTTATTTTTCAAAAGAGGAATTTTTTTTTGAACGGTAACGAATGATTTCATTCAAAGAAAAGTAGGTACAAAGTACGAAAGACCAAAGAAAGAGAGGAAGTAAAAGTGCATGAGAAATGCACAACCTCCAAACCTACTAACAAAATCACACCCACCCAAAGGAGCAACCTATCAACCAATTACATAATCACACCCATCCAAGGAAGCAACCTATCAACCCCTTGCTTGGCTAACATATCTGCCATGGAGTTAGCTGATCTAACCTCATGACGGAATGAAACATTGATTCTAACAAATAATTCTCTAATTTCATTCAGGTGGAAATGAAACTTCCAAGGATTAATTAGTCTTCCGCTTAGACACCCATGTGATCGCATTAGAGGAATCACTTTCCATAATAAGCATACCGCCATATCTACTAAAAAACAAATGAAGACCTTCAAGAATGGCTAGTAACTCCGCTTTAGTGAAATCTCACACACCCACATACTTGGAAAACATAATTAACACCTCCCCCTTACAAATGTGAAGAACTCATCCAATCCCGGCCGAACCTGACTTACCCTTTGAAGCACCATTCACATTAATCTTAAAGACCCCTAAAGGAGGAGGATACCAAGGGATTGTTCTCCTCTCCTTAAAAGAGTCACACCCCATACAAGCTCCCCAATTAGAAATAATATCGTTTAAGGTAAAATTAGAGAACTCCTTTCTAACCAAAGCCCATTTTGCAATCTTAAAGGTGATTTTGGATATCCAATATGTTGTTGATGATGAAGAACCCCTAAAGATCCTAGCATTCTTTTCCTTCCAAATTGACCATAAGATAGCAAATGGTATCATTCTCCATAAGATTTGGCTACACCCCACAAAACACCCACCCAACCAAGACTTTGCCACATCCACAATACTCTTGGGACAGCACAATGAAAAACCGCACTTGCCAATAAAATTGCTCCAAACTTTGAAGGCCACCTCACATTGAAGAAAAAGATGATCTACGGATTCCTCCTCCTTACCGCACGTCACACAGGTGTTTGAGATATTGTTAGATGTCAATCATCTTCTTCTTAGATTATCAACTGTGGAGACTTTTCCTGTAACTGCCAACCAGCAAAAAGCCTTGACCCAAGGAGGAGCTAAACCCAACCACACAAGGGAAGAGGTGGCCTTATGTGAATGAGTTCACTCCAACGCCAAGTAGAAAGCTTTAGTAGAGAACTCCCCAGAAGTGGAAGGCTTCCAAATCCGAGAGTCCTTAGAGTCCTTTCAAAAAAAAGGTGTTAACAAGAATACTTAACAACTCCTCATACTGATCCTCTTCCAATGGCTGGAGAGTCCTCCTAAATGGCACCCTCCACACTGAGCACTCATTTCTCACCTCGAAGCATTCACTTACGGAAGATTCTTTATTGACCGCTAATCTAAATAGTCTAGGAAACAAGCCACACAAGGATCCCATCCCCACCTAGTCATCCAACCAAAACCTAACTACTTGACCATCCCCCACCAAAAAACCCACCTCCCTGTTCAAAGAAGAGGAATAAGAAAAAAAGGAACCAGATCCCTTGTTTGGTCCAAACAGGGTTCCAGTGAGTGACACATGAGCTTGTTGAGTTTAAAAACCGGTGTTTTCTTTAAAAGACAGCTCTATCTTTTAAGTACAAAACAATGTATCACCCCCTGATTGGTCCAAACATTGTTCCATGTTCGGTCCAAACAGGGGATCCAATTCCAAGAAAAAAGGATTCTATCCTCTATAAACAGAGCTAATGTGACATACCGAAATTGATGTAGCACAGGGTGCTTTGATACAATTGTATTATTACCCAAGCCAAGGTATTATTACAGGACAGCTGATGTCCAACTCTAGGATCCAATATGGATTCAAATCTCTTCAATCCCTGCCCCTGTAATTATAATGTAAGGCTTAATTGAAGCTATACGGTTATTCATTAAATCTCTATAATCCTATCGAGGACAATTTTCTCCTGCGCACTGTGCACTGTCCATTGGTGCCATTCGTCATGCTGAACCCCGTGAAATTCAGGGGTTCTTTAGGGGGCCATATGAAATTGCATAATGTATTGAATATTTTAGAAAAAAAAATTCGCGTTAGCCCCCTCTAGATCTTTTATTTTTCCATAGTAACCCCCCCCCCCCCCCCCCCTTATGGGAGAATAATGAAGTAAAAATTTTTTTTTTTACAAAAAGCCATCTATTGTATTCTAAAAATAACCACCTCTTCATTATTATAACTTGTTTCTTAATAGTGTTGCAGATGACTTAAATATGGACAGCGACATAGAAACTTTGGGAAGAAGAGATAGTAGGACCATCATAATGCTTTACGCCTATTGTTAGGAATTGCAAAATGAACAAGAATCAAAGAGACAGTGGGTTGCCCACTCACAACTTGGATCAAAATGTGTTTTAGTTTGAGCATTTTTTTATTAAATATAACGGCATGTGTTTAATTTTTTTTTTTTTTTCTCCTTTAAGTTTTCAACCACTCACATGGCAGCACTTTTAAGAAATTGTTTATCTAGAACTCATTTATTATATCTATATCTTTTAGAAAAAAAAATCTAAGTTAAAAAGGGTGGGAATTATTGTATGCTATAATTTTTATATTGCTAAAAATATATATTTTTTAATTTATGAAGTGGGATGCCACAAAACACCTCTTTATCCAGCATTTTTCTTCTTCTTTTTATTTATCAAAGAATGCTTACTATTAGTGGGGCCCACTTATATGGATGGCAATGGAAAGGCTTGAATGTGGATTTGGAGAATATTTAATGTCACTACTCTGAGTTTTAGGCCCTGGAATTTTAATAGATTTGTGTAAACTTCATGTGAGACAATTCAATGGTGAACAATTGTTCGAAATAGTGTGAAATGGTATTAATTCCAATCAAGGGTTTTGGTGTGAGTGTGGATGGATTGAATTGATCAAAGGTGGGATCCTATTATAAAATCCAAAAAAGGAGCCTTCAAAGTTTTAATCAGGGTTAAGTTTCCCATCCAATCATCAAAAAATCACATGCCCTTTTTGTGGGCTCTCAGCCAAAGTTATATAGAAGTAAATTTAGGCATGTCAAAGGAGGCGGGCCAGGGTTCGTGCCAGGCGGGTTCATTTTTTTTTTTTTTCCAATTTTTTTTCTTATCAGTATTAAAAATAACAATTAGAACACAACTACAGAGAATAACAAAGATATTTAAGTGGTTCAGTCAAACTCGACCTACTCCACTAAGAAGAGAGAATCATTTGGATCTTAACTTCTTGAAGGTTTCTAAATAGGATTACCTTCAAAACCTTACAATCATTTTTAGAAAATAAAAAAAAAGAATGAAAAATTAATATATTTACAAATTACAATGAAGGAAAAAGTAAAAAATCAAATGCGTAGTGCATTAATGTATTCTACTGGATCATAATCTTCTATTGATGTCAACTCTTGCTTCCTCTTATCTGCCAAATACCAGTCTCATGGCAAACACAACACTCCATCGTTTCTTAAGTTAGATTTGTTCTTCTGTCATCCACCACCCTTCCATCTGCACTAAAAGCCTGTTCTAATGCTACAAAAAACATTGGAATAGTCAATAGATGAGCCATGGCGGTCAACACCAAATAAATGCTTTCTTGTTGCTTCTATTAGGCTAAAAGTTCAAAACTAGATGCATCCTGCATCTGTATTACACCGACATCAAGATACAATGACAACTCTGTCACAGTGTTACTTGAGCTTGAGTTGGATGCCATGCCTGTGGACAGTGAATAATACCATACATCCCACTCACCAACACCTATTTGCTGGACTTCTGATGACCCATACTAAGCCCAGTTGTACCCATTTGCTCACAATAAAGTTGAAGAAGTGCTTGTAAATTTACCTTTATATTTGAAAAATATTTAAATCTATATAATTTATATTTTTATTTATTCCATCAATAAAAAACTGTACACCACTTAATTTTAACCCAGGATCAAATACAACATCTAAAGAAAATGTCATTGGAGCCTCTTTCCAATATTTATTAAAATTTCTTTCCATGTTTCTAATAGTGCTACTCAGTAACAAATGATTTCTAAATCTATTGAATTGTAAAGTAATTTTAAAAAGCTTCATTAGATGTGGGATAATATATCCCGGAAAAAAATAATGTTGAAGTATAAAAAGTTTCTAATAATTTATAAAAAGATTCTGTGGAAAATCTTCTAGCCATATTTCAAAAAATAAAATTTATAAATAATAACAGTAATAGGCTAATAGCCTTCTTTTGTGATAATTAATATAAGAAATGGGAGAAAATGAGAGTTAATATAATATAATATAAACTTATATATATGGAATCTCAAATTTAAATAATATAAATACCTCTAAATTTTTGAGGGCCCATTTAATTTTGTCTCTTGATGACTTGATCTTTGGCCCTCCAAAAACTTCTTAGAGAGAGTGAAAGAGTTGAATGCCTTGAGAGAGAGATAGAGAATGTATAAAAAGTAAAAGAGTTGAATAGGAGGGTTAGGGTATTTATAGACTTTATAAAATGAAAAATGATATAAAATACCCCTATATGACCGTTTTATAGCTGTTTGGGGGGGGGGGGGGGGGGGGGGGGGGGGGTAAAATGGACTTTTAAAAATAAAAAACTAGCCGTTTTTGGCTGGCGGGCCGCAAAGTGCAACCACGTGCCAAGTGTGCCTGGCAGGCCAACAAGTCTAGGCACCTCGGCCCAGCATGGCCCATGTCACGGTCGGCACGGCCCGGCCCATTTGACATGCCTAAAAGTAATTATACTAACTTTTCATTAAAAGGAAGATGTGAGATAGCAAAAAAAAAAATGAAGTCAAAGGGTGGGACTATGGAGGTTGGTTTTTTTTTTTTTTAGGGTTAATAATCAATCAAGGGTGGCTTTAGTAAAAATATAAAATACAAGACTTTTTTGAGGTTACAAGAAAATATAGGGGCCTTATTGAGAGAATTATAAAAAGAGACTTGAAAAGAGGAAAATAAAAAAGAAGATAAATAGAAAGGAAAGTTTAGAAAGAAGGAAATCTTACCCTCATCCGAATTGGTGGAGTGGCAACCCACTTCTTGTGGTTCAAACCGCCCCAGATTTGCTCGTGTGCATTTTTGTGGGTTTAGCGGGCACCACCTTACGGATCAGTCCCGTTGAGTCAAAGAACTCAGGGATACCCTACTTCATCTCTTTAAATAATCATAAATTCATCTCTACCCTACTTCATATCTGAAAATTAGGAGTGTAACGGTTCAGTTAACCATTCATTTTGGAAAAATAATTAACCGAACCGTATTTCACGGTTTTTTGTATTTAAAAACTGTAACCGTAACCAAATTGTGAAAAACTGAACCGCGGTTAACGGTTCTGTTACGGTTAATTATCACTTAAAAAAATTTGTGAAAAATTTTCCATTTGCCAATAAAACTTACTATGAAAAAAAAAACTATAATTGGAGAATGGCATAATATGTTACTACGGTTAATTATCACTTAAAAAATTTTTTGAAAAACTTTCCATTTGCCAATAAAACTTACTATGAAAAAAAAAACTATAATTGGAGAATGGCATAATATGTTACTGTAAAAAAAAAAAAGTAATTTTCATTCAAACCCTTAAGTTTTATTCTTATTAGCAAAACGGTTCGGTTAATTGTGTGTTTTGGGAACACGGTTAACTGAACCGCAGTTAACAGTTCGGTTCGATTAATAACCGTGAATCAAGACAAAAACAGTAAATGAACCGTGAATCACGGTTTTCCGATTTCAATAACCGTAACTGTAACAGAACTGTGAAACACGGTTATTAACCGTGGTTCGGTTCGGTTAGTCGGTTTCTCGGTTTTATTTTACACCCCTACATAAAATAAATCTCAACTTCCTCATACAAAGTCAAAACGATAAAAACTTAGGCTTTTGTTGGATCGTTAACTCGACAATCCATCCAACAGATCTAATTTCATGCTATTTGGACATCATCTAGTACACTAAACCTGCCCATTGATTAGAAGCACTAGAAATAAAGCCTGAATAATCCTTGCACAGGCCTGGTGGACTGTTCAATGTTTGGGTTGGGCCTTAACTCTGGCTTTGCCTTGAGCCACATCAAAAATCCTCTTTGCAAGGGCAATTTTCAAACAAAACCCTATTGGCTTCAAGTTAATTTCCAAATCAATTAATATTAGCATTTTTTTAGTAAAACAATTAATAATAGACATTGAGGTCCATGTTTCTATATTTCCATACGAGGCCTTATATTGGCACCGTACTTTTATCTCTCCACACCGCACACACACAAAAAAAAAAAAACTATTTTCCTAAACTCCTCCTCCCCGGAAATTAACTTAAAGCCAATAGGGTTTTGTTTGAAAATTGCCCTTGCAAAGAGGATTTTTGATGCGGCTCAAGGCAAAGCCAGAGTTAAGGCCCAAACCCAAGCATTCAACAGTCCACAACACCCCCCCCCCCCCCCCCCCCCCCCCCCAAACAAAACTGCCCTTGCAAAGAGGATTTTTGATGCGGCTCAAGGCAAAGCCAGAGTTAAGGCCCAAACCCAAGCATTCAACAGTCCACAACACACCCCCCCCCCCCCCCCCCCCCCCCCCCCCTCCTTTTCCCTCTCTCTCCCTCCACCCTCTTCCCTCATCCTCTCCCTCACCCCACCCCACCCTCCCAGTCTCCAGCGGGGAGGATCCTCGATCGGCCAACCAACTGGCCTCCCTTCCCCCATCTCTCCCTCTTTCTTCCTCCTCGCCCCCACCTCCCCCTCCCGGCCACCAGTGGGAAGGGAGATCAAGCGGTAGGGCTGCAGCCGGTTTTTTTTTTTTTTTTTTTTTTGGGGGGGGGGAGGGGAAAGAGGGGAGGGAGAGTGGGGGAGGGCTATCAGCTGGGGGTTCCTCCCCTCCGAAGACTGGTGGGGTGGGGTGGGGTGGGGTGGGGTGGCGGGAGGGAGAGGATGGAGGAAGGGAGAGGATGAGGGAAGATGGTGGAGGTAAATGGAGGAGAGGTAGTAGGAAAAGAATTCTTTTTTTTTTTGGCGATGTGAAGAGATAAAAATGTGATGCCAAACAGAAGCGCTTTTTCCATGCACCGCACCCTTATTATGATAACTTCCAATGTGCCTTCTTTATAATCCATCTAAAACATTCACACATATATAGAAGCCCCCTTTGACGGTCAACCGGACCCCATCAATTAAATGGATTGGACCCTTGGATTAAATCTTAATAATTTTTTTATAATATAAAGTGGTTAAATTTATGGAGAATGGATCAAGGGGTACCCGCCCACGTTATAACCCGGACTTTGCACCCACAAAAGATGGGGAAATTTTCTCTTACGAGCCGATGGGACCCACTTGGGTCAAAACTCAACTAGGGATGGAGTCGGGCGGGTTTCCAAGGTTTTTGTGAAGGGGAAACTTCGGGTGACAAAAGGAGAGAATGCCGTGTATACTGTATAGTCCTCTCCTTGTGGGTTTATAGAGGGTTTTCATGCACTGAAGACTCTGGAAAGAGATATTCGAAAGAGACAAGTTTCTGAATTTTGATGCAGGAATGGAGGATCCGAAACCTCCTTCCATATGCCCTCACTGCGCAGGCCCTCTTTCCAAGGAAATGGTTGGTATCTCTCTCTATTCTCCGTCTCCCCCTTTTCAGCTTTTGATTTCTCCAACTGGTTTTTGCCTCGCTGTTTTGCATTACCCTTTTCGTTTGTCTCAATTATGTTTTCTCTCTTTCCTTGTAACTGATTGCAGGAAACGAGCAGCTGGACTGTAAAACCGTTTATCAGAGACAGCTTCTCAATGGTATTTCTTTTTTTCTTCTTCTTCCAATCCTCCTTTTGGGGTTAAATTATGCTGTTCTTTGGATATATTGAATTGATTCTGAAATGGGTTTTCGAATTCAGAGTCGCTTGTGTTGTTTTTGTGCTAAAGTTGGTGTCTTTCTCCTTAATTTCATTAGGTTTTTTAGATTAAATCTGTTTGGCAACAGGAGAGAGAGAGAGAGAGAGAGGGGAAAATTGGGTTTTGAAATCTCTTGATTTCTTTTGAAGAGATGAACTGTTTGGGGTAATATGTTTCTCATGTGTCAATCTCCCTCTGCAACATAGGGACTGTTTTTTGGGGAGGAGACATGCAGCGAGAAAGACTGTTTTCCTATATTATGGCTTGTTTCTTCACAAACTAAGGAATCGCGTGATTAAGAAAGTCTTAATCTCCCATTTTAACAAATAGAGTCTAAGTGAATATTTAAGGTTAAATTTATTGCTTAATTGGGTTTTGAATAGTTCATTGAGAAGGAATACGGTTACTGTTTCCATTGTGCCATTGTTGTTTTGCTTGGATTTGAGTTGGGTTTTCATAATTAGAACACCCCATACCTTGACCTTGCGACAATTTGCGTTTTGCACTTTAGGTTGAACTGGATTTTGGAAATTTAAAATGAGATGTCCATAGTTACTGTATCTTAGCTTGATTTATTTATTTGTTTATTGATTTGGATTTTCGATATTAAGAAAGAACCCTTTTTTGTATTTTGAGTAATGGTTTTCTGATTAATTCATTCATGTATTCCGTTGTTGCACTGGATTTATTTATTTTTTCCTGCTTGAGGGTTGATAACAAAGAAAGTTTGAACTCTGAGGTTTCTCTTGTCTGTTTTTGGTTGATTTGGAGTTGGTTATTATAGATAGAATATATTTTTTGTTGTTGCGCTTTTTCTCTTAGGTTGGTCTCAATTGTATTTTAAGGTGTCAGGATAATACAATGTCTAACATTATTATTATTATTATTATTATTTTAATTCATCTGTGTTATGAATCAGATTGGTTCTGCTGTTGGTGGGATATCAAGTGCATTTTATGGATTTAACCATGGTATGTCAATGCCGTTTAATTTCAATTCCTTCTGCACTATATTTAATTGCATTTCCTTCTACACTATTCAATTTCATTGGGAAATGCTGACATGGCACTTATAAGTTGAATATTTGTCATGTGCCTGTCAAATGCCCAGATAGAGGAAGGCTTGCATCAAATTGGTAGTCAGCTTTGAAAATTTTGCCACTGTGTTCTATTTATGGTATTTTTCTAGGGTTAACTAGTAGATCTCTTTAAGCCAACTACAGATTGATGGGATAAGGCTCACATTATGATAATGTTAAGTTAAATTTGCTACATTAGTGGAAGTCTTGACCCAGGGCTGGCAAAACCTGGCCCGACCCTGACCCGATCCGCATTTGACCTGTCAAACCTACCACCGCATATAATATGGGTCGGTCATGGGTCTGGAAAAAGTGACCCCAAAAAGAAGGGGTCTAGTTAGAGCTGACCCACCTAACCCGCATGACCCATATTTCTAATACATAAGTGTTTTAGAAATACTGTATACAAATCTTTAGATCTTATTTTAGCTATTCCAAATTGATTTGGGTCAAATGATAAAGCTTTCCAATATGTGGATCTCATTCTGCAAATTTCTAAGCTGAAGGAAGAAGGAGCTTTCTTTGCACACCACCCGAGATTCAATTCACTCATGTCAGGCACTTTCTGCAAGAACAATAGCGAAAAGAGATGATGTCCCTTCCATTAGTCCATTTGAGTCTGAATTCTCTTGACTTAGACAAATGGTGAGTTAAAGTAGTGAAGCATCAGAGTGGAGCCCAAATATTGAAATCAGAACCATTCAGAATAAACTTCATTCAGGCATATAGAGAAATCCTAAAATTTGTCTCCATCGGAGTTGGTCCCACCATTGGATTGATGGTTTGATAAACAAACATGATAATGATCATGCATAAGATTGTGCTAGTTACCTTTTTAATCAGACAATTAATCTGATGGTAGGACTAAATCCAATTGAGGCGAAATTTGGAGACACCCTATATAACTTAAGGGAGTTTATTTTCAATGGTTTGGAATTCACTAGGTGGCTCCACTTTGTGTTGCACTCCTTTTAGCTCACGATTTAGTAAGTCAAAGCCTCAAAATCTACAGGGCTTCCTTTTACTTTGGCAGGCGTGCACTCATTTGCTTTGGGCGGGATTTGTCCTGCCTATTCTTTGGTAACCCCAGCACATGTATGAGTCAGGTGGGTTAAATTGGGTTGACCCACAACGTGTGCGGGTTGGAAAATCCTGACCCATTTTAAAAATGGGTCAGACACGGGTTGAGTCCAACCCATGGACCCACATGCTAAGCTGGCCCGTTTTGACCTGACCTAACCCATTTGCCACCTCTAGTCTGACCCTCCATGTAAATATTCTCAAGCTGGAAATCCGGGAAATTAACTTGTCCTTTAGCATTCATTTCGGAAGGGTGGATAGATCAACAAACTCCCTTGCAGACTCATGAAAACTTGGTGTGAAGGGGCAAATTTTCTTTTCCCAACTCTTTGATAGCCTTGTATTTGTTTGTGTTTTGCTGATTTTCAGTTTAACTATTCTTTTCATTTGTTATGCTTATATTCTTCTCTATAATCTCTCTCTCTCTCTCTCTCTCTCTCTCTCTCTCTCTCTCTCTCTCATATTTTCCCTATATTTGACTTCTGTGGTTCTTCATTTGCAGCAATGCCTGTTGTTCAGAGACGGATAAAAGGACCCATGTGGTTACACTTTCTCATTGGTGTGAGTGATTTATAACCAAAATATTTTGTTTGTACTTTATTTTTGGTCCTACCAACTAATGGCATGAAGTAATATCTCGTTTAGTTTTCATGTTGCTTTTATCAAACATGATTTTATTCTCCTTGAAAGGGTTTAGAGCGTAAAAATGATCCTATATAGAACTCAAACAACATTAATTATTTACCTGTGTCCCAAATGTGGTCATCTCTTGCATCATAGAGAATTATACAAGTGCCCATGTAACATTGCACGTGGTGGATGAATCTGAACTCAAGCATGGCGTTACTAAGTACACAAATGAAATCAACGATAAATCCTGTCTCTTATATGCATAGCATCTTATTACTTGATTCGTAAGAAACAAGCTACCGTGGAAACATTCATTTTCATGGGGAGAAAAGGGTGTCAATTTAAAATTCTCTCTGATGATATCTTGTACAAAATAAGCATGACCGGACTTATGGTAACAGAACTGGAAAAGATTTCACATTTCCGGAAATATAGATCCACATTTGCACAACCTCACTAAGCTACTCATCTCTTTTCTAAACTATTTTGTTGAGGAGATATAGATCCGCATTTGCCCAACCTCACTAAGCTCCTCATCTCTTTAACCAACCAGCATGTCATCTAATTATAAATTACTTTGTTGAGAAGATAATGAAGCTAGGTGGAAGAAGTTTAACATCTCTAAACTGGTCATACCTAACCTTTGCCCAGAAAAAGGGGTCATCTGAATGCAATGCAGAGCCAGTTCTCTTTAGCTCATAGGGTACGTCTTAAACAAGAGTCCTAAATAGTTGCAACCAAACTGCCGTGAAATATCTTTGCCCAGCTGCACAGTCTGTGTTTGCATCTTTCCATGGCGGAGATGTGGTTCAAGTTTGTTTTTGAACCTGAGAGCTTGTGTGCTCACATCAGATCCTATCTTGGAATCTATGGAGTACGAGCACAAGGAGTTGGAGGTATTATGACATTTGATTGAGCAGGGAATATGGAATTCCGAAAGGATTTAAGGAAAGCTTATTAGGACCCTTTTTAGCTATCCTCCTTTCTTCAAAGGTGGCTTGTTGCAGGCCGGATTCATGATCAGCCAGCCCACTGGGCCCAAAACCATAAAAAGAAGAACTTCAAATCGTGCAGGAGTCTCTATTTTAGTAGTAGCTGAATTTTAGGTATAAAATTGAAAAAGTTTTATGGCAAAGAAGCTTGTTTGCTTTAGACTTTTATTTTAAGTAGAATTGTTTCTAAATTAGGATTAGGACTCTAGACTCTATATAAAGGATTGTAATCTCTTTCATTCAACAAGTTGATTGATAATAAAATTTCTCTCATTGAGAATTTCTCTTGGTGATTTGTCTGTGGTGTGAGGCCAAGACAATTTGATCCTATGGATCCCTATCCCTAAGCCTTTGGCTTGGAGAGTAGCCCGTTGGTTATTCTTCCTTTTCCTGTGCTGGTTGTCTAAACTTCCATGGGCATGAGGATTCCATATTCCATGCATCCAAGCAAGCTTAAAAGTGATGGGATGGGCAGGGATTTTTAACTCTGCATTTGTGCTTAAAATTTCAAGGGTTCTGTGCAGCTATGAGATCAGATATTCATGTAAAGAAAGAATTATTATCTCCTGTCAGAGAATGATAGGCTCAATCAGAGCCTATAGACCTGGAGAGAAAAGTTTGTATTCATGTCATCAGTGTTCTTGAGAATTTTTGTAATGCTACTTTTCTTTAGAATGCTTGCAAGTTAATGCAGTACGGAAGTCCAAAAGAGGTCATGGGCCCAGCCATCCGACCCAGTCCTTTGGGTGCAGCTCACAGGCCCAAATTGGCTGAGAAGCTACTGTGGATACTATTTCTATCCTAGGATTAGTTGATTAGGAATTATTTCTAATTTTATTGTTAATTTGAATTAGTAGCTTTCCTTTTTAGCGAACAGTGTGCTCTATATATACAGAAGAGCCCTATTGTTACTGTTCATGCTTCTTTTCAATCAACTGGTTTCTTTGAGTTTGCTTACGTGAGTTTATGGATTTTCTTATGGTTTTGTTTGTGCCCTAGTGGCTGGAATCCTCTTGGATTTGATCAATCCTTCGAGAGATTGATCTATCAACCTGATCGCGGATCTTTGGCTGTGTCACAATTCTACTTTAACTGCAATTTGTCTGTTTCTGGATCTGCATTTTCTTAGAAGTTCACTTTAATAATGAATGTTGGTGCTGCATAGAAGTTATAGGGTTATAGGAGAGAAACATTTATTTATTCTCATTTTATCCATCCTTGATAGTCTGCTTTCACCATGTACTGCTGCTTTAGAAAAAGAAAATCACTTCTGCATCTTTTATCTTAAGCTTGAAAATTATATATAATAATGGATTTATATGCTGTAATATGTGCATATGGTCAATGACTCAAATTATTAATGGTATCACCCTTTGTTCTCTGTCTACCTCTTGATGCAGGCTCCACCTGTGATAGTCTTTTCTTCAGCTTGTGCTGGATTGGCAGGTTAGGGACTTTCCTCTTTAAATATTTGTAGGAATTCTTTATTTTCTATGTTCGTTTATCTGTCTAGATGCAGAACTTTATCATCTGTTAATAATCACATTATGATGCCCGACTTGGCCATCACCAACACATGCATCTCTGCATTTACCCACTATCATCCATGTCTGTGACTCAAAATAAATTCATTGCCAAATATCTTCAAGGGCCTGTTTTGTCTGCATTAAAATACATAGGAATTCATGGTGAGATGAACTCTACCAAAGGATTATTAACGGGTGAAGGGTATAAGGGGGAGACGTAATAGGACCTTCTCTTTCCTATGTATTTAATTACTAGGGTGATGGCTGGTTATTCGTTTCTTATCTTCCTTTCATTCTATTTCCATGAAAAGAAAGATTAGTTGATGCTCATTTTGGAATTTACCTTCTATCTTCATTTTAAACCACTTATGGCATAAAATCATGTGTATTCAATTCCTATGTATTCTAATGCAAACAAGCAGGCCCCAAAGGATAAAACCAAAGATACTGTTGAATCCAAATATGTTTAGATTATAAAATCATCATCATCATCAAAGCCTTCCCCAAGGGTTAGCTACATGAATTTTGCTTCTCCATTCCAATCTATCCTTGAAATAATCCTCGGATGGGCTACACCTCTTCAGTTCTCTTCGTGTCTTCTTTGGCTTGTTGCTTTTCCTTGAGGGGCCGTTAATCTACGTAGAAAAACTTTTTCTCACTAGCGTTGTCGTTGGCCTATGTTGGACTTGTCCAAATTGGCCTAACCATCTCAAATGGCTTTGTTAATTTATCACCTATTAATGCTACTCCTTGATGCTCCCAAATGCGCTCTTTTCTATTCTATCTTTCCTAGTTTTATTGCACATCCATCTTAACATCGCATCTATTCTACACTTATTTGCATATGTTGTTTCTTGATTGGCCAATATTCTGTCTCATAGGTCATAGCTAGTTTAATCGCAATCTTATAAAATTTTCACTTTATTTTTGTTGGTGTATGGGCCTATTACAAAGCACTTCAAAAGCCAATCTCCACTTCAACCATTCAACTTTTATCCTATGTTGGACATCCTCCTCAATCTCTCTATCATTACTAATTGTATACCCAATTTATCAAAAGGAATCTCTGTGATTTATCTCGAGCTTTAATTTTCATTACATCTCTTTTCACATCCCCTTGAAGCTGCAATTCATATATTTTGTCTTTGTACAACTTATTTTAAAGCCTTTAGATTTCAAAGCCTCTCACCATCTCTCACTTTTGTATTCAAGCCATCTCTTGATTCATCCACCGGAACATGTCATTTGCAAACAATGTACTTCAAGGTACCTCCTCTTCAATATGAGCAGTTCATTTGTCCATGACCAATGCAAAAGGATAAGAGCTTAAAGTTGACCCTAATGCAAACCCTTGGTTATTGGAACTCGTCTCTCAACGAGTAGTTTTTACAGTAGCTACTACTCTCTTATATGTTTATAATGATTTCGATATAACCTCTTAAGACACTTCTTTTATCTACAACCCACCAAATCAAATTTTTACTTACCATATCGTAAGATCTATGAAGATTATATGAAGATTTTATCCCTTCTCTTGATATTTCATTAATTGTATAAGTGAGGAGATAGCTTTCATATTTGACTACTCTGGCATGAAACCGAATTGATCTTCAGATATCTTGGTCTTCGGCCTAAGTCGTTGCTCCATTACTTGCTCTCATAGTTTCATATTGTGACTTATTAGTTAAACTATGTTAGTTGGTGTAACTTTGTATATATCATTTTTCTTGTATATTGGTACTAAAACACTTCTACTCCATTCATCTAGCAGTTTCTTTGTCCTTAATATCTTATTGAAGGGGGCCTACTTAATTAACCCATCCAATTTCTCCCTCTATCAAAATGCCATCTAGCCTTCTTTCATGTCTTCGTTCTTACCAATACTATCGTCACTTATGCTACCGTAATTCTGCAGTAGAAGGTTTATTTTGCTAATGGAGTATTTATTCTTGTTCCTAAGTAACTTTTAGAATCTTCATTCAAAAGTTTGTTAAAATATTCTCTCCACCTTTCTTTGATATCATTATCCTTCATTAAAATCTTTTGGTCGTCTCTCTTTATATATCTTACATGATCGAAGTCCCTACTTTTCATTCTCACTTATTCTCGAAGCTTGAAAACATCTCTCCTTTTTTTTGTTCACTACTTATTTTATGGGTCATCATATGCTTTGGACACTGCATCACTTAATATTTTCTTAACTTTTTTTCTTTGCCTTATACATTTCATAATTTTTCATATTCCTTGTCTCCTGCTAAATTTTGTAACCTCTTTTCTCTTATACAACTTCTTGAACCTTTACACTCCACCACCAGGTTTCTTTATCAACGAGTGTCCTTTTTCATTCAATTCTCGTAGCACTTCTTTTGCAACCCTTCTCATACAATCATCTATTTGCTTCTCATAACCGCAGTTTTCCCCTCCAAATTATCTTCTCCACTTTATCACTATGCTTAAATGATGTTGCCCTTGTCCTTATCACCTCCAAATTACCTTTATCTTTTCTAAAACTATGTTGTGTAGTCAAACTCTCTCCAGGAATAACCTTATAGTCTTTAAAAGCTAATCAGTCATGTTTTCTAAACGGAAAAGTCTTTTTTGCTCCTATTAGTTCCACTATTATAAGTAATTAAATCCTTGTCTCTTTTTTTCTTTTCTTTTTTTTTAATATGTGTTTGCTGTTACAATAGCAAATGCTGGTGCTAATATCAAGATAGTGCCTCCCAACTCATTCCTTTCTCCAAATCCTTAGCTACCATGCGCTCATACCCTCTATTGCCCTTTCCTATATGCTCATTTAAAGTCTCCTATGAAAATATTTTCACTAGTTAAAATTTCTCCTATTAAAATATCCATCTCCTCCCAAAATTCTTAACATTTTCATCTAATCCTGCTTGGGGTGCATAAGCACTAATGATATGAAATAATATCTTCCTCTCATGCTAGTTTAATTGTTATAACTATCACCCAATCACCCTCACAATGTTTTTTAATCCTCTACTACAATTCATACTCCATTTCTGGTTTTTCCATGTACTAGAGTTGTAGCTATCATTTATCTCCTTAGCTTTATCCCCTTTACTCTTAGCTTCCTGAAGACAGGTTACATCAACTCTTCTTTTCATTGTATTGACTAATTCCTCGCTTTTGTTTGTCAAAGTTCCTATATTTGAAGTAGCAAGTCGAGTCTTTCTCTTTTTCCGGATTAACTTTTTTGCTAGTATTTGTCCAGATTAGTGTAGGAACTCTTGCTTACTTTCCATTGCAGCCGAACACTGCTGCAATGCATTGCTTATAAATATGCGTCCCTTATAATAGGGAACACCCTAGCATGATCAACGAATAGCAGTATTTTCTTAGAACTCAAGTTGGAGTCGTGTCAAAAGCCGATTATGAACCTACTTGATGCAACGCTCCTTTCTGGGCTTGGGATTGGCAGTTACAACAAATTGGCGTAAGTTTTTTAGGCAGTAAAATATAACTACAACTAAATGCATTAAAAACCCAAAAATTAGGAAAAGAAAAAACTAGCACCTAATAAGAACTATGATACTCAGATACGGCTTGGAACTGCATAGACATGGATTTCACAAAAAAGTGAAGTATCAGATATGATATGGCATGACACGACACATTGCCTATTTTGAGGCATCTGGGTATCATAGAATAATAAAAGGCCGCCTACTGATATAAAAATAATTTTAAAAAAAGGCAATGAGCAATACACCATTATTCTTTGTTTTGGCACACTCCATTTCATTATATAATCCAACTTCTGTTTGTTTTTTATAATGTTCTGCCTTTCTGTCATAATATATTTCTGGATCATTTGACAATGGCCAAAATGCTGCCTGTGCTTCTGAGAAACTCGCTTCCACATTCTGATATCGTGTTGGAATTGGACAGGCATCTTGGAACACGAGATCATGGAAAATGTTTATTAGACAAAGGATTATTATGCTTTGTCACCGTACGTACTTTTCATCACCATCATCATTTTAACCTTGAGGTACTCAGTATTGCATCCTTGAGTTCATGGTCGTCAAAGAGAAGCAATGACCATAATAACTCTGTCATCTCTCTCTCTAAAGGATTTTTTTTCAACGTCTTGAAGAATGTAATCGTTAGCACAATCGCCTCTTGCAAATACCACATCTATGCTTATATCAAAGTTGCATGTGTTCAACATCTAGATTTCATAGTCCATACACATTCATCTCACATCCCATCCACTAGGAAAGTATATGACCTTGTCTTGCTGTTGTGGTGAATATACAACTAGATTTTAGACTATTGCTCAGTCAGATTTTGTGCTAATAATTACTTGATATTCTTCTGCAATCTTCCACTTACAAATCTCCCATACATGAACATATCTATTTGTGATTCTGCAGGCGGTGCTGTACCAGCTCTAGCCCAACTGGCATCCTCATCATATCATGCAGCTCTATCTTCATCAATGCCACCTGCTTCTCAAGATGATAAGAGGCACAAATCCAGAAGCTCTTCCCCCCTTTAATCTTTCTTGACAGGTCTACGACGGTTATCCAATGGAAGCAATGGCAGCTTAATTTCTACACCTGTGAGTGGTTAGCAACTCTTCATGAGGACTCTGCGGCTATCGTTACCTTTTTCAAGTCATCACTTTGTATATGTGTTGAAAGTGATTCCTAATATTTACTATGTCTATTTGGATTGCACTTTGTTATCCAATAAGAATTTTTTTTTTTTTTTTGGGGTAAGTAATTTTTATACAATAGTTGTCTCTCTGATTATTATTTTTTCCTTTTTTTTTTTTTTTTGTAACAGTTGAAATGACGCCACTCTTCAAGCTCTTGAAAATTGAAATAGAAATGGTGCTTGCAATTTGTATAATTGATTTTCAATGTCACCAATGCAAACCCATTATGGGTATATGTGGGCGGGGTCAAGGAGACACAGTTGCCTCTTTCTTTTTTCTTTTTCTTTTTTTTTCTTTTCTTTTTTGATGTTGTGGGCATCCCCGTGGTATTTTTATCCGATAGGACTAATCCCCGGGCGTTATATGCATGAAAGATTAATTTGATAAAGAGCGGGGGAATGGTACACATGAAAGATTAATGAGCTGAAAGGAAGAAGATAAAAGACATAGAAGGAAATCATCAGCCCCTTTAATTGTAACTGTAGATCGGGTTCTCTGTAGTGTCCTTGATCCATCTGTTGGTTTTTATGCATGCCTTTATAGTCAAGGATGGAGGTGTGTTAGACCCTGTTGGCCCTTGTGTTATGGATAGTCTATAATGGAAGATTCTATTTAATCAAAAAGGTTTACAGAGGTGGGGCCCAGGGGAAGGTTGCATTGATCAGAAAATGTTAACCATCCAAGCCAATGAGCGTTTTGCTCGTTGACTACAAACTATTAGCCCCATTTACTGTGTGCTATTGATCAATCAACAAGGTACCAAAATGTTTCATGTTCTCAGCGCTGAAATTTCTTCAGTCAGATCTAATCTGATGATGACAACCCTGTACCCACTATCATCGAGTTGCATTCTTTTGCTTTTGCCTGATTTTAGCCAAGAGACCAGAAGCTTCTGCTGTTTGAAACAATTGCTAATCATGCAGTCCAAAACAGACTCAGTGTAATACTCTCTTTCTAAATGACACCATCAATAGTGTAGTTTATTTACACAGCCAATAAAATCTATGGTGAGTCATTTGGTTCTTGCACAGCCAGTTTAGTGGAGGTGGGATCTATTTGGGACATTGTTAGAGACTATAAACTGTAACCACAGGGATCAGGCAATTATAAAGCAGGCTCTATGAAGCATCATGGCTTCTGGGTCTCCTCTCACTTAAATCAGGAAACCCTATACCCCAAAAGAGATACTTACAGCAAAGAATCCATGAGAGAGAGAGAGAGAGAGAGAGAGAGAGAGAGAGAGAGAGAGAGAGTACAAACAAAACTCAACAGCAAAATGAGCCCACAGACTGGGCCAGACAAAAATGGAAAAAAAAAAAAAAAAAACTCAGGAAGGGAAAGACCAACCCAAAAGCCAAAAAAGATAATAAGCCAACAGACCAAACAGCAAAAAAAAAACACACCAGAAGAGACTCAAAGAAAAGAACAAGCTGGATGCCGGTTATAAGATCTTATACCCAAGTAGAGGCTTCAAAGTAAAATCCTTTGCAGACAGTGAAATTGTGAAGGGCAATGATCCAAGCTCTCTCTCTAGCAATGAATCTTTTGCGCCCAGGAGAACACTTGGGATAAAGTAAGGAGTCCCGCACAAGGTTGCAATCTGCCTGAATGCATAGATAGACAGAGAAGTAGGTTCCATTGCAGTGGCAGAGATGAGAGATATTGCAGCCAATAGCAAATCACTCTCTTCCACACACTTCGTTGCTACAAGGAAGTAAATGGAAAGAAAAAGGTGTTCAAACCAATCCTTGGGCTCAATTTACTCCATAACCAATGACATGTAAAGGAAGCGAATACATTCATAATTTTCCAGCCAATTAAACCAAGACCCTGGCTAAACCTCGATGAGTCTCTGGAATCTGGATCCCCTAAGTGGTCTCCCACGCACTTCCATTCAGTAGGTTGTGCGAACTCTACCTTGGGGCCCACCTATTGATAATCCAAACTGCTCAACACGACTGTCATCACCTCCAAAGACATACCACGTAAGATCGAGCGCATGATTGATAAATTGTTTATTGCATATGATTAATGATGCATGCAATTGTGCTAATCACATGATCAGCTAACACCTATTGACCTAAAATCTTAGGATATGTCATAGGAGGGGAAGAAATTCAGGTTGAATAGTCCGGATTATCAGTAGCCGAACCCCACACTGAGTTTCACACATCCCACTTATGGGAAGCATGCGTGAGACCACTCAGGGATCTGAACTTCACTTTAATAGTTGGGAGCCCTAGCTATTTACCTCCATCACATGATTCATATGCTTTCATTTTTTTTCACATGTGGTTACAGTCTATGTCAACTTTCTTTCAACAATCTCAACAAACCGATCCGGACTTCACTTTAATAGTTGGGAGTCCTATCTATTTACCTCCTTCACATGATTCATATGCTTTCATTTATTTTCACATGTAGTTACACCCTGCGCCAACTTTCTTTCAACAATCTCAACAGACTGATCATCAAGTCAATTTTCCTTTGCTTGCCATGTAAAAAAAATTCAATCACAAAGGAGTGAAATTCATCAATGATTCAATAAATGGGAGGAAGAAACATGATTTAATTCCTTGAGTTCATGGCGTTTTAGTGCTCGTGAATAATCCAACCTTGGGCCATTGCCAAAAATCAGAGGTAGTGTTTGTGAGAAGGCTAGATTTCAGAAACATCCCCTCTGATCAGAGTGAAATTTCATGGCATGGTTGATCGTCAAACCGTGCAGAAAACCTCACTATATCCACTACATTCATTCATCAACCCAACCAGACTGCAACACCCCAAAGAAAAAGAAATATCAAAATTACTAGTTAAATGATGCCTGCTTCAGTAGTCAAAGGGGTCAAGAAGCTAAGATGTGGTCCGCTGCAGATGACCCACATACTGGAGTGGTGTTTGAAGCCATTCAGAATGCAGGCCCCACCATGGATTAATAATGCTCTCCTCTTCAAGTAAATCAAAACTACACATTCTATGATTTTAAGTTGCAGTTGGTCAATTGGTTAAGATGGCATACAGAAGGGGCTTCAAGTAAACCAAGACTACACATTCTATGATTTTAAGTTGCAGTTGGTCAATTGGTTAAGATGGCATACAGGAGAGAGAGAGAGAGAACTGACCACTACATGGTGGGGCCTATCCCATGACTGTACATAAGACCCAGCTAGAAACTGGAAATCAAATCACATCTGTAGAAAGTTTCAATTACTGTACATAAGACCCAGCTAGAAACTGGAAATCAAATCACATCTGTAGAAAGTTTCAATTATTTCAACACATCAAAGTACCAAGCCAGTAGAAAACCAAACAGAATGAAGAAAAGGACATACATTCAGTCATTCTACAATTCCAGTTCAACAAACAAAAAATTATGCACAGATGAGACAACGGAAAATCAAGGAAAGATAAGGGAAGTAATCAACACATTCAATTCTCATCTCTTTGAGTACTACCAGATGCTGATGTTGATGAAGCAGGAGAAGTAGAAGAATGCTCACCACCGCGTGATCCTGACATGGAAAACAACTCACTGAAAGGCCATGGGACAGGTAGCCAAAACCTTCTCCCATGTCCATTCCATTCTTCACTACTTCTCTCCTCTCTACTATTCCCTGATCCATTTGAATCCTTTGATTCGTCAGCAGGCAACTGAAACCTACAAACAGGGCATGAACTATGAAGCTCCAGCCATGGCAAAATACACCCAGAATGGAACTTATGCTTACATGGCATCTCCTTAGCCTCCGATCCAATGTTGAAATCCTCCAAACAGATCGAGCATTGCAAATTCTCTACAATCTTCACTGTGGGCATTGCCTCAACTGCCCCCTTATGTGCAGGTGGTGTCCCTCTGTTTGGGTCATTCTCTACCAGATGCTGCAGTAGCATATCCAAACCTGGCCCAAAGAAGTAATCTCCCAAGGAGCCGAAGACGCTCTGGTTATCATTATGGGTCTGGTCGGAATCAGATGATCCTTGAAGAATTACAGACTGGTTGAAAGGGTTGGTCAAAATCGTGCGCTCCCTTTCCCTTTCACTCTCTGAATTATCAGATTCAGATGCAGTTATTGCATGAATGCTTTGAAACAATCGAAGGATAGCTTCTGAGCTCCTTCTCCTTCTTTGAATAACTGCTTCAGAGTCCCTTTCCAGTTGTGATCCTCCTTGTTCTTCTTCTTCCTCTTCTTCACTTCGGTATCTCCGTCGTCGCCGATGGCTGCCCAGCATTCCCAGTAAAACGGGTGCCCATAGAGAGAGTGCTCTATCAGCCAGATCACTTTCGTCTTCTCTCCTGCCATCCATTTCTTCCACAAAACCACTTTCACAAAATGGGCATTTGATCTCAGTTTCCATAACTGGATTCACCATCTGTGAGCAAATGTAACACCAGTAACTGGAAACCAGAGCTTCACCCATCTCTCAACCTGAACCAATTTCAACAGCTAAGTAAAAAAAAACCCCAAAAAAATTCACCTCAGAAAACAGGAATCACCCGGGATATTGCAAATTTCACAACCCATTCAGAGAACTTCCAAGAGAAAGAGGAAAAAAAAAAGCAGATCATCTTATCTTCTCTAATTTAATTTACAGGAATCAGAGACCAAAAAAAAATCAGGTTTCCAAGATTTAACAACCCAACAAAGCCAAGCATTACCTAAAAGAGAATTATGTCCACAATGCTCAGAAATTTAAATTAAAAAAAAAAAAAAAAAAAAAAGAGATAACCCACAATTGAGAATTAGACCTTTTCCAATTTTCAGTAACTGAAAGAGTATATTCCTGCAACTTCACAATCCAACAGAAAGAAATCTCCTCACTAGGAAATCCCTTCCCATCATACACAGAAACTCAGCTTCAAAAAGAAGAGCCATGCTACTTGTCCCGGATTTCATGTCCCGGGACAAGCACGACTCCATAGGGTGGGGTATCTTGGTCATTTTTGAAAATGACCAAAATACCCCTCCCTATGGAGTCGTGCTTGTCCCGGGACATGAAATCCGGGACAAGTAGACTTTCTGCAAAAAGAAATGTCAAGTCAGCTCCAATTACCAACTACACCACTTTCTGCTTTGTTAGCAATTAAAAGAAG
The DNA here is from genome assembly GCA_028538565.1 of Umbellularia californica. NCBI lineage: Eukaryota > Viridiplantae > Streptophyta > Magnoliopsida > Laurales > Lauraceae > Umbellularia > Umbellularia californica. The sequence goes on from JAPQWN010000001.1 coordinate 89,026,009, forward strand.
GATCTGATCCAATTTTCATAAAATCCAAAGAACCCCCCAGAATTCTCCCAACAGTCAGAACTCAAAAGTCCCCTCAAAACGAAAATTTTATCCACCATGAGTACATATTCAAACAGACATAACCCACAATAGAGAAGTCAAGATTCTCTCGAATAACCTGCTATTTCCAACTGAAAGATGCAAGATTCTTCAATCAGAAACAAAACCCAGAAGAAAAAAACCCCAATCAAAACAAGCAACAAGAAAACAAAATGAGATGGACACTGAAGAAAACCACAGGCATCTTAAAAGAAATTGCTACGCAAGAAAAGATAAATAGTGGGGATTTAGATTTACCACGGATTTCCAGCAAAGAAGAATCTTGAAGGAGAAAGAAAACGATTTCACTATTGTTCACTATTGTTTTCCTTGAGAGTACTAAATGGATCATATATTGGACATGCAATCCCGATTTGCTTTGAAGGAGATGAAAGAGAGATTGTACCTTCAGAAGTGGGGATTTCAGTTGGGTTTGATGGATTCTGATTTCTGCGGTTTTGGGTGGAAAGAAAGGAAGTTGCAGAGAAACAACGAATGCGTCTTCTCTCTCCCTCACTCGGACAGTCAGACTCCTTGTAATTATGGTTGCATTTCTTTGTCTTGTGGGGAGAGAAGGGCCCCACCACAACCAGTCAATCTGTATTTTATTTTAGTTTTTAAAATGACCATGAATTACAAGATGGAAAGGACCCTATGCCTTCTAAGTTTTGGGCATGGATCATAATATTCTTACTGCCATTCTAATGGGTCCAAAATCATCACCATCATCATCATCATTGTGATTGTCATCTATCAGACCTTATCCTATGTCTGTGAGCTCCATTTCTAGCTATGTTCTTAGTAACTATAAATTTTGTTTTTCCCACCCCTTTCTACAGGTCAACTCAAGTGCAAAAATTAATTTTGAGGTTTTTTGATAGACTGCTAAGGTTTTTGAGATTTGTAAATAGACCTATGGTTTTCATATTTGTAAATAGGCCTTGCCTAGTTATTTTAATATCTTCCCTATCTCCAAAATTAGTATCCCTAATGAAAATGGACACTCACCACAAGGTTTGTGTTGAAATTCTATAAAAATGACAACTTTAACCCTCAAATCAATTAAACAAAAATATAAATATGTTATTATTTATTTATTTATAATAAATATCATTATTTTATCCCAAGTCCCAATAGTCTCTAATGCACAAGAAGCCCAATCCTGTATTTTAAAACTTTCATCAATCAAATAGTTAGTCGTGCGCAGATTAGATCAATTATAACCAATTATAAGTACAAGTGTTAATTGTCATTGTGCTTGATTTGGATTTAATAAAATTGACCATGTAATTATAAAAATGGATTTATGGAGAGTTATTCTCTCCCACTAAATGTATTTGTTAATGGTACAAGCTTTAGAGAAAAAATAATTCCAACCCTGAGAAAGAGATGGGCAAAAGTGTCATTTCACTCCAAAAACTTATGGTAGTTGGACGGTTATTAAAATGAAAAAGAAGTGGCCTATTTACAAATACTAAAACCATTAGGGTCCATTTACAAATTCCATAGACCTTAGGGGGTAAATAAAAAAAAAAAAAAATTCTTTCATCTATTGTTATTATTAGCAATAAGCAAGTTGATCAGCATCCAACATCCCAGTGGATCCAGGCAGACTACTGGTAGGATTTTATGTAATGTGCTAAGAAAATGAACAGAGGTTTGAAGGGTCCATAGTCCATACACATGACCCAAAATGAGAGTGGCCCACAAGTCATATAGGTTGGCTCTGACCATTCATCCGCTTTACTTGATTGTTTACGCAAGCAACCTGATGAGCAGAACCATATATCGTTTGGCCACCGGATAAGTGGACCTACCCAGTTTTGGACCACCAAGCACACAATATGACTTGCTTAGGCCAATGGACGACAACCTTGGAATCTGTGGGACACATGTACACACATGGGCTTTGCGAGTAGCTTATCTGACCTGCATTCATTCTGCTGATTTGTGACAATAGAGTATACACATTCATATGCATCAGTAAAATATCTTTCTGATGATGATCCAGATTAAGAAATTCAGCTACCAACTACACATCAATGTAATGTCCTCTGGATCCAACTGAAGTTAAAAGTGCATTGTGGCAAAGTGGGTGTAACCAGCAGTGCTCCCTTACAAATACGGGAGGCTTCTTGTAGCACAAACATAATTCTAAAGCTGAAATCAAATGTGAATCATGACCAGGACCATGTAATGGTTGGGACCAAAATGCAGAACCCATTGTTTAAAGGTAACAGCAGCACTCACTTTCACAAAGCAATTTCATTCAAGAAAATGCATGGTATATGGTTTACCGATCCTCAAAAATAACCCACATCGTTTCTTGCTTCTTCTCTCCAGCATTAGTTGAACCTCTACAAAACCCTAAAATAAAATTTTGCAAAAACAAGGCATTTTAGGCTTTTGTGTTTGACATTGTTTCCGCATCGGTTTCTCAGTCCACCTATGATGACCATCCTGAAAGAAGAACAAAAGAAAAAAAAGAAAAAGAGCCGTGGTTCTCTGTGTCGGAATACTTCTGCAAGAAGGAAAAAACGGAAAAAATGGCTCCAAGATATGGATCTGTACTCAAAAGAACTGGATCTGTACAAATACTGCCTCTGTACATTGCATGGCCCAAATTGATAAAAAAGGATGAAGGGCAACATGAAGTTGATGCAGCAATTCAACACTTAATAGCCTCCAAATCAAATGCTCTGATGTTTGCTTGCTTCCTCATTAACCTCCTGCATCAGAAGTGGGAAATATATATTAACACTATAAAAAGAAGTAACCTATGCAACCTTAATTGCTACCTCTATTCAATACTTTGGGACTTAAAATAAAACAAAATTTGTCCTAGTGTATTAGAAAAAAGGAAAAAGATAACAAGAAAGATGGTGCTGAGTAATGTTTTTTAAGGTTTAAGAACTTTAAAACTTCCATTTATACTTTAATGAGGCCCTAGTCCAAAAAAAAAAAAAACCCCAAAATGTAATCAAGACTTTACTGCGTTTCCAATTTAAAGAATATTCAGTTGTAATTTCATTTCCTCTCTTTTCCCTCTTCCTTTAATATGTTTTAGTGTGCGCACGCAAGTGCATGTGTGCGTGCGTGCATGTGTGTTGTGTGTTGTGTGTGTGTGTGAGAGAGAGAGAGAGAGAGAGAGAGAGAGAGAGAGGAGGGAGTTGATTTTTCAAGTGCATAAATGCAGTTCTTTAACACTTTCTTATCCTAACGTGTTTTTTTTTTTTTTTCAAAATTTGAAAGATTTTATTGAATAATCGTTACATGTTCGATAAAGCTCTCTGAGCCTCCAATCTTTTACACGGTTTCATCCCAGAAGACCATAACATTATGATACTCTTATAAAAGGCACTTCAAAAGGATCCTTTTCAAGCTCGAGAGGTCTTCGCGAAGGGGACCCCCCTGTTGCCATCCCAATTCACAATTGTTGCCAAGGGTCTGAGTAAACTATTTCAAAAAGCTAGTAACACAAGAATCGCCCAAAGTTTCCAAATCAGGATCGCTATTTCCCACCATCACTTTAGAGATGACACCATGGTATTTTTGCAACACCATTCTATGGTAGGTGCATCACTAATCCCTATTGAGATGCTTTAAAGGAATGTCAGGAATACGGGTGATAGTATCAAAAAGTGCAGTGGCAGGTGTAGCATCGGAGTCTGTGCTTGTCATTTATAGCATTCTCTAATGAATGCCATATGGTACATGGCCTACCCTTTGGGGCCACCCAAGAGCCCCATCAACGTGGGATCCAATTGTTGAGAAGACTCATAATTCAAGTCCAAATTAGCATCATGGAAGAACCCATGTTTGTCGTTGGTAGTTAGGTCACTCTCACTGACTCTACTCTTGCCAATCTACCAATTTACTACTATTTTCTTGTTCAAAATTCTGGCCAAAGAGGCTAACATGCTCAAGAGATGATGCAGGAGGTCAACCCGCCAATGGATCTGGCCCTTCTATCTTAACCAAGCCTTTGGCCCCAACCCATTCATTTTATGTTATTTTTATGTTATATAGAGCTTTTACTTATGTTTTAAGTTGTTTTAGTATGATGTTTTAATCTTGGTCATCAATGTGTTTGGATGGTCCAGATTAGTCCTAGGGTTATTTCTTTTCCTATATAATGATGTAAAGCCCCTTTGGCTAAGTAATGGTTAATGATTAATGAAATGGAGTTTTCTTCAAGCTCTCCTCTTCGAGATCTCTAATGCCTCCTGCTTTGGAGCTTGGTGAGAGCCCAAGTTACTAACGCCTCCAGATCGGAGTTCGGTGAGATCCTAATTTTTCCCCTATCTCTCCATCCTCTACTTTGCTTGCCTTGCAAATCTACCTCCGTTGTCCGCATCAATTGGTATCAGAGCAGCAAATCGATGCACCCGAAATAAAAAATTAGCACAAAGTTCCTTCGATCAGAACCAATAAGGTAATCCATACCCTTTTCCTTCATTCCAATCTACTCATAATCATCGATAGATCCCTCATCACCATCTTATCCCTGCACCTAGCCGAACAACCCTGTCGAACCTTCCTAAGCATAAACCCTCAAGGCCAAACCACGACCATGTCGACAAAACCAGCACCATCTTATGACCCATCTCATGAAACATCATGGTAAAAGATGAGGTAAAGTATGGTAACATGAAGTGTGTGGTGAAGTAAAGTAGGGGAGAGAGAGAGTTGTAAAGTAGTTTCCCTTTGTATTGACTTTACTTTACTACATTTTACATAGTTTTATGTGATAAAGAAAAGTGTCTTATGATAAAAAAAAAAATTTGTAGTTGAAATTAACTTTACCACACTACTTTTTCATCCAGACATGGTAAATTACATATAAATTAAGTATTTAATAAAAAAATATTCTAATAATGAACTTTACTACGATCAATAACATTAACTTCTTGTTATTTTGAATTTTTTTAATATATATTAAAATCATAGTACCTTCCAAACAACTCAATTTAAAATCTTCGCCAAACAGTAAAAATATTATAATATTTTAATATTACGCTATTCTATTATATACTATTTTATTCTTGCAATATTTAAATCTGTAAATATTGTATTCTGTAAACATCCAAACGGGCCCTAACTAACTGAAAATGAAGATAGTCTAATAGATGGGAGAACAAATTAGCAGAAATCTTAACAGTACATTCAATTCTTAAATATGAGGAATGATTCAAAGCAAGCATCCCACACCCTAATACGGCGTATACTGCCTCATTGGGGCCCAGCTGCATGCACAGTGGATCGGTTGATAGGAAGGGTCACCATGGATTACATGTGGCTCAAAAAATACACTATTAGAATTATAGCTATATCTTCAACTTAGACACAACAATCCTGTCCAACTGGCCATTTTGCAAGCCCTTGATCTGATAGCTATAACCTATTATCACAACAATCAGAATATTTTCATGCAACACATAATACATCATGGACTACTCCCATCCAACAGTCATGCATGCAGGTTGTCCCCAAACTTCTCTCTACATCATATTGGGGGCAGGTGGCTTCCAATGGGCCATTCCTGTAATAAATGTTACGAGTAGAAGAAAATCAAAGTTAATGGAAAAAGATACATTGCTTGTACTCACATTAGTAAACTGAAAAGATCTGCTAATGCCTGACTTCAGTTGTGAGGCTTCAGCAGCAGATGTAGACCCACCATCATCACCAGTACTTTGTCTGTCAGCCTGCAGATAACAACCACATATAAGAACTAGACATGTACATTATTATGAAAACAAAAAAAAATGAGTACCTTCAGTAAAACAAATAAACACAGAAATATCTTCAAAATGAAATATGATCCATCAAGATCATCATCATTGATTTATCCCACATATCAAGGGCTGACTTTGTGAGTTTTACTTTTCCAGTCATCCTAACATTTGGCTATGTTCTATCACAACTAGAATCTAGCACATAACTTCTTTTCCAACTGCTTCACTCTGAATCTTTAATGTTCACCCTCCCTTCTCCTTGTCCCTTAACACTTCAAATTTTCTTCATAAAAGGGCTGTTTCACGTCTACTATATATATGTCCAAAGAATCTCAAACGGCATTCCTTGATTCCTATTCTATTGGAGCCAAAATAAAATCTGGTCGGATGACATTTGGTATCTACAAGGTGTCAACACATACAATACAATATAATATTTCCTTTTGCATCAACATCAATAAAATGCCAAACAACAGTTCCAGCCACCATGGATAGAATTAATGCCAATCAATGTAGTAACTTTCAAACCTTTGAAGTACAAATAGCTGATTTTTTTAGAATGATGCTTTGTCTTGCCGTTACCCTCTATTTTCATCCTCATGCGGGACATCTTTTCACACCTTTCTGCAGACCAATTTTGGGATATCTTTGACTTTTACCCATTCATGTAGTTTGTATACAGAATAAATGTTTCCATAATAGCATATTCTTATTCCTCTCTGATGCAGGCCAGACTACTGGGTCCCTGAAGATGTATTCCAGAAAGCCCAAAGCCCACAAGGCCCAGCAGTGAGAATTCCCAAGATCTCCAACGACGTCTCAGTTTCCTGTTTTGGAGACTTTCTTATTTTGCTAGATTTGATTTTATTAGATTTCTTAATTTTAGTATTAGCTAATAGTTAGGGATAATTGTTAGAAAGTCTATCTTAGAGTTGATTCCTAAATTAATTGGTTTGGAATCTTTATAAGGATTGTTATGCTTCTCAATCAATACATAGAAATTGAATGAAAATTGAGTTTGAAATGGAATGAAATTGATTTTTCTCTCCATCGTGAGTTGCTTCTTGTCTGTGGTGTGAGACCTGGACCATCCTACCCTAAGCAATTGGCTTGGACATTAGCCCGTTGGCTATTCTCCTCTTCCCTACGCTATGTCACTCTCCTTACTCAACTTCTTTCGAAAAGCATTATTGCTCATCTCCTATTTCTTCACTTTTGTCTTGTGGCATCAAAACACTGGCACTATTTTTTTTTAAATAGCAACTTGTATTAATCAAAATCTTGGCAGTACAAAAGAAATATACTAGAAAGCAATGCAAAATACCAAAACGAAAGGAAAACACCGTCCAAAAACAAGAAAACACAAAGGAGAGGGGCAGGGAACAAAAACCTCTCCGACGCCTAAAGGCCTCAACTCTAAATCCAAGGTACCCCAAAAAGTTAAAAAGTCACCTCTCCAGTTACGTAAGATTACATCAATAGACATTCCCCAAAATTCTGGGAGGAACGAAACCCAAGCAGCATGAAATTTTGATCTGTTGAAGACAGCATGAAATTTTGCAGTGGCACTAAATTTCCCATATATTTTTTACTAATCTTGGTGTGTATTTGTATCAGAGCACACAGGTTCACTCTCGGTCATGGTAAACTCTGGGTCACTTGATGACCATGATTCCATAGTCATTGTTCCCAATCATAATATTGTGGTCCTCCGAGCACATTTATAGTCTTGGCAACTTTTTCCTCATAATAATTTAGCTAGTTCTCTACTGACAATTTTTGGCTGGTGCAAATTTATGGCAAGCACTATTCAAAATGACCAAAAAAGGTATAGCATATTATTGACCACAAGTCATTCTGATGAAACAAATAGTAGGTGCCTCTTCCTAGAAAGGATGAGTCAGCATGTAGCCCTACTAGAGCTTGATAAATGGAACTAACTCTCTCATGATAATGGGAAAAATTCATCAAATTTATCATATGAGCTTCTAAGAGCCTGCACAATACGCACATCCACTGTAATTGCCTCAAGACCCTCAACTATCCACCTCCATGTGGGTTCAATTAAGCCTGAATCAGTACTACTTTGTACCTACTTATAGTAGCCCATCATCAAGTGAGGAAATCAATCTACAAGCACAACCAATTTGGCTTATCTAATCAAAGGCTTATCTTCCTCCACCTAAATGTGTTGCTTCTACTAGTCAGCCTCCATATCTTACGATGAAAAGGTCTAATTGTCTTACTAGTCACTTCACTCCTACAAGAATTCTTGAGGCAAAATCTGGTAAAATATAAAGCAGATATTACATCATTAGCAACACCAACTTAGCCTTCGTAACATTAGGTCAGCATAAATCCCAACTAAAAGCTAGGGTGCAAGGAAGAGAGGTTTCTATGATTGTGTGTGTTTGTGCATGAATGGGTGGCAACTAGGGAAGAGAAGTTCTGGACATAAACAAGGTGATGGCACTCTCAAAGGAATTACTAATATCCAACAAAAGAAACAGCCCTCAAAGCAGACAATATAGCGGTCTCTTTACTCTTATACATACCAAGGTGATGTTCATCATTTATTTTGAAGATATTATAAAAAAAAATCATTTTATTTTGAAGATTGAAAACATATATATTCAATTGAAGAGGTGGTTTGGCTACTCTATTTTTCAAGTTTTATTTCAGTAGGGCTACACCATTCAGTCATTCGCTAGACCTGCCAACATGCATTTTTTAATGATGACTTCCAATCTCTTTTTTTCGGTGTGTGTGTGTGCGGACGGACATGGCGGTTTGGAATGAAGATCCTGTAGTAGCGTCAAAAACAGTCCCTTTCTTGGACAGCTATGCGATTTTTTTTTTTTGGCTATTACATGGGAGGGAATGGTAAACTATCCTAATCTATAGCCCAGGGGTCATCCCTGGGGTGCCATGCATTACTTGCACTCTACACAACGCTCATACGCTGCCACAAGATCTTCTGCCTTCGTGCTCCACCTGAGTACGCTCAAACCTTCCTCGGCCAGTGCCACGGTTGATCCTTGGCACTGTGGGTGGGTGAAATGAAACGCCCACGACCACTTGGGCTATCTCTCATTCTCGCAATTATTTACAATTTATTGGGCCCATTCCCAAACCGATTTTACCCATAATCCCAACCAGAACAGGTACCAGACCTGTCAGTGTTTAAATAGGTCCAAACTGGCCTATTAACTTAGCCCAACAGCCCACATAGGGCTGCCAACTCCCATATTATTGTACACTTGTACGAATATTGACACTATCATGAGTTCAAGAGTACAGCTGAACATGCTGGTAAATTGAAAAAAAATTAAAGAAAAAAAAAAAAAAAACATAGTCTGTCATTAAAAGCAATCAATAAGAAATTTATTTATAAAGTAAACTTTTCATGTTTATTTTAAGTATACAAGAAAAGTAACTCTTGAGGGTGAGGGTTTTTGCTGGTTGTGCTCTAGTTTGGTTGGGCTTGGCTCCCATGGGGGTGGAGGTTTTTTGCTCGTTGGTAGTTGCAAGGAAGGTATCGACAGCTGATAATTTGTAAAGAAGGGGTTGACATTAGAAAGCATCTCGGATATTTGTGTGATGTGTGATAGGAAAGGAGTTTGTTGATCATCTCTTCCTTCATTGTGAAGTCGCTTCCCAAATGTGGTATCATTTTCTTAGTAGGTGTAGCCTATGATGCCCAGATACGACATGGATACAGCTAGGATACGCCATAGACACAGCAAGGACACGGATTTTACACATAAAAAGTGAAGTATCGGATACGATACGACAAGATACGTTGCCCATTTCGAAGTATCCATGCATCATAGGGCGTAGCATGACTTCGTGTTTCCTGTGTCCTATCTCAGAGTTAGTTTAGTATTGAAATATGGGAATTTTTCATGGATGCGGGCTTCTTCTTTGGAGGATCATTCCTTTCACGATCCTTTGTTCTATTTGGAGGGAAAGAAATGAGAGGATTCTTAAAGGTTCTTCATCTTCAGTTGCCAAGAATATTTTGGATGTTAGTCTTAGAAATGTGAGATGGTGATGCAGCAGCAATAATATGTCATGGCAACAAGAATCGTGGGCCACATGTGTGACCCATGAAATCCTGATTTTTAATTGTTATTAGTTTTATTTTTAACAAAGAGTGTAATTAGAATTAGGTTTCTAATTTAGATAGGATTATTATTTGGTTTCCTAGTTTGATTAGGAAAGTTTTCTGAGAGCTTTAGTTTCTATTATTATAAATTTGGCATTGTAGAGATTAATAATCTCAGTGATTTTTTAGTTAATAAAATTTCCTTGCGTGGGTTTATCGTGGAGATTGTCTTCATCGTGATTGTTCCAAGTGGGAACCCTAATTGTGCCCTAGCACTCTACCAATTGATGCAATCCTAGGGTTAGGATGCAAGTGCCAGGGCACAATTAAGGTTCCCACTTGGAACAATCACGATGAAGACAATCTCCACGATAAACCCACGTAGGGAAATTTTATTAACTCAAAAATCACTGAGATCATTAATCTCTACAATGCCATATTTATAATAAAAGAAACTAAAGCTCTAAGAAAACTTTCATAATCAAACTACGAAACCAAATAATAATCTATCTAAATTAGAAACATAATTCTAATTACACTCTTTGCTAAAAATAAAACTAATAACAATTAAAAATCAGGATTTCATGGGTCCCACATGTGGCCCACGATTCTTGTTGCCATGACATATTATTACTGCTGCATCAAATGGATTCTGGTTAGAAAAGAATTTGATAGGTTCAACATGACCGACATTCTTTCTAATTGGGAGGCATGTATGTCTTATGGGAGGAAGTAGGAAAGGAGAGGTTCTTTGGACTCCTCGTCACCTCCACCAGATGGAGATTATAATTTAATGTGGCCGAAGCTTTGAGGTGAAAGCCAAGGCCAGCAGGTATTGGAGGTGTGCTTCATAACTCCCAAGGTGAGATCCTGCTTATGTTTTCTGTGAATGTGGGACTTAAGAAGCCCAATGAGGCAGAGTGATGGCGGTTTCGGAAGCTCTTCAGTTGTTGTTGTGCTCTTATCAAACCAAGTTGATGTGAAAAGTGACTCGGCTAACACAGTGAAGTGGGCTTCTCATTTTGCCTCTAGGCCTTAGAGATTTTAGTTCCTAATGAAATCAAGTTGTCTTCTCAGTTAAATGTGTTTTTTGTCATGTTATAAGATCGGCAAATTCTATGGCAGATGGTCTTGCTAAGAAAGGGGTAGATAGAGTCTCCGATGGGGGTGGGGGCACATTATGTAATTGTTGTTTGTGGGTACGAGTTCTTATACCCCTTTTTAAATTTCGTTCTTGCTTTATATATATATATATATATATATATATATATATGCTCCTGTGAGAGTATCTCTCACCTTACTATGAGAGAGAAAGGTGGGGCCCACACATTCATATCCAATGCCAACAACTTAAATGTGAGGGCCCCCACCGTATCTCTCATAGTAAGGTGAGAGATATCTCTCATAAGAGCATCTCCCATATATATATATATATATATATATATAAACTTCGGAAACAAAGAAAGATGTTCAAGTAAGCATAAGCATACAAGCATAACAAATCATGTACAAAGGGAAAATAAATACCGCATAAGCACGTCCATTGTCTTCAACATCTTCAAAAAGAGACGAGTAATATGCTGGATCATAGATAGCACCTCCTAAAAAGTCATCAGGAACGGAGTGCTGTTTATCTATGCCAAGACATGAGGGATTCAAAAAACTGTTTCTTAAGTCAAAATCTGCATCTCTGCTGGTACTTTCAACAGATGAAGCCCCCAATCTGTACATCTGAATCCATAAAAATGAGGACAGAAACCTCATTGAAGACCCAATAATTTGCATACAAAGAGTGAGCCTCAATGAGAAGACGAAAAAGGGTCCGTACTTCTTAGAGGAAATATTCCTGTTAAACAAGGAAATGATCAATATTTGTGCTTTCATTTATAGAGGAAAACGCATTCATAATTTGATACAAATATGAGAGAATACCGGAACAGAAGTATCAGTTCCAGAAAATAAATAATTAGGGTGCTGAATAAACAAATCATGAAATGATGGAGATGTCAAAGAATAAAATTGGTTAAAACTCGCCACTCGCCACTACATCATTATGGAACAAATTCAAATATTTTTTTTTGGCATTTTAGATGAAATCATTTCAGGATTTTTACTATAAACACCTGAAAATCTCAGTATTTCATGCTGTCCATTTAATTTCTTCTTGACAGTTGACAGAGCATAATTGTCAATTTCAGTTCGGTCCTGCCAAAATCGTCGAATAATTTCAGTTCAAATCAGTGGCTAACCGAACACCACCTCTAAAAAAATCAGTCCAGATGTTGGTCCATTTCAGTGGATGTTGGCTCATTTCAATCCATTTTGACAATATTGAAATACAGTTATAAACTGCATGTCATGTTATGCGTTGAGATTTGATAATGCATTGTCTAATTTCACAGTCGTGTACACAGGTTATGTGTTGAGATTTGATAATGCATTGTCTAATTTCACAGTTGTGTACACAGCTTACAACATATTCATTAGGCATATATAAATAGCATATTTCCATTTTTGTCAAAATCCTACAATTAGTATCCTGAATCTTCCGATTCCTATCAAATCCTAAGGAAAACGATTGCATCTATGGAACGAATCCCATTTACAACTGAATATCAAGATTCGTGTGTGAATCTTACGATTCAAAAGCAATTCGACTAAGCGAGAATAGTAGCAGCCAAGAGGTTAATATTAATTATCTTTTAGTTTTTTCTGTCTTTCTTTCTTATTTATAACATTTCTGTTTTTTATAGGTTATTTTGTGATCAATGAAACCTCTGAAGAATTTTTGCAATTTTGGGGAGACCTTAGAGATGAATATAAAGAACAAGCATTCGTCTAAAGTGTTCAGCTATACATATGAGGTTTTGTCCTACATTCATTTTTTCAAAATTGTTTCCAGTTTGTTCTTCATGAACACTTTTTAAACTTCAGAAGACATCCTAACATGTAATATTTATATTTGGAATTTCATTTCTATTTTTTGTTTTAAAGAGAACAAAGAAAATAACTAATGCAACTTATTTATTTTTCCTAGTACCAACTAATATCTTAAACATATTTAACTATTTGCACATATCATTTATGATATATTAATAGTGAATGATGGGACGATATCCTCCTGTGCTCCTATGCTCCACAGTCCATTTGGATCATTATCGGTTGTCACAAGGGACCTGGTGAAATTCAGTATCGGTTGTCACAAGGGACCTGGTGAAATTCAGAAAAGGAGGGGGGGGGGGGGGGGGGGGGTTGGGGTGTCCCGCCTTTTGGGGCAGTCTGAATGAGCACTATGTGCAGGAGAAAATTTCTCGTCGATGATGTTCTTCATGTGATTGTGTCATAGTTTTATTTGCCATTGTATTTATGCTACTATGAATGTGAAAAATGGATTGATATAAATAAATATCATTTATGTCCTTTTTATTTCTTTTTTATTTTTATAAGAAAAATGAAAAAATCCTACGATTTACGATAAGATTCAAAGCATCCCCTCAAACAATTTGAAATACAATTTCGATTTTCAAATAATGCATATTGCATTATTTAGTAGAATAAATTAAATGTATATAACCTATATATTACTTTTAAATATTAATATCTTTTCATATTTTTCTACATATATTATTTTTACATTTTTCCAAAATGTAACTATGAGATGTATTGCCAAATTTCCAAATCAGCTGAAACATTTGTAGTTTGGACCCAAACCGAAACAGGGTTTGAATCGAAATTGACATTAGTTCCAGATTCAAGAAAAGATGAATTAAAGATATTCTGTAATGGATGTTCAAATATCTCTTCCTTGTCAGCCACAAACTGGTGGAAGGTTGGCCCTATGATCCTTCTGGTGTGGAAGGAAAGATTTTGCAACAAATGTAGTAAATAAAAATATTTTAGAGCCTTTAGAAACAAAAGACACTGGAATTATGGATGTTGTGCCCAACCCCCCCCCCCCCTATTTCAGACTTCCGCTTATGTCAAAAGGCTATGTTATTACTTTGATTAAACTTAAAGCATCTTTAAGGGCTTATTTTTTTTTTTGCTAGAATTTTTCACAGGAATTCCAACTGTCTATGTTTTCTGAGATTCTTGTTAGGAATTCTTTGTTTCATAAGTGGAATTTTGTGAATCTAGGTATTCCAACATTTTCAAATGCCCAAAATCAAGTTCTCTAGATTCCAACAAGCATTTGGGATTTTAAGAATCCGGGTATTCTGGTGACTTCGCAATGGAACTTTGGCATCTACAACTGTCATTTAAGACAACAGCTCCACATGCAACTATTGCATTTTACGACTACATCGGACCAGAAATGGACGTCTTCATATTAAATGGGAGTAGAATCCCTATCTTGGAAAATATAAATTTGCAATTCAACATTTTGTTATGGGAATTCCACGTGCCACAATTCTTCACTAAGAAGGGATTACGTTCTCCAATTGGCCTACCTAATTGAAAGGAATGATGATAAGGTCATAAGGTCAAGTCAATTGCAATGAAGCAGTGAATAATCGCAAGGTCAAGTCGATTGCAATGAAGCTCAAAGGAATGGCTTTCCACAGGTGGGGATAAGTCTAGGCAACTGGAGAAATAAAGGGAAAGTCTAAGGTACACACATTGGGGAAGATTAAGTCTTGCACAAAAAAGGCTTTCCACCACGGCTTGCCACCACCTTCCGACAATACCATTGAATAGGGTAAAGTGGGAGAACATAACTTAAGAAGTTGATCCTAAGCAGTAGGGTTTCTGAACAATGAAGATGATTAGGTGGTTCCTTTATCTAGACAAATGGTGGCATAATTTAGCACATATTGTAAACTAGGTAGAGAGAATATCTCATTTTCACACAAATAAAGTGTGGGAGTGAGAGAGTTACTTTTTTTAATTTTTTGAAAAGATAGAGAGTTACAATTTGTTCATCGTAAACTAAGAGATTTTGTGATCTTAGCTTGGTTGCAGTTTTTTAGCAAAGCCCAAAAGGGATAATGCCCTATTGAAATATTGATGACGGATGATGATGATGATGGACGCTTGCCTACCCTCCATCAAATACTGTCTCTTTTACTATAAAGGCCAACTACCAATGAGCTTTTCCCCCAGATTTATCCCGATCCACTGAATTTGCCGAACCCCTCCAATTAGAAGACCTCCCAAAACTACTATGTAGACAATTAACACTACAACTTCAAGTAGCCCTACAAAATATTAAAGATGTATACTTTCATAACTCACTTGTATGTAAAACTGTAGAAATGCCACTTAAATATAAGAACCAAAGTTTAAGTTGAGGCCATTTACAACTAGAATTTATTTGCATGTCTACCAAGTACACAAGTACTGGAGTCGGCAATATTTCAGGAATTGTAACATCTTTGTTGCGCAACGAGAAACATGATAAACGAAAGCATTCAAATATGCAATTAAATATAGAAGAAATAGTAATGCATGTTATTCATTTGACTACAAACTCTCTCTAATTTTAGGGAGGGTATAGAGGATTGCGCACCATATTGCATTAGAGAACAGAATAAACCATGCAACATCAAGCAAGACCGTGCAACCAAGAAGAACAGCATAGGTCCGACCAAGGATTTGGCTGCTACTCTCTATTGCAATAAGCGCAAACAGTGAAACCACCAAATTGATGACTAACACACCATTATACTGTGCTCCGAGAGATCCAACCAAACTGCAGCCAATCTACAAAAATGCAACTTTTTCAACATGTATACATATATAAGGCTGCTAAGCATACACCAACAAACTCGAAATTTACCAGAAGAATAAAATTTAATGTGCACATAGATGTACATGCTATTTATTACACTTATGACACATTTACACCATCTATTGTGACAGAGAGATTATTGTCCTATATGTGAGTGTACCCTTCATACTCTGGCCCTTTTAAGAAACATTAATATGTATCTTGTGGTGGGAGTCCTTCCTGCAAATGCCTCTGTTTTTTACTCAGTTTATAAGTTTAAGAAAACAATGTCACAAACTTATGACATATGCTGACAGCACCACCAGTAGTAAACAAGTTAGGTTTTTATTTATTTAATTATATTATCATGTTATTGTTTTTTACTTGGCTTATGAATCAAAGAGAAGCCCTAAAAAAGATTATATCTTGTAGCTTACATGACCACAAAATGACCCCATTCCCCTGGTCAGGGCATGTGCATGGGTGATCAAAACCATACAAATGATAGATCCCTATATATATATATACCTCTCTTCCAACAGAAAGAAAACAAAAACATATTCATCTGATCAACATTGATGTAGACCATCCTAGCAATTTATAATATTACAATGCAAAAATCCTAGACACTATAATGGATACAATGCTTCTTTTCTTTTCTTTTTTTTTTTTAAAGGTAAAAAAGATAATATTCTAAATACTTTACAAAGTGAGAAAATACAATCCTAATGAATAATTCATGTTCTTGCATGCTTTGGATATGTATCTATTCTTTTCACCAAGAAATGCAAATACATACATACAGCCAACCCCCAAAACCTCCAATTTTATTACAAAGGGAAAAAAATAACTGAAAAAAGAAGAAAAAGAAAAGAAACCCACCAAATGCAAAAGCAAAACAACCTAATATACTTAATTTGGGTGCATAAAACAAATTTACAATATGAATAAGTGATAGAAATCAAAATGCAAAATGTATTGGATGACTTGATGCATCCTAAATCCATGAAATCTTACATTACATATACAAGAAAAACCGCATCGAATTTTAGGTGCTTGGACTTTGGAGTGAGTTTGAATCCATAGAACATAAGGAGAAAAGAAAAGAAAAAAAAGTGAAAGAAAAAGAACATTAATCTCAGATCAGTATTGAAATTCATTGTAATTCAAACAAGTGAAATCTCAATCACAATGGAGCTTCAAACTTATCAAGAAACTTAATAGAATCTCAAATTTATGACATGCAAAGGGAAGATCAAAAAGAATTTCAGGCTCTTCAAATGAAAATGAATCCAAAGAATTCAAAAAAACAAACAAAAAGAATGAAAGATTTAGTTTTTTTTCTTCTTAAGAAAAGGAACGCTAATCTCAGATCGAAACCGAAACTAATTCAAATTCCAAACCACACCAGCGAAATCGCGCGCGAAATGGAACTCCAGAATCATCAAGAAGTGAAGAAGATAATCATCTCAACAGAATCCAAAGAATGCAAAGAAGAAGAAACTACAGATCGTTTCAGGCGCTTCAAATGAAATTGAAATGAGAGGAATCGCCAGCGCATGCAACAGAAAGAAATAACAAAGAAGATGAAAGAAAGAAACCCTAGGATCGAAGAGAATACGGACTTGGATGTAGATGAGGAAAACAGCAACGGCCTGGATCTTGTCGTAGTCTCGAAGCCACGATCTGATTGATTCAAAGCACGATGGCGAGAATGAACAACAGCGCATCCTAGATCGATCGCGAGAGATGGTGTGGAGAGAGAGGATTGTTTGGATTCATGAAAAATAGCTTTCTCGATTTGGTTGGGGGAAAGTAGGTTTCTTTTCCTTTTTCCTTGTTGTTTCGCTCGCTCTCGCTGGCTCGTTCGTTCGCAGTGTCGACTGCTACGTTGGAGGGAGAGGGGAAATGAAATTCCCTTTTTCCGCCAAGAGGAGAGGGAGTTACACTAAGTAATGTGAAAGTGGGAGGAGGAAAAGCAGTTTCATGGAATTCTATTATTTTCCAAGGGAAGGAGATCGATGTAAATAAGTAAGCACGGCCCACCACGACGGCCTACGGGGCTTTGTTTAATATATATTTCGAAGTGAAGGGGTTTTCGCGCGACCATGGAGCATGGAGTGTGGATGGGATCCAAATGTGGGGTGATAGGTGGGTTGTAAATGGGTATTTGATTATCTAAAAATTTTCATTAAAAAAAAAATCGGGTCCAAAACCTATTTGACGTTTCGATTTATAAAGGGTTTTGGGCCTGAAACTTAATTTAGATTTTGATTGATAAACGGGTACTGTTCGGAGTCCATCTAGGTTTTGACCCGTAGACCCAGGGCCCGACATGAGGGTTTTTTATGTTGCAAACTGTACCTCGAAATAAATTATGTTGGACAGTTTTTTGTATACTGCTGGAGGTGGGTAGATTTGATAAACTGTTATAAGTTGAATGGTTTACTTATTTTAAGAAAAAATACAAATTGAAAGGAAGTTATGACCAATTTTTGAATTAGATCCAGTTCACTATGTGGATCCAGTTCCAAAATCAGATATGGGTATTTCTATTGGAATCTGATCTGGAACCAACAAAATAGGTTCCGAGTTAAAATCAGATCTAAAATCAAAACCATTATTTAGAAACTGGTGAATCCAGGTCAAATACAGCTCCAACCCAAAATTGTTCCGTTTGCAACCCTAATGACAGAAAGCGAAGGTGGGACCCAGTGGTCCTAAAATGATATTTGATCCAATTTGCTATTTAAAATGTTTGTGGGCTTTCATGTTTATCACTAGCTTCCTTTTTATAGGGGGGTTTGGCAAAATTAATAAGGGCCTTGTAAAAGTAACATTTAATAGGCTGATTTTATGAATTATCGTATTTGAAAGAGGGAAGTTAGGGCTTCATTTTTTAGTAAGTTTTCTGACAAGAATTTGTTATATTGGGAATTTCTGAGAATGATATGGTAATCGTTCATGTCACTTTTTTCTAAAATTCTTGTAAACAAACAGACTATGGATTTTGGAGCATGTCTGTTGACATCATTTATAATAACTTCAACCGAAATCAGGAATAGTGCCATTTTACAAGGGACTAGTTGTTGAGGCGGTGGACCCCACTTGCATGCATCATGCAATTCTCATCCGGATGACGAGAAACGCTAGTGGTTACATCTATAAACCTTGGGGATTTTAAATATCTGCGGTGTGAAAGTATGGTCCAATCCTCAATCCCCGATCTCATGCTTTTCTTGTAGCAGTGTCCTTAGCCTCCACCATGAAGTTCACATGGTGATAATTCGGACCGTTCATCTTTAATGTCATTCCCTCAATTAATATATCTTCAAATTTTACTTCAATAGGAGTTCACACCATTAGATTGTGCACACTATTGACAAATGGAATTAAGCTATAAAATTTGAACATATGTAATTGGAGGGGATAGAATTAGAAAGAAACCATTCGAATTATCATCATATGGGCCCCACGGCAGACTTCAAGATATCTGTTAAAAGGAAAGCATGCAAAAGGGGATTTCGATTCCCAAAAGCAAAGATGGCCTGGCATGAAAGCTGGAGATTGAAAATCTTACAAGGTAGTAAGTCGTGTGGAACTCCTTAGTCATTAGCACTATTGTTATGGCGGGACCTAGTGAAATTCAGGAAGGTCTACCTTTGGGGATGGTTTGGATGCACGGTCCTATAAGAACACGTGCACAAGAGAAGATTTTCCTACGTTATATAACCAAATTCTAAAAACGTGTAGATATTTCGATCTAACCATCAAAGAGGCAAGGGCCATAAAAATAATTAAAAAAAAAAAAAAAAAAAACACCAATCCCCCTACCATTAGAGGCACTCACGAGGACATCGCTCCACCCATATAAGAAAAATTCTCAACAAATGATATACATCTTCGTACACTTACCTTCGTTGGTCACCTCCCATACTTTTACCTGGCACATGTCGATATAAGGGTTTGCATGTGCCCATAGGAATTAGTTCTTAGGAGTCATTTGTCTACACACATTTACATATGTAAATTGAGAATATGTGTAATATTTACCTATCAATCATGTTTGTGTACAATTATTTACACATATGATGTGTAAATGAGATGCGTAAATGGTGTAAAAATACTCATTTTCACAACAAATTTGAACACCTCTTGAGATGGGGAAATAAAGAATGCCAAAACTCATGGAACTTCAAAGAACACCTGTGGAGGTGGACGGTTTCTTGTTAAATATTTCCGTCAAAAGAGGTTTTGGATTCGAAACTGATCTCCAACTCATGAAGAGGCATCAAAACGATGAAACCCAGTAGTGAACAAGAACCTGCGTTACTTCCTGCAGTTCGTCTCCCACCCTTTCTGTGTCTCTTCCCTTGCTAAATCCAAAAAATTCTGTAATACCTACTTGGATTCAAGCCAAAAACTCTGCAAAACCTTCTCTTTTTTCTTATCTCTGCTTTCTTCCTTTTTCATGGTTTGTTTTTACATTTTGATTTTAACTGTCAATGTTTGGACGGAAATTTGTCTCGTGGGTTTGATCAAAGAAAATCTTAAAAGGGCAAAGGTTTTTTTTTTTTTTTTTTAGGATTTAAAAGATTTTTGAGATTTTAATCTGGGATGAAGTATTTCTAACAATCATTCTAACTTTTGATTCCACGGAAATCTCTCTCTCCGATCCTGCCCAGAGTCTCTCTCTGTTTCTCCATTTTGCTTCAAATTGCTATTTCCTAGCATCTCTCTCTTCCCAGCCTCTTGATGATGAAGGCAACAAGTGGGTTGCGTGATGGTTGGGCTAATCTGAAGGTGGGGAGCAGGTTGAGCTGAATTGATTTTCAATCGGGATCTATGATGGGTTACCGATGATGAAGATAACAGGTTAGCTAAGGATGGGTTAGATTCTCTTCTTTCTCTTCATTCAGCTCTCTCTTAGCTTATTGAGGAAGAAGGTGACAGATGGGGGGCGTAATGTGTTGATCTATGGATTGGGTGCTGATGATGAAAAGAGTAGGTTGGATGCTGATGGGTTAGGTTGATCCATAGACTATAGGTGGGGTTTGTAATGGGTTGGGTTGGGTGAAGTAGAATGGATTTTCTGATTTTTTTTTTCCAATTTCTTAACTTGTGGCTTTGTTTTAAACAAAACTAATACAATCGGTTGAATTGATGAAGATGATCTTCCCATGAATGTCAGTGAGTCTACCAGTGAGATACTCATGATGTAATATATATATATATATATATATATAATTTTGGATTTTAATACATTTACACATATCATTGAAACAAACATGGTAAAATGAATCACATGTGTAAATAATGTGAAAATGGCATTATTAGACAAACGTTGTGAAAAGAAACGGATATGTAAACATTACATGCTTAAAATTTGAATATTCATCATTTACACGTGTAAATTATATTTACATATTTCATACGTAAAACACAAACGACCCCTTAGCTATCTAGAATCCGGCTCAAGGCCAAAGGACTCTTGGATTGGGCTGGGCATGGGAGATACCCTAACTTATAAAAAAATGATATACATCTTCGTCAATCAAAGATGATGATATGGCTAACAAGCCCTAAGTCCAAGCCCAGATACCAACAGGCCTATAGACGTGCTTGTTAACCCATTTTGGTCAAGGGCCCATGCCCATGCTCCAGGCAGGGCTTGAAAAACCAGACCTGGGCCATACACACAGAAACGGGTTGGACCCTAATATTGGACTCACTTGACAAAAGTGGCAATGTCAGGGCCAAACGGCCCAAACAACAGACCCCAAAGAGAGAGAGAGAGAGAGAGAGAGAGAGAGAGAGAGTCAGAGAGAGAGAGAATGGCAGAGACATCTCCTCCTTCATCTGAAGCATCTTCTTCTCAAGCAGAAGCAGGGAAGCCATGGCACTCATACACGGCCGAGGATCTCAAACGGGCCATCTTCGGACCCAAAGACTCTGCTGCCCCATCCACTCCTTCCCTCCACCATAACCCAGCCCCATATTTTTCAATGCTGCAGGTGCTCTCTCTCTGTTTTTTTTTTTTTTTCTTCTGTTAATGTGTCTGATTCATGATTCGATTCTTCGCTTCATGTTTTCGATTTTGATGTGTTTGGTTACACGAAAGATTGAATTTTTCGACCTGGGTATGTTGCAGATTTTTCTGTTTTTTCAGTATCTTATGTTATCTTTGTTGTTTTGGGTGTTAGTTTTATTGAAAGAGATGATAGCTACAGAAAAACCAAGATGAACATTCAGCATACCCAGATCGATAAATGCAATTTTTTAGAAGACCCATCATCATGATCTTGGCGTTATCCCATCTATCTGGGGCGACTTAATGTGATCTACTCACTATAAAAGAAAAGCTTAATTCAAGAAGAAGAAGAAGAATAAGCTAAGACCAAATATTTACTTTGTGATATGCTCTCTATAAAGGAGGAGCTAACCATTAAAAAAAAAGATTGACATTATGACCATCATCATAACCTAGTCCCATCTTTTTTTTTTATTGCATATTTATTGCTTTTGTAAGATTACAAGTGACCATCAAATTTATGATTATTTATAAAATGTCTCATGTATAATTGCCTTAGAACATTGCCTGTGTTTCTCAGTCTTGTGTGTGCTTAAATCGCTGAAAGGAAAGCATTCAAACAACATAGAATTTGACTAAAACAACTGTAGTTGAAGAATGAGAGAAGTGCATCATTGGTGAAAAAAATGAAACATTGATATCATCTCATCTACATGGTTAGATGCTAGCGAAAAGCGACATGTAGTGCCATCTCTTGAGCTAGTGGCAAGGAGAGTGTGCCTTAAAAGGTTCTTCTCCATCCCCCAATGAAATAAATACGATAGCATCATCCATAACTGCAAGTTTTTCCATATCTCAATAGAAGAAAATGCAGGAGCAGACGTTTTGGTGAAAGTGGGAGTGGAATGGGAGAAAAATGATTGTTGCTGATGGCTTAGGTTATTAGTAGGTAGTCAATACCATATTTCCTTCTATAGGGGCCTTGTCCATCCACTTGATAGATTGCCCTGTTTCATATATTCTTCTCTTATTTATATGATTTTCAGCTGTCTTGAAGAGAACAAAGAAGAAGATAAAACACCGACACTTATTTAGTTTTTATATTTGTCATGTGTTGTATATTTATCATATGTAATCTCTTATTTAGGCTTGACTTATGCATGTGTGTTCATGTGTACAAGCCTGTGCATTGTTATTCTTGTTCTAGTTTAGTTTTCATCTTTATGAGTCATGTTTTTTGGAGATTTATTTTCACTCTGGTTGCTGGAAGATAGAGAAGTGGCTGATCATTTCCTCTACAATTTGTAGGATGTCCTGCCACAGGTGGAGTCTCAATACAAAGCTTATGAAGATGCATTCTTCCAGAAATTTAAAGGTGGGTTTGTTTACTTTTTGAATAATTTACAAGGTGTTTTCTGCATGGCTTGCATTTGTTTAATAATCTGTACTTTGCTTTCATGGAGCAGAAAGGTACATGATAAATGGGGCGGAGAATGTAGCAAATTTATTTATTTATTTTTTAAAATCAGTAGCTATGTAGCGATTTTTCATTTAATGTTATGACATTTTTCTGTACTACTTTGTTCCTTGCCTTTAGATGAGTTGATGTTCGCACGAGAGCACCCAGCTGCAGTGTTTGGTGTAGTTGGTTCAGCTGCTCTTATTCTTCTACGAGGTATAGCTTTGATATTCTTATTCTAGTGGTCATTAATTGCACCTTTATTCTTAAGAATTTGAGCACATTGATGCTAGTCTTTCAGTGAATTCCAGATAAACTCTCACATTAAGGTTTCTTGTGACTTCTAACACATCAACATTTGTTTTGTTTACGCCATCCAGTTCTTCTAGCTTATGTTTCAAACTATTTTTGCTGTTCCACATGGAACTTAAACCAGAATTTCTTCGTATTTGCAGGCCCGAGGAGGTTTTTATTTCGTCATACATTAGGTCACTTTCAGAGTGAGGAGGTATTCATTTTCATTTAATATTTCTTTATTTGAAAATGATTGCCTGGACTTGGTTGCAATAATAACCTTTCTTTAGAATTTTTTTTTTCAGTGATGGACGCTATTCTGATGCATTGCTGAATCATTTAGTGACACTGTTTCTATAGAAGGACAAAAAGAAATGATCCCATATTGACGACCATATGGAATCTTTCCATGTTGTCGCCTTTTGTTGACCCACATGGGGGCCACCTTAGCTTGATCCAATTCATTGATATCACATTGATAGCTTGATGACATGGAAGGTAAAAATTCAGAAACGAAGTCTTTCCATGTTGTGTGGTTGACTGTTCAATTTATAGGGTTGGATAACCCAATCAGTGCTACAATCGATGTCAATCTTGGCTACAGTCGTGGATACAATCATGGATATAATGGCTACAGTCACAGTTATAATTATCTCCCAGGATTCATAGAATCCATCTAATCCTATCTATTTACAACAATGTATTGGTACATGAAGGACTGTAATATAATGATCTTCAGTTAATAGGATAGTCCATAGGAGTAGGATCTTTAGTGATCCTTAGTGTCTCTATCTCTACACTCCCCCTCAAATTGATGCGAAGATTGTCGAAGCATCAATTTGTTAGCAAGAAAGTATTGGTGCGAGTCATGTGACTTAGGCATAGTTTTGGTGAAGAGATTAGCCAAATGATACTAGGAGGAGACATGGGGAAGATGTAAAGCTCTTGATGTGACATGCTTGCAAATGAAGTGGCAGTCAACTTCAATGTGTTTGGTCCTCTTGTGAAACATTGGATTTGTCGCAATCTTGATATCACTTATGTTGTCAATGTAGAGTGGTTTGGGCTATTTTAAGCGAAGCCCTAAGACATTGCCAGATCACGTCGCTGCTAGCAGAGGATATAGATCGATGCTTGGCTTTAACAAGGGATTTAGAAACAGTTGTCTGCTTTCTACACTTTCCAGAAATAGGAGATGTGCCTAAGAAGTTGCAATGGATAAGTGGAGGAGTAAAAGAGGCCTCTATGAAGAGTCCCACTAATGCATCAACAATACGATGTATTGTGGTGAGATGAGGACATGAGGCTTATGAGGAGCACTAGCAAATTGGTTGACAATCTATATGGCATGAGAAATATTAGGACAAGTCGTGCTTAAGTAGATCAGGCTGCCAATAAGTTGACGACACATTTTGGGATATAGTGGACTTCATTTTTTAAAGGAGTGCCGCTTGTCCTTGAGTCAGAAAAATGCGTCATTGAAAGTAAGTCTTCTGCATATTTGCATTGGATTGATGTGAATACCACCATCAGGGTGCGTAATTTCGGGCCAAGTAAGTCAAATTGCCATAATCTTTATTCTTGAATGTGTTCATAAGATAGCCCTTGAGTTTCTGAATGCCAATGGCATATTACCGCTGATAGGAACATCATCGACAAAATAGCAATAAGATAATATAGACATGAGAATTTTGGCGAATAAAAAGTGAACGATCATTTGAGCTTTAATAGAACTGTGATTGAAGAATAGCATTGTGAAACTTGTCGTGAGAATTTCGGCGAATAAAAAGTGAACGATCATTTGAGCTTTAATAGAACTGTGATCGGAGAATAGCATTGTGAAACTTGTCAAACCAAGCACGACGGGCTTGTTTGATGCCATAAAGAGATTTCTTTAGGTGGCACAAACATTAGGTGGACAAGCATATCCAAGTGGTGTACACATGCAGACAATCTAATGTAAGTCGCCCTATTGAAAGGCCTTTTTTATGTCCATTTTCCATGGAGACCGTTTGCAACTCCTAGCAAGGTCCGAACTGTTGTCATCTTTCCTATCGGGGCAAAGTTTTCCCTTAGTCTATGCCACATTCTTGCTTAAAGCCTTGAGCCACCAGACAATCTTTATACCGATGTAGAGTCCCATCGGATTTGACTTTGATGGAGTAAACCCACTTATTCCCAATGACAGAACTAGAATCAGGATGTGGAAAAACCAAAATAGTTCTCAAGTGCAATTAACTTCATGTGCAAGTTGTTCTTCTGCCATAGCATTCTGCCAACAAGGTTCTTTAGCAATCGGTGAGTATGAGGAAAGATTATGCAACCTAGGATTAGGATGCAAGTGCCGGGACACAATTAAGGTTCCGAAGAACAATCATTCGAAGAAGAAACGGTCTCCAATGAAAAAAATCCAGACAGGAATTTTATTGACTCAACTCTAATATGAGATTACCAATCTTTGCAATGCTGTATATATAATAAAGAAACTTAAGCCCTAAGAAAGCTTTCCTAATCAAACTAGGAAACAAGAGTAAAATCCTATCCAAATTAGAAACCTAATTCTAATTACACTCTTTGCTAAAAATAAAACTAATAAAAATTAAAAATCAGAATTTCATGGGTCCCACATGTGGCCCAAAATCAGAATTTCATGAGTCCCACATGTGGCTCATGAGTCTTGTTGCCATGACATATTATTGCTGCTGCATCATTCTCCCCGGGTTGGAAAAGAGTTTGACCTCGAACGCGGCTCTTCTTCTGGATGTTGTTTATGTAGATAGTGTGCACGTGAAGCGCTTCCTTGGTGAGACAAGAACGTGACCCTTTCTTTGATGGCGTCGGCTTCAGAGGACAGAGTGTGACTTGCTTTTCACCATGCATGAATGTGTATGCGTTGTCGCGCTTGCCATTAGTTCCATTCTTGTCATACATCCATGGACGACCCAACAAGATATCACAACTATCCATGGGTACCACATTACACCAAACTGTATCTGTATAATTTTCACCAGTGGAAAAGGTAACAGGGCTTGCATATCGGACATGTACTTCATCACCTGTCATTAACCATCTAGCAAAATAAGGATGATGATGCTTCTGAACTTTCAGCTGTAAGCGATCCACAAAAGCTTGGGATATAATATTTTGACAACTGCCTTCATTAAAGACGATTGTGCATTCATTACCATTGATTGTTCATTTGGAGCGGAAAATATTTTCTCGCAACCATTTTTTCGCGGTCGCAGTAGTGGATACCTCTTGGGTGACCAAAAGAGACTCAAGACCCTCCTCGGGCAGAGTGTCCTCCACTTCCTCTATTTCATTCTCTTTAGGATCATCTGGAACATCTTTCACATCACTTTCATCCTCAATGAGGTGTATACGTTTTGGACATTCTGCTGAACGATGCCCTTGTTATTTACAATTAAAGCATGTGAGCCTATTTTGAGCTTCGGGATTTGGTCGAAGAAGAGGGAGGGGGTCTGGTTCTAGAATGTCTGGGAGTTGCTAGAAGAGGGGGGTTGCTGGGCGAGTGGGTGTGGGTATGGGGTACTAGCAGAAGTTGGGTAGGCTACTGTGAGTGGGATTCGGACAACTGGGGGAGAGGCGATTGGAAGGTGTGGCTGCTGGTCTGGAACACGATGATGGGTATGGCAGGGATTTTTGTGGACTAGGTTTGGGGATTCTGCAGTATGGGCTTTTGGGGATTTCGGTGGAGTGGCAGGGGTGGATGTGGGGCTTCGGCAGGCGGTGGTTGCTGTAGGGTGATCAGATATGGACGTGGGCTGTGGTTGGCTTCTGTTGTTGGAGAGGGGGTGCGGGGTGGTTTGGGTTGGCAGGTGGTGGGTTTTCTGGAAGGGTTTTTGGATTGCAAGGGGAGGGCTGGAATTGGGAACAATGGCTATGGGATGATGATCGAAGGAGGGATCAGGGTAATCACACCGACGATTGGGGATCAGTCGGCTCTGATACCAATTGATGCAACCTAGGGTTAGGATGCAAGTGCCGGGGCACAATTAGGGTTCCGAAGAACAATCACTCGAAGAAGAAACGGTCTCCAACGAAAAAAATCCACACAGGAATTTTATTGACTCAACTCTGATATGAGATTACCTATCTCTACAATGCTGTACATATAATGAAGAAACTTAAGCCCTAAGAAAGGTTTCCTAATCAAACTAGGAAACAAGAATAAAATCCTATCCAAATTAGGAACCTAATTCTAATTACACTCTTTGCTAAAAATAAAACTAATAACAATTAAAAATCAGAATTTCATGGGTCCCACATGTGGCCCATGAGTCTTGTTGCCATGACATATTATTGCTGCTGCATCAAAAGAAAAGAGACAATCTAAAGTAGTAAAACATGCAAAAAATCCACTGTGGCCTGAGCATTTAGAAATACATGTAAAATGTCGTAGTACATGTTTTTCGACAAGGATGTACTGACGAGGAAGGAAAAAGATTTGGCAATGGAGCGTGATCGGGAGGAGCAGGTTCGATAGGAGGCAATGTCGCTTGGCACGGGACTTATACTTTATTTATCACAGGAGAGGATGATGGAATAGGAAATTCAGGAAGATGTGGTAAGTGTGTGATTTGAGAATTTGACAGAGGGAATAAAATGGAATATGCTCAAGGAATACGACATCCCGTGAGATATGAATATGATGAGCCCCTATATCATAGCATAATAAACCTTTTGATGTTTCTTGAACTTTTCTTGTCTTCAAGACATCACGTGTCTGCGATCTGTCTGAGAGAAAGGCTATAGTTATGGCCTTTCTAATAACTCAATCTGTACTGTATAAACATTGCATTATAAAAAAAATGAAAATAAGCATTGCCTACATTAGAAAATATAATTATATTAATAATTCAGTAAAAAAAGAGAAATATAAATGAATAAAAATAAAATTATATTAATAATTCAGTGAGAAATTTAAATGATATATTTTATGTGTTATTTATGAGCGGTCTGCAGTCTAATGGATTTTTTGTGCATGCTTATTGTGTGCTTCTCGTATACTGTATAATTTTCCATTTTTCCTTAGTATCTGTTTGACATTTTTCATTAGTGAAATTGGTAACATGTTACTAATTAAAAAGATTTTGGAAAGAAATTATGATATTTTATGTATACTTTGTCATAATTGAAGTAAAACGTTTGTGCATGCTATAATATAATTTATTGCCCATATTCTTGAAATGATGTGGTAGTGGTAGTGTGGTAGTGGCTGTTAGATCTTGAATCAGCATATGATGGGACCTGTCTTTTCTTTGTAGCCCAAGATACAGCTTTGACCTTATAAAACATCCCTTTAATTGAAGTTGCACCTGAAGATAATACTCCATTAGCTCTATCCAATTTCCTCACATTGCACTCAGCGCGTACTTGCTGTGTGTTACCGAAGCGCTTTCGTTTTTATCTTATAGTTGCTCATAGACCCACCTGGGAGTTGGAGTGGCATAAGGCGTGGGTTTGCTGCTCCCCATGTCTTTTGTTCAAAATCCGCCCCGGATTTACCCAGCGTGTGTTTGTGTGGGTTTAGCGGGCGCCACCCAGGGACTTAGTCTTGCTTGGTCAAAGACCTCAGAGACACTCTCATTAGCAAGAAAAAAAAAAAGAAAAGAAAAAAAGAAAAGAAAAGGTTGCTCATAGATATTAAAATCTATTATATTGGTCCTCCTTTAACTTAATATTTGAGTTTTTTCTGATATGCAGATGTATTTTAGTAGTTCCGAACTCTTGTGACATTAATGTTCTCCTGCAAATCCTTGGGCAGGCACAATTTCTCAAAGTTGAGAAGAACGTTAAAGACTTTGGCCTATCTGTAGACTTAATGAAGAATGAGAGTAAAAAACTGCTTGAAAGAGCAGCTCTTGCTGAAGATGATATGAAAAAGGGCCATGCTAAGCTCAAGTAACTGCTTACCTAATTCTTCATGTTGCTTGAGTTTATTTTAGTACCTTGGGTTAGTTTGACAAGCCCAACAATATTTTGCATCATTAAAATGTAAAGCGGCCTTCTAAGTACGAAGGCAGGCATGTTGCAAGTTGAATATTTAACATTTTAATGTTTATTTTGCAATTTTTTTGCCTTCAGCCATTGTTTCTTATTTCCATAAATATTATTTTTTCCCAGAAATAATCTGTTAATTTACTTAGTGATTTGTTGTGGTACTGGTAGTATCTCACCTGATTATTGTTAAGCTGATCTTTTTACACATTTCTCCAGGGATGCCGGAAATGAAATCCAGAGGCTTGTTAAATCAGTTTACAAGATCGAATCTGAAACAGCTGGTATATATGCATGTTCCTTTTAGTAGTTATCTCTCCTTAACATCATGGTATGGTCCTTGACCTTTTGCATATGCACAGTATTCTCAATCCCATTCTCTGATCCAGATCTGTGGTGGGGCCCAGAGCAAATAATCCATGCTGTTCAAAACAATCCATCCTGGAAAATCTTAGCTGTTCCTTGTTTGGTCATTTTCCATTAAATGTGGCCAGTTGGTGTGTTTCTGTTTTAACCACATATTTCAGGCCATGGGACAAATGTTAAAATTGTCCTACAAGGAGATATATATGTATATATATATATATATATATATCGGAAATATTCAAGTGTGAAATATTCAGGTGAGAACTAGTTCTTACCTATTATATGTGAACTTTTTTGTGGGGCCTACTAAGAAACCCATCCAAACCTAGCAACCAATAGGGAACCCCCCTGATAGTCATTGAGAAATTTTCAGGTGACAACTAGTTCTTACCTATTATATGATAACTTTTTTGTGGGGCCTGCTAAGCAACCCATCCAAACCTAGCAACCAATAGGGAACCCCCCAGATAGTCATTGATCCCAAGGATTAGCACACATCCGAATGGACCGAACTGTTGGATTGAGGGTTGAATATTTTTTTGAATATGAAGCCATTAAACTTGTGGGCCATGGATGAAGGGGTTAGGGGCATGGCGTTGGGGTCAAACTTGATACTTGGGGTGGTCTCACATAGATCTTTCCATCCCCCATGGTCCCATCCCCAAATGGGACCCACAGTTGGCTCCCACAAAAAAGTTCTCATATAATAGTTCTCACCTGAATATTTCCGTATATAATATATATATATTAAAATAAATTTTTTTAGGAGAGCCGATAGCAATTGGAAGGTGCTTATTGTTGTAACCATGAGGTTGCTGGTTCGAGTCATGTTACCATTAAGAAAAAGATCTTTTTCCCTTTTCTTGGCTGGTGGGTTGTTATCCAGGTTGGATGGCTAAAACTAAGATCAGTCCTGGTTTGATATAATTTCCGTACTCCCAGTTTTTTTGTTGTGCAATTGGGCACACCTATGATCAATCCAACTGCTCGCACCCACTGACTGTGATGCCTGGACACAGGATGGATATGGCAGACATGCCATGGATATGGTGGGAACACAAGTTTTACACATAAAATTGAAGTATCAGACAATACA
Source organism: Umbellularia californica (assembly GCA_028538565.1). Lineage (NCBI taxonomy): Eukaryota > Viridiplantae > Streptophyta > Magnoliopsida > Laurales > Lauraceae > Umbellularia > Umbellularia californica. Next base: position 89,056,910 of record JAPQWN010000001.1, read on the forward strand.
CGATATGGAGAACTTCCCTGTGTTAGGAATTTTGGTTTCCTCTCTCTCTCTCTCTCTCTCTCTCTCTCTCTCCATTTGGCACCTGTCCAACCTATGTTCACTATTGGATTAAATATATATGAATAAAACACAGTTAAAATTGTTAAAACTTTGATGCTCTTAAATTAAGAGTAACCATAATCAAATGGGTCATAGTTTTTGCCCATCCCCTTGTCTCCGTTCAGGTGGGGCCCACATAGGGAAGCACAAAAAATACAAATATATCAACTTGGGTTGATACTAGTGGGTAGTGGCCTCTGTCAATGATTTGATCCCCCACTTGCAGAGTAATCTTGGTTCAGGGATCTTAGTTTCTTTTTCATCATGGATATCTTTCATATTGGCAATAAATATTTGGTCTGGCAAATGTGTCTTAAGATCCTTTCACACTGAAAATACCTTCAAAAAAGGGGATTTTTTCCATGATCCTTGTACCCATTATACATACTGACATTTGTAAACCATCATTCCCTTCTCTCGATAAAAATTCCTCCCATGTCATGTAAATAAGGAGAGTATTTAATTGTGTAGATTTAATGGATTTTCATAAACTGCTTCTTCCCTTGAAATATACGGCTTGTAGATTTTATATTGTCTCAATTATTCATCACCTTATCTAATATGTTCAAGACACTCACTTCACTTGTCTAGATTTAATGGAGAGGCTACGAGCTATTCCTGGTAGAGATGCTATCAAGCTTCGAGCAGAGGTAAGTTTATCATCTTTCCTTCTCTTGCTTTGGTAAATACTCATGGGCGCACACACAAAAGCTACCCAAATTTCTAACCAACAAAGCGCAACCAGGGACCGATCTTTGTTTGTTTCTGCTGAGGTAGATGCCTCACCACTGAGCTATCAGTGGATTGGCAAGTTTATCATCTATCCTTTCAGCCTTCGTTTTTGAAATCCCTTTTCCTTTCAATGAGGAAAGTTTAGGTGTTATCCTTGTTTGTTTTTGCTGAGGTGGATGCCTCACCACTGAGCTATCAGTGGATTGGCAAGTTTATCATCTATCCTTTCAGCCTTCGATTTTGAAATCCCTTTTCCTTTCAATGAGGAAAGTTTAGGTGTTTCAATGTTCACCCTGAATCACAAGCAATTGGAATATCTGTGTTGGGCCTGGATTTGGTGTCAAACTAAAAAGCTGAAGATCCAGATCTGAAGTTGGATCCAGGACAAGTAATGCTTACATGAGTTGGTGGGGCTCTTGAAATGGGAATGTTATTTAAGCTCTGTAGACTCTCAAAACAGTAACATGATCCAAGCTATGTCGATATTGAAGCAATTTTTTTTATTAATACAATGCTGTAGTCAGTTCCAGGTTGGGATTCGGATCCTGGATCCAAAAAAAAAAAAAGGGTTCCATCCCATTTCATTTCGATGGGAGATCTGCCAGATAATTGGATACATATTTGCATCCCTAGCAGTTCCTTAGTTGGAGACCAGATTAGTCGATTGGGGTGAAACTTGGGCTGGTCGGATCAGTTATTAGCTAAATCCAAGTGTGCACCGCATGAAACCCAAATATACCTGACCTGATATGTAAATGCCTTGCTGAAGTGCAATTTTAGTCCATTCAGATCAAGGCAGTACTCAAAGTTTTGGGTCTGATCTGCTTTTTAAAGGGCCTCAAATTAGAATAAAAGGAATGTATATCCATTGCATAGAATTTATAACACTATGTGTCTTGTGTATGTGTACGGTTTCCTTCTGCTGAAAGGTACCTCATTCATGAGAGGGGACAATTTTAGCACCACGCAGAGCCAACCTATCATCATCCATCCAACCCCATCACACTTTCTGACCCAGGAATTGGCACTCACCCTTAGCACTAATCTAAATTATCCTCACTGTCTGATTGAATTTCATTAAAGAATGTAACTTAAGATTTCATTGAACTTTAAGGCCCTAAATCAATGGTTGTGATGAATTTGATTGAGATGATTTTTTACCCAAAACCATATCGACAATTAGACCTTTTCGTCACGCTATCCCCCAATGATTGGCATGCATCTAAGTGGGTCCCACGAAGGCTTAGATTTTACCTCCCACGCAAGTTTGAGATGTACCTCTCAACAGCAGCCAGCAGGACACCCTACTTGCACGTGTGCCCGCACACACATCTATTGGTAAGTCATTTTCCCTTCCCAGGTTGAGTTTGGGTATCCCAAAGCCAAACTTGATCCTTATCCAAAATTGCATGGTGGTTCCAAATTCCAAGCCTGGGCCCCGCCTGAACCCAAAGAAGCCCGGCACAAATTTCACTTTTGATCGGGTCAAGCAATGGAAGCTATGATTTGGCCCAACCTAGGTTGCACCTCTATTAGTCAACATACCATTGTTTGTCTTCTTTGCCCCTAGTCGTTATAGATGAATCACCAGTATTGATTTGGAGTCACAAGACATTGGTGGTGGTCGTCATCATCATCATCATTAAAGTCTTGACCCAACTATGTTGGGGTCGGCTACATGAATTTTGTTTCTCCATTGCGATCTATCATGAGCCAAATCCTCAGATAAGTTGCACTTCTTCAGATCTATTTTTACTACCTCTATCCATGTTCTCTAGAGCCTACCCCTTCTCTTTGGTGAACCATCCTACATAGCCAAACTTTTCTTTACCGTCATCGTTGTTGGCCTGTATTGGACATGCCCAAACCATCTCAAACGAGTTTTTCTAATTTTATCCCTTAATTGATGCTACCCCTAAATGCTCTCGAAAGTGATCATTTCTAATTTTATCCTTTCTAGTTTTACCACACATCCACCTCACATTTTCATCTCAACTACATCCATTTTGTGAATGTGTTGCTTCTTGATTGGCCAACATTCTGCTCCATAGGTTATAGTTGGTCTAATCGCTGTCCATTAAACTCTTCCCTTCAATCTTGTTGGCATTAGTCGATCACAAAGCACTCTAGAAGCAAGTCTCCATTTCAACCATCCTACTTTTATCTTATATTCGACATCTTCATCAATCTCCCAATCTTTACTAATTATCGAGCTAAGGTAACAGAAGGGATCTCTTTGTGGTATCTCCTATGCTTCAATTCTCATAGTAGTTTTAGTTCTTTGTATATGCCCGCTGAAGCTGCAATCCATATATTCTATTTTTGTAAGCCTCATTTTAAAGCTTTTGGATTCTAAAACCTCCCGCCATCTCTCGAGTTTTGCATTTACACTGTCTCTTTGGAATTCCAGCAGTTAACTCAGTGCAAAGAGATAAGAGCCCACTGATGCAAACTTATGGTCACTGGGAGCTCACTTGTTTCTCCACATGTAGTTTTCACACTCGTTAATGCTCCTTCATACATGTCTTTAATAATTTCAATATAACCTCTTGGAGATTACTTTTATTTAAAACCCATCAAATTAAATCTCTAAGTACCTTGTTATAAGCTTTTTCTAGATCATTGAAGTCCATATGCATATTTTCCTCTTCACTCGATATTTTTCCATTAATTGACTAAATAGGAAGATAGTTTCCATAGTTGACCTCCCTGGCATGAAACCAAATTGGTTTTGTGATATCTTGGTCTTCGGTCTAAGTCTTTGCTCAATTACTCTCTAGTCTCTCCCATAGCTTCGTAATATAACTTACAAATTTAATCCCGCTATAGTTGGTGCAAGTCATTGGTATTAACTTAATATGATTAAGAATGCCATGCGGCCTCATATGTGTCTTCATGCCACCAGTAACTTGGGCCACGATGAAGCACACTCGCATAATTGGTATTGAGGTGATGCTTGACGGTTGTTTGTTTGCTTTTCCTAATTCTCAGGTTGCATCTATGGCATCCTTTCTGAGACAGCAAAGGACTGCACTGGACAAAAGGATACTGCATATTTCAGAATTGGGTATTTCAGTGTGATGTTTTAATAGCTTAAAGCCCTATCAAATGAAGGTTTCTGACATTCCATTCCCATTCCTAGGCTTTAACATAGATTCAATAAAAGAAATGGTCCTTTTTCTGTATTTTGTCTAAATTTTTTGCGTCACTGCACACTTTGATGGTCAGAGATATTCTGCCCAGCTTGCCATTGTTTTTTAAATGAAGCAGTGATGTCTTCTGGAGAGTTGAACTTTTCTTAACCTTGGAATTCTGATTATGAGCTTTTCTTTTTGGATGGAAGAATCACATAACCACTTGTTAGAGGAACTTTATATCCCTTAATATGTATCCTTGGAACCCAATTGCCTTCAGGGTTACCAGCAACTCTAATTTCCTGTAGTTGGTTATTACAAAAAAGAAAAAAAGAAAAGAAAAAAGAAAAAAAAAAAGAAAACGAAAAAAAAAAAGGACTTTTGACTTACAAAGATCCAAGTGGACTTATATGATGCAACTTGAACTGGTACATGTGCTTCTGCAGTGTATTCTCCTTCGTTGGTGATCTAATGTCAGTGATATACATGACAGGCCCTGGTTCGAATGCAGGAGTCCTTGGTACTCTCCCAGTTAATCGGAAGAGGAGAAAGGATCATATTCTGATGTAGGATTGTCCTTGCCAGGTGTAGGGCATATCTTTGCTTGATCTAATCAATTCACATCATGCCACACCCAGTTTAGGAACAACCAAGTTTCACTCCACTAAAGAGGGATTTACACCATTGGATTGATCATGTCTGAAATAGACGGTTATATTTTGAGCACAGGATCAATTTGATTGTGTAATTTTCCAGTTGGGCGTGTAATCTGGGCCAGTGTCTCTACAATGCAGAGAATGTGATGTGAATGTATGGATTGGAGCAAAGTGGCCCATCACCTTTGAGGATATGATCAGTGCTTGATAGAAGAGTACAAAACTGATATGCAAATAATTGCAAAAGAAAGGTCCGAGCTGAATTTCCAATAGAGAATAGGCCCATCATATCAACCCCTGGATCACTGTAATGGGTCCCCCACAGGATTCCTACATGCATGGACTTGCTAGCTTTGAATTGTATGGTCCTGGATAAAACAATGTTTCTGGTGCTAGGATTCTGAAATTCGTAATTCAGAAGTATCATTTTCCACGCACAAATACCACATTATGAATTATAGAGCACTATAACTCAATCTTGATCATCTAAATTATGTAGATCATCTATATTTGTCTACTATTTAAATAAATAAGTGTGGTCCATTTGAGTTCAAATTGCTGAAAGTGGCCTGATTCTGGCCGGAGTGAAATCTGGCCCAGGGCCAGTACAAGAATGTGACTGATTTGAGTGGTCTGGATTTAGAAGATGGGTCCCACTCAATGCCTTAAATGGATAGTTGCTCTGCATTCCAAAATGTAGAGGTCTGGACTTTCGACTCTATTTGGATCCTAAGAACTTGGTTGCCCTGTAATCAGTTTACTTGTAAAATCTAATTACCTGTAATTGGTTGTGAAAGTACAGACTGTCATAGGCACTCAGGCTATTCAAAATCATCACATCCTAACAATGGAGGACTTTCTCATTGCAAATCCACACAAATGCACATGGACAAATCTAGGACGGGTTTTGAACACAAGAGGGGAGCAAACCCATGACTTATGCCACTCCATGATGAGATAAAAGAATTAGGAACAATCAACACGCAAGGATGAAATGCAAAGAAACAACTGCAAAAATAATGCCAATGCAAGAAACGTTTGTTCGTCAGATGGGTTGCAGAATCCACCCAAAACTTTAATAGACATCAACAGACAGAGAGATGAAGGGAGTTTGAAAACTTATGGAAACTTACCAGTGCAAAGTGTTGATTTAAAAACTGAACTCACTGTCAAATGTTGCTGTCATAAGAAGAATAGCCGTTTATGTGAATGAAATGAAGCACAGTTTTTCGCTGTTGTGAATCATCACCCATTTTGTTTCTAGTTTCCACCTTTTCTCTGGGATTTCCTTCTACCTTGCTTGAACAGACCACTGAAAAGTTTATTCACATTTGGCAGATATGAAATTGCATTTTCTTTAAAGATGGTGATGAAGTCAAAATGTAAAGGGAAAAAATGGCAGGCTTTCCATTATGTCCTACCATGAGGCCCATCATGTCACATCAGAGAGGCCTCAATCCAAACCACCTATCAAGAGGCATTTTTCAATTGTTTGGACAGGTAATTCAGAGACTCCCATAGAAACAATATAGAAACTCATGGAGACAGGGGAGGATGCTTACATTGATTTCTTGTGCATCTTCTTTCTATCTGCACCACCACTTTTGCCACTAATATATCCTCCTTGACTTGAATCTCCATTTCAAATGCTAAAGCTTTTGCCCTTACATTTACTCTCCTATTCTCTTACAGAAATCATCAATATATTTCATTGTATTGGTGAGGGATATAAGCTTAATCACTTGTCCAATGCCAATATGGATAAATTCTGTAATTCTTTCACAGTTCACATATGAAACATCTTGTTTGCAAACTCAACTCAGAGAACAAATAGCATTTTCTTATATATTTGAATGGGAACATGACTTCAACTTGCAACCTCACTGTTGCGCCAATGAGTTTCTTGTCAGTTGTCACTCAATTTCTAATATTCCAAAATTTATATTTCAGTCTCAAAGAAACTCGTTGCTGCAATTATGTTGTTCTCACAGCTAAGATAAATTTTTGACAGCCATCACCATAGCTCTTTGGATCAATTAGGTGATGATCATCACCAAAAGCCTTGTCTCAACTATATTGTTGTCAGCTAAATGAATTTTGTTTTACCATTCCAATCTTAGACCAGATCCTCTCATAGAGTAATTAGATCATCATCATCAAAGCCTAGTCTCAATTATGTTGGATCCAACTATATGAATTCCATTTCTTCATTCAGAGCTATCCTTAGCCAAGTCCTCGGGTAGACCTTTTTACTGCAATTGGATGCCTCTGTGTCACTTAAAGCGTAGAACGCCCTGTCATGATCACTAAATGTCGTTATTTCAGTATTTATGTTTGGATTGTGAAAAAAAAATTAACGTTGGCTGTCAACAAAATTCACTCTAATTGACATAGTCCCTCCTTTATCCAGGCTTGGGACCGGTAGTAAAATCTGGCAAATTTATTAATCAAGTAAATAGATATGAACAAAAAATTCTAGCAAAAATTCATCATCCATCCTGCCTGCTCTGAGTCACATAGGCTATAGAAGTTTCATTTTTATATCCTAAATCAGGATACACAACTTCATAGGTAAGACTTGAAAATGAAGGAGGGACAATTTGAGTTGGGAGGGAAAGGCAGTTGCCAGTCAAAAACTAGGAGCGCCTAAACAACATTTGAGAAGCTAAAAGGTGCAAGGTCACCCTTTTTCATCATCTTGCTACTTCACTTTCCCAAATTGAATTGCTTGATTAAAATTGAAGTTTTCTATTGCCTTTCCTAGTTTACCCAAATTCACAATTTTACTCATCAAACAAAATTCAAAATCAAACAAACAAAACTCCTCATTTCTGCAATTTAATGACTAAAAGAGCTACGGATAATAATGATCCACATAAAAGAGCTGCATAACTCAATAACATCATACTTACGTGCATCATTAACCACTAGGATTGTAGAGCAGGTACTAATATTGCAGATTGATGCATTTCGGTTGAAAGACCCAAAGTGGCAAAGCCTCGGGTAAAAATAGCACTTGGCGCGGTTATTGCGCTTAAATAACTTTTCTGGTTCTATCTTTTAGGAAACATATGAATAATGAATCCATCTTTACCAAAAGCTTGGAATCATCAACCAGTCATTTACTGGCATAAACGATGGTGCCACAAAATAATAACTTCTTAATAAAAGCTCTTCTCAGTACGGGACATGTACACTAAAAAGTAAAAAAAAAAAAAAAAAACCACTACAACCATAAACCAGCAAAACACAAACATAAAAAAGTAGAATGCCTAGATACCAAAACACCGAAAACAATCATATATAAATAGGGACTAGACAAAGCATAAAGGGGGCTTAGTGCTTAAAGATGACTCACCAGAATATACACTTTCTTTCCTGATGAATTTGTGCACCACTATCGCAGCAACCACTATACTTCTTTGTAATAAGGAGTGGTTACATAGCCATTTGTTTAAAAATGAAAAAAATGCCTTTAATTCCCCTTCTCTCTAAACGATATACATAATCGGAGGAAAACAAGCTTCTATATTTGAGACAACTGTCTATATACAAGTGGGTGACCATTAAGAATGTCATGCACAGAAACATGCAATGAAAGAATTTTAGTACTGCCCTAGCAATATATGGACCATGGTTTGTTTTGATAAGTAACAAGCTAAAAGTTCCAGTAGCCATCATTGCAGTGGTGTCATATTATCTACATCCATAGCATCCAAAAAAGAACATAGAAAAAAAGAAAAAAAAATCAAGCTTATACATACCATTCACCAAAATTAAAAACAAACATAAGCTATTTTTTATTTAGACCATCCACCAAAATTAAAAAAAAAAAAAAAAAACACTTAAAAACGTTCATATAAACCATCAAACCAAAATAAAAAATAAACATGAACCATGCCATTCAACAAAATTAAAAAAAAAAATATATATATATATTCATATAGACCATCCACCAAAATTTAAAAGAAAATAGAACCATTTTAGACCATTGTATCATCCAAAAAATGAGAATAAAATGAACATTTTTTTGCCTAAGATTCCATAAACAAATCATGCAGTAGAACAACCATCCATGTTCATCACTAGCCACTCCATGCGAATTGCATCATCTTCCTCCGACATCCATATCTCTCTATTTTCCTTCACACGGAAGGCATTAAGAGCAAAAAGGTACAACTTACGGGGGACATCTGGTATCTGTTTCAAAGATGCAATGCACTCGGCAATTGTCGAAGCATCAGTCTTCCTAGTGGATACAATTGAAGAAACGAGACGCTCGATGCTAACACCCAATGCATCACTCTTTAAGTCTTTCCTACTTCGAGGAAGGCACTGCCTCTTGTGCCTATTGTTTGTGACCTGGTCATCTAATCCAATCTCTTCATCCTCCTCTTTTTGTGTATTCCCTTGAGTATTGGATAACCCAAGAGATGGAGTGTCACAGTCATGACTCGAGTGATTGCCGCTAGAAGGTCCACTAAGCACATCATTTGATACAGTATCCAATGCTGGTGTCCAATTAGCTTCATCACTAGCCGAGTTCGCACCAAAGAGTATTGTCATCTCAGCTGGAAATTGTAGTGGTTTTGTACGATATACTTTTGCATCTGGATTTTCCTATAAAAGGTGAGAATGAGATATCAGTTTGTGGCTTTCCCTTAATAAATAAACTTTTCAAATCTAAAATGACATATTACCTTCAAGTAGTCTTTCCATCTTTCTGGTTCCATACTGACAGTATGAATGTGTTCATTGAATGCTATCCCTTTTTGACCAATCAACTTGTTCCATGTTGCATATTGTTTCTTCATAATATCCAACGTATTTTTTAACTGCTTCTGGTGGTACCCAAGCCCCGTTTTCTCATTGAACCTAGCAATGATTCTTTTCCATGAAGATCGCTTCATATGAGCCCCTGGTTGACCTCCTAGCTCCACTTCTTCAATGCAAAGGTCGATAAAGATCTTTTTAATTTCATTTGACCAGTTTGCCCGACTCCTTTTTGTCATAGCCATCCCTTTTCTTCTATGTTGACAAACCATAACTAAAAATCAAGGGCTCATTTCCATACATATGGAATAAAATGTAAACAATTTTGAATATCATCAAAACATAATAGCATATAGAAAAAAATAGTCTGATATTGAGATAATTGTAATATTTATGATGGTTGGGAATTTCTGAAGAATATAACAAATTCAGAAATGATCTATTTGATAGTTAAAGAAAAATGAGCATCCAAACCCCATTTTCATTATTTCATTTTTTAGCTATAAATGGGCTTGCTTGCTGGGTCAACCATCATGCTTTTAACAATGACATAGCTTCTTGTAATGCATGGACAAAATTTATGTAAAATATTTATTAACTATTTTCTTTGTTTGTTATAGATCAAAATATAATTTCACCCCTTAAGCTGTAAGTTTTGTTTGCTTGATGTAAACTGTAAAAATAGAGCTTGCTTATTTTCTTGTCTTTATAAACTATAAAACTCAAACTAATCCAAGTACACTATTTATCCATATAGATGACTAATCCTAATTCCTATGTTCAAGGTAATTAATCAAATTAATTCACTATTTATTCATATAAATAAGTTGTCATATGTCTAAGGTAATTAATTAAGTTCCACAATCAAGCTATTCATTTCCTACAAAACCAGACCAAGAAAACACAAAAAAGAAGGAATTAGCTTAAAAACAGAAGAAGAAGGAGAAGAAGAAGAATTACCTTGTGGGGGACATCCCACTAGATGGGAGGGTGTTCATTTTGAGCAGTTCAATTTTTTAATAGGTGGGTCCCATTGTGGAACTCACTCCCCTACTCGTAGTTACACACTCAAAGGTTCTTGACTTGAGGAGAAGAGACTTTGCTTTTTCTATAAGGAGAGGCATTTTCCCACAAATTTGATTGAGACTTGAGAGGAAGTTCAGATTGACTCATAGGTATCAATTCCATTTTGGACCTCGTATCAGTTTGACTCCACGCTGAAATGCTTTGGCCGGCTTGGAATTTCATTTCAAAGTTCCATTACGAAAAAAATATAAAATATATAAATTAGAAAAATATTAAAATATTAAAAAGTAAAAAAATGACATATAAATTACATAATTTGTTTCAGTGTATTAAGTATTAAATCAATAATATGTTACTGCAACATGGCAAATGAGAATTTTATAAGCAATGTATGTGTGACAATATGAAATTAGAAATGCATTGTGAAATCTAAACTCATAAAATGGCATGCAGATGCAGAAATGTAGACCATGCCACAATATTGTCAAAAGAAGAAGGAAAGACGTAGGAAGAAAAAAAGAAGAAGAGAAGAAGAAAACAAAGAACATAAAAATGGAAAAAAAAAAAAAAACCGATAAGAAGAAGTAGAATAAGGAAAAAAGACTAGAAGCATCAGAAAACAGGAAAAATATAGAGAAGAAGAAATAGGGGAAAAAGAGAAGCAGCAGAGAAAGAGAGGAAAAACAGAGGAAAATAAAATAGAAGCAGCAGCAAAAACAGGAAAACAATGCTGAAAAAAAAAAAAGGAAAAAGAAAAATAACACAAGAAGAAGATGAGAGGAATAAGAAAATGAGGGTGTTTTTATTCAAAACTCACGTAAATTGACTCTCCACCTCTTAGAGATTGAGAGAATAAGGTCTCATTAAAAAAGTAACCAGGAACTACTCTTTTATTTAGAGGATTTACCTCTACTTCTAATTTAATTAGAACTCTAATTAGAGGTTTACAAAACACTAAAAGATATAAAAGTTTATATAGCGCTTAAATTTAGAGTTTTCAAAAGCCATCATATTAGAAAAAGTAAATGACTTACAGTTTTTATTTTTATTTTTTGTTGTTCTTACATTAAAACAGTAACCAAATCATCAATGTTATATTGTTAGGATGTGTATCTTAAAGTTAAATATGATTCATGAAAAAGTGAAAAAAGTCTTTAAGGAAAATAAAGGGTGAAACCCATACCTACAATCAAACACTCTAGTCACACACCTAACGTTGCTTTTCTCTAAAATCTTTCCAAAATCTTACAAATTACCATCTTAAGAGGTTTCCTTCATACCTAAACAACCATTTAAAAAATATAAAATATGAAAAGGCAAAAAGGGGAAAGAGGGAAGGGAGGGGGGGTTGATGGGATGATTTTAATGACTAAAATTAGCCATTCAGCTGTTCCCACGTAGACGAATTGTTGAATCATATTCACACTTGAACCCTAGGATTTGCATGTACATGAGTTAGTTGTATGCATATGAATCTTTTTTTCCAAAAATCAATATGAATCTAAAATTCATGTCTCATATCATAGAATTTTAACAATAATGTCTGAGTGATAAGACTCAAATACAAAACATACAAAACACAATTGAAAATAAACAATGCCTGGCCAGATGAACCAATTGTTTGCTTTTGGCCAGCATCCTGTACAAGTGGAGCCTACCTTACTGTGATCACCTGGCGGGTCTCAGAGTGTATTGGCAGTCTGCAGAGATCTATCCCACCAGAAAATCCTAACCATGCAATAGTATGCTTGCAACTGAATGTTTGCAAAAAGAATGTAACTGACAGTCCATATTCAACTACAAACAGTAAACCAATTAGTTGAGTGGGACTTCAAATCGATGAAAGCTTTGTTCCACTGCCTTCCTGCAGTGGTCGGGAATCCAGATGACTAATCTAGATCACTGAATCTGAGTGACAGGCCCAGCTGTGCAGATTGTTTGGCCTGCACATACTGCAGGTTCTCAGTTGTTGAAGTGAGTTATAGTACCATGAACTAATAATTGCTTTAATGATAATACCAATCCAACAGGAAACCAATGTTTAGGGCACATATTTTTCATAGGAGCGAGGAGACATCAAATTGATAATGCATATAAAAAAGAACATAATACAAGATTCTTATATTGACACAATTAATTATGAAACGATGAGATGGTTAAGAAGCAACTTCTTACTATACAATAACTCCCAAGTGTCATTTTCACTAAAACAGGGGAACAAGAAAAACAACTATAAACTACTCAGATTCTTAAAAATCATTTACTTCACGTTTAGTTCTTAAGTAGATAAGAATACAATCCAAAAGCTGAGTATAGGAATCTGCTTAAATTTCTCAAAATGAACTCAAAGAGAGATGGTACTAATCTAAAGGGAGCATACTAAGTGCTGTTTTTAGAATAAGACTAGTATTTCGTTGTTGCATACATTTCTTTCTTCATAGCCACCAGTTAGTTTCACACACGCAGAGAGGATAGCACCTTGCTTATAGAGTAATGATTCAAGAAACATAGGGTTTTTTTTTTTTTTTTTTTTTATTTTTTATTTTATAGTTAAATAGTAGAATTCTTCAAGCTGACCCAGAAAGATGGGAAAAGGTTAAGATGATGATGAAGAATTGAAAAGGAGATCTTAGAGATAGAAGTCCAATATTTTTTAGATAATAAGATAAACGTAAGAGAAACCAAGTACAAATAAACTGAATATTCCCCTTATTTCCTTTTTTTTATCGGTAACATGATCGAACCTGCAATCACAAGGTTGGGACAATGGCCATCTTCCAACTGTGATATAGTTTCACCTAAGATTTTCTTTTTATCTTAAAAAATTCAAACTGTAACAAGAAGTATAGAAAAGGATTTAATAAGAAGAACTCAATACAACTCAATGCCACAAGCCAACTCAAGAACCCTCCTAAATCCCTTTAGAAACCTCAAGAAATCATGATTTTGGAGATAACAACACTGATTCTTCATTGAAACCAAGAGATACCAAACAAGAGTAAGAACCCAAATCCCAAAAGGAGGCTTTTATTTTTTATTTTTTATTTTATCATGCAGTCCTTCATTTCTTCCCTTCTATCTCTATAATAGTTCTGAGTATCCTTTTCAGTGCATCCAATATTTTTGTACCCTCCTCGCCGCCACGGCCTGTACTTCAAACACTCCCATTTGATTTGTTCTCCATATGTTGCAGAAGCAAATGTATCTATTAATTTTTTTTCCTTAGCATCAGACACTATACAATGTGACCATAGGAAAAAAGTATTACTAGGAGTACTTAGTAAATGAGAATGCTATGCAACAAACATAAGCATTGTCCATATGCCCTGTTCACCTTTTTTTTTTTTTCCCTCTTGCAACTGAGCACCACAATTTTGTCTTGTTTCTGTATGATTTCTCTCTAATGCACCATTGACCTCTACCTTTTCATCAATGTGATCTTCTTTAAAACAAACATATTGTTTCCAAACTATTTCCTTCATCCTTCCTTTTTATCTTTGAGCTCTTTCTAACACTAAACCTAACATCTTTCGCGTAAGAGTTATAAAAGTTGAAAGCATCCTCCAGGTTAGCAAAAATAATTCCTATTTTTGGTTTTGTCTACTCATATACTTCTGGAAAATTTTGTTTAACTGTTGAAGAAGAAGCTGCATCCATCTTATTAAAATACTGTCACTATCATGGTCCTCATAGCCATCCACCATAATCACAATGAACCAACATCCAGCATCATATATAAATCAAACACAAAATTAAATAAATTAGCTAAAAAAATTCTATTAATAAAATTTTATAAATAAACTGTGAAGAGAAAATTTTAGGTTTGATGATTTTCAAACATACAATGTGAAAAGCTTTTACAAGTTTGGAAATCAGGAATTTCAGACCCAAAAAAATTACAGGTATGAAATCATGAATTTGAGACACATATAGTGAAAAAAAAAAAACCCGAAACATAAACATTTACATGGACCCACTGATTTTCATCATTTCCTGATGATGAATTTGTGGTGTCAACTAGCTAGAAATTTCTACTTCCAACTCAGAATGTTAACACTAACCCCCTTTTTTTATAGTTTTTTTATACAGGTCAAAATACGTTAACCATTCCTACCAAAACCTCAGGGCTAGTAGAGCCGGAAATACTTTTCAACACTCCCCCTTTGGTCAGGTGGGTAAGACCCAGTTTCACTGTAGAGTGGTCTAGTTTTGGTTTGGTTGATTCTTATACCATATTAAATTTTATCAGCTAACTATCCATTTCTCGCAAAACCTCAATGCTTTTGGTAAATACATCGGAAATACATTTCAACTTATCCAATATTAACAATGCAAAATCTCTTAGTGGGGATGTTTTATTTCAGGAACAATGTCAATGGGTGGTTTGAGTTTTTTTTTGAGATAGAAAGATTTGGGTGAGAGTGAAAGAGGGAGAGAGGTTTGTTGAGTAGAGAGAGTTGGGTTATATGGGGGTCTGGTGTGGGTCGATTCTAGAGAAAGAGAGATACCTCGTCTCTGAGAACTTCACTGCAAAAAGCACTCCAAATCGTCTGCTGCTGCTTCTTTTTCTTCCTCTCTCTTCGTTTCCTCTTCCTCAAAAGCCTCTGTTAGCTTCCTCTTAAACGCTGCTTATTGCTTTATTACGAAATGGGCGCGCCCATATTTTTATGTTTTTGCTCCCAAGATGGCCCTCAGGTAGCAAACGCTATAATATATTTGGTGACTCAATCCAACGGTTCAGTGGGTGCAGCTTCCAAACCCATGGGTTCCTGTACAATTTATGGAAACCTAATATGTGTGGACGGTTTGGATTTTATAAAGTGAACAAGGTTTTCAAAGGAGCTTTTCTTATATACTAGTGGAGCCCTGCACGTGCGTGCACGTGCAAGGAACGTACTCTTTCACTATGATAATATGAAAAAATAAAATCATTGAAAAACTCAATATTAACTATCCTAATGGAGAATGACCAGTTTACACATAACTTATTTTTTTTGGCAAATTAAGTAATTTACAATCACGCATTGTTCTTATGAAATTTAGTAAAAGTTTCAATAGAAAAAAGTAAGAAGAAGATGAAATAACAAGATATGTGAAAGGAAACTAATTAAAAAAAAGTTGAAAACCAACCTTTTCTGGCCATACGTGATTAGGCAAAACACTCACCAATTTCAATATAGATCGATAATCCGGCCTATTTCCCATTAAAATTTGTCTAAAACCTAGCGCCATATACATACCAAATTCATGTTGAGAAGCACCGGATGACAGTAATACCAATATAAAGAAATTTAAACATCATGGAAAGAAACAAGATGGATATGTCAAAATGAGGGCCAGAGTAACAACTTAAAAAGCTTTCTTGAATTAAGATGACACCACTACCAATATTGAACCACGTACATTTGTAGACTTCCGTTAGCTTTTTATGTATCATAAACCAGTTATGTTACATTCTAATTTTGTATTAAGTGAATCTTTGAAACAAATATCATAATTTGAAGCAAGATAACCAACTACAAAGAAATATTTAGCCATGCACTCTCAGGGTGGGCACAACTACTTCTTTCAAACTTCCTAAGAAAATTTAATGGAAAATTCATTATCCTAGCACTATAGTAATGTTGTTGCAATGTTGGACAGGAATCAAGTTCAAGAGTAATACTGGTTCGACCTGAGATGATACCTTGGATGAAGTAAGCAAAATCATAAAGAAAGACAATTAGCACCCTCAAACACAGTTTAGCACATAGAATGATAATGAAGAATGCATGTTGCTAGAATTGCCTAAAACGAAAAAAAAAAAACAGAGGCCCTAAAGCAATCATTTCAAATCAACATAAGAGGGTGGATCTAAAAACATAAGTTGGCATATCAAAATGATGGGTTCCATTACATCATACTCATAAAAACTTAAAAGGAAAAATAAAATACCTTATCATTATCTAAGAAGCAATAAGACAAGCCATTAGTAACTTGCATTGGATGTTGATTTGATATATAGCAATAAAATTCAAAAGAAAACCAACTTGCATGGAATGAAGAAATCAAGAAAAGGCTTATATAAGAAAAATCTGCATGTACTTGCATATTCACAAAAAACTTTCATGACACCGAGATTATCTGGCTACTAAGAAAATGAAGCATCTAAATAAACCTTAAGCCTCTCCACAGCATCTCCGTATCGTTGGCTAGTGCACCCACACATCAATGAAATGTCTTCCACATTTCAACCCACTAATGTCACCCAAGTCCTCATCACTAAACATGAAAACACCATGCTTTTTAGTAAAGGGGATATATATATATATGTCCTAGTATTTCTTTTTCTGATTTGACACAAGCATACTATCAAACCACATAAAATATTTTTCTATATTTTTTAGAGTGACTATTTGGTTAGATCTACTTGTGCATAGTGTTTTGTATCAATTGCGGATTTCGACCGCACCCTAACATATTTGCTAGCATACATAGAAATTTAGAGTGAAATAAGCTTTGCTGAAAGATTATTAAAGAAGTGAGGGTGAGAAACATGAGGTTATGGATGCAAAAGGGACCTTGACTATCGTGGGATTTGATTTTTAGGGTGATGGATGAGCATTCATCTCTCATTTTTCCTCAAATCAATTTCCATTAAAAGAGAGGTTATTTGATTGCCATTTTTTAATATTCATGTATGATTTTACATTTTAACCACTAATGAAAATCTGAAGCCCTATAACTCTTAGGAACTGCAAGAAAGATTTTCTGTCATTCCTTATAAAGTTTGATGCACTAAAATGTATAACATGTTACAATTATTTTTTCTTTTTTCTTTTTTTTATTCCAGAAAGAGGGGAACGCATTAAAAGATTAAAAAACAATCATAAATGGGCCAAACCTTCTGCCAAAACCACTAATGTCAAAGATGACATACAAGATAACCAATCCACCAAGCTGGCTAATACAACACAAAAACAATAAAAAAAAAAAAAAAGGCCAACCAATCACTACCTCCCCTGAATGTTAAAATTCTATTTCATTTATAACATTGCTGGTCATTTTTTTAATATTCAAATTTCCTTCATTTTTAATCGTTTATAAAAATTTAAAGTAAATTTCACTATTTCAATAACATAAAAAAAGGCCCAACATTAAAAAGAGATTTTCTATTGTCACAAAGTTCACTTTGTCGAATGTTGTTGGAGCATTAAATTAATGTTTAAAATGTCACAATTCTATTTCACATATTTCATTTCTAGCATTGCAAATTCAATGAAACAAAATACCAACCAATTAAAACAGTACCCAACTCATAGCTTTAAATGAATCAATAACAAATCACAAGGATTCCAAGCAATCTTTGGCATTCTCATCTCTTCCTCTGACAAGCAAATCGTGTCTTTATAGGCATTGGGATTGAAGTTGAAATTTTCTACACATGAAAATCTCAACTGAAATTTCTCGTTTGAGTTCTTGCAGCGAATGAACAAATTCTTCAAATGCAACCCTTTTTATGATCATTTGAGTTAAGCATTTCATCGAAATATAATAATACTAAGTGGGGCCCATAGATGTGTAGTTCTCTTTGATTATATATATAATATAATATAATATAATAATATTAAATGGGGCCCACAGATGTGTAGAGAAAAAGCATGACAAGTTTTTTTACTAAGTGGGGCTCACAAATCTATAGTTCTCTTTTACTTTATATATAATATAATAATACTAAGTGGGGCCTACAGATGTGTAGATGTAGAGAAAAAGCATGACAAGTTCTTCTACTAAGTTGGGCCCATAGATGTGTAGTTCTCGTTTTATTATATATATCTAATATAATAATACTAAGTGGGGCATACAGATATTATAATAATACTAAGTGGGGCCCACATATATATAGATAAAAAGCATGACAAGTTCTTCTACTAAGTAGTATAATATAATAATACTAAGTGGGGGCCCACAGATGTGTAGATGTAGAGAAAAAGCTTGACAAGTTCTTATACTAAGTGGAGCCCACAGATGTGTAGTTCTCTTTTATTTTATACATATATAATATAATAATACTAAGTGGGGCCCACAGATATATAGTTCTCTTTTATTATATATATAATATAATAATACTAAGTGGGGTGCATAGATGTCTAGATGTAGTTTCCCATGACAAGTTCTTCTTTTAAGTAGGGCCCATACACGTGTAGTTCTCTTTTATTATATATATAATATAATATAATAATACTAAGTGAGGCCCACAGATGTCTAGTTCTCTTTTATTTTATATATATAATATCATAATACTAAGTGGGGCCCATAGACGTGTAGAGAAAAAGCATAACACTTTTTTCTCTTTTATAATAAGGGTATAGATATTATATGATTATTATTATAATATAATAAGAAGATTATATTATATTATAATATTTGGGGGTGGGCCCCACAAAGGTGTAGTGAAAAAGTTTGTATTCTCATAATAATATATTATTATATTATATTATACTATTTGGGGGTGGGCCCCACAAAGGTGTAGTGACAAAGTTTGTAATTTCTCATAATAATATATTATTATATTATATTATAATATTTGGGGGTGGGCCCCACGATGGTATAGTGAAAAAAGTTTGCAACTATCCCTCTTTTATAATAGTAGTAGATAGTAGATATTTGGGGGTGGGCCCCACAATGGTGCAATAAAAAAGTTTGCATTATAATATTTTGGGGTGGGCCCCACAAATGTGTAGTGAAAAAGTTTGCAATTTCTCAAAATAATATATTATTATATTATATTATAATATTTGGGGGTGGGCCCCACAATGGTGTAGTGAAAAAGTTTGTATTATAATATTTGGGAGTGGACCCCACAATGGTGTAGTGAAAAAGTTTGCAGTATCTCATCTTTTACAATAGTAGATAGATATTCTCAAGAATTCCCCATTTTAAAAACTCCCACTTTTTATCCCTGCGTGTTTTTAGGGCATGGATCCGACCTTGAACCAATTCAACCATTTAATGCATATTAGCACGTGAATTGGTATAGAGCCTAAATTTGACACTCATCTAACTTTTGCTCACCGTTGAACTGAAATCACAAGAAAGTTATGCCTCTAAAATTTTTAAACTTTGGGTCCATGGATCAAGGGCGTTGAGAATTTTCACATGGACAGATCTCATGTAGATTATTCCATCCATTAGTATTTCATGGTTGTCATACATCATAGTGGGCCTAATTGAGAGGGGTGCTTTTTAAACAACCCCCTACGCGAGTTGAGGGTATCTTTCACTCTTGGTGAGGTGGACTGTCATAAATGAAAGTAAATAACTCCTACTTTTTTACTTTTTTTTTTTTCTTCTTTATCACCATCTTCACTACATTGCTTCCTCTCACGCTGTGCATCTTTTTTTTTTTTCTCTTTCTCTCTAACTAACCGCTTCAATTGAAGTATCCTCAATTTGGCATTCATCGCCATTGAGACGAAAGAAAAGAGGGTCCACTAATATATTTCTTAATGTAGCCATGGATAAATATTGTTGACCCATTGATAGACCTTTGTATAAAAATCCAAACTGTACACGCCCACCTATAAAATTCTAAATTACTTGCCTTCTTACAAGAACACAAATTGTGTGGGCCCACCTATAAATATCCAAACTAGTGGTGTGCCCCGCGATATACAAAATTAGGCTCATCAAAAGATTGCATGAGTGTGTAAAACTTGAATTTACATAAACGTGTGCTCCACAATATACAAAATAAAGACTAAAAAAGGAGGGAGTTTTTTTATTCCAAAACTCATGACCCACCTCTTCTACTTCTTCTCCCATTTTCTCTCATTTCAAAGTCTCAAAGAATATCCTTAATAAGCAGTTTTTTTTTTCTTTTTTGTAACCCAACAAAAATGTTGGGAGCCTAGACTCATGGCACAACTCACACATGTGAAGTAACGGGAACTCACACATGAGAGGAGAGAAACAACTCACACAAGCGGGGAGGATAGAAACTCACACATGCGAGGAGACATAGGCACAACTCACACATGTGAGGTGATGGAAACTCACACATGCTAGGAGAATAAACACAACTCACACATGGGAGGTGATAAAACTTACATATGCAAAGAGGGAGGAGGTAGGGTTTGAACCCAAGATGTCCCAATGAGAACTAGGACTCCTTACCACTAAGTTAAGGAGTCGTAATAATAAATGGTCAATTTATTTTGAATCAAGTAATGTTATTTCCTCTCGTATTTTCTCTCTTCTCATTATCTTCTCTCGGAATTAGAAAGTTATTTATTTCACGGCTTGTGGTTTACACTGATGGAAGGTTCATTTAATTCATGTGATGTGGCATTATACTAGTGGACCATCAAAAAGGGGCAAAAAGGCCCCTTTTCTAAAGGGGCACTTTTTAGAGTTTTCCATATATATATATATGACTAATATCAAACTATGCATCAAGGGTGGGCCAAAGGAAAACCTTAGACAAAATTATAAATCTTTAGCAATAAAATATACAAGAAGAAATTAGAGAAAATTACTGGAAAAATCACCTTAAATGTTCAGTGAACCAAAAAAGTCCCTCATGGTTCATCTATAACAACAATAAAGGCCCTCCTGCCATTATTTGCTTTTATTCAAGTGACAATATCGTTGCTCACTCGTCTTTTCTTTCTTCATCTTCTTCCTCCTCTTTCTCCATCTCCCCCGCTCCATTCCTCACCCAACTCGTTGAAAAGCTGTACTTTTCATTGCTATGAAATTTTGTGCTTGCTTGGGTTAATCTGGAAAACCCACAAGCATGAATTCTTTAACAATGGTAGTGAGATCCAGAAAACCCCAAAATCCCAAATGGAGGAAGATGGAGAAGCTGGAGATGAGTCTGTTGGAGAAATCCAGCATTGTCATTTTTTTAGAGAAACTCATTTCATGAAACTTATTTTTTTACAATGGGTGCCTTGAGATTTTTTAGATGGAGCTCTTTTCGATGGGAATGAAGAGCTAATGTGTGTTTTTGAAATGGAAAGAAAAAAAGAGTTTCAGAGGGTGAATGAGAAGTGACTTTTTATTAAAATGAAAGCATGTGATGTGGGTTTTCTGATAATAGAAGAAAGGTGATGTCTTTAAGGTAAAATGAGAGATGATTTTGAAGGAAGTGGAGTCTTAATGTGCGCTTCCGAGAATGGAAAGAAGATAGAAGACCATTGGAGATAGAGAGACCACGAAGGCGGCGGGTTGGATGAGAAATGGAGTGGAGAAGATGGAAAAAGAAGAGGGAGAACAGGAAGAAGAAAGACAAACGATGATATCGTCACTCACCCGAAGTGAAAATTGGCAGGAGGGCCTATAGTGTTACAGAGGAACTATGAATGCCTTTTTTTGGCACATGGGTCATCTAAGGAGATTTTTCCGGTAATGTTCTGAAAAAATGATTGAAGTCTTGCGCTTACGAGAAATTCATGAGCTTCCCAGTGGTGCGCATTATGAAAATCCTAAATCACTTAAAAGTTAAAATCGTCCATGTATGGACCCTGACAAAGTTTTACTCAAATAGGATTTAGGCTCACTATCCAATTGATCATTTATAAAAGATGCGAGCAAAATATTGTGAAAGATTCGTATATTTTAGTGAGCAATATGACAGTGGACTATTTTCTATCAAAGTGGAATTTGGTGAGGACCAAAAAAAAGAGGAGACCATATAATTTGAGTAGTTTCAATTTTTATATGTAAATCCTACTATGAAGACTTGTAAATTAATTTCTAATGAGACCTTCTCTGCAAGATCCGAACTGATTTAAAAACCTGCATGGCATGAAAGTTTAAATTGCGTTGAATTTGAGCAGGTTTGGCCTGGATATAAAACTATGATTTGGGCTCAATATGGTCCTTGGACGCCGAGCTTGACCTGGGTACCTGACTTACATTTGAACATACTTCCTTTGAACTATTTTTGTCTTGTTATACTTTTTTATTAGAATATACATTTAATTTATTAGTAAAGTGAAGGTGAAGTAAAGCCTCTATTTGCCGGACTAAAAAGACCATGGGTCATAGCAAAAGTATACAAATTCAAAATTCCCTCATTCTTTTTCAAAAAGAAAAAACTGAAAAAAAATACATTTTCAATCCCCTAAATGACAAAAATCTTGCAAGGGTTCTTGGTGGGTGCAATATTAGTCCAATTAAACGAATTGAGCCCTTTGATTTTAATTTTACAATGTTTAATGACTATTTCTCATGCAAAATTATTTTGATAAAATTCCACAATGATCAATGCTCAAATCAATGCTGATTTGCACTGTTTTGTTTATGTGGAGAGCGAGATGTTTCGCCCCAGAGCTGTTAATGGATTGGGAAATTCATTTTCTTATGTCCTCCATTTTTTAAAGAATAAACCCTTTTTTTTTTTATGAGAGTAACAAGACATGAATTTTCCAAAATGGAAAAAAAAAAAAAAAAAAAGAACACATAAAGCAAAAATCATATGAACTGATAGATTAGATCACACTTCAACCTTAATTCACTAGAAACAGAGATTTACATTTAACTGTGTTGTCAAACTCCCAAAACATAACAGTTCTCTTTTTTTATATAATGTAAATACATATTCAGCAAAAAGCTGATTACAAGGACCTCTCACTCAGAAAGGGAAACTCTCTCTCTCTCTCTCTCTCTCTCTCTCTCTCTCTCTCTCTCATACACACAGAAAACTATTCATGAGTGGGTGACAACAAGCCATAGCCACCCCACCACAGTACAAACAACTCCTTAACTTACTAAAGCAGACAGAAGTTGGTAAAACTTATACACCAACCCTAGGTGTATATTTCAAAAAAATAAAAAAAAAAACCTAAGGTGTATAAAATCCACTGCCTCTTAAGGCCAACACCAGTACAATCAATACAGACCATCCAAGACCCATTCCAAAAAAGGGCCCATCCCACAACATGAAGACTACATACATATATAGACCTAACCTACTAGGATGTTAAATTAAACAGACTCTTAAAACTAAAAGATAGAGGCCATTGCTAAGTTGTTAGGGGCACAAAGCAAGGATTTGGAGGGGTTGCTTTTCCCTCTTTCTGTTATGTCAGCAGCAATGGGAGTTGTAAAGTTAGAACTGCCTTCCACTGAAGGTCTGACCAAAGGCCCAGTTGGAAGGGGCCACATTGTTGGAAACTAGAGATCTGCCGTCTGATGTAGTGACCTTGAAAGACAGGGACTGGCCATTGAGGTAGTTGTTGCTTTGCCAGTTCTGACCCCAGTTCCTGGACATGGGCTGCCAATTAGTCCTAGAGCCTTTGATGGAGACAGAGACAACATCACCAGCACCACCCACATTGGTGATGAGGACCAGGTTAAAGTAGGAATGACCATTGACTGTGAATCTGATGCCACCATTCTTGTTGCATGGGACCCTAAAAGAAAGAAAGGTATGAAAGAGTTAGGGACATGGGAACTGTAATGTTTGGAAGATAACATGTGACCACCTGTGTCTTCTTCATGCCTACAAATAATCACCTGTCTTGTCCTTATGGATTTACAATTAATCAGTTCTAATAATATATAAAAAAAAGCTTGGTTAGCCACCTTGAGCTTAGATCTAGCCTTGTTTGGAATAAATTCAGAGCAAGAATGCAAAAAAAAACCATTAAATCTGAGTTGATTAAATAAAGATTAATACCCTCATGTAAGAAAGTCTTCAGAGATTTCAACAACCAGTCAAAAACTGACCTATGATTGTGACTCAGTGTGGTTGACAGAGATTTTTAAATTAACAGGGGTGGTTATTTGTAACAATAAAAATGGTGATTTCTTCTTCTTTTTTTTTTTTTTTTTTTTTTTGTAAAAAAAAAATGACAGGTTTGAAATTATTAAATTTCCTTTCTTGTAGTTTCCTGAGTTTTATTTGAGCAATTAACAAAAAAAAAAATTAGTGCTTTCTTTTGGGTACATGGCTCTTTAAGCTTCGAAAAACAATGGAGAATGTGTACTTTTGAGCTTTTGAAGTTTGAAAAGTTGAAGGAGGGGGAACTTTTTTTTTGGGTGTTCAAAATTATGGAGAAAAGGTATTTGCGGGACTTTGTTTTGAAATGCTGCAGAGGAAAGAACAAGGTTTACATTTTGGGACCCAAATGGAGAAAGAGGAAAAGGGTATCTAGCAGTTAGAGAGAGAAAATGTTGTAAATAGAGACTCTAAGCTTATTAGCATGGTTTTAGGGGGCTTGGTCAATTTTTTTACTTCTGAGTTGAGTAAATGAGTCTTTTGACTATTATTCTTGTATTAAAGGCAAGCTTTATAAGGCAAAAGGCAGAAGAGGGGGCAAGAGAAAAATATTTTCCATGAGGATTAAACATCTCTAGGATGTTTTGGATAAAAATAAAACAGCAAAATCAGGAGATTAGAATTGGAATGAAGAATATGGGTTTTATGTTTTTCCTTACCTTCTATACTGAACAGGGACTATCCCTGCCTTGTATTTAGCTATGTGTTGGAAAACTGGCTGAGAAAGATCAAAGTGCTGTTGGGGAGGGTTACACCAACCCCCTGCATTATTTGGCAGACCACTGTTTGGTGGGCAGAAGTTGGTTGCAGTGACCACAATTGATCCTGGAAGACACCATCTGGGATCATTTTCACATTTGATCTCAAAACAAGCTCCACAGCTCAACCCATTGTTGAATAGAGCGGTGCTCAATGCAGCTGTGTTAGTCCCATAACCCTGACTGTAGAGATTTCCATACCCACAAGCTCCTCCTGTAACAAATTGAGAACAAGTAAAACATATAAACAAAAGAGATTCTTTTGGAGAAAAGGAAAAAACAAAGCATGGGATTTTAGCCATTTTTGTGGTTAGTGAGATTACCCATTGTGCCAGATGCATCACCACCTCCATAGAAAGTGGCATGGGCACTAGACCATCCAACTCCAGAGCCATGAACAGAGGTGAACAAGGTGAGAAGGGCTAGAGAGGAAATACCAAGGAAGTCCATGTCCTGCAGAGAAAACCCATTTGAGATATCAGTGTTTTGACATAGAAACTTCAACTAAATCTTACAAGCTGAGATGAAAAGGATGTTTTAGTAAGGAGAGGAAGAGTTGGGCTTACAAAGACTAGAACTTCGAAGTACCCAAGTGGAGAAAATGATGAAGAGTTGAGGGAAATGATGGTGCATTTATAGATGCAGATGGAGGGAAAGGAAGGGCAATGTGAAAGTAAATAAACAGTAACAACTAACTGAAAATCAGGACTTTAAAATGCAAAGAGAAACCACCCAATGCTACTATTATTTTTACTTGCTTTCCTAGTCCTATTACTGCTTTTTATGTAGGCTTTGACCCACCTAATTACTCTCCATATTCTCCTTGTGGGGTGTTGTAAATACAGTGCAATTACAGGGTTAAATAATGGAATTTGTTTGGGTGTTGTCACTGAATACAGAGAACCTTATCCTATGAGAATAAATCAAATGCTCGAAAACACTTTGATATGGGGACCCACCTAGAAAACACCATCACTCAACAGACAGGAGGAGATGGAATCCACATTGAATGGAAGTTGAACCACAGTTGGTAGTTAAGTCTTTTTGGTCTGTTCTTTATTATATTCTCTTTGGGGGAATAGAAGGTGAGTACTAGTAGTACTTTATCTCAGCTGAAATTGTTGAATGACAAGTAAAGAAGTTAACTTTCTTCAGATAAAACAAGAGAGGTTAACTAACCCCCTTTATAAAAAGTTCAGTTATCCTGCCATCTTTAAGCACCAAGCATAGTTTCTTATGTCTAGATGAAATGAAATTAAGAAGGAAGGAAGGAATCTTAGTCCTCCAATAAACAAGGATTAGCTAAAGCACTTGAGCTAGAGGCTATTTTTAATGTGTATATCATCTATTGATGGCTAAACTAGGCACATGGGTGATGGGTTCTAACTTTGACTTAAGCAAGTTCTAATCTTGTACTTTGCCCATCCTGTTGGGACTCAGATGTCAGACCTGTTAAACCACTACTGAAGTAAGAATCCATAGTTCTAAAATATAAAATCGGATCAATGAGAAGCACTCCACCTCAAATTCATCTAAAAGTTTTGATCAAAGTGCGTTGCATGTGGCAAACCGTCCACTTGAAAAAGGAAGGATCATAGTCATCTTTCACACACTGATTCTTGACCCAAAGTATGGATGATATTTCTCGGTCTTGCTTTTGTGCAAGTGGGCCTCATGGCTCAGTGATACAGAAAACCACAAGAGTAGCCCAGACAGGAAAATCCTAGGAATTTGATTCTTTGGCATTTTGCAATTTGTTGATACAATAGCTCGCAAACTTGACTCACTTGACAGTCCATTGTTGATGGCGTAGTTCAAAACTCGGCTCATCTCTACTTTATCATCCAATTTGACTCTATTCAAAGAGAACCAAGTCGACTATTAATTTTCCTTGGCTAACCATTCCTACAAAAACCTAGAGACGTTAGTAGAGGCATTGTAAATGCTTTTCCTTGGGTCCTCAACACTTCTCCTTAGGTGGAAATTGGTCGGCGCACTTTTGGATACACAGATTTTCTTTAATTTTCCTTAGCTAACCATCCCTAACAAAACCTTCAGGCTTTAGTAGAGGCAACATACGTCCTTTTCAATACTCCCTATTGGGTGGAGCCCACTCCTCAACATCGACTAGCCAAGTCCTTAAAAATCTCGGTCAAGCTCACCCAATTTACTCAACTTGATGCTTGATTGCCCTGTTAGACTTTTTTTTTTTTTTTGTGTGTGTGTTTTTTGGGGCATCATCTACCCTTTGGTAGGGCCAACCAGCTCGACGGTTTGGATTACCAAAAGACTGGACAGCACGTGAACATGCAAAAGACCTCAAGGAGGTTGTTGAGCATATCCTAGGGAGAAAATCATCAGCTTCTTCTCTACCATTTCTACTCATTTCTTGGCAAAACCACTTTTATTCTCTTTCTAGTGCAGTCTTAGCTGTACCCTGCTTATAATCCCCAGTGGTTAGCATGTTACAACACCATTAAAGAATACAAAGTTCTGCTCTTTACAGGTAGTACAAAACCAACATAATGAATAAAGGGCATTGCAAATATATGACCTATTCCACCATTTCTCTGTGTGTGTAACTCAATAAAACTTTTAGGAAATTTTGGTGCTGGAAGCCTTGAACCACTAAATATAATTCTCATTTAAACATGGGTATGTTGATTTTTTAAAGCTAGATATAGAGACTGTTTATTTGGGAGCTTCACTTTAGGAATGTATCATCAGCTTTCAAGCCCCTTATCTTTCTTTTCTTTTTCTGAACACTTGCATGTTGGGTGATCTCACTCACCCCTTTCCCAAGGTGAGATATTAAGAGGCCATGTGGACTTCTTCTCAACTACTATAACCTTTTATATATAAATTAAGTGCAGTTTATCTCCTATCATTTTCTATCATTTGGAGTGAAGCTGAAGATGTATAGATAAAGATGATGACCTATCTCAAGTCTCAACAGACAGATTATAAATTTATATGATAATGACAATGATACCCATGCTGTGCCAATGTTTAAAGTAGAGATGGCGATGCAATATGTTATTTTTTTCAGATGTTCAAGGAATTTCTTTCTGAAAACACAAGATATTGATTAGAGTGCTCGGGACCGCCATTCCCTGGTTGGAAATATAATTACCTTTTTCAGTGACATTGTAGGGTACAAAGTTATTGCAAATCTTATTTCTTCTTTTTCACTATGGAGGAGACTAAGGGCATGTTTTAATTTGTTTTCATAGAATATAGAGGAAGTAATGGTCACATTAGCCCCACCGAATGATTATTAAAGAGGCGAGCGGCGAATAATATTAGGTGAGTGGTGAAGGATATAAGGCGGAGAAGAAGATGGAACTTTGACTTTCTTAGTATTTGAATTAATGAGGTAAGGCGACGGTTGGGTACTGATTCAATTTTCATTAACGGGGAGGTTATTTGATGGTCATTTTTTATGCACTCCTTTGATCATTCATTTTTAACTACTTGCAGATATACAATGCTAGGAATTCAATTACATACATAGATTATTTGTTTGCATTAGAATACCTAGGAATTGAATACATAAGAATTCATGGTCAAATGAGCTTCATCAAAGGATTATTAAAGAGGTTAAGTGTGAATAATATGAGGTGAGGGGTGGAGGATATAAGGTAGCAACAATGTAGATAAGACATTGTCTTTCCTAGGATTTGAATTACTATGGTGATGGCTAGGTATTCATTTTCGATCTTCCCTTGATTCAATGTTCATTAATGGGAAGATTATTTGATAGTCAATTTCATATATTTACCTTGGATCTTCATCTTGAACTACTTATGGCATGAATTTTTATTTATTTAATCCTTACCTACTATATGCAAATAATGATGCTCTATGATAGGATCCGAGGGCCAAGCAACTTCCATGACCTGTGCTTGGCCCTTAGATCCTATCACCCTAAAAGTTCACAAACCCATTTCTGATGTAGTCATTTGGTACGTGTCATAGGACACTTACTTTCAATTGAAATGATCTCTTAAGTTTTACAGCATATTGCATTTCATAATAATCCCAACATATGGATGTTCCTGTTGACAAATACATGAGTTAAAAACAAGCTCAAATCTCTAGGAAAAAAAGGCCCAAATAAAATGAAAGGAGGGAAGGAAAACTATCATATCCAAAGGATAATGATTAACAAGTTGAAGAACAAATAAGAAAAGAGGGTTTCTAAATGTAAATAAGAAGCTGCACATGGAGTCACATGGCCACATGAAAAGGTTAGTATGTGAATTGACCCTTTGTTCAATGCCATTTGCACCTTCCATCCCATATTTCTATCGACAAAGATAAAGGTGCCACTTTCCTCAAAAGGGAAACACATGTGATTGGACACCTAGTTAGATTCCTGTACTTATCTTTCACAACAACAGAACTACGTGGTAAGATGATCCACCTTTGGTGTGGCATGCATGTCTTAAATATGAACCATCTAATCATGGGATGGGACCCTTTGTCTATGGACAGTAGCAACAAAAAAAAAAAAAAAAAAAGCATTGCTATGAAAGCTGTCGGACCCTGTGTACAGTGAATTCTGTTTGCATTCATGCCAATCTGCCAATGATTCCCACCACCTACATTCAGGCCACTCAAAATACACTCCCAAATTTCACTCTAAAAGGAGGAAGGCCTAATGTCAGGTTAATCATATCATCATATGTGAAAGATGTCATTTACACGTGCTTTACTTCATATTACAAATCTGGATCCTCGAGGATTTGATTCACAAGATAGGTGAAGCTCCACAGTAGGGCCCAATTATTAAAGACCTCAACCACAAAAAATAAATGCCCTCCTTTTTATACTAGAGCTGGCCAAATTTCACTTCAATCGGAGTTGGAATCTTATTATAAGATTAACTACATACAAGTCCCAACTACTACATATATTGAAAATTTTGGCCAGAATCTTATTATAAGATTAACTACATACAAGTCCCAACTACTACATATATTGAAAATTTTGGCCAAATCTTATCTGGGAGGAAGACATTTTATTTTGAACTGTTCGGACTGTAATAGGTGGATTCCACTGCCAAGACTCAAGAAATTTCTCTCGAGTCTGAGCCTAAAGAACCCTCACTCTTTGATTACTTGTCAATACATGTGATCAAAAAAATAATAATACATGTGACCAATCTTATAGTGGGCCTAGTTACTCCAAAGGAAGAGCATTATTTGGAGTTGTTTGGATTGAAGAAGGTAGGCTCTGCTGATGGATTTCATTGGCTGCACAGGCACACAGAATTCTCTGTTCTGTACAGGATCAATACACTCTAACCATCTTCTTTGTCCATGCAATAAGGCAGTTATATCTGTTACCCCACCAGTTGCTTTAATAATACATTTTCTCATCGAATGCTGTTAAAGCCAAAGCTGAAACACGATGCCATTCGTTAGATTCAACTAATATTCTGAACTATGCCTCAAAATATTATACATCATGGATCTTCCCCATTCCAGATCCAATGGAGAATACATTAATTGCAGATCAACTTGCCCGATTACATCCTGAGTGTGCCCTGCTTAAAATTTTAGGCCACAGCAGAAAAAGAGGCAACATGTTCTTTCTGCCTTTCAAATCAAATTAGTTCTAGCTGATAATACGGTCATAGAAATACATATTGCTGCAAAGTATCATGTTTCACAAGTGTCATCCGCCAATATGTCTTGCCAACTCAAAATTTTCTCGCACTGTACATTAACAAACAGTTATGTTCACCAGCAATTATGTTCCAACTGACAAAAAAATTGAACCAAGCATCAAATACATGGTTAGATACATGCTAGCAGACTTTAAATATACAATAAAATCTTGTCCGCTAGGTTTTCATTTTCAGAGTGCATTCTACCTACCTATATATCCAAGTAGGTCTTAGTACGATGGAAGCTTCATTGTGTTGAGTTCAAACACCATGACACATGGACATGGGTTTTAATTATATCACTAAAACAATACTTTTGATAAAAGAAATTAATGTTACACATAAGAACATATTTTTTAAACTAGGAAAATAGAAGCATATTTTTGTATCTGAATATATTTATAAATATCAGTTTTATAGGATGCTCCAAACGTTGGAGGACTTCTCGAAAACAGATGCTCTGCTGTTCCCACTCCCTTTTTGCAACTACAGGTTGCATCACAATAGGGAACCCACAGCTGTCTCTTTAAGGATGATCACCAAGGAGATTTACAATATACATATATACTATATATTTGTACTAATAAAGGAAATTTGATATTAGGTCTTGATAGCCAGATGAATTATTTGATTTAGTGATAAAAGCAATAAATAAAAACACAAATATGAGCATGATTTTAATTTAATTCCTTTGGAGAAACCTACTTAGTGTAACACGCTTTGCATGAATTGCACAGAGATTTCCAACTTCAAACAAATGAACCAAATTGTCTTCAGCCGCCTGCATAATCATCAATGTATATGTGAAGTTCTGGAATGTGATTTTGTAAAGCATATGAAATTGATGAGAGGTGAATATTGTGTGCATAGATACACATAGACTGCATTAAATCAACAAATTGATGCAAAAACAAATGTTGCAGAACCTAAAGCAACTGCAATACCTCGTAAGCTTGGTACCTATCATAGCTCGCCAATACAGTTTGAATCAAAATGACACCCAATCCTCAATAGAAGGAAACGTGACTAGCTGTGAATTCATGCACTTTCAAAGAGGCTAGACCTATCAAAGCTGATACAACCTGGACCTGGACCCACTTAGGTTGGGCCGACCTAGGTCCACACCGGCAAACATGGTTATATTGACCTGATTTCACTTAGAATTAGCTATGTGGGTCTTACTCATATTGACTGATTGTGAGATATGGTGAGTCGGTGACAACCATTGAAGATATCTTGTTTTCCTTTTCCATTGAATATTAGTTGTGTAATACCCCAATCAAAGGGAAATCATCGACCATAAACACACTAAAGGTAACATAACAATATATTATATATTGAACAATTCAAGAAAATTATACTTACACACATATACTATATATTGAGGAGCAAATGATCAATAAACAATATACTATATTGTGCCATCCAAAGGGATTGGCACTCACTCTTCTTCCATTATTTTGTCATTAGTTTTTCTAAATCTCTTTTTTCATGGATATGATAAATTGTGCAGATGCTAAGGAGTAAGATTTGCAAATATTAGATGTGCCCGCAACACATTACGTAGATCCTTTCTGGGAAGGAATCCGATGGTGAGATCTACTACAGATCAAGTTGAGGGCCCAGATGAATCGCATCAATCTGTCTTTCAAGCAAAGTCATGATAGCTCTCCATTTATTCAAGTGCCGCCAAAATATTAGAAGCGAAAGCAAAAGCAGAAGGAAAAAAGGGAGAAGAATGAAAGCAGTGAGTGGCAGATGTAGACTTGAGGTCAAGTTTTTTTCAAGCGGGAAAGTTCACATAAGAGTGTATGAAGCCCAATTGAGTCCTAATCAGGCCCATAATGGAAATGTAGGGTTGGCCCATGTGTACACCACGTTTATTGGCTCTACATGCACAAAACTTGAGAACCATAGCCCAAATGATGTGGGACGCCTATTAGCTTCTTATGCAAGCAATCACAATTGGAAACTATGTAAAACAATATATTGTTTGTGTGTCCAGGCATCTCACAAATTAAGAACTTTCCAAGGAGTATGAGTTGGGAAACCTATTCAAAGAACACTTGGCAGAGATATACAAGAAGATACATGGAGCCGTACAACAAAGGAAACGTCCAATGCATGAGGGACTTTATTCACTTTCTATTTTCTTATTTCTTTATTATCAAGTACTGATGTAATTAGGAAGGACAGTTAATATTGATTTTCTTTCCTTAGCCATTTAGCTAACTTAACTTACTAATATTGGAATGTAAGTTCAGACTTCTTAGTTGCTAGAGATGGTACAAATACATTATGTATGGGACGTCTGACCCATGTTTGGATGATTTAATTTCTTTTAATTAAAGTGACGCATGGTTGCTCTTTTATCCTCTCCTCCATTGGATTGAGAGTGCGTCTCTCAAAGGATTGAAGACAATCAAGTGGGAATTAGCAATTTGGCGTAAGCTAATATTCTACTTTCCTCCTTGTTATTCCATAATTGGTTGTAGATCCGGGTAGAGGATGTTTAATCTGGGTTTTTTTTTACACAATCGAGTTAAATCCATTAGGGCTCATTAGATGGTCCAGTTTTGCTAATTGGGACTGCATCAAACTCTTTCCACGAATAACCCTGCAACAGTCTACAAGCTAGCTAGTCATATATTCTAAGTAGGCAAAAGTCAATCTGTCTCCTATAATTCCAATCTTAAGGTAATTAAATGCTCATCTCTCTCTTGAAAGTAGGTGTTTTTTATTACAAGATCAAATATGCCAAAGCAAATTCCAAGATGCTGTCTCCTAACTCATTATTTTCTCCAAGTTCTTATCCTCCATGCACTCTCTAATACCATCTGCTTTCCTTTCCTACATGCTCAATTGATGTCCCCTCCCAGAAAAATATTTTCATTAATTGCAGTTTCTCGTGCTAAACCATCCATCTTCTCCCAAAATTCTCTCCTAACAATTTAATTTGAACCTACTTAGGGTGCATGGGCACCAATGCTATGTATAATATCCTCTCCCTCACACTAGTTTAATTATTAGTCTATCACCCGACTTACCCCCACAATATCTTTTCACTTTGATATCATTATCTACTACTATTCCTACTCCATTTCTTACATCAATAAATGAAACATAATCTTAAAAGATAAATTTTTATATACAACTAAGTCATATAAAAATCAAGGGGAAAAAAAAAAAAGGAACTCGATTACTTGATGTTGTGCGTGTTTCGCCCATCATTGTGAAATAAGAACTTTTATAACAAAACTAAAGCAGTAGCGACCAACATTTAAAACACTACATCTCCCTCAACACTACTTAGCAACATTTAATAGTTCTTTCTTTTATCTTCCAGTATCTCTTGGATTGCCATTAAAGCTTCAGCTGTCCATCGGCTAACTTCCTTGGAATAGAAATTAGTTATTTCTCTAACCTAAAAAACAAAGGAAAAGGAACATGAGGACAAAATTAATACACGCAACTATTTGAAAACTATATGCATATGCAAGCATAAACACCCAAGATTCTGGAACATGTTTTATGCAATAATGAGCTAATTCCTAATAACATGAAAAGAAGCAATTGGTGACCTTCATAGTAGGATGTAATTGTTCAAGTATAAAACCTATGTTATGTAACACTTTCTCAAGATCTTTTAAGGGACTTTGTTTTCTCTATTGGACAACAACATTTTTCCATAATTTGAGTATAGAATGCAGACTTGCAAGGAAAAGAAGACTGCCAAATACCTTTCCTTATGATCAAAACCTAATCAATTTTCATATATCCCAACCATGAAAGAAATAAAAAAAAAAAAAAAAAAAGTTCTGTGAGGTCTTAAAATCATTTACATTTGCACCAACCACTGAATATTTCCCACACATACACATACACTTGAAAGAAGAATCAATCAAAGCAGAACCCAGAATGGGATTAATGGAAATGAACCAAATGAGATGGAGAGGGTGGATGGATGGATGCTCACACATCGAATGAAAGGCGCATGGGGAATGAAGAACTCACACGACCTCTGATATTACTTAATCTGCCGAAGAGGCACTGTCCCTTGACGCCAGCAGTACTGCCGCTTTTTCCGGTTACTCCCCTGTTATATTTCAATTTATCGAAGAGATTTCCGGAATCCATCCCATCTCAAATCCAAAAAAAATACGCAATCAATCGAGAGAGAGAGTACCGAAATAGGGTCAGTTGATCCTCCATCAGCTCTAGAATCTGTTAGAAACCGGGAGAGAAGAAGGATAAAAAAAAAGGAATTAGGGTTCTGCAAACATCGTAAACATAGTTGGATGGATGGATGGATAGATAGAGATAGAGAGGGGAGATGGGGGATTGGGTTCTGACCGAGTTGACTCGTTGTTGAATCGGAGGGGTGTTTGCGAGGACTTCGTCGCAGCGGGAAGTGTTTTTGGCAAGCCATGAGAGAGAGAGAGAGAGAGAGAGAGAGAGAGAGAGAGAGAGAGAGAGAGAGAGAGGCCTCTCTCTAGTCTTCGAATTTTGAATATTTCTAATAGATGACCGTTGGCATGAACACCGACGAATATGATATGATATGCGGTTACAACAATATCTCTATTTCTTGGCACTCATTCAAAAACAAGCACGAGTTGGGATCCATGAGTGTCCCACTCAGGTTTTCTATGAGTCTTTAAGGAGAGCAACTCCATCATGCACCCACCCATTTAACCACCCAAGCTGCTCAAAATGAACACCCTACTGTCATATGAGTGTACCAAAATATTACTCTAACATGATAAAAACTTCAATTGAGGGCATGATTTATTAATCACATTATTATTATTGTTGTTGTCGGTGTTACTATTATTTGCTAGATTGGATCACTGGTCTATAAATGGTACTTTCAAGGTGAACCAAGGATCAGCCCTGGTTGGTACCATGAGACAAAAGTGTCTTGCCAATCTTAGCTATTAGTGGTTTGACTAATCACATTATTGATTACGTGCTCACTCTTACTGTGGAACCAACCTACTACTGTTGGAGCTCCGGCACTTAAATCCACTACTTCAGGCTTCCTTGGTTTGGGCTTTATAAAGGCTGAGTAGAATGGCCCCAATTTAGCAACCCATAGGCTCAAAGCTAAGCCCTCTTCAATTCAAGCTGGGTTTTATCTTGGTCTGTAGTTGACCACCGTACTTGGACCTCTAGTAGGTATCCGAATAGGTGATTCCGTACATTTCAGTGGCTGTGATGGTTCAACTGGTGGGACCCACCTGTGTTGTTAGTCCATGTGCATCCATCCTCCATTCCTACCAAACCTGTCTTTCACAAGTTTATGGACCTGACCCTACCTCAACACCCGAGTATAATATACTCAATGCATAAGAACATATTATTATATATATGCACAAAATATATGATTTATTATTATATATTAGGTGCAATATACATAAATGCATTAATAATATACTTAGAGTAACAAATATTATAATTGTTACATAATAGGAAAATTTTCATGTAAGAACTCTTGCCATATAATGGTAAAAACTTCCAGCTGATCCACCTTATGATCCATCCGAACCGTTCACATATGAGATCCCCTTTAATGTCACTGGTCCCGGGGTTAACAAACCACCTAATGGATTGGACTATTGGAAACAATGAATCATTATTTACTTAGATTTTGAAATGGGTCCGGTTCTATCAAAAGGTCCTGATCCTATACATTGGACCCATGTCGGCCTGGGTCCGGCTCTGAGCCTGCAATATCCATCATGGATCCAAACTGAATGAACCCATTTAAATTCTACAAGGAATAGGTTAGAACCTGTCTAGATCTTCGAAAACTAATTGCAGGTAAGTTAATTTTACACAAAAACTAATTGAAGGTAACCATTCTTGTCATGTCACATTTTTTGGGGCGAGTACTTTTCTGTATGGTCTAAAGTTTATGAACCTTCTCATGCAACCCCCATCGTAGATAGACTAAAAGACTCACAAGTTACTTCCATGGATTATCTTACTTATTGAAAATCAGTCAGCTTAAAACACAAATTGAAATATATACAGATAATAATAATCCACAATGACACACAAGAAATTGGGTTGTTTTGAATCATTTCTCAAGTAAAATCGTATTTCTCGAATGCAGCTCATAATTTAATTCAAAAGATTTCTGCCTCTGGTGATTCACCCGAAAAAAAAGAGACAAGACACGTCAAATAAATAATAACATAGTAAAAGGGAGAGGATCAATACACACATCTAGTTTCCCTCTCTCTAGGTAAAAGTCCCAATTCAACGCAATCCTATAGATTGAATGAGATTTCAGCTCCTTACTAGTAACAAGTTCTAAGTTTTCAATTTTTTTTATTGGTAGCGAACATGACTAGAACCTACAACCTCGAGGCTGCATTAGTGAACACCTCCATTGTGCCACAAGCTTTGCTAATATTTGCCATATTGTTTGTGTTGACTTGGTGCTCATTCTAGTCACTCGGTAAACTAGAAACAATTTCTATAGCTAACATCCACAACTAGTGAAATCCTATGATGCCCAGATGCACGATGGATACGGCAAGGAAACGACATGGACATGGCAGGGATATGGATTTTACACACAAAAAGTTAAGTATTAGATACGATATGACACGATAGTAGGCTACTCTAGAAGTATATGTGCATCATAGGTGAAATCTGTTTGGCACCGTACCATGCCAAGAGAGGTCAATTCACAACTAAAAACCTAATACATGTATGCAAGAGCATCAATAAGGCCTAAAAAATCAGGCGAGTTCCCCATTGGCTACGTCAGAAGTATAAGAAATAGACATTAAAGAGAGAGAGAGAGATAGAGAGAGAGAGAGAGACCAATAGTCTACAACTAAGTGATGTCTGTGGCCCGCCTGAGGCTGGACCGATGAAAGGCTTAGATTTCATATACATGTAAAATCAGCACCTGAACTTGTATGAGGCATATGCTAAGTATTACACATTATTTCATTAAATGTGACAAGTTCAAGGAACTAGAAGACGAAGACTGGTAAAGACTCGAGACTTGTTTTGAAGCAGCACTTCCTCGGAAGAGGAGCGGAAAACGCATCGGTTTTCCATACCACTCTTATTTCTCACATTTGGTGCAACTCTCTTTCACCGAGGATAAGGGTAAAAAAGACACGATTTTTCCACACTGGCAAGGACAAGCGTTTTCCACGAGGGAGGTTATAAAAAGCATCTTGTTTCCTTTTCCATGGACAAAAGGATTCCACACACCATGGATTTCCTTTTCTGTAATAGGTAGGAAACCTACATTCCCACCTCTCACGTGGTTATTGAAATCCTCTCTATTGAGGAAAATCAATTCATTTTTTTTCTTTTTCTGCATTGAAAGTCGCACAAAATGATAGAAGAGTGGGCTGCACAGAAAATCCAGACAATTTTCCTCTCTAACGTGAAATCCTCTCATCACACAAACATAACCCCAAGGTGTGTCTGTGCAACCGCAAATTTTTGCTTCTGCAAGAGAGAGGAATTTTGCATTCCTACCCCTGACAAAAGAAACCGAAATCCTCTCCACTGAGGAAAATCAGTTCATTTTTTCCCTTGACTGTAAGGAAAATATGTCGCACCAAATGACCAAAAAAGAGATTGTACAGAAAACCAAAACAATTTTCCTAACTACTGCAGATTCCTCTTGTTGTACAAACGCATTCTCAGAATTACTAGTAGAAAAGGACAAGTTAAATTGTACAGTGAGAGGACATTGTTAAATAGGGTTGAGATAAAAAGTAGACTGACAAAGCCAAATCCAAATAGATGGGATGGGCTTTGGTGGCGATGATGTTGACAATGAGGAAGACAACTTGAAAATTGCACTCAGGAAAAGGAAAAATCGAAGTTTATTTACCATCACTTGCCTAGAAAAGAAAGAAAGAGTAGCTGTTAAAGAAGACACCAGTAGACTGAGGCACAAAAACATTGGCTAGCTACCTAGATTCAGTCTGAAGGCACATAAATGAGAATGCAAGATCAGGTAGTAAGGATAAATGGTAGATAAAAGCTGGCATCATCGCTCATTAATCAAAGCTTTTGTACGAACTATAAAACAGACGGTGGAACTACGATTAAAATCTCTTATTATTTGTCATTATACTGATATCCTTTACATTGGTAAATAATATAATGTGAGAAATGTTTCAAACAGTGATTTAATTCTCAACAGCATCTTCATCACTATCGAGAAGCAGCGCGAGAGTCCTCATTTCCTGGTTTTGCAGTTTGGTGCTTCAGATCAAACACCACATGCAATAATTCTAGTCATTCGAGCTACATGTGGTTGAAGTAATAAGAATTGTACTCATTCACATCCGCAGAGGAGATTCAATGATCAGAAATCGGTAAAAATACAGCATAATATAGGAAAGAAATGATTTTGTATGCTCACAATGTCATGTTAATAGAAGATTAAAACCAAAATAGTATGTCGATAGAAACGTGAACCAAAGATGCAGTACCTGACTCACTATCACGTATTGGTAATAGGTGATACCTCTTTTTCAAGTGCTGTCAAAAATGAATTGAACTAGCTCCCATCAGGGAGTGTCAAGCTTTTATCTTTTCCTTCTGTTTTTCGGCTTCACAGCATCCATTAGACTCTTCTTGCTGCTCATTTGTTGTCCCGCATCAGATGCTTCAACTGATGCAGGACTAAAAGCATTTTGTTCTACAGCTGGTTTCTCGGACTTAAATTCATTCGGCTTTTGAAAGCCCCTTCCATTCTTTTGCTCCTTATCCACTGCTAACGATCCTAAATGTTACACATATAGTTTCATGTGAGGAATTAAAAAAAATGAAGCTCTAAGCTGATATGACTGATCCAAAACTACCATAGATATGAAAAAAAGATGGAAACCCAGATGACAGCTGAAAATAATAAACTGCAAACAGTTTGGAATAGACTGTAGAGTGCAATGTGCATTTGCCACAAATCTACCACATATGTGCAAAGCGCAGACCAGTCCAAAGCATCTAAAACCCACCATACACGTTACTCATTCCTTATAGATCTAAACCATAAAAAACATGGGTTCTACTGTGATTATCTGATCAAAGAGGCCTTTTGTATGCTGCATCCACAAACAGGGTCTATCATCCAGAGGGTTGACATTAGCATATAAATGTTACATGTGGAGGGATGAGTTGCCACAACTAAGTTTTGTGGCAGACACAATAACTGATGCCTCTAACCATGTCCAT
This sequence comes from Umbellularia californica, assembly GCA_028538565.1. NCBI lineage: Eukaryota > Viridiplantae > Streptophyta > Magnoliopsida > Laurales > Lauraceae > Umbellularia > Umbellularia californica. The sequence continues at coordinate 89,096,752 of JAPQWN010000001.1, forward strand.
AAGGTTACGAATCTTGTTAGCATGTCAGCAGTTGTCGGATGTCTTGTTCAAAAACATCTTGAGAGCCTGTCTGCAATCAAAAGAAATATAAAAGACGTTGCTTTAATAGAACATTGAAGTTGAAGCATCATATGGTTTAGGAAGTGTTTCAATGAAGGATGCCAAACCCCATTGGTAGAAGGGTTTTCACAAGTGAATCAGGTTTTCACTCATTTGAAAATTGGAATTGCATTGAGGAGGAGAAATGTAGCCCCAGTCACAGGAATTTTCTCCTCAAATGCATGAAATAATCTTCTCAAGAGCATAATGTTCGGTAGTGGCAGTAAGAACTTGTCTTCTGGCATTTTCCTTACATAAGATTTTCTACAATAAATGTCAAACCAAATAAAGTTTTATTGTCTTTAACCACATCCATTTTCTCGTTTGCTTTCTCTACATTTCCCCCACTTGGTAGGAATGCCCAAGTTTATCTTTGACCACATTGGTGTAACCTTAATGGTGTTTTACTGTGATATTGACGAAGATATCAATATCTTTTACACATTTCATACTTTTCATTGGACCATCCAATGGATGTATGACAATAAACGTAATTCAAATAAAAAATTAATCAAAGTTTTCCAACCTGGTGATGGACCAGTTTTGACCACTTATTAGGCCAAGTCAACCCAGCAGATTAGTAAATTAAATTCAAACATTTTTTAATTAGAAACATATAATTTTATTTAACTGATATCAAAATTTGTAAACATTTAGAAAATTGTTTTTAGAAATATGCATAAAACTCCATATCGACTATAATGTTAAATTCTCAGTTTTGATATTTAAAAAATTAACTTTTAGCATGCTACTAATGTAAGGATTAATATATAGTTTTCACTTGTTTTTAATATTCACAGATAAAAATGCCTTCAGTTGACCTTATCCCGATCATAAAACTATGATATTAAACCAATCTTTAAAAAGTCTAAAAATCATCCTTATTATGACACCTTATCCCGTCCATTGAAGATAGGCTTTATAAGTTATACTTTGCATTTAAGCCTATCTAAAGTCGTACTCTGTCACACCTCAATCTAGTGTGTCCTTCCCAACTACTTTATTCCAATTCTTTATTGGCCTCCCAAATCCTTGAATTTATAACTAATTCCTTGATCTTGTCTCCTATCAGAACCACCTATAGATTTCATCTTATATACTCATTCTTAAAACTACCCTTTATTGTTATTCAACTTATCCATTTTAGAATACACATCTCAAACACATGCACTTTATCTTGTCGTTCCTCGGCTGTTGCCCAATCTTTTTCTCTATATATGTTTTTAAAAAAATCCTAATAATAATGGTAAGAAATATCTACCCTTAAAAAAAAGAATACATAATCAAATTTATATAATCAAGCACTAATGTTTTGTATATAAAACCTACAGATATATGTCCCAAGCTATAGATCAGCAGGTTAGAACATAGGTGCGTGAATGGGAGTGCATGCGTTCAAGTTTCCAATGTAGTTGGAAAAAAAAAACTATAGATGAATAATAAGTAATGACAATTCACAACAAAGAGAATCAGGAAAACAAATCCATCCAGACTTTCTTTATTGGTCCATTCAAACAAGCATTAAAAGATGCAAAGGAATGCCTCTTTCAAATTAATAGGGTTGAAGAAGAGAATACCAGGAGAAGCCTGCAATCTTCTTAAGAAATCTAGAGCAATACCCTTTGAGTATGGATCCCTGCAAATTGAATGCATATAAATAAGTTGAACAAGAACATATTTTGCATTAAAAAATGCAATACGGTGGTTGATTGAACACAAATAAGACATCGTGATAAAAATACCAATTTGAAGGACCACTAATCCGACTTTTAACATTTTCGCCACTAATGCTGGAACCTTGTTGGGATGAGAAGGTTCGAATTTCAACACCATCATTCTCACTACGGCTTCTATCTAGTTCCTCTTTCCATCTATTCTCATGATATTTTAATGATTCACCAATCTCCTTGAAAACATAGGGATTCCTGTGCTCCTTCAGTTTAATGTCTGGTTCATCAACTTCTATAGCATCAAAGGATGAGTGCCGTTTAACCTTTTTTAGTGCTCTTTCTGTGTTGTATGCTTCTACCTACACAGGTTGTAACAGAAACTTAATTATGTGAGGATAAATAATTTATGATTATAATATACACTAATTCATAGATATAATATCTCAAATTCAAGCAGTTCTAGCACATATTGTAGTTAATTTCTACCCTTACAAGTCTACAGACATAACTACGGAAAATCAAGACAAATGATGTGCACAAGTTGGGAGAATACTATATATAGAGGTTACAGGTTGTATCCAGCAACATAGAAACTCCTAAAGACACATCGGCAAACAAGTAATCAATCATCCACCCCTTTTGTTATGAGAATTTTGGGTCATCTACATAAGCCATCCTTTTCCCTTATAATGTATGTAAGCAAATATTTAGTAAGTACAACCATTTAAAAAAAAAAAATAGTAAGTGAATTTCAAATAATAAGAAGAAAGGTTAAGCGGTTAATAATCCAATGCCAAATGAATAGAGTATGTGTGTGTATCTTGTTAATGACCAGAAACACCAAAAACTCGAACAGTTAGTGACTTAGTGACAAACAGATGGAGGTAACATGGCTCCCAGGGGTTGCGAACTCATGACCCTTGACTATGATACCATGTCAATTGCCAATAATACCAAAAGCTCGAGCTTTTAGTGAACAACATAACAATGTATATCAACAAACCCCCTCGAAAAGGAGGCCGTTCAAATTTGAAACCCAACAAAGAGACGAAACGGAATAGACCAGACATAAAGATGGAGATAACATGCTTCATTGGGGTTTCGAACTCGTGACCTGTAGCTCTGATACCATGTTAATAACTAACAACACTAAAAGCTCGAGTTGTTGGTGACAAACAGATGGAGGTAACATGCCTCCTAGAGGTTTCAAACTCATGAACTCCGGCTCTGATACCATGTTAATCGCTAGTAACACCAAAAGCTCGAGCTTTAGTAAACGGCATAACAATGTATATCAACATATCTTTGATTGCTAATGCCTGCAACCTTGTGGTTGCAACAACGAGCACCTTCCGATAGTCTCACGGGTTCTAGCCAAATGAACATGGTTTAAAATATTGGTCTATATGCTAAGTATCGGCCACCACAGTATGCTATTTGGAATATAACTTGGTATCAACCCTTTATTTCCAGAATCAAATGCAACGATTGCAATGACCAATGTTATAAACTGTCATGGTCTGGTCGCAACGACTGCAATGACCAATGTTATAAACTGCCATGGCCACAATGACTGTGATTTTAAAACAAAAATAATAAATTACAAATTAAAAAATTAGGGTTTGCTTTTTTAATGGTCTAATATTGCCTAGATAGTGGAAAGAACCTCATCTTTCTCTATAAATACGTTTGGGCGATTAATTCTTCCTTGGCCAGATTAATTCCCTATATCAACCAACTCTTCCACAAATATAGCATCCAAAGACCAAGGAGCTCCACATAACCCCGATGCCAACTAGATAGCACAAAGAGAATCTCCCTCCACTAACGACATTTTGGAGGTTCAACAACTTCGATTCATGAAGATCAAATCACATAGGTTCCATTTCATCTTTATTGATGGAACAAACACCCACCGGACCTGAGAAGGATAGAATAGGCACCCTAATACTATCCCTAATGATTCCTCCCATGCCCATGGATCCTGGATTTCCAATGGCATTTCCCTCAAAATTTAGTTTATAGATGCCCGATGTAGAAGCCTACCATCTAAGGAGACACTGACACTCGAGAGATGAAGGGAATGCCACCTCCTCCCAACATGTAAACAACGAAAGTCATAGAGAAATCATGGAATAAAGGGAGGACAGAAACCCCAAAAGCCACCAAAGACTGCACCTTTTCTATCAACCCACGCATAGAGGAGCATAACCCCTTGAAATACAGTGAACTCCTCTCCTTTCAAACCCAAATGATCACCAAGAAAGAGACCCATCACTTAACTCTGTCCCTAGCCGATCCTACCACTAGATTCCAATCTTGCTCGGTGACAAACTATTAGGACAAACCAGCTACAAGTATGATACCTAGATACTTCAAAATAGACAATGTATCGTCTCATATCATATCTGATACTTCACTTTTTATATGTAAAATTTGTGTCCCTACCGTATCCATGGAGTGTCCCTTCTGTACCCATTCCATATATGGCATCATAAGTTGCAACCAAAGCACCCCAACACTGAAGTCCATAACCAATAAGCCACCATGCAATTTAGAAACAAATGATTCACAGTTTTTGCATCTGCCGAACACATAATGAAACCATTTACAATAATCATTTTGCAACACCATAGGTTATCCATGATCAGGATCTTTCCCACAACAGCCAACCAACAAAAAACCACAACTCCACATGGAGTTTTGAAAGACCAAAGCCCAGCCAAATGAGATGAAAGCATGGAGCAACAAAAGAGATGTGACTGAAAACTCCACGTGAATAGCGCCTTTCCAAACCATTCTATCAATGCCATACATAGAAATATACACATCATTTAGAAGAGAAAGCATCTCCTGGAATTGGCCTTCTTCCAATTCCATCAAATTTCTTTGAAGAATGGGACCCTGTACAACACGATCTCTGGCCCTGTCCATATATAATCACTCACATATGCATGACAGTTTGCAACACATCTGAACATCTCCTGAAATTTAGTGGCAAGAGCAAGCTTAGAATGCCACAAAAATTCCTTGAAACACTACTGGTTCAATTATTAAACCTGAACAAATTCAACAGTTTAATATAAAATAGCAATACAAGAATTATGTAACTTTGGGGGTCCTCTAAATACCCTAAAATTATGTCTAACATTTACCAATAATTTTTGTTGTGTGAAAAACTTTTGTAGAATTTTTAGCCAAATTAAAAACGGCCGCCAACTGCTGCATATCGCTACAAGATATCGCCTTTTTTAGGCCAACTGCAACACTCTTTGCAGCCATTATTTTGAACCATGACAATGAATACAAAAGATAAAATGGCATCACTGCAAACCTACTATTTGAATCTTTTGAAAATGGACCCCAAATCCAATAGCCTTGAGATCATAGTGATTGGAAGTTCACAACTCCTAGTCTATCAGCCATCTTAGGATGAGCAAGCACAGAGAATGGCCCACAAAAGTCATAGGTATTTACAGGGAAAATACCTCCATTAGGTTAATGAAAAAACAATCAACAAAAACATCCAATTGATAACATTTGCCTATTTCCTTGTTCACTCACTTCTCAATCTTGAGCATTTGGGGTTACTATGATTTGCTGAACAGTATTTATACTTGACCAGTGATAGATCTAACCAAAAACACAATCAGAAAAGCAGCCTAAATTGCAAAAATAACATTATCAGAGAGACTCACAGCATTTTTTATTTTGCTTGTAATATCAGCAGCTTTCAAAGAAGCCACACGCATACACTGCATGATTACACTCTGCATGACACCCTCTCCTCCAGCCTTTTGAACAGCACACACATCACCACTTGCATTGATTGTAGCAGTCATCCGTCCTCTCATAACAGCTTCTTCATAGTGAGTAGGATCAATGACCTATGCATCGTTCCATGATGTTAGAGTAATGCTAACCACAAACAACTCTTGCCAGATTAAGCAATAAAGTTATTGAGAGAAATTAAAACTGGAATGGCATGCTTCAGCTTCAGGACTCCATTTGCATACCAGAATGTCACCGCTACCAAAAAATGCAAAGGTTACTGCTACAGGAAGATGGTGTATTATTAAAGGAAGTGGCTCCTTGACCTGTCAAAATGAGAAACAGACTTCAAAAACAACACGAATGCAGCATATCTTTCATTCTCAAGAGAATACATCTGGCATAATGTGGAATTTTTTTAATGGTATAATATGAATGCTTGGAGAATTGAATGTAACAATAGATCTGAAGAAGAGCAACCTATCCAAGGATTTGACTCCTGATAGATCAAAATGGAGAAGTAGAATTCATGTAGCTAACCACAACAAAGTTGGGACAAGGCTTTGATGATGATGAATATGAATGCCTGGATTGCAAGAAGGTATAGATCATTAGCGACAAGCATTCCCAAAATGGTATGTCCCATGAGATGAGCCTGTAAAACAATTGGAAGGTGCTCATTTCAGTGCTTGTTTTCGCAACCACAAGGTTGCAGGTTCGAGTCAAGTTACGTGGACCTAATGAGGAAGGATGACACGGCAAAGAGCTCTCCAACTGGAAATTATAGCCATCTGATAAATGGTTAGCAAATGGTCAGTCAACAGGACATGATGCAAAAATCCACAAGTTGGACAATTGGGATTGCAAAATGGAGGATAATTCCATTCCATCTGCTATATATTGTTTACTTACCAGTAACTGTAATTTGTATTAGTTACACAATATAAATGCACAATATTAATACAATTAAAAACTTTATTGACTAAAATAAGTAACTAACTTCCCAACAACACATGATCAATGTTAACTACCTCCTCAGCAAATCTATCCAACACAATATTTGCATCTCTTCCCACATGAGAAAAGAGAGTACCATTCACAAGGTAAACCATCCCTTTTTATTTAACATTAAAAAAAAAAAAAGTCTCCAAGGTACTTTCTGCTTCCCCCAGTCATGTGATGGCATGTGATGCCCCACAACAATAACCACCCCTTATTACTAGTATTCATTCTCCTCAAGACTTCTCTTATTGTAAAAGCCCAACTCATTCAAGACTTTACTCCCACGGGACCTGCAAAAACATGTTTAATTTCCACCTTTCATCTCTAAGAATCATGCCCAGCCAAAGTTTCCCTAAGAAGCTCCATCAACATTGGAGAAACCCGCCATAGGTCGATTCTCCCTTACATAGTTACATGATCCAGCTAAAAGAGACGCTTCCCAATTTCCACGAATATCCATCAACTTAAATATTTTAAACTGATTTTTACAAATAATCAATATGCAACCATTATGTCCACTAACTCAACCGCCTCCTACCAAAAAGAAAAGCTCCACCACCTCCTTTAATGCAGTATCCTTTTTATTGGACACCCTTCCATTCCCTTCCCTCAAACTGGTCAAACCACTGTCACATAAGAGCCCAGATCATGCAAAGTGGATGAAGACTCATTCTCTCATAAAGACATTGTACGAATGTCCAGGATAAGATGACCACTACCATGAAGGTGGTCATTATTGTCGATGTCTTATCAGCTACCATTGTTAAATAAAAGACCTCTACACAGGAAGGAAGAAAAACCCATTGATTATATGAAATGATGGCCCAAAGAAACTGTAGTATTGAAAGAAATCTGCATTTTATACTTTATAGTACAGCAAAAGTTTTAGTTAATACAAGTTACGATATTTAAAAAAACCATAAATGTGCACAAAAACATATAATAGATATAGTCCTTGTGCCCATAGGTAATGCCGAAAGCAACAAATATACTTCCTTATTTTATACATCTTGCCAATATGGACTACTCTACATGACAAATAATATTACATCAATAGCGTCTGCATGTTGCTAATATAGCATACACTGGTAACAACTAACCTCGGGCGGATGTACTGTCACTTCTTGGCCATTGTCACCCCCTGGAGTACATTCAGGCCTTCGAAATGTCATTAGTGCAGCTAAAGCTGCAATGTTAGCAGCATCAACAAGATTTCTGAAATATTATAGACACGAGATATATAAGAAAACAATGATCTTGGACTTAATATTGGTTCGATGGAGTCGAGATTTCATAACATACCCTCCATTATCCAGAATGTGAAGGTCAACACGAATGGCCCAAACCAACCTCCCAGAAAGGACACAAAGTGATTCTGTATCTACTGCCCTGCTTTCCCTGCAATACCACTTCCACACTGTCACAAAGGCCTAGACCAATTCTGTGGTGCATATTGATTTAAAAAAAAAAAATGGCCTTGTTAGAACATAAGAGAAAATGGTATTGATAAAAAAAACAAGGCCTAGATCCAATTCTGTGGTGTATCAAGTGTCTGTTTATGCTTTGAAATGACACATAGTAAATGGTATTGCATCGCTACAGGAATGGCTGTGCACTCCTGTTAGAAGAAATAAATAACTACATACATGAAGATAAAATTGAAGGAACATAAGAAATTCACCAAAAAAATGAAGGAAAACAAGAAAATATAACTAAGAATGTGGAAAAAATACATTGTCTTTTTTGGTTGTAACTCCAAATTTCTACGTTCTAACCTTTGACTTATTTTAAAACTAAGACAAATTAAACCATTTGATGGTTCCATTACGTAAGTATAAGAAGATTGTATGGAGATCAAAAGGCCCTTGGAATTTAAAAAAAAAGGAGGAAAAGATAGAAATCGGCCATATTGGTTACAGTGTTGAATAAAACCATGACCTTATTCAAGGATTCGTAAGTCACAAGAGCAAAATTGTAAATTGTAAGATTCTCGTAAAAAATCTGAAAAAAAAAAAAAAGATTCAAATTCTTTTCCATAAGATTCAATTAATAAAGTCTAAGAAACTAATAACAATTCCTTTAATAGAGGAATCTTGTGAGTCAAATAAAGGACTATCGCATAATACTTACATAATAAGAAACTTTTTATCAGCCTAGTGTAAACGAACAATAGATACATAATATTCAATTTAAATCATAAGATTCAACTCATAAAATCTAAGAAACTAATAACAATTCCTTTAATAGAACAGTCTTTGTCAATCAAATAAAGGACTATCGCATAATTACTTAATTAGACATTAACATATATGCTTACGTAATAAGTAACTTTTTTATTGGCCCAGTGTAAATGAGTGATAGATACATAAATATGTCGGTGTAGATGATCCATTACATAAATTAAATCTATAAATAAAGGGGACGAAGAAAAATTTAAAATTTTTTTTCCATTGCACAATAAATCTTAATTAGAATGGAATTTTATTCGTGACACAAAGTAAATCTCTAAGTAAAGGTGGTTAAGCAAAAAATAAATTGTTCCCACCTTAGGCCACGATCAACTATGCGTCCTAGCTCCACAGCATATTCTCCAGGACGCCCTGGCTCAAACGAAGGATCAGCTATTGGTGAGAACTCAGTGAATATAGAAAGAGTCCCTTCATTTGGCCGATCTTGATAAGGTTGCACCAGTTGAGAAGTCACAAAGGCCATGACATGAGTTTGGCCAAGCTGCACCTCTGATGAACCCTCTTCACTGAACACGTCACACTAAAATTTCAGCTAATTACACTATTATTCTTTCTTTTTGAGCTGTTACAATGTCAAGAAAAGACAAAAGAACCACATCATACGTGCTAGATGCAGCAATTATGGAAGATGAAATTTGACTACTTCAATCAAGTCATTAGAGAAGATGTTTATGCAAGAAGGTTAACCTAGTAGACATACACCTGTGGCATTGTCCACTTGACAGATCATAATGGATTATGAGAGATAGAATACGTGCCTCCCAAACTTGATAGATAATTGACGATAGTCAAAGGGACGGCGGCCATCAACTCTAAGTTCTGAAAGCAATGCTTTCTCAATGAATTTCCTCTCATTGATGGTCATTCGATAGCTGTTAGCTGATCTTTGCTCCATTCAACTCTGGGCTTCTCTGAGACAACAGTACCCAAAAAAATTAACTTAAATTAGGAGGAAGAAGAGGACAAAGAAGATGATGACAATGATGACCATGAGGGGGGGGCGGGGTGGGTGGTGAAACAACATTGGTGAGCTTGAACTTAATTTACAGACATGACCCACATTATATGATTTGATTACTATTCACACCATATGGTGTAAAGTCCAATGGAGGATAAAGTTTTTCACCAATGGATTGAGTATTAACAGACTTACAAAATAGTACCCACAGCACCTTTATCTGGCATTCCCTTCCCTCTTCCCCCATGTAAATTGTAAACACCCCCCCAAAAAAATGATATCCTACAGATGGATGGAGGCGCCATTGCGTTGGGTTTTTAAAATGGATGCAGCAACATTGCGCCCACATGTCCGTGTCAAATTCATATAAATTACAAATGCAATAAAGTTGCAATCAGGAAAAAAAAAAAAAAGGGGGCGAACTGAAAATCAATGGGGCATTCCATCAAACACTTGGTTGGCATGGACCAATTGCACGTAATTCTTGGACCCCCACCAAAAAGGATGCCCATGAAAACATGAAACCATCAGCATCTAGTTGTAGAAGAAGAAGAAGAAGAAAGGATCTGTTTGTAATAGGAGAAAAAAAGTGTTTGGAGTTCAAACAAGCCCTTACAATTGTATCAGAAGTAGAAATGAAATGACTAAAAAGGAAGGATTCTGAATTCTCATAAGATGTTTGGGAAAAGAGATACAGGAAATGAAGAAGCTTTTTTTTTACCGGCTGATTGTACTCCGTATCGGCGTATCCGATGATCTCTCTGCGTGCTGTTTTTCAAGTTACTCTGAACAGAAAACAAGGCCTTGGCGTGACTTTAGTGAATGTGATTAATGACATGATCATTAATTTTATTGTATAGTTGTACAAACTCGGGCCCGTTTGGTAATTTTACATGTAAAATAAAGTAAGGTAATGCAACAAAAGAGAATAAAATATAATTGGATTATAATGATATTTTGTTTTTAGTTGTTTGATATAGAGTCTTTTTTACTTTTTTTATAATAAAGTTGAGCTTTTTTTATTTTTTTGGTGGATGGAAGGAGGTTGCTTTTTTACATTTTTTTTTTATTTAAGATGGAGACAATTTTAAATTAAAGTGTTATTAATGTGACCCAAATTTGAAATATAGAGATTTTACTCGACTTTTTACTAGTAAAGTGCCAAACGGTTGTATTGAAATTTAAGAAAACACCGATACATGGGAAGGGCATTCATTTTGATTTTTGAGAAGCATGAGTTTTTTTATAGGTTGGACCCTGCTGCAGGGTTCCACCCTTCAACTAAAGATTTTACCAACGAATATTATCAAGTCTATTATAAGATTAACTACATACAAATCCCAACTACTATATATATTGAAATTTTTGGCCATATCCTATCCAGGAGGAAGACATTTTATTTTGAACTGTTCGGACTTAAATAGGTGGATTCCACTGCCAAGACAAAAGAAAATTTCTCTCGAGTCTGAGCCTAAAGAACCCTCACTCTTTAATTACTTGTCAATACATGTGATCAAAAAACTAATAATACATGTGATCAATTTTATAGTGGGCCTAGTTACTCCAAAGGAAGAGCATTATTTGGAGTTGTGTGGACTGAAGAAGGTAGGCTCTGCTGATGGATTTCATTGGCTGCATAAGCACACAAAATTCTCTATTTTGTACAGGATCAATATACTCTAACCATCTTCTTTGTCCATGCAATTAGCGGTTGTTTGTCCACACCCATTTACGTATGTAAATGTTGAATATGCATAATATTTACACATCGGTCATGTTTGTCTATAAGTATTTACGCATCCTATGCGTAAATCAGATGTATAAATGGTGTGAAAACACCTATTCACGGGGGAAATAGAGAATACCAAACCACATGTGATTTCAAAGAATACCCGTCAGAGGCGGACGGTTTGATTTTGAGGCGGTTTCCGTTAAAGAAGTTTGAGGTTCGAAACCCCTCTCTAACACATTTAAAAATATAATAATAAAAAAGGGATTTCCATCAAAGATGTTCTAGGTTCGAAATCCTCCTCCAACGTATTTAAAAAATAATAATAATAAAAGATGCGTCAAGACTTAATTTACTATATAGGTTTATTCTTTCATAATTTGATTCTCTATCTTCTCTTATCCTTTTAGATTTTCTCTTTTTCGCATGTAGAATGATGAGACTTGTAAGTGGCTCCAAAGATTATAAGGAACAAAATCTGCAAGACAAAAAAAAAAAAAAAGACACGGACTAATAGTAAGAATTTTAAGGGACGTTCTATAAGATAAATATCTCAATGATTTTTATCAACTTTTAACTAAAACAATTGCCTTATTGTTTTGGTTTTCTTCCAATATCTCAATGATTATTCTAAAATTATTTATCATTACATTACCATTAAAAATATTTAAACATGTATAAATGAATGTAAGAGAGAAGGAAGAATGTATTTTATACAGCATTATGGTATCAATAAATAATCATGTATAAATGCGATTTCATCTAACCATTACAAATTTGTCATGACACTTTTAATATTATTAAACTTAGCAACAAAATACTCATTTTAAGAACTTTTTATGATTGATTAATATTAGTATAAAGCCGGTGAGATGCATGGGTTAGGTTTTATGCAAATTGAATAATGAAATAGAATAATATTGAACTAAATATTAATTAATAAAAATAATAATAATAATAATCCTACTTTCTTAACCATTAGAATATAAACTCATATTTCCTTAACCAAACATGTTGAAATGTATTTTTTTCAAACTGATCATTGATAAAAATATATATTTTTGAAAAGTATATTTCATGTTGAAAGACATATTCTTTTCATGTTAAAATGCATTTTTTTCAAAGTGATCATTGATATAAATTAGATATTTTTTTTTTGTCTCCTTTTCATATCATTATAGCTAGAATATAATTTAAGGATTAATAAGTATCATTTACAAAATCGTTTAATACATATATACATATCATTGAAACAAACATAGAAAATGAATCACATGTGTAAATGATGCAAAAATAATGTTATTAGACAAACGTTATAAAAAGAAACACATGTGTAAACGTTATATACTTAAAATTTGAATATTCATTATTTACATATGTAAATAATATTTACATATCCCATGCGTAAAAGATAGACGACCCTTAAGAAGGCAGTTATATCTGTTACCCCACCGGTTGCTTTAATAATACATTTTCTCATCGAATGCTGTTAAAGCCAAAGCTGAAACACGATGCCATTTGTTATATTCAACTAATATTCTGAACTATGACTCGAAATATTATACATCATGGATCTTCCCCATTCCAATGGAGAATACATTAATTGCAAATCAACTTGCCCGATTACATCCTGAATGTGCCCTGCTTAAAATTTCAGGCCACACCAGAAAAAGAGGCAACATGTTCTTTCTGTCTTTCCAATCAAATTAGTTCTAGCTGATAATACGGTCATAGAAATACATATTGCTGCAAAGTATCATGTTTCACAAGTCTCGTCTGCCAATACGTCTTGCCAACTCGAAATCTTCTCGCACTGTACATTAACAAACAGTTATGTTCACCATCAATTATGTTCCAACAGACAAAAAAAAAAAAAAAAAATTGAACCAAGAATCAAATACATGGTTATATATATATAGATGCTAGCAGACTTTAAATATACAATAAAATCTTGTTCATAGTGCTTTCTACCTGCTTATATATCCAAGTAGGTCTTAGTACATTGGACGCTATTGTGTTGAGTTCAAACACCATGACACATAGGGCCCATAGGTGGGGAACCCACAGAGGTGTCTCTCTAAGGATGATCACCAAGGAGAGTGACATATAGACTATACATTTATGTACTAATAAAGGAGATTTGATACTAGGTCTGGATAGCCAGATGAATTATTTGATTTAGTGATAAAAGCCATAAATAAAAACACAAATATGAGCATGATTTTAATTTAATTCCTTTGGAGAAACCTACTTAGTGTAACACGTTTTGCATGAATTGCACAGAGATTTCCATCTTCAAACAAATGAACCAAATAGTCTTCAGCCGCCTGCATAATCATCAAAGTTTTTGTGAAGTTAGGAAATGTGATTTTGTAAGGCATATGAAATTGAGCAGAAGTGAATAATATTGTGTGCATAGATACACATATAGACTGCATTAAATCAACAAATTGATGCAAAGACAAATGTTGGAGAACCTAAATTAAGCAACTGGAATACCTTGTAATGTTGGTACCTATCATAGCTCAGCAGCAGAGTTCGAATCAAAATGACGCCCAATCCTCCATAGAATGAAACGTGACTAGCTGTGAATTCATGCACTTTCAAAGAGGCTAGACCTATCAAAGCTGATACGACCTCAACCTGGACCCACTTAGGTTGGGCCGACCTAGGTCCACACCGGCAAACATGGTTATATTGACCTGATTTCACTTAGAATTAGCTATGTGGATCTTACTCATATGAATGATTGTGAGATATGGTGAGTCTGTGGCAACCAATGAAGATATTGTGTTTTCCTTTTCCGTCGAATGTTAGTTGTGTAATACCCCAATCAAAGGGAAATCATCGACCATAAACACACTAAAGGTAACAATTATATTATTATATTATATATATTAAAGCAAAGGGGGAGGTGGACTGTGAGGGGTGCCGCCTCATCTCTAAAAAGTCTCTCTGAGCTGTGAGGGGTGCCACATCATCCCTAAAAAGTCTTTCTTTTCAAAGAGGGCTACTATTTCTCTCATAAAACCTCTCTCATAAGAGATTTTTATGAACGTTTGAATTTGAGTCCTATTTCTTGCCATTATCCAAATTATAAGAAAATCTTTACAGGTGGTTTGTTTTCTTTTCCTTAGATCTTCAATCATCAATGATTTGTTTTCTTTTCCTTAGATCTTCAATCATCAATGGGTCCCATGTTAAATATGTTTTGTGGGCCCTACCGATGATCGAAATCCAAATTATTGTTCCTGTACTCTCCTTTTAGTTTGTTTCCCTAAATGGATGGATCCAGTAATGGGCGCAGTTCGTATTAAATATATTTCAATATTGGACTCCAGTATTAGATGAAAACCCAATGGCCTTCTCTTAACCCATTTTTTCTAAGAATGGGCCCCACTGATGGAGGGAGGCAAGCATATTAGCCGTTGTCTGGCTTCTTAATGGATGCAAATCAATTAGTGGGCCCCGCACATTTAACTTACTTCTGCAGTGGGACCCACTCATGGATTATGCATAGATATTAGTTTTTTAAGTCAATATGGATTATGGATTATTCTCTCTCTCAACACCATCTATCTACCATCCTCTCAAGATTGTAATCCTTTTTATTTTAATATTTGGGGCCCACCTTTCAACAATTCACGCTATCATTTTCTTTTAGTTTCCAAATAGAGCTCTACTCTATTCAGAGATTGTCACACGTGAATGAAAATCAAACCCGACCTTCTGATAGACCACCTCATAAATGGGCTTATGATAAAAATGTTTTGAGGTTGGAGGTTTTTTTTTTTTTATTGAATCTTATAGGCATCATTTTCCGATCTGATTATATAGACAAATGACCCTAGGTTTGCCCCACCATAATTAAACTTCCGTAGGCCCACATGGACCCATAATTAAGAGATATATACATTGATTCAAAGTGGGCCAATTATTACTGGGATCAAATAACACTAGCATGTGGTTTTAAAGTCTCACAATTTATGGCTTTTAAAGTTAAGATGTTTATACATTTTTTTTTTTAAATCTAGAGCTAAAAAACGGTTTGATCGATTCTAAAATGGTATTAGTGCTACTTCAAAGGGGTAGAGAATAAATTTATGCGGAGGGAGTAAAATAACCATTGGCCTATGTGTACTTGAAACTTCCCCAAAAGGGGTGTCCCTCACCAAAAATGGTGAGGCATGGATGCACTTGTAGACCCCCCATTATATATACACAAAATATATGATTTATTATTATATATTAGGTGCAATATACATAAATGCATTAATAATATACTTAGATTAACAAATATTATAATTGTTAAATAATAGGCAAATTTTCACGCAAGTACTCTAGCCATATAATGGTAAAAAGCTTTCAGTTGATCCACCTTATGGTCCATCCGAACCGTTCACATGTGAGATCATCCCCTTTAATGTCACTGGACCCGGGGTTAACAAACCACCTAATGGATTTGACTATTGGAAACAATGAATAATTATTTACTTAGATTTTGAAATGGGTCCAGTTCTATCAAAAGGTCCTGATCCTATACATTGGACCCATGTCGGTCTGGGTCTTCCTCTAAGCCTACAATATCCATCATGGATCCAAAATGAATGAACCCATTTAAATATCTACAGGGCATAGGTTAGAACCTGTCTGGATCTTTGAAAACTAATTGAAGGTAACCATTCTTGTCATGTCATTTTTTGGGGCGAGTACTTTTGTGTATGGTCTAAAGTTTATGAACCTTATGATGCAACCCCCATAATAGACAGACTAAAAGACTCACAAGTTACTTCCAAGGATTATCCTACTTATTGAAAATCAGTCAGCTTAAAACACAAATTGAAATTATATATTATTATATAAAGTAAAGCAGTGCCCTTTTCGCGGGGGAGCGACACGTGGCGGCAGGGGATTTCCTGGGAGGATGACACGTGGCGCATCCTCAGACTTTTTGCAGTGCCATATTCCGGAATTACCCTTCTAATATAATCTCATCACCTAAAATATCTCAATGCAAATTTAAGATATTCTTGAAATAATATACTTATCCCTCACCTAAAATATAACATACAATAATACCTTCTCTTTAGTTATCTTCAGAGAGCCCCACGTATTATTAAACTAACAAAAAAAATGGATGTATTAAATGCTGTTGCATATCAATTTGTGGGCCCTCATGTCTGATCTAAGTTGCAAAAATTTGGGGCATTTTCGTAGACAATATTTGCTTTTTTTTTTTTCTTATTTTTTCTTTCAGTATTTGATATGGTTAATCTGTGGGGACCATTGTAGAAGCCAGTTAGTTTCAAAATTCACACTTAATATATAATAATTTATATTTACTAATTTAACCAAATACATTTTCAAGTCTTCTTTATTTCCAAACTCACAATTTACGGGGGCCACTTTTTTTTATACCAACACATGAAGAGCTTTTTTGATATCAGAGCGGGTGCCACTTTCATAAGTTGTATTCTTTTACTTTTTTCTCCCTATTTTCCTTTAAATATTCAGTAAGATTAATCTGAGGGGCCCATTATGGACATTTTTCTCCTTATTTTTCTTTAGATATTTGGTAGGATTAATTAATATGTGGGACCCATTGTGGAAGCCAAATAATTCCAAAATCCACATTTAATTTAGAAATGGCACTCGAGTTATGGCTAAGCACAAATATAACCAAAACAAGGTCCTAAAATCTTTACTATTTGCTTGATCTTTCCCTAAATATTTCTAGCTACCTAAAATTTTTCTACTGAGTTTCCATCTTTATTATGAATTATATATTAATATTTATTTATAATTTATTTAAATATTTAAAAATATTTCTAATTAAAAATTTTAATGATTTCTTGAAATAAGATACTTATCCCTTACCTAAAACATAGCATACAACAATAACTTCTCTTTAGTTATCTTTAAAGGGCCCCACGTATTATTAAGCTAGCAAAAAAAAAAAAAAAAAAAGAATAAAGGCTCTTTGGCTATGATTTTAGTGATCGGTGATATATGTATTAAATGTTATTGCATATCAATTTTTGGGACCCTCATGTCAGATCTAAGTTGCAGAAATTTGGGGGACTTTCGTAGATAGTATTTTGCTACTTTTTTTCTTATTTTTCTTTCAGTATTTGGTATGGTTAATCCGTGGGGACCATTGTGGACTTCCTAGGAGAGGGACACGTGGCCCATCCTCAGACTTTTTGCAATCCTACATTCCGGAATTGCCCTTCTAATCTAATCTCATCACCTAAAATATTTCAATGCAAATTTAAAATATTCTTGAAATAAGATACTTATCTCTTTCCTAAAACATAGCATAAAATAATAACTTCTCTTTAGTTATGAAATCCAAGTTTTCTTTATTTCCAAACTCACTAAGAGCTTTTTTTATACTAGAGCGCGGGGCACTTTCATAGGCTATATTCTACTACTTTTTTTTCTTTATTTTCCTTTCAATATTTAGTAAGATTAATTTGTGGGGCCCATTATGGATATTTTTCTATTTATTTTTCTTTAGATATTTGCTAGGATTAATTAATCTATAGGGCCCAATATTATGGAAACCAATTAATTCCAGAATCCACATTTAATTGTGAAATCGCACTCAATTTATGGCTAAGCACAAATATAATCAAATTAATGTCCTAAAGTCTTTACTATTTACTTGATCTTTCCCTAAATATTTTCACCTACCTAAAGTTTCTCTAATGAGTTTCCATCTTTATTATGAATTATATATTAATATTCATCTATAATTTATTTAAATATTTAGAAATATTTCTAAGCAAAGGGGGAGGTGGGTTGTGAGGGGTGTCACCTCATCCCTAAAAAGTTTCGCTTTCAAAGATATATGCACAAAAAACCCACATTGTTTTAAGGTGCCATCTCACTTTGGGTTGCTCTTTCTCTCCTAAAACCTCTCTCATAAGAGATTTATATGAACGGTTGAATTTGAGTCTTATTTTTTGCCATTATCCAGATTATAAGCAAATCTTTACAGTCGGTTTGTTTTCTTTTCCTTAGATCTTCAATCATCAATGGGTCCCATGTTAAATATGTTTTGTAGGCCCTACCGATGAATGAAATCCAAACTATTGCTCCTTTACTCTCCTTTCAGTTTTTTTTCACTAAATGGATGGATCCAGTAGTGGGCACCAGTTCCTATTAAATATATTTCAAGATTGGACTCCAGTATTGGATGAAATCCCAATGGCCTTCTCTTAACCCTTTTTCTTTTTCTAAGAGTGGGCCCCACTAATGGAGGGAGGCAAGCTTGTTGGCTGTTGTCTGGTTTCTTAATGGATGCAAAACAATTAGTGGGCCCCACACATGTAACTTTTTTCTGCAGTGGGACCCACTCATAGATTATGCATAGATATTAGTTTTCTAGGTCAATATGTATTCATAGTGGGCAATCAGACTAGGTTGGTATCATACACAAGCTTAATTTCTTTGATAATTGTTATGATGTGATTTGTGTGCATATGAGTTAGAACTATTAGAAACATACTATGATTACCCATATCTATATCCACATACACTCATCCTATGCAATGTACATCTTTTATGTTTTTTTCTTCTCTTACACTTGTTCGGCCCCCTCTCTTTCAATTTTTTTTCTTATACTATATATCAATCATATGTGGGGGTCAACTATTCCATCACCATAAATCCGGATGTGGTGTGTGGCCTATTGAGGATGAAATCATTTGATTTCCATTTCCTTTTGTTCTTATCTTCCTTTTTTTCTTCTTTGGACGCAGAGAAATCAATGGGTCTCACACTTAAAAACATTTCAAGGGTGGCCCCCATTGATGGATCAAACACGTTAATTTTTTATCCCTTTCTTTTGGTTCTTTTTAATAGATGTAGATCGATCTGGTTTGTTTTCTTTTTCTTATATTTTCAATCATCAATGGTATAATATATCCGTAAATAAGATGGTCGTAATGGTCAATGCCTTTAAATTCAAGGGGTCGTCGTGTTATGTAAATTTACTTTATTTTATATTTATTTTCATACATAGAAAAAATTTTAATATTCAAAGATAATAAAACAAACTTATTTTATATTTTTTTATCTTAACAATATTTCAAAAGAATTTTTAAATTTTAACATATTTTCATCATCAATGGTATAATATATCCGTAAATGAGATGGTCGTAATGGTCAATGCCTTTAAATTCAAGGGGTCGTCGTGTTATGTAAATTTACTTTATTTTATATTTATTTTCATACATAGAAAAATTTTTAATATTCAAAGATAATAAAACAAACTTATTTTATATTTTTTTTTATCTTAACAATATTTCAAAAGAATTTTTAAATTTTAACATATTTTCATTTTATGCCCGGGTCTTTGTTGCTAGTTATATATATTAAAGCAAATGAGGAGGTTGGCTGTGAGGGGTGCCACCTCAGCATCCCAATCATTCTCCTTTCAAATAAATATGGAGAAAAAACTTAGAGTGCTTTAAGGTGCCATGTCATTACATGCCATAATTTTTTTTTCAAAAAAATCTCTTTATCCATATCCTCTATCTCATAAAGTCTCTCAATCAATATTCCCTAAAATCTTTCTATTTTGCTACAGTTATTCTCTCTCAACACCATCTATCCTCCATCCTCTCAAGATTGTCATGTTTTCATTTTAATATTTGGGGCCCACCTTTCTACAATCCATACTGATAAACTTTTCATTAAAAATATCATTTTCTTTTAGTTTCCAAATATAGCTCTACTCTATCAGACCCGACTTTCTAGTAGACAACCTCATGGATGGGCTTGTGATAAAAATGTTTTGAGGTTAGAGTTTTCTAGTTAAATCTTATACGCGTCCTTTTTTGATCTGATTATATAGACATATGACCCTAGGTTGGGCCCACCATAAATTACACTTCTGTGGGCCCACATTGACTCATAATTAAGATATATATACATTTATCCAAGGTGGGCCAATTATTACTAGGATCAAATAACACTAGTATGTGGTTTTAAAGTCTCATAATTAATGGCTTTCAAAGTTAAGATGTTTATACATTTTTTTTGAATCTAGAGTTAAAGAATGGTTTGATCAGTTCTAAAATGGTATTGGTGCTACTTCAAAGGAGTAGAGAAGAAATTTGCGTAGAGGGATTGAAATGGCCATTAGCCTATGTGAAAATAAAAAAAAAAATGGTGCATTTGTGCAACGAGAGGATTGCGCATTTTTATGATTTTCTTTGTTAACAATATTATGTTGTTTCGTGTGATATATTTTCCTTGCATAGAAATAAAAAATGAATCATTTTTCTTTAACAGAGAGGACTTTGATTTTCTACGAAAATACAAAATTCCATTCTCATGAGGAAATAAAAATCTGCATAAGCTAGAATCCTCTTGTTGCACAAATAAGTCCAAATGGGGTGGCTTTTTTTTATTGGGATTTGAAAGTCTATTTGTGCAACTAGAATCCTCTTATTGTTCTCCACGTCATCCGTTGTTAAAGCAATTTTAAACCATGTTCATTTGAGGATAAAAAAAAAATATTTCACATATTCCTCTCTAAAATCTCTCGTATAATTACCTACCAACTCATTCACAAAGTTTCCAACCTCATACCTCATCTCATGCATAATTTTAGCAGTTTTTCTTAATCTCTATCTACACTTTCTAACCTTATCTCACTCATAATTTTAATAATTATTGTTATATGTGATGATATCTTATATCAATCTTACTACCGTCCATATATCTCTCTTTAATTCAAACTTTATATCATATGGTTTAGTATCTGAAAATGTAAGGTGCACACCAAATGATTCTCATGATTCAAAAGAAATATTTTTTGAAAGTCCATTTTATTTTATAAGTATTTGAAAATTTATTATTTTATGAATTTTGTAATAAACTATTTAGTTTTTTTAGCCTGGGCCTGCGTTGCTAATATATACAGATAATAATAATCCACAATGACACACAAGAAATTGGCTTGTTTTGAGTCATTTCTCCAGTAAAATCATACTTCTCGAATGCAGCTCATAATTTAATTCAAAAGATTTCTGTCTGTGGTGATTTACCTGAAAAAAAAAAAAAAGAAACAAGACAAGTCAAGAAAAATAATAACATAGTAAAAGGGAGAGGATCAATACACACATCTAGTTTCTCTCTCTAGGTCAAAAGTCCCAATTCTCGCAATCCTATAGATTAAATGAGATTTCAGCTCCTTACTAGCAACAAGTTCTAAGCTTTCAAATTTTTTTAATTGGTAGTGAACATGACTAAAACCCACAACCTCGAGGTTGCATTAGTGAACACCTCCACTGTGCCACAGGCTCTACTAATATTTGCCATACTTGTGTTGACTTGCTGCTTATTCTAGTCACTCGGTAAACTAAAAACAATTTTCTATAGCTAACATCCACAACTATTGAAAACCTATGATGCCCAAATACACGATGGATACGGCAAGAAAACGTCATGGACGTGGTAGGGACATAGATTTTACACACAAAAAGTGAAGTATTAGATACGACATGACACGATACGATACGTACTACTCTAGAAGTATACGTGAAATCTGTTTGGCACCGTACCATGCCAAGAGAGGTCAATTCACAACTAAAAACCTAATACATGTATGCAAGAGCATCAATAAGGCCTAAAAACTCAGGTGAATTCCCCATTGGATACGTCAGACATGTAAGAAATAGACATTAAAAAAAGAGAAAGAGAGAGAGAAAGACCAATGGTCTACAACGAAGGGATGTCTGTGGCCCGCCTGAGGTTGGACCGATGAAAGGCTTAGATTTCATATACATGTAAAATCAGCACTTGAACCTGTATGAGGCACATGCTAAGTATTACACATTATTTCATTAAGTGTGACAAGTTCAAGGAACTAGAAGACAGAGACAGGTAAAGACTCGAGACTTGCTTGTGAAGCGGCACTTCCTCGGAAGAGGAGCGGAAAACGCATCGGTTTTCCATACCACTCTTATTTCTCACGTTTGGTGCAACTCTCTTTTACTGAGGATAAGGGTAAAAAATAAACACGATTTTTCCACACCGGCAAGGACATGCATTTTCCATGAGGGAGGTTATAAAAAGCGTCTTGTTTCCTCTTCCATGGACAAAAAGGATTCCACACACCATGGATTTCCTTTTCTGCAATAGGTAGGAAACCTACATTCCCACCTCTCACGTGGGGAATTGAAATCCTCTCTATCGAGGAAAATCAATTCATTTTTTTTTTCTTTTTCTGCATGGAAAGTCACACAAAATGATAGAAGAGTGGGCTGCACAAAAAATCCAGACAATTTTCCTCTCTAACATGAAATCCTCTCATCACAAAAACATAACCCCAAGGTGTGTCTCTGCAACGAGAAGATTCTACTCTTTGCAGATCTTCACTTCTGCAAAAGAAAGGAATTCTGCATTCCTACCCCTGACAAAAGAAACCGAAATCCTCTCCACTGAGGAAAATCAGTTCATTTTTTCCCTTGTCCGTAAGGGAAATGTGTTGCACCAAATGACCGAAAAAGGGACTGTACAAAAAACCAAAACAATTTTCCTCACTACTGCAGATTCCTCTTGTTGTACAAACACATTCCTAGAAGTACTAGTAGAAAAGGACAAGTTAAATTGTACTGTGAGAGGACATTGTTAAATAGGGTTGAGATAAGAAGTAGATTGACAAAGCCAAATCCAAATTGGTGGTATGGGCTTTGGTGGCAATGATGTTTATAATGAGGAAGACAACTTGAAAATTGCACTCAGGAAAGGGAAAAATCGAAGTTTATTTACTATCAATTGACTAGAAAAGAAAGAAAGAAAAAAAAGAAATGGTAGCTGTTAAAGAAGACACCAGTAGACTGAGGCACAAAAACATTGGCCAGCTACCTAGATTTAGTCTGAAGGCACATAAATGAGCATACAATATCAGGTAGATAAATGGTAGATAAAAGCTGGCATTATCACTCATTAATCAAAGCTTTTGTATGAAGTATAAAACAGCCAGTGGAACTACGATTAAAATCTCTTACTATTTGTCATTATACATTGATAAATAATATAATGTGAGAAATGTTCCAAACGGTAATTTAATTCTCAACAGCATCTTCATCACTATCAAGAAGCAGCGTGAGAGTCCTCATTTCCCGGTTTTAATTTACAGTTTGGAGTTTTCAGATCAAACACCACATGCAATAATTCTAGTCATTCGAGCTACATGTGGTTAAGGTAATATTGTACTCATTCACATCCGCAGAGGAAATTCAATGATCAGAAATCAGTAAAAATACAGCATAGATATTGGAAAGAAATGATTTTGTATGCTCACAATGTCATGTAATTAATAGAAGATTAAAACCAAAATAGTATGTTGATAGAAACGTGAACCAAAGATGCAGTACCTGACTCACCATCACATATTGGTAATAGGTGAGACCTCTTTTTCAAGTGCTGTCAAAAATGAATTCAACTAGTTCCCATCAGGGTGTGTCAAGCTTTTATCTTTTCCTTTTGTTTCTCGGCTTCACAGCATCCATTAAACTCTTCTTGCTGCTCATTTAATTTGTTGTCCCACATCAGATGATTCAACCGATGCAGAACTAAAAGCATTTTGTTCTACAGCTGGTTTCTCAGTCTTAAATTCATTCGGCTTTTCAAGGACCCTTCTATTCTTTTGCTCCTTATCCACTGCTAATGATCTTGAATGTGAAAGTGTTCTTCAACAAGCCTAGTAATCAATTTCTCCATTAGAGCATAGCCGAGCTCCCAAAGTTAGATCTACTCCAACTCTTGTGTAGATTTTCGTGGTTGCTTGTTGCTGCTGTTTTCTATCTTATAGATAATGTTATTACTGATCTTCATTAATGAGAAAGAGGTCTTGGATGGGTTTATGACTCTATGCATACTTGATCCCTGCATCAAGTGGGTCAAAAGTTTTTGAAAACCCATCCACGAGGCTCACCTACTTCCAACAAAATCTTGCCGTGGACTCTAATAGCCTGCAAACTTTGATGCATGTAGCTTGTGGATCACCACTTGTCCGGGATTTAGATAGAAGTGTTGTGGGGAGAAAAAATAATGGATGTGTGAGCTGTTTTAAATAGCAAAAACAATTATCAAAGTCTACATAGACTAATCTTAATAGTCGTAATAACTAATCTTACACTATAAGAAATCCAAATAAAAATCAGTACTGTTCTGCAACATATGGATCACACCCATTACACATACATATTAACCAATATATGGGGAGTTATTGTGAAGAATAAAACAACATATGGGGAGTGAGAGGAATCTATCCATAAAAAGTCTCTGTCCAAGAATTAGTATTTCCAACAAGAACTAATTAAAACCCTTTCTATTTTTACACATTTGCACAAAGCAGACTTGATTAGAGAAAACAAATACAACCTAGAAAATTCTTCTGATTTTATTGGTCAAATGTTGTGTTTGAGTCCTCTTTCTAAAAGCGTCAAATTGCAACTTGCAACTTCAACTTGGCTTAATATCAGCCCAAGTCCAAGCGGGTTGCGTCTAAGTCTGCTGAGTCCCATTATGAAGGGCTAATTTGCAAGCTTTATGGGGCCTGGGTGCGAATTGGTACAACTTGATTTACTTGCATGTATGACTCAACCGACTCTTCCCCCAATAGGACCAAGTCTTTGTTGGGTTTTTTGGTGTTTCAAAACAGTTTCAAGGTTTTCTTTGTAAAAAGGTATTTTGTCCTTTAGTACCTTTTGTTTTATGGGTAGTGTAGGCTATTGAAAAACAACCCATCCCACATTGCTAAAGTTCAACTTTTGAAGATGGTTTATATGTGTTTTCATTCCTTTACTCTTTAAAGACTCTTGTTAGCTTTTGCCATGGGTCCTATGTGCGCACGCGAGCCAGGCTTGACCCGAGGTCCTGGGTCCAAAAACGTTTAACCGGGCGTGTGTCCGCGACGCGCATCCTGCGTGTATATCGCGTGCAGGGGGGGTGCAAATCCTGGCTTAAAGGGGACCCGTATTTTATATTTCTTTTTTTCTTGGATAAATGTTTATTAAAGTATATTGTAAACTTTTCCCGAATATATTTGACATCTTTATATGAATGCAAAATAACATTATATTAAATTTATAATTTCTGTTGATTTTGTAAAG
The DNA here is from genome assembly GCA_028538565.1 of Umbellularia californica. Taxonomy (NCBI): domain Eukaryota; kingdom Viridiplantae; phylum Streptophyta; class Magnoliopsida; order Laurales; family Lauraceae; genus Umbellularia; species Umbellularia californica. Next base: position 89,122,365 of record JAPQWN010000001.1, read on the forward strand.
AATGCTAAATTTAAATACTGGCTTTGAGCTAGGGCCTATATGAAATAGCGCATCTATGGTTTGATATGGGGTCATGTTATTTACTAATTACAAGGCTCATGCATATTGTATAATTAATGTTTTAGAAAAATTTATATATTATTATTATTATTATATAATAAAAGTCGTTTTCAACACATATAACCAAACAATTTTAGATGCTTTTACTTGTTAAGAAGTAAATACAAAATTTGAGCTAATCAAATAATATTTTCTCTTAAAATGTCCCTTTGGAAAAGTAAATTTTCAGAAGTTGTTTCGGCATGTTTGAATTTTACGATGCCGAACCAATTGGGTGCGGGGTTGGTGGGTGTGCTTTATCTTTTTCGTTAGTGGAAGTGCTTTTAGAATTGATGGGCTGAGCTCTTTTTTCTTGCACTGGGCCCATGGTGTCAAATATCTTTCCAGACTCGGGGTCGGCTTTTGAATTGATAAGACATATATAAAGCAAGTATTTTTTACCATTGATGGCAAGTGAAACCGCTTTCACGTGGGTGGGTACGTGGGTGGGTGGGTTCACTTACAGACCTGTGCAGCTTTCAGGGCCACCTCAATTGGTTTCACTTACATGGGGGGCTCCCCGGGGATACATGTGCAGCTTTCAGGGCCACATGAAGTCATGAAGATACAATGGCCATTGCAATTATTGTAACGCTAGTGCACCGTGAGTCACATGAGGACACTTTGGGAGTCCGGACCTACTGAGGTAAAATTGATTGGTGGTTTTGAGTGGATCATTCACGGCATATTTTGGATAGGTGCCCCGTATATTGCAGGCTATCCACAGTAACACGGCGCAAGGTCACCATGGATAGATCCATTCGAGGATCCCGATTCACACTTTGGGGGGCACTTACATGTGCAATTTTGTCTTTACCAAAACAAAAACTAGCAATTACTGTACCATGAGAATACTGTAGCCACTCCATTATTGTACCCCCTGAAGCCACCAGCGACAATGCTCCCCACTCCTTAGCAGTAATTTGGGACCAGTTACAGTGTGTTTTTCATGCCTATCAGTCACCACAAATTTTTAATTGGGAAAGGCTGTCATCAGTGTCCCACCCTTGTCAAAAGATATCAACATCTTTCTCCCAAATCAACAATTTCAAATAGCTGAATCTTTGGTTAATCTTATATATATGAGGGCCAGTAGGAGGGCTTAATGAATGAACAACCGACGCCAGCTTGGTTAGTGACCATGGGCATGCATGGTGCATTATTAGCAATGGCAAGTGTAATGAAATCTTGTCCATTGGTTTAACATCTCGCCTTTAGGCAAAGGCAGTTTTAGACACACACAAACACACACACACACACACACATATATATATATATATATTTTTTGTTTGTGCAGAAATAATCAGATGAGTACCATCCTCACCATTCTTATGGATGACTCACCCTATTTTCTTTGCCACTTGACCAATCTCCCTGCTTCTTTAATTATTTCTTCTTTTCTTTTGAAAGGGTGGGTCAGTTTTTCATGAACAATGGACAGATCAACCATTTAAACCAAGCAAACCTGTGCATGCTGTTTTGAGGTCTCTGTATATAGAGTCATGGAACTCTATTTAAAGTCCTCTTTTTTTGAAAAAAATTAGCATAATCTTTTATTTTTATATTTATTTCAACAAATATCATTGGTGAATTAGCCTAGGGTTATTGTGCCAGCAATCTAGCTACTTAATACTCATCTGGCCAAAAATGATCAATTCAAATGCCATGCACATCCATTTGCATCAAGTATTCATGTCGCATAAAATACGGTTGTAAGAATTTAAGACCCTAATATTTGATTGACTCCCCTAACCCAAAAGACATTGCGCCTATGTCGTACATGCAAGTGAGCTTATTATAGTCTTTTAAAAGGTTGGAGCTCGCAAGAAAATTTGATAAGGTGATCTCTCAGTAGTCGGTGGGACTCACTAATAAAAGTAATTCTAACGTTTCCACTTCTTGTACCATCTCTCATCAAATTTCATTGCAGACCGTCCCGTCAGATTGATTAGTTATAAATACATCATTAAAATGTTATTTTTATAATGGGCTAATGAACTCAATATTATTAAGATCTCAAGTCCTTTTTAGAGTTATGAATCTAACTTGCCCCAAATTATTATTGAAGTGAAATCTAAGGACTCTACAAATTATTGGTTTTAGGTTGAGTATAAATCTTAGGGCACGTTTGTGACACCCATTTCCACACAAAAGTGTATTGTTTTTTCTATGGAAAATCGTTTTTTCACGCGCTTGGTGAGGCAAATTTCGGCAGAAATGGTTTTATGCCACGTCATCATTTTCCTTAAATAGTCTAAAAATAGAATTCCTATGGAGGTACGTGAAGTACATTTTCTCTTGTAACTTCTCCCTTCTTTATTACTCAATTTCCTCACTCTTCTCTTTTATATTAGGTTTCAATAAAAAATCCGCAGCAGCACCAATTCATTGAGCAAAAAAGATTTGCACCAAACATGAATCCGTGGAAAACCCTTTTCGAGGTATTTAAAAATCATAGACTTTACTGATGTGGTAATTTCATCTAACCATAGACATTGCCTGAACACAAATGTGCCTGAGGTTCAATCCTCCTCACATGCAATTGCCTGTAGACAAACATGCCCATAAGTTCAATCGTCCTCACATGCAATGCAAACATGCACATCTTGTTTTGAACCCCCCCGTCTGTGTGGAACCATGGAACTTTACTCTAAGTCAAATTAATGTTTTTTTTATTTAACACAATATTTTATGTTTTTTTATATCTACTTATGAAAATATCATTGGTGGAGATGCTGCTATGATTAGTAATGGTTATTGTGCTAGTTTTCTACTTATACTCGCTGGGCCACAAATGATCCATTCAGACTTCATGAACATACATCAAAATTCACTGTAAAGCCCACCACCATTTAAAATGTCGTTTTTATAAATGGATTGATGAATACAAAAAATTATTATTAGTAAAAACTCAGGTCCTTTACATTTATGAATGTACCGTGGGCCAAACTTCTACTCGAGTGAAAAGTGAAGGCATTTATCTCATCTTAATCTTACCCACCAGAACATGGAATTTGCCAATAAGTGGGCTAGTGTTTTTTGGGGGCGGGGCATGGTTTGTAGAATAGAAGAGCATACCTAGCTTTTATTTCTTGTGGGCCACATTGTGTCGAATCGAATTTGACTCACAAGAAGGCTTGGCTAGCTTTTGAGTTCATACTATACCTATAGGTGAACCAGAGTACACGCGGTTGTTGAATTACATATTAATTTGAAGGAAGAAACATGTTAATCTACATCTTCACCCTCATCACGTGGGTCCCACAGTAGAGTTCCTGGCATGTGTTAGTTTGCATGAAGAAAGAAGATAAATGTGAATACGAGCGGGAAGAAAGAAAATATATATTTCCTAAACAACTCATGCTTTATCTGCACTGTTTGTGGGGGCATGGACAGTGTGAGATAACATTATTTTATTGGACAAGTCAAAACGGGCATAAACTCCCTTTTTAAAGTGGGGAGTCATTGAGAATTTCTAATATATATATATATATATAGCTAGGATAATATTCAATTTGTGGCTCTCTTTTATACTTGAAACTTCCCCAAAAGGGTGTCGGATGGATGCACTTGAATATCCACATATATATATATTCTCTTTTGTACTTGAAACTTCCCAAAAAGGGGGTGTCCCTCACCACAAATGGTGAGGGATGGATGCACTTGAATATTCTCCATATATATGTATATATATAGCAATAGTTGAAATAGGGAGACAAATTTGTGTTTAGATCAAGCTTAGGTTAGGCAATAGCTTATCAAGGCGATGATCAATAGTTGGTCCGAGAGGATGATCGGCCACAATGAGACTGAGACACTGCCCAGACTCTTACGGAAGGCAGCAGTGGGGAATTTTCCGCAATGGGTGAAAGCCTGATGGAGCAATGCCGCGTGGAGGTAGAAGGCTCACAGGTCGTGAACTTATTTTCCCTAGAGAAGAAGCAATGACGGAGGTTGAAATCGGGTGGAAATTCAATAACTTCAAGAATTTGATATAAATTAAAGGGTCCTTAGGTTCTGCTCTACCAATAATCAAAAGTCTTTATTGATATCATGAGCTGCCCAACTATTGAGAGAGAGAGAGAGAGAAGAGAGATTTTTTTTTTTCTAGAGATAGAGAAGGGATTCTTTAGACAAATCTCACCCTAACCTAAGAACCATATCAACCGGCAATCAGATCTTGCATAATTAATTTAGAAGTTCTTATTATTTTTATATTTCTTTTTTTCTTGTATAAATGTTTATTAAAGTATATTGTAAACTTTTTCTAACTATATTTGACGTTTTTATATGAATGCAAAACAACATTATATTAAATTTATAATTTCTATTGATTTTGTAAAGACTGCAAAATTTAAATACTGGCTTTGAGCTAGGGCTTATATGAAATAGCGCATCTATGGTTTGATATGGGGTCATTTTATTTACTAATTACAAGGCTCATACATATTGTTTAATTAATGTTTTACAAAGATTTATATAAATTCTTTTATTATTATATAATAAAAATTGCTGTCTACACGTATAGCCAAACAATTTTAGATGCTTTTTACTTGTTAAGAAGTAAATACAAAATTCGAGCTAATCAAACTCTTAAAAAGTCTCTTTGAAAAAGTAGATTTTTAGAAACTGTTTTTGGCATGAAGCATGACCAATTGGGTTGGCGGGTGTGCTTTTTTCTTCTTCGTTGGTGGAGGTGCTTTTTCTTGTACTGGGGCTAGGGATTTCTCCCATCTCAACTTTTACCGGCTTCCTCACTTAGTTTGATTTGATTTCTATGAAAAAATTTTATTGAATATTTTTTAATATTTAATATATCTATTATATTTTTAGAAAGGACAACTTCTCTCTCTCCGCCGAATCGTATTAGATGTTAATTTGACTGTGTACCAAATCATATTTGAGTAAAATTTTTATGAGAATTCATAATCTATTTCTGTAAGTAGGCACATCATGAGTTTTTCATGAGTGAGTGTGACTCTTACTGGAAAATTTTAAGTCATGGATCATTGTCATCTACGGATGAAGTTACTGAAATCAACCCTTGATTAACGGACAGTGACTTGGGTTAGGCTGTCCATGGTGTATGTTTAGATGTTTTATGTATAATAATAATAATAATGTGTTTATTAGGCCCAACTTAAACTCGACCCATTTACTTTTCAAATTAAAATTGTTGCCCCAAATCCAACTTAAAAGACTCAGTACTACCATTTAGGCTAGCTTGTAAGGTTAATAATGACATGGCCTCAATTTATTGGGTTAGTTTCAAGTTTAGACTTAATTGGTGGGTTAGTCAGATTCTACCTTAGGCTATATAGGGGTTGAAATGGGTTAGGGTAGACTAATGTCGTGTTGAAGTTTTACGGCATCATAAGACTCTAACATAAACTCAAGTAAAGAGGGGAAGTGGGTATAATCAACAGTGTACTCAAAGAAATGGTTTGCACACTGAGTCATATGTGGTAAAACTTTGAGTGTACCATTCACGATCCACATCGACAATGCATTCGGCAGGACTTACAGGTTCGACTCTGAGTGGTCCACACACCTGTTTACGAAGACAAAAACTTGCAATTATTGTACCATGAGAATACTGTAGCCACTCCATTATTGTACCCCTGTAGCCGCTAGCGACAATGCTAGGCTCCCCACTCCTTGCAGAGTGTGTTTTTCATGTCCATCAGTCACCACATTTTATCAGTGTCAAACCCCACCCCACCCCACCCCACCCCACCCCACCAATATGAAAATAGCGCATGAGGTATTGAAAATTTTCGCTTATTTACGGTAGCCCTATAAAAAATAAAAATTTTAAGTATTTTTTCAACAGTAGCCCCTCCGAAAAAAATTCTTACACAGTGGCCTCCTAAAGCAAATTTTCTAATTCCGCCCCTAAGGGCCAGTAGGAGAGCTTAATGAAGGAATGAATAAACTAACGTTTGCTTCATTAGTGACCATGGACATGGATGGTGCATTGTTAGCAATGGCAAGTGTGATGAAATCCAGTCCATTGGTTTAACATCTCGCCTTTTGGCAATATATATATGGGGCTAGCTCTTCTAAACTCAAGCTTAAAATAAGGTAAGCTCAAGTGTGTGGTGGGACCCACTTGGAGACCTTCATGGGGATAGGGATGGGTAGGGGCGGACTAAAACACAATCATGTGGGTGTGGTTAAACTGCGTGCTCTTCAAAAAACTCACAAAAAATTGTAAGTCCACCCTCACGATTCTTATGAAAGTCCTCAATTTGCCTCTAAACCAAACTATTTATTAAGGTCAGCATCCCTCAAATTAAAATCTTGGGTCTGCCACTGAGGATGGGGGGAATTTCAAGGACTCCCTGAGATCCTCATTTCTGTAAAAAAATTAGCCACAACTATGATTTCTATCATATCCATATGGGTCCAAAAATTTAATTGTCAATGGTCCATTCGGATTAATATATAGTCAATCCAAATGTTCAGTAAATTTGGATTTGACCGAAAGTTGGTGGACATGTGCAATTTAAAGAGTCATGTATTTGGTCGATTTGGATGGACCAAAGGTGAGTCTCACAAACATGAGCTTATGAAATTTTAACCTAAGCTTGAGCTTAGGAGAGCTTTGCTCTATATATATTTACACTAGAACCGTAAAGAGGCAAAATAACTATTAGTGCTTTATTATTTATATTATTATTGTACACTATATGAGAGCTGAAGTGGGGCCGGGAGCTCTCGGTTCTTATATTTGGACTTCTTCATGTACAAGTCAGCATCTGCCTACCAAATTTGATAAGATCTTCGTTTATGGCCATCAAGCAACACTAGGGTCGGTTAAAACCATCTCAAGCGAGCATTTCTTACACATTACAAGACCTTGACTCGACTATTGTGGGATGTGGGTCACTGTTTCTTTAACTTTCCAAGAAGCAAGTTCTCCTTATCCAGGTGGGCCCACAAGTGTGGAGATAGAAGCTGCACAACTTCAAATCCGGACCATCTATTGGCTCACACTTTATTCCATGCCGACAGCTAAAACAAGACCTTGACTCAACTATTGTGGGATGTGGGTCACTGTTTCTTTAACTTTCCAAAAGAAGCAGGTTCTCCTTATCTTGGTGGGCCCACAAGTGTGTGGAGAAAGGAGCTGCGTAACTTCAAATCCAGACCATTTATTGGCTCATACTTTAATCCATGCCGACAGCTAAAACAAGGCCTTGACTCGATTGTTGTGGGATGTGGGTCGCTGTTTCTTTAACTTTCCAAGAAGCAGATTCTCCTTATCTAGGTGGGTCCACAAGTGTGTAGAGAAAGATGCTGCACAACTTCAAATCCGGACCATCTGTTGGCTCACACTGTATTCCATGCCGACAGCTAAAAGAAGACCTTGACTTGATTATTGTGGGATGTGGGCCGCTGTTTGTTTTAACTTTCCAAGAAGCAGATTCTCCTTATCTAGATGGGCCCACAAATGTGTAGAGAAAGAAGGTGTACAACTTCTGTTTTTATAAGGATAGTGTGTGTATATATATATATATATATTTATTTATTTATTTGTACAGAAATAATCAGATGAGTACCATCCTCACCATTCTTATGGATGACGACTTTCTTATTTTATTTGCCACTCGACCAATCTCCCTGTACATGCTGTTTTGGGGCCTCTGTCTATAGAGTCATGAAACTCTATTTTAAGTCAAATTATTGTTTTTAGCACAACATTATGTGTTTTTTCTTATATGTATATATATGCATATATCATTGGTGGAGATGCCCATAATTACTAATGGTTATTGTGCCAGTTTTCTACTTATACTCGCTGGGCCACAAATGATAAATTCAGATTTCATGTACATAAATCAAAATTCACTGTAAAGCCCACCACCATTTAAAATGTCGTTTTCATAAATGGATTGATGACTACAAAAATATTATCATTAGTAAAAACTCTGGCCCTTTACATTTATGAATGTAACTTGGGCCAAACTTCTTGGTCGAGTGAAAAAATGTAGGCATTTATTTCATCTTCCCCACCAGAATCGAAGAGCATACCTAGCTTTTATTTCTTGTGGGCCCCATTGTGTCGAATCGAATCTCTTCTTGACTCACAAGAAGACTTGGTTAGCTTTTGAGTCTATACTATTGTTGAATTACTACTTGTGTTTCTCTCCATCGTTCGTATCTTTCTCCTTTCCTTCATCTCCCTCGTTTCATCTCATCTCACTCAGCAGGTACTGGAACCATGGATTCTGCAATTTCAAAGGTGGCAGATGCAGGTTTAAGCTCCCTTTTTGAAGCTATGTTTGAGAAATTGACCCCCAGCTTCCTCCAAAGCCTATGCAGCTTTCTCTTCGGCGTTGAAGGAGAGGCCCAAAAGCTCAAATCAACCCTCTCCAGAATCCAAGCCCTTCTCAACGACGCAGAAGAGAGACAAATCAGAGAGGAATCAGTCCGTCTGTGGCTGAGAGAACTCAAGGATGCTGCCTACGACGCCGAGGACATCGTCGATGAAGTCGAATACCATGCCCTTCGATCCAAAATAGAAGGAGCCCAAATGCCAACAAGAAAGAGGAAGCTGACTGATCAGGTATCTGGCTTATTCTCTAGCTCTGTTTCCAATCTTAACATGGGTCCTCGAATTAAGGAGATCAGAGAGAGATTAGAAGAGATTATGAGCAGAAGCAATCACCTCCACCTCAAAGTGATCCTCAAGTCTAAAATGCTCATACCTGGAAAGAGGCATCCGACTAGCTTCATCATAGATGAGTTGGATGTATTCGGAAGAGAAGCTGACAGAGAGAAGGTGGTTGGTTTGTTGACATCGGACGGCAACTCTTCGGCTGCCAACTCGAGTATCCAGGTCGTTCCCATTTGTGGTATGGGAGGACTTGGGAAGACGACGCTTGCTCAACTTGCCTACAATGATGAGCAGGTAAAGGAACATTTTGAGGTAAAAGCCTGGGTTTATGTGTCTGAAGATTTCGATTTAACTCGGCTCGCAAATGCAATTGTAAAGTCTGTTACTGGGAGCGATCCTCATCTTACCGACTCGGATCCATTTCAAGATAGTATTCAGAGAGCTCTGCAAGAGAAGAAGTTTTTGCTTGTGTTGGACGATGTTTGGAATGAAAACTGCAATGAGTGGGATGCCCTACGAGTTCCATTAATGGCTGGGGCAAGAGGAAGTAGAATTCTAGTAACCACAAGAAGCCGAAGCGTTTCATCAAACATGGGAACAGTTCCCACTTATTTCTTGCAGGGTCTGTCAGATGATGATTGCTGGTCTTTGTTCGAAAGGCGAGCATTTATAGATGGGGATGCACATCCGGACTTGGTGAAGATAGGCAAGGAAATTGTAAACAAGTGCAAAGGGTTGCCTTTGGCTGTGAAGACACTCGGAGGACTCTTACGCTCTAAAGTAAATGTTGCCGAGTGGGAAGCAATCTTAAAAAGCGAGATATGGGACTTGCCAGAAGATAGAAATGACATTTTGCCCGCTCTAAGATTGAGTTATCATCACTTGCCAGCACATTTGAAGCGGTGTTTTGCATATTGTGCTTGCGTAATTGAGAAAGGTCCCGGGGATGGGGATGGGGTCAATGGCAATGGAATAATTTCGAGTTGGATGGCACAAGGTTTTATTCAGCCTAAAGAAAGTGAGCAAATGGAAGACGTAGGCAGGGAATACCTTTTTGATTTGGTTTCAAGGTCTCTACTTAATTGTCTAGATTTACATGAGAGTTCAGAATACTTCATGCATGACCTCACTCATGATCTCGCACGTTCTGTTTTAGGAACTGATTTTTGGAAAATAGGAGATGAGAAGTCACATGGAAATGCTGAAAAGGCTCGCTACATGTCAGAGTATAGTTACTTCAACACTTTCTATGCTCTTTACTCGTCAGATCCTATTTTACAATCGTCGAATTTTGAGGATTTCTATTGTTTGAAACGTCTGCGCACTCTGTCATTCAATGGGAACATCTCAGCTGATTTGTTTATAAATTTGAGGCACTTACGCACTTTGCGATTGTGTGGAAAGGGCATCACTGAATTGCCAGAATCAATTGGAGATTTGTTACAACTGCGGTGTCTTGAATTGTTTGGTACCGACATTGAAAGGTTACCGAAATCAGCAACCAGACTCTACAATCTACAAACCTTGATATTAATTCAATACTCGAAGCTTGTTGAGCTACCAAGTGACTTGAGCAACCTTGTCAACCTAAGACATCTGGATGTTTGGTCACCCTCTTCAGTTTCTATCCTGCCAAGAATTGGGACATTAAAAGGCCTCCAAACGTTGAGTAATTTTAAGGTGGGAAAGGAGAATGGACATAAAATAAACGAGTTGAAGGACTTGATACATCTAAGAGGAAAGCTTGTCATCTCAGAGCTTGAGAATGTGGTCAATGTGGAGGACGCCAAAGAGGCTCAGTTGAAAAATAAGCAAAAAATTGATGACTTGAAGTTGCGATGGAAATGTGACGACGTGGAATCGCGGCAAGAAGGCGTTGAGGAGGAGGTACTCGATGCCCTCCAACCTCACACCAACCTCAAAGAGCTTTACATACAAGGCTACTGTGGTGTCAGATTTCCAACATGGTTGGGGGACTCGAGCTTCTCCAACCTGACTGATGTCACTTTGAGCAAATGCAGATGTCGTCTCCTCCCACCTTTTGGCCGACTCCCTTCTCTCAAGTATCTAGAGCTTGTAGATCTTTATGGACTAAAAGAAGTTGGTCGTGAGTTTTATGGGGATGGCACTATGATAGGTGTTCCACCATTGGAAGTATGGTTTTATGATATGCCCGATCTGGAAGAATTGTCAGGCCTAGGAAGTGATATTAGGCCTATTCATAACATTGTTATCCAGCGTTGCTCCAAGCTGAGGGTTCTTTCTCGCATTTCAACCATCCGTCGGTTGACTATATATAAATGTGATGAACAGATCTTGACCTCGTTGCCGTATCTTACCTCTCTTTCTTATTTAGGGATTGGAGAATTTTCAAATGTGACATTGCTACCGAATGGATTGCAACATCTCACCTCTCTACAGTATTTGGACATTAGTTACTGTCCCGAGCTTACATCCCTTGATGATGGGCTCGGAAACTCAAATTACAGCAATCCGACCTTCTTGCCAAAAGGGCTGAAAAGGCTGAAACTTTATTATTGTCCTAAAATTCCTTCCTTGCCTGAGGAGCTACTAGCCACCCTTCAGTCTCTATATATTAGGGACTGTCCTTTGCTGGTGGAAAAGTATCTGGTCTTAGCAGGAGGAGGCAACGGGTATCGGTGTAAGATATCCAACATCCCTGAGATAACCTTTGCCGGTTATTACAAAAAAGTAAATAATGAAGAAACCGATTCTCTTCGGGGACAACGCGTTGGTTAGGAGATTTTGCTGACAGATCATTAAACTGGGCGACGGCTGATGGCGTCTCTTATTCCCCATCCCCCGATCTCTCTCTCTCTCTCTCTCTCTCTCTCAATCTACCGGCGTCGGCAGCGATCATCACCAGCAGCTACGATAACTATTGGAAGCAACCTCTTCCTCTCCTCTCCTCTCCTTTTCACAGCCGGAAGCAGAGTCACTGGTACGAATACCTTCCTTTATGTCTCTCTCTCTCTCTGTTTGTGCATTTACCTGTGTTTGTGAAAACCCATTTCTATTGTTGAATCGATTGGAACCCATTTTTTTACTTGCGAAAGCCCTTTTGTGAAACCCTGTAGGAAGTTCCTCAATTTTCTCTACTTAATCAAGCATGCTTTCAAAAGATTCTCCTAAATCCATTAAATATCTTTCTATATTTTATTTTATTTTTTTCTTTTTAAAATCCTCTTCCGCCCGGATTTGTTGATAGTTTTTCAAACAACCCCACCCCAGAAACAAGAATACTTTTGGAAGGACTCTGGAAAACTTTAAATGGAGAGCAAAAGAATGCTTGCATTGAAGAATCACCAAAAACCCACCTCAAATGAAAGCAAAAAAAGGTCCCATTTGATGATTAATGAAACCAGATAGAATAACTTCAGTCCCAAAAGAAGTCAAAACCCCATCTCAGAAAAATCTGAAAAAACACTCAGGTTTCTTCTCTGAACAAGAACTCATACTGGTGAAGCAGAAGCAGAAGAAATCTGGAACTGAACTTCCAAAAAAAATGTAGACCCACAGATGGACACAAAATCCATTGAGCAGGAGTAAAAAAAAAATTTTTTTTTTCAAAATGCGGTTAGAGGCTTCACCAAGTAGAGGGTTTTCTCAGAAAAGGAAAATTCCCACGCTTCTTCATAAACCAATAGAAAGGAAATAGAAAGTCTTAAGCATGTGGAAGATGCATTTGGTGTAATTTCAAGAAAATCCATTTTAGGAGTAGTAGTATTCATGATAGGAATCTATAGGAATTGTTTTTCCTTACGTCTTATTGTTATGATTCTGTTTTTTTTCGTCTTCTGAAATTATGCTATTAGTGTTCGTATTATCTGATTTTATTCATCTTGTTGAGGGTTGTGTCATTTTAGTAGGTCATGGTGATGGCTTTGGATAAGCATTTGGAGACACTTCTATCGATTGGTGTTTTTACTTTTGTTTTAATGGAAGTTGGTGCAGATTTTTATCTTAAGGATGATTTAAGCCTGATAGAAATTGGTTTAGGCTTTTCGGGTTGAATAGCAGTTATTTGCTCTGCCATGTGACTGGGTGGGGAGGGTCAATAATAGTAGATTGAAGTTGATGGGGTAGCGATTTTATGTGCTTTCTGCTACATAGCTTTCTCTGTTTCCCCACCAGAGAAAAAAAAAAAAAAAAAAAACAAAAAACAACAACAACAACTCAGATCTTATGCAATTTGGGGGACACACTATTGAACAATAACAGGCAAAAGGTATAAGGGTCATGCAACAAAAAAATTCAGTTGAATAAATTGAAGTACACATATTTTCCATCCTTATCAATGACTTGATGCATTATAGTCGTATATTCTTCATTCGTCTAAGGATGGGGTTGTAGTGTTTTCTGAGTAGGCCATGGATATTGGTGCGTTTTGGACATGCCCCAAATCACAATGGGTTTTATATTTTTGGAGAAGGGTTGGTGGGAAATAGAATTTATCCAAAATCTTGATCAGTTGGGTTTTGCTCCCTTTATATGATATGATTTCTAGATTGGGATTTGTTAAATTTTTTTCCTGTTGCGTGTTTATATATTTATTTATTTTTTGTGGTCGAGATGGAATTGAAAGATTGCATTTTAGTGTTGTTGCTGACAGTTATTTGAGGATGAGGTTTAGGGAATAAAGTAAAAATAAAAAGCATGTCGGAACTTATATATTTTCTGATTGTCATGTCAACTCAAACCAGATTGATGTCTATGCTTCCAAAAGTGCTAAAAATTTATTGAAGTGTGTATTTCTGTCCTCTTTTTCTTGTTCTTAGCTTGGATTTGTTTGCAACTGTGGGCATGCAGTGAATCCCCCAATACGAAAATGATTATAAATGTTTCTAAATGCAGTGGGGTTTCCACTACATGTTTTAAACCAAAATAATGAGCTAGATATAACAATGGAGTTGTCTCCTTGATCGTTCCCAAACCATTGGGAGGGCCACTATGTAAAAAAGGGAAATTTTGGGGTTGGGGGTCTGGGTGGGTGATTGGCAGATGTGAAAAAAGAAATACCTATGAAATTCCTATCACATATGGGGTTTTACAAAAAATTAAAGGGGCTTTCCACAATTTCTTGGGGGGCCATGGCCCACCTTTGCCAGTACCTAGTTCCGCCCCTGATTACTCCCTAATTACCTTATCTGTAAAATTTGGGCATGGCCGTCATTCGTAGTAGAATGCAGATGACTATAAAAGTATGGAGGAGTTGACACTGCATTCATATGTAGCCATCTTATGTTGGCTCAATTGGATGCATAACCACAGGGGGACCATTTGGAAGGTAGGATTATGTTTGGATTTTTTTGACCAACCGCCACACAATGTATACCCATTAATAGAAGATGAAATCTCTCTCTGTGTGTTGATTCATTCTAAGGAGATATCTCTTTCTTAGAATGAAAGAAATATTGGGAGTGACTGTGATTTGGGGATGGGTAAATTTTGTTGAGCATTGCCACTTGATGATCCAGCAGACTCCACCAACTAAACAGGAATTTCCTTCAAATGTTGGGACCAACTAAACAGGAATTTCCTTCAAATGTTGGGAGGTTAGGTTGCTGTAGGATATGTCTTTGTAAGGCTACTGGCTTTAAGTCTTCAAAGCTTGTAAAAGATGTGGTTAGAAAATAACTTTAATGATTGCATTTGTGTATGTAGAGGAGAAAAATGGTTAGTAAGACGATGCCTACTTGCCAAGATCTATTTTATATATATGTGTGTGTGTGTGTGTGTGTATACTAAGTTGAAGATTTTCACAAAATCTACTATAGGTTTACTGACACCAACTCAAAACACGACTAATATGAATATAGGACCCAAGTATTGTTTATCTAAAAATTATACAACCTTGATACAAGATCTATATGACATGGAAGGGTTTGGTAATTGGCATTTACATTTATTTTAGTTGCTAATGAAAAATACATCAGAATTTAACATTTCCTAATATTCTGGCTTTTTCAATATTTTTTTCAGATTTTGTTTGCCTCAAACAAAATTCACTCATATACCCATGCATATTGCAACTGCCTCCTTTTTTGTTTTTTAATCTCATTATTTTGAATCTAATGGTGGAGTCCCTCTCGCTTAGGCTTTTTGTTTGCTCAATCAGACCACAATGCCAATTGGAGGTTACATTTCTTTTGAAATTTTCTTGTAGGATTAGTAGATGAGAAGTTAGAATGGGGAAATGATGACAGCATGGGCCCGAATTACACAACGATACCCGACAGGATTTGACCTCGTTCTTGGTGCTGGTATTTATATCCTACAGCTCTTTTTTCCCTCAGTTTTAAATTCTTCTTATTCATTGATTAATTCTATACTGCAAATTTTGTGTTTTAACTACCTGACAATACATTAGCTTTCAACATTGCAACATCCCTTTTACCAAAAAAAAAAAAGAAACCACACACATTGCATCATTCCTCCACTTTTTGATAGTGTAGAACAGCTTCTCCGTCTTAGAGGAGGCCAGTGCAAACTCATACTAGCCCATATACCTCGGGCTAAAATGTAAGTATTAACCTATCCATGGAATATGAAGTTTTGAGTTACAATTGCTTTATACTCTTGAGTGCCTCGAATGGGGATAAGGAATAATGTCCTGCACTGGATTCCCCACCAGCTGCAAAGCATGTGGGGTTTGTTAATAAAGACCGTTGGAGCTTATTCAGCCTACCATGGATGATGCCCCGCCTTGATTGAAAAATCTCCAGTTTCTGGCCCATTTCTGTATCCTCTTAGCCCTCATTTTGTGAGTCACCAACCTTACAGTTAAGATCTAATATTGGATTCTTAAGGAAACATCTATAGCATGCAGTGAGCTCCATTATATTTCCTTTCTTTTATGGAACCATAGCTCCAAATGTGTGTAACCACCCTACGCAAGACTGGAATAGCAATTGTGCAACACATCCCACATGCCCATTTGTGACAACATGAAATGGGGTTACAAATTCTTCACCGGTGTTTATTTATTACGTTCGTAACCCCTTAATCAGGTCTCTCTGGATGCCTTTCAAATTTGTAAGCGAACCACAATACTTTAGCAGGATGGATGTTTTACCATTCTTCTGTGTTGTTTAAAGTCATGTGGGAAATGGTAACCAGATTACGTTGGTTTCCTTTTTTCAAATTCTTTGCTCATGAGTCATTATGTGTGACCTGTAGTGTTGCATGCTTTGATTTAGGCAGAATAGCATCATACAAACCAAAGTATGTGTATCTGCACATCAAGATGCATTTTATTTTTTAGTCATGTCTGCTTTACCATCCCAGAAAATACATAAAAAGAAGAAGAAGAATTAGGAGAGGGAGGCTGGGGTGGGGAGATGTGTATGAACTAATATCTGGTGCAATGGAGCTGATACTGTTATCGATTTTGAATTGATTGGACAAGTCAAGAAATTCACATCCAGCTAATGTTATTCTTTTTGCTAGATGATACTAGTAGCTGTACATTATGCAAAAGTATTCTGACCACTTGGAGCCTGGGGTACATGACATCCAAATGGCCAATTGTTTTTTCTTTACAAGAACTCAGTAAACTAAATGAAAATTAGTTTACCAGGCAACTTACTTGTAATTATCTTAAAAGAAGATGGTCGTTTTTGTCTTTTTGTATGACAAAGCAATTAGATGCAATCTCAATTTGCATATATGTATATACTATATCTAAGTGTTTACACTTACTAGTTATATCAAGAGCTTGATCTCTATGCTAATGCACAAATTATTTGCGCTTGGCAGAGGATGGATGCAATTGTTGTTGATGAAGCTATCTGGCATGGAATGAAGATCAGTGAAGTAGAGGGGACCCGGTCCGTGGTCAGAAATCTCAAAAGTGTCATTTATGAGATCAAACTTCAACCAATGCTCGGAATACCCATACCTTTTATTTTTGTTTGGATCGAGCTAGGTGTATATGTTGCCCACATACTGTACGAACCCGTGGACATGGCAGGGATACAGATTTTACTCATACAAAGTGTGTTATGGATATGATGTGACACAGTAGATTACCCATTTTGAAGTATCCATGTATCATAGGTCATCAGTTAAGTTACTGTAACACAAGAAAATGTTGCATAACCATGGCGAACCTTGCTAGAAGCCTCTTGTGTAAGTTTTATTTTGTTCTTTGCTTCAATGAGGAATTGATCATGACATGGTTCTCTAGCAATTGATAATTCATTCATGGTGAACCTATGATGGTTTTTGTAAGGAGGAAACCTGAGAATGTATTATACAGTTACTGAAGATTTTAAAATCAGTTCAACTCAGCAGAATAGAAATATTCCGTCCTATTTGTTCAGGTAATATTAAATTAACATTAAGTTAAGTGTTTAATCTAACTTAACAACTTCCTAGCAGTTTGTTTGATTTTAATCAATCTTTCTCCGCACTGGACCCCACCAGGTATGATGGGTCGTGGCTGTCGCTTATGAATTATTAAAAATCGACCTCATTAAACATTTCTTTATATCTAGTCGAAGATGATAGCTTGGGACAGTCGGAAGATTTGATTTTGTATCCAGTTATATGGGATGGTTGAAAATGCCCAATGAGTCATTCTGTCTGAATATGAATATGCCAACCTTTGGAAGGCTTTGAAATTCTTTGGAAGGCTTTGAAATTTCAAAGTTGGGGCATTCTAAATGCCTATTTTATTTTGGCTACAGTTTGGAAGGCATATACCTGGTTGTTTCTGTGTAGAAGGTGACTCACCAAGTTAGCTATAAGTGGACTGACTGCTTTTTTTTTTCGTAACACTAATGCACTGCAAAACAAGATAAATTCTGAATATACCATATGAGAGTTGATCGATTCAATTCTACATTGAACACAATTTAAGCGTACCTTCTTCTCGAAGACAGGCACAGCAAACCGGAAATACCCCAAATTTTCATAGTAATAAGGTCATCTGGCTTTGCAGGGGTCTTCAAATTTTCATAGTAATAATGTCATGTGGCTTCGCAGTCACGTTGGGCATTCAATCCACTGGTCATTCATTGCAATATAATCAATAAAAACTGAAACTTCATCTATGATCTGATCTCTCTTGACCAAGAACTAGAGAAGAGAAAAACACACACACAATCACACACACAGAGACTGGCTAGAAAGCTTCTAATAGACGTTAATAGTAATACTGCTGCCAATTTTCTTCTACCTTGTGTCACTAACGACAGCCAATTTGATGGTCAAGATGATTTCGTCAGTGTGATTTTCAGGATAACATTTCAATGTTCCGGGTTTACTCACAATGATGCCTCAGTGAGTAGTCCACAATCCAATGACTTGGGTTATTATCAACTTGGTGGGCTAAAGAACAAGGGTTGGGTTGATCTTTATGGAGCTGCCAATGGGGCAATTAATTTTTTCTATCTGGCCACCTTCATAACTGCCATGCATCCAGGTGAGAGATCCGCAGGAGGTGTGCAACTAAGCACATTCCACAACCCCCTCCCATATGATTGTAATGCATCCAAACTGGTCCCACATCTAAGTTTATTACACTAAATACATTTAATGTAGAAAACTAGGACTAATCTTGACAAATACTCTGATTGTCATGCATCCAAACTAGGACTAATCTTGACAAATACTCTGATTGTCATGCATCCAAACTAGGACTAATAAAACCACTTAGTGGTTTCATTCAGAATAGCCAATAGATGTTTATAAGAATGCAGTGGCTCAAAAATCAAAAGAAAATACATAATCCGACTCAAATTGAGAAACCCAATCGCATCTTTAATAGAAAACCAAATCCAATTATAATATTAAAAAAAAAAAAAAAAAAACTAATCATAATACAGCAGCATCCTAATATAATCCAAACTAGCATAATCTAATCTGGGATGAATTCTTCATTTTCATATCCAACATTCTTTGCAATATCCTCTTTCCATATCCAATATTCATTTTCCATACCCACCCTTCGTTACTGTATTCTCTGTTACTAAGTTCATCTTGTATTGGGTTCAGAGTCTTTAAAGTGGTTCAACTTAACAAGGTGTCTTACCAACAAAAAAAAATAATTAAACAAGGTGAGTAGTGACAGACAGACAGCGAATGCTGGTTTACTGCATCATGTGACATTTCAGCAATAGTATTCAAAGGTTTGATCTCAACCCCATGCAATACATGGCTTGAGAAAGCACCCTGCCCACATGTGAACTAAAAGGAGTATTATGTGGACGAGGACATGTTTCACCACCAGAAATGCAAACAACTTAGCCAAAAGGGATAAGCAAATTAGAATTTAGTACCGACCGCGCAAACAAGCTCACAAAGTTATGATGATGATGATCTTAGTCGCCTGTCAAGAACGACACACAGTGTTGATGGTAAACATGAACAAGTGAAATAACCACTATTGGGGCATCAATGACAGCACCTCCTATGCAATCCAACAACGGCCCCTAAAGCATAAAAGGTGGCCCCACTTTCCAGTGAAAACTGAAGATCCTAACTTTTATTTCCTTCCTTGGGTCATGTTCATTATAGAAGTATGTAACAGCAAGGCAATATTAAGATGAAAGACAAATGGTCATTACAGGACATGGAACTTCTGAGATAAGTCAGCATTTTTTCTACCAAAAACAGTTAGCATTCTAAGAACAGTTTCTCAATGCAACAGTTACTTGTTCTGATATGTGGCTAAGATTCAAGTGAAATTAACTGTCTGATGACTAGAATCACTTCATCTAATATTTAATAAATACTGTTTTTTATACTAACAGTCGGACTGAAAATGTGACCCAAATGGCGAAAAGGCAAAGGCAGAAATCCAATATAAGTTGGGTCCTTGCCATATAGCTTAACTTCGGCTATGTCAGCATAAGAACAGTAAAAGTAGGAGAAAAGCCAACACGCTCAAATGTAGAAAATAGGACATGACATCTCAAATGAGTGATAAAGAAATGTCTTATAGACGGAAACCAAATACTAATATGAACCTTAACTACATCTGCAACTTAAAGAGTATTCAAATGCACGAAACATCTATATTACACAATAAACCACATCAATTGCACTAAGATTTACAAATATCAAAACGGGCCAAAATGGTTAAGGTGGGACATAGTACCGCTAAAAAGATAAGTGGGACAATCCAGTCACCACTCACCGGCTACGATTAATAGAAGTAAATAGAAATACACAAACCCAAATAGCTTGTCTACTTGAAAAGAAGCGAATTTGGATCTCAGATTCTACAACAGATGATGCACAGGCTACCTACTACAGTCTGCAAAATGAACAACAGAAGAACAGTGAGCACACGTATGTATGGCATCCAATGCCAAAAGAAGCTACCATCTCACCATGACTATTCCTAGGAGGAATGAACAGTTCATAAGCAGCCAACTGGGTTCTGATTATCATGGGGATTTGATGAAGATGACCCAGCTCGGAGGAAAAGTTTCGCACCAAAAAGATCCTTTCCCATCTTCCCTTTGAAAGAAAAATGCTTCTTAAAATGATTCTTTAATGAGGAATTACCACCTTGCCTCGGTATTGATAAAGACCGATTTCTCTTCATTCTACTCTCCATTTGATACAGTAATTGATCATCATTCCCCTCGCCATTAGCTTCAATGTCGACCCCTTGGTTCATGCGCACTGCTCTAAGGGCCATCTGCAGTGGTTCCAAAACGGGTGAGGATGCCTCAGCGCCATTAGCAATTTTTTGACACACAGGACATGGGGGATCATGGACTTGAGTCTTGGGTGTTTTCTGCTCCAAACATTCTGCATGAAAAACATGACTGCAAGGGAGTACTCCTGCAATGGGCATATCACCACTTCTGACGATCCGATAAGAGCTCCATGGCGATTTCTGCACCAAAAGTCTTCCGCACAACCCACATTTCTGATCATCAGTTGGATTATAAGGCAGCCTTACATTCTCTAAATATATTCGCTCGGTTGTATCAATGCTTTGTCCATCAAACCCCATATCATAACTGCTAGCATTGCTCCATCGAAACCCTTCTCTTCTAGAACTCATACTGGGGTCCGGTGACGCCTCCATTTTCTGAAGTTCGGTAAGGGTGTTGTGGAACTTGAGATCGAGACTTGAAGGGCTCTCGCTCCACATGGGAGAACGTTTGTTGTTAGGAGCCAGCATGATACAATTAGTTTCATCCACTGACCCACACGCTTCACTATCTGAAACCGGATTCTGATACACAAGCGGGTAAACAGGTTTTGACATGAATGAGCGCCTGCTTGAAAAGTTACGATGCATAAAGGAGGGAGGCTGTTTGCTGGAGGATTCCCAAGATTCAGAAAGAGGTGAAGGAGACCCAAAACTATTTGACACTGCATATGCCCCGGCAGTAAAGCGCGTCTACAACAAGAGGAAACAATCAGAAGATGCTCAGCAATAATATTCAAGCTAACCTGTTAACTAGAGGGGCTGCTTGGTTTTTAATGTCAACAGACCTTCAGTTCATGTATCCACAAAAGCGCTAAATGCGCTATTTGTTTCGCATGAAGGAATATAGGCATCCAACAATGGCACCTCACCTCCATTTTATAAGGAAAAGTCCGGCCAATATGGGTCTTTCACTCAGCATTAGCAGGGTAGTAGATGCATTTGTTAACTGTTGATTATCAAAAACCAAACACACCCATAAAGTTACAGAAGTTACCTCGCTAAAATGAGGCAATAGAGAACTCTCTGGCCTTGATCCTGACCCTATCAAAAGTGAGATTCTACATTAGTGGCAGCAGCCAATAGCTAGGTAATTAAATAAAAATAGGAACTAAAACAGAAAAACACAAAATATCAACTGTGTTTTCATTTTTATCAAGATCAGATACTCAAAAGTAGCTAGCAACTTTGACTAAAATCTAAATTTACAATTTTTTTCAATTCTTCTTAAAAAAGGATGATGAAATCACATCATCTTCACCACTCTCAGTAGAAAAATGAAAATCTGTTGCAAGAAATTAACGGACAGCCTGCACTTGCCTCATCCATTTGGGCATCACACAAACCATAAAATATGATCAGATGGTAATGGTATAAAGACCATCACAAGCAAGTTGTACAACAATTTTGTACACCTTAAATGGTGAACAAAATCTGTTGCAAGAAAGTCACGGATAGCCTGCACTTGCCTCATCCATTTGGGCATCACACAAACCATAAAACCTGATCTGATGGTATTAAGACCATTTTTTTATCACAAGCAAGTTATGCAACAATTTTACACCTTAAATACAAATCAGTTGAGAGTAATCTTATAACTAATGTTTAATATCTAATCCTCAAGTTCAGGTATGCCTCAAGATAAAGAGACTTCATTCAAGTCCATATTATACCAACAAAGCATTTGAGAGCCAAAAGGAGGGGCAAAAAACACTGGAATGCCAATGAAACAGTGGCTCTTTATGCATACAAAATAATAAACAAATGAAAACCCTCAGAGAACTATATTACAACTAAAAGCTATGGCAACTTAACATGACAACTGTTAGACTAGTAGGAATTGAATTACCTCCTGCAGATGGAGTTGCAAACTCAGAGTTAAATTTTTGCACAGGTGGGGTCCACCGGGGGGCCTGGAAGCTTTCTGCTGGGCTACCAAAATAAGAAAGTGCACCATCAGACACTGAATGGTGATGGTTGGGGTATTGGTCACTACTTACCCTGCTTCTGCTTCCTTTACTATTTGAGGATAATGAAGAACCATTCACAGGATCTCCAATAGACACTGCATCGGACTGGAACCTGCAATCCCATCTCCTTGACAGTGGAGGTGAAAAGCTTGAATTAGTTCGCCAATGAGGTTCATTTGGATCAAAGGAACAATCTCGACTATTTGTAATTGATTTTGCTCCATGTGGCCCGGAGGCCACACAACAAAGCGCACCCGTCTTAGCTATGTTTATGTTCACAAATAATGGTAAACAGCACTTAAAATACTATAGGCACTTCAGGATTATTATGATTAATTGTTAATGAAACCATAACTCGCGAACAGAATCAGCAATTAGCACAAAAGGACATTCTCTTATAGTGCGGCAAAACTTTTGGATGTGTGAAATCAGTCGTTCAGAATCTATCCATGCATCAAGCTCTTGTAAACATGATGATCATCAAACATGCCCCACTGTGAAAATGGATCCAAACATCCAAACATACCAGTATCTCAAAACCCACCTCACCACAGCATCAAATTTAAACAAACAACTGGTCTCAATCGATATAAGCAAGAGTATCTTAAGAATTTACTTGTCGAGTTCGAGAACATGTATATTTAGTTTGCAGCTTAGATCTCCTAGAACAGTTACTCCTCGCGGTGGCTCTTTTAATCACAAGCACATAACCATTTGTACTGCAGAAAAAGTATGTCGGTCAAAACAATGGGCAATGCTAGAAAAAGAAAAACAGAAGTAGCAATATTCAAATGATTAGAAGCGAAAAAAATGCATTCCAGCATACAATGTCTTCCTTTATAATGTAGCGCCATCCATCTTCATTTCTTGCTAAACCATTCCACTGAAGGGCCCACAAAAGTCTTGATTATGACCAACACTCCAATGTTTAAAAAAAAAATCATGATAAGAAACATTGTGAAGATGGATAAATGCCCACACGTCCCACCTAAAATGTCCCATACTAGAAACTTTTAGATAAAACACTAAGGAACTTTGTCCCTTTTTGGGTCTGTTGTGCCACTTCATGCCAAGAAGCATCCATATGTTTACCACAGAAAAAAATGGAAAAGTAACAGGTAGCAATGGATATTTCAAGCCATAAGAATAGAAGGGCATCAAGTAAGAAGGCCAGCTAAAATCTCAGTTACATGAAAAAACACAGAAATTGGAGAACCCAAACACAGTGGTGAAACAGAGGACTAAATATTGGTTGAAGATCTACACAGTTTAATTTCTTGCAGCACTGGTAGTCAGGCAAACCGCAAAACATGATAAAATGCTCAATAATAGTGGCTACCTCCATTGTGAACACTAATGCTTGTCCAATGAAAAATTGCCTAGGAGCTAAAGCTGATTTGATTCCCAGGGGATGACCCATATCAGGAAAAAAAAAAAAAAGACACAAAAATTCTCATTGAAAAGAAAAGGAAAGAAAAGCAAGCAAGCTAACAGATTATGGAGGAAGGAATATGATAAACTAAGATTGCACAGTAAAATAGCACTTACAACCAATGGAAGAAACATATCAGCCAACTGTCACCAATATATTCCGCAATCAATTGGAAACACTCTATTACTTCGTGCTTTCATGATCGACATCAATTTACAAGCATTCAGTTAGTTATCACTTAGCACTTAGCACACAAGCTAGAGGAATCAAGTGGATGTAAAGAGGTGCAAAATCAATCCAAGGAGAACTGATTGCACAACATATAGGTGTTAAAAGCAAAGCCCAACCAAAAATAAAAAAATCAAAAAATCAAAAACCCAACCAAGCATGATGGGCATATGTCCCTCAAAGAATTTTACACACGCACATACACATGAAGAAAACCCAAATGAAAATCTAGACCCTCCATTCCACTCTTCATCTGCTTATGATGTTTTCATCATCACTGATAACCCTTAAAGACTGACAACAGAAAGCAAAATCTTTAAAATACTCTCCCTGCTTGTAGCAACTAACCAAAAAGAATGATAAGAACCATCACCAATAGTTGGACTCTGGGACAAATTAGACATCACAACAGTCTGGAACTTCAACTTGTGGGTCCACCTTCTGCAGAAGGGGTCAAATTAACCACACAGACCAAAAGGTTAAATGGTACTTGAACATGTTCCCCATCTACAAAACTCAGTCCTATGTTAGGTTAGATTCCTGAGGCATCAATCAATCCCCAGAGCCAAGTGCTTTTATATTATTGTCATTAGAAACAGTTGTAAATAGAGTTATAAAAGGAGATGGTTCTTTTCATTATTTATAGAGCTGATATCATAGCAGGTCCCATTCTCCAAAACAACCAGTGAAGATATTAAATGGTGCCAAAAACCTAATCCCAACATTAAGCAAAAGTCGATTATCAATCATAGCAGTGCAAAGTGTTAAAAATGGGAGATTTATTTATGATGGGTGGGGCTTTCCTATAATAAATTAAAGGGCGCCCACGTCAAAAAACAGTGTGGGAAGGTGCTTGTGCCAATAATAGCAACATCTGATGTAATGAATAAACACCAATTACAACTGACCCCATCACCATCTAATCCCCACTTAGCAATATAAAAAACCACAAAACAGGATTTGAACTAGCTTAACCATATAATATATCATCACATTTATGTAAGTAATCATAAAAAGATGGGACCAACTTCCTAATTCATCAACAACCATGAATTTGCAAAGGAAACCGACAAGCACCCATTTGAGAATCGAACATAATAAACACACAGGATAAACAAAAATCCAAAAAAAAGAGACCCCAATCCGATAAAAATCGCATCTTTTTTTCTCAAACCGATAAAAATCGCATCTTGATGAGAAAGAGAAAGAGGAAAACTCATTTGGAGATGAACCCATGAAGCTATAATCCTAAAAAAGAGTAAAGCCCCCACAAAACAAGGAAATGAAGAGGTGATATTGATTGAAGATGATGTATTTGCAGAGAAAGAGAAAAGGACAAGGGATAAAATAGCAAGGCAGTGAAAGATCAAGAAAAGTACCTTCAAATCGATGATGGGTTTCTGGGTTTTGTTGCAGAAATGGAGAGGAAGACGAAAAACCCTAGCTTTAATCTCACAGAGAGAGAGAGAGAGAGAGAGAGACCAACAAAGACAATACCCTCGAAAAGAACAACGAAAAAGCGGGCAGAGCTTCTGCTTCTTCCCCACTAACTAGTGTTTGGTTTTGTTTTATATTCCATGCTTTTAAGCTGTTGGAAAGTAGCACATGTGGGCCCACTGATCCATGATCAGGACCGTCCAATTATGGGGACCATCAAGGAGTTGGGCTTTTCCAAGTTGGTTGCAAGGGCCCACTGATCCAGGATCGGGACAGTCCACTCGAGGATGGCAATTTTTGAGGAGTATGGATTCCCTTATTCACATAAACATGAATATATTATTTCGTCCAATCCACTCTCACCAACTGTGTAAAATATCATTCTTGATTCATCCAATCAACTTCCGCCCAATGTGTAAAATTTCTTCCTTGATGTTTTTTCATCCCTGTTTCTACTAAACACACGGGATTAGGACTCTTCTTTTGGACTGGGGTTGGGTGCCAGCCAGACTCATAGTGGCCCACAGAGGATGGTGTGAGTGACCCACTCTGATGGCTACCACAGAAGGATGTGGTGGAATGACAGTATCTCGTGCTTCAAGAAATATAGATGTTTGTGGTCTGTGGAGAAGTCACTACACACAAGCTCCCAACACAGCCCACAAGCTCCCAACACAGCCTATATTCCAAAGTAGACAGCCAAAGGGGATGATGGAGCTTGAATTTGTGGTGGAGAAATGGGGAGGCAACAAGTTGATGGATGGTTGAGATTTGTAGATAAAGGAGGCAGGCATCAAATCGGACTAGCAAAAAATGTTTTTCCATAATATTTATCACTATTTTGATTTTATTTAATTTATTTTTTCGGTAATATTCAGGTGAGAACTAGTCCTCACATATTATATGAGAATTTTTTTGTAGAGCCCCATTGTGGGCCCTATTTGGGGATGGGACCAAGGGGATGGAAAGATATATGTGCTACCACTAAGTATCAAGTTTGACCACAAACCCATGCCCCTAACCCTTTCATTCGTGGCCCACAAGTTTAATGGCTTCATATTCAAGAAAATATTCAACCATCGATCCAATGATTCAATCCATTAGGATGTGTGCCAGTCTTTGGATGAGTGACTATTAGGGGGTTCTCTATTGGTTGCTAGGTTTGGATGGATTACTAGCTGGACCCCGCAAAAAAGTTATTATATAATAGGAAAGAACTAGTTATCACTTGAATATTTTCCTTTTTCATATACTATACATGACATGATGTAAATTAAAAGATGATTTTAATTGATTTGGGTATCATATGTTACCTAATTGTCCCATAGTTTTAATAAAAGAAATTGAAAAAGGAAAAACAGACCCA
Organism: Umbellularia californica; assembly: GCA_028538565.1. NCBI lineage: Eukaryota > Viridiplantae > Streptophyta > Magnoliopsida > Laurales > Lauraceae > Umbellularia > Umbellularia californica. The sequence goes on from JAPQWN010000001.1 coordinate 89,149,215, forward strand.
AGGATCTTATTAATGTTGGACCTAATTCAGATATGATTGTGTGTGTGTGTGTGTGTGTGTGTGTGGGGGGGGGGGGGGTGCACATCCTTGCAAACGGCCTTGTGGGGCCCACCTATCCCCATCAATCAGGGGCGGTGGGGGATTGGAAGATTTGGATGCGACCTACGGACCCATGTGCAAAATTGCAAGTTCAACAGATCATCCTAATCCCTTGATATGTGGCCCACAAGTTTAACGGCCTTATATCCAAAAAGAGGTTTAAACTTCAATCTAACGATCCAATTCATTCAGTTGGTGCAACCACAGTGTTCCGGTGACTATCAAAGGGGTTCTTATTTGTGTGAATGATGAATCATAAGGTGGACACACAAGAAGTTCTAGTCATAATACCATACATACCGTATGCATATGAATATTACCCATACTCATCCTATGTAGGGTTGTAAACGGATATTCGATTTTCTGATTATCCGAAAGTTCCAATCCAAAAAAAATCGGGTCTGAAATCTAGTTTAGATTTCGATTCATAAACGGGTCCAAGTCCGGAACTTAATTTAGGTTCCGACTCATAGACCCGAGACCCGGCATATGAGTCTTTGAAATTGCAAACTGTACCTCAAAATAAGCTCTTTTTTTTTTACATTTATAATGCTGGAAGTAGTAGACTTGATACACTGTTATAAGTTGAATGATATACTTATTTTAAGAAAAAATGAAAAATTTTAAAGAGAAGTTAGAACAATTTTTTAAACTAGATCCAGCTCTCTAGGTGGATCTGAGTCAGAAACCGGGTCTGGAACCAACTAAACAATTTCTGAGTCAAAACCGAAACCGGAACCGTTATTTAGAAACGGGTCCAGGTCCAGTATGGTTCTGACCCGGAACCGTTTCGTTTGCAACCCTAACCCTATAGTGAAGGACATTGACCGTATGCCTTTTTTGACTGTCAGATAGGTGCAGAGATCTGTCAACTGGGAATTAAGCTTTAAAAGGCATAGAAGAGGGGGAAGAATTGGAGCACCAAATGTTATAGATTTCTGTCTTCTCATTTTCGTCTCACACCCATTTCCCTTTGGAGACCTAGAGGGCTTCTCAATGGTAGACTTGGGTTTTTCCAATGGCAAACGGCGCAAACGGTAGGCGATGCTTTGTTTTCGTCTCCCTCCCATTTTTGTCCCTCTCTTCTTCCTCTCAACGGCATAAGAGGGTACAACAACAATGGCAACAATCGGCATTCCATCTTCATGGATCCATTCCTCTATTGCTTCTATCACTCCATGTCCCCATTCCTGAGAATGCCATGGACGATCCATTGGACTCTTTTGTCAACCCTATCCGAGTGAATCTCTCTCTATCTCTATCCCTATCCCTCCAAACACCCACCCTTCTCATTTTAATTCGTGGAGTCCTAAATACGAACTCAAAGCTAGGAACCCTAAAATCAAGATTCTTCAGAACAGATAGAGCATGATGAGATTTTAGGAATTATTTTGTTGGCGGAGGGTTTTTATACATGGTTTGAAATTAATTCCAAAATACATATGGAATGAAGGCCGTAAATGTTGTGGAAGTACAAATCTAAATGAGTTAACCGCTACAAACGCTATAACGATTGCTTCAGTTTGAATCAGGCACTAGTTGTGAAGATCTGCGATGGTCTACGAGAGATCAGTCATGTACGATTCACTCTTCAAGATCCAAGGGCAATGATGGACACTCTAAATGTAGAAGATGATGGACAATTTAGATCTAGTAGAAGGAAGAAGAGGATCTAGTGTTAGGGATGGACAATTTAGATCTAGTAGAAGGAAGAGGGTGATCTAGTGTTAGGGATGATATGTTTAGATTGATTACAATGCTATCTCCCTTGCCTATAGATAACATTTTGACTCATGGGTGATAGATAAGCTTTCAATTCAAATTTAAATGGAGATATGATAAGGATAGAGAGTTTGAACAAACTCTCTCAATTCAAATTTGAATGGAAATATGATAAGGATATAGAGTTGGATCAAACTCAAAATAATTCTTATCCCTATCACCATTGAGACTCCTTGTGAGGGGTGTTTCTTTGCAAGTGGGGTCCACCCACATGTAAAACACAAGTGGCCCCATCACAAATGCCAACATAGAACATTTTCAAGTCATCTTCCAAATTGAAAGCGTAAGATGAACACGGTCTGCATAATATTACCATCTCACAAATCGAAAAAAAAAAAGTTCTTATAAATGATTTTCGTAATTTACTTTCTGCAGACAATTTCTAAAAATAAAACCATGTTCTGCAAAAAAAAAAAAAAAATAAGTAGCCAAATATGCATTCCAATCATCCAAGCTTTCTTTCCTCCATAAAATACCCCACAAATCCTGCCATAGCTGAAGCATATTCCTCTGCTATAGATCTCCAAAAAATCTTAACAAATAAAGAAGAAGATGATGATGATCAAAGACTCTAGAAAGAGAGAAACAAAAAGAAATATGAAAACCCTATTTTAACTTACCTAGCTTGAGAAGAGAGATTGTTGCATTTGGTTTGTTGCTGGATACTGGATATGGAGACCTGCGAGAGAGTTTTTTTTTTTTTCTATTTTATGGAAATTGTGGGCTCAGAGGGCTTAGTCGGAGAAAGAGGAGGTAGTAAGGGCAATGTGAATTTCAAAAATTGAGTTTTGGGTGGGCTCCTTTTTCTCTAACGAGACTTTTGAATGGTACCTTTTTATAACCTTTATTGCCGGCGTAAGTGTACCTCATCTTATTATGAGAGATGGATGTATATGAATTTTCCTTACACCGTACACACACCTACATACACATATATGGATAATTCTCCAAAGTACCCCACTTTAAAAATGCCGGCTTTTTTCTGCCCCTCTTTTTTGTTGGGCATGAGACACACCTTGGGGGGGGGGGGGGGGGCGGGGGCGGGCACATGGATGACCAACAAATAAGATTAGCGTATTTTCTAGTGAAAAGTCTAAACAATTCGAAATATGACCCATTTCCTTATAGTCTTTATAAAGTTTTGTTTAAATGGTTTATAGTAACTTTTCTAGCACTAAGATAAACATTAAAAAAATATAAGTATTTTGTAGAGATCAATCTGACAATATATTTTATTTGACTGAAATATCACATAAAGAAGAAAACACTTGTTTATAGCCTACTAAATATTTCAAAGGCCCTGATGTTATCTACGTGGTAGGCAAAGGATAAAAGAAGAAAACAATGAATCATGAAAGAGTTCAACTAGTGGGCCCGCCTATAAAGATCTAAATCAATTGAAAAAATGGTCTTTCCCTGTAGTATATAGTCTTATGAAATCTCATTCAAATGACCCATCTTTACATTGATAACTTATAAAACACTCACATAAAATATTATAAATAATTCAAATATGTCATATAAACTAATTTAAAGTTGAGCGCAGATCAGTTATAAGGTTTAAGTTATTTCTAGTAGGCTCTACTTAGGAGATTGGCCCTACAGGATTCACATTCTGCACCTGTAAGGTCCGTGACCTTACTGGGTCAGTTGGGCCCAATAACCGGCCCGTTGACCCATTTATTTTGAAATTATTATTATTATTATTTTGTTAGATATTTAGGTGGGTTTAGATGGTGAGCGAGTTTCTTTTAACGTTAGAATAGTGTCTGCGGAGTTTCGTTGGATTTTGAGTTCGTTTGACCATAGTAGGGGGTAGTTTGCAATTTAGGGAAAATTGAGTGTTTTTCCGAAAAATTTCTATCGCCGTGATTTTAGGTTCGTTGGAAAGGTCTCATCGCGCTAATCATTTTTGTCTTCTGGCTCGTTGCGATCCGACGACCAGAAACCCTTCTAATAATTCATTCTTTCACCGGACCCACTTAAAGGGTAAACTTGTCTTTTCCTCCTCTCTTTCTTCTTAATCAAGAGATTAGCCCTAATCTCTTTTCATTCTCTGCAACAAGAACTCTACCGCAGCCATCTCCTTCTTCCTCGCTCCGGAACTCTTCCCAAGAAAGGCCATCTCGAAGATCCGAGCCGCTCATCTTCTTCCTCGCGATCTCCCCTTTTCATTGACATCAGTTTGGTAAGATTTCCCTCACTCTCATCTTTTCAATCAATTCTCTTTGGTTTGGATTTAGGCTTGATCCCAATCTTTTCCTTTCTTTTCTTTTCCTTTGGGTGTTAGGTTGCGTTTGGTCGAGTTAGATTTGTGGGTTTTGTGATAGAGAGCTTCTCTTCGAATATCCCGATTCCAATCTTCTTCTTGGTTGAGGCAAGTAGATCTGCAATTTATAATTAAGCAAGTGTGTATGTTTTTCATTGATTGGATGTGTTTTCCTGCTAGATTTCCCTAATTCCAAGCATATTCCTGTTATTAATTTGGGATTAATATGCTAAAATAGTTTTTGGGTAATCTTTAATTAAATTATAATTTATCAGTTAATTGATGTTTGTGGATGAGATGATGGATGGAATGAATTATTGGGGGAGCACGGTGGCTCAATTTTGTGCAGATAATCTTTTGGAAGGATTTGGAGTAGATGAGAAAGAACTTTTGGGTGAAATTAAATAAATGAATAAAATAAAAAGATAAAGGCTTTGTTGATTCAGAACATTCAGAACGTGTTGATCGTTCAGAACATTCAGTCCGAACGTCCGACCGGCGGGTACATCATTATAATGAAAAAAAAAAAATGGAATAATAATAGAATAAAAAAAAGGTGGTCCTCTGTTAGAACGCTCTGAATGTTCTGAACGATTCAGACGTTCTGAATGGGTCCGGCGCGGGAACTGTTGCGAATAAAATAATAATAATAAAATATATTTTTATATATATATATTTATATATATGTGAAAAAGGTAGATTTCTAGAGGCCATATCTTTTAATCTGTCCGTTGGAATTCTACGTATAATATACCGTTGGAAAGCTCTCAAGATGTAGAATCCAATGGTTCTAGTTGCATCACGATCGGAGATCAGGAAGTGATGTAAATATTCATATTACTGTTTCAGCTCTTGTTTTAGTGTAAATGAGACTAATAACTTAAGTTTGGACCTTAGCTATTGGAAACCATGAACCTAGTCTCTCACATGACCATTAATGGGGTATTAAAATCGCAGCACGTGGCTTGGTGTGCTTCGATGGGTTGTCTAGGTATTCGTGTATTGTGTTTGGTTTAACCGAATGCGTATGGAGTTGAATCAATCAGTGTTTAACATAATTGTACACTCAGGAACTCTTTATAAACATTGTTGATTCGAATTCCCCACGCACTCCGTTAAAACAAATATGGTATATGGATGACAACACTTGTCTAGGATTGGATTGTAATCTCTCATTGATTTGTTAATTATATCCGTTGATTTCGTTCCTTGTACACTCTCTTGGCATAAAACACCTAATTAATTATGAAATATAAACTCTTGTAGAATTAGGACAAGGACCTGACTTAGAGTATACCTTAGGAACCGTGTATCATGTCTTGATAAACATGACTGGCTAGCATGTAAGGGATTATCATGTGGTTGGTTTGCTTTGTATTGTTTTGAATGGGATAATCCCTAAGAACATGTTTTGTTTGCTGAGCTAGCCAAACTTGCTTGTCTTGTTTTCCCCGTGTGTCAGCACCACTTTATTATTATTTGCATATCATGGCCAGCTGTAGTTTGGGGTTTTATTGATGAGCCCGTTACTCGGACATCGGGGTGGGCAGTCGGCTTTGGACAGCGTCCATGGCGTTGAATAGTTGGGAGCAGGCTTGGACCGTACTACTATTCCCAGGACCGGGAGCTTGGATCCCCCTGGAGCCGGACTTTGGTATCAGTAGTCCGGATAGGATTGTTACTGATACCCCGTGAGGTGACTTGGACATCTACGGAGTCTCCCTATTGTGCATTGCATTACATTGATAGTGGTGATTGTTAGTATTGCTAGGATTCCTGATATTGATTTTGTTGGTTATTTACTCATGCTTTATGCCTAGTTTTGTTCCTTGTATTCACTTGATTATGTTTTGTCATTACTCTTACACTTGATGCATGTTATGTTTTAATTATATCTTGCTCATCTATTGCTCAACATGTCGTTGACTCTATTCCTTGGTGTGCAGATTCCTCAGGTGAGTACTACTATGAGGAGCAGACCGGTGAGGAAATCCCAGAGGATCTCCAACCAGCAGAGGAGGCACGAGAGTGGAGTGCCGATGACGTAGAGTAACGTCATCACTACCAGGCACATGAGAGATTCACTTTGGGGGACATTACATTAGATTTTATTTATGTCATTGTTATCATCGTTGAACCTTCCTTTATTGCTTTCATTTGATTTAATGGCCTTAGTTTCTGGGATGGCCATTGTAATTAAACTAACTTCCCTTTTAGCTTTAATTGTTTCTTGCAACTTTAAATTTAATTGAGATTTATTATCCATTGTTAATATCAACGTATGAATTCCGCTATTGTTTGTTTTATGATTTGAGGTTCAAACACATTATCCTCACAGCGGACTTACGATTCTTGGGCCAAAAAGGGCAAAAATTTTTAATTGGCCCAAATTTTCACTCCTCGGATCCGGTTTATTCTCTAATCGGGTTCGGGGGACGTGACAGCACCTATTTTCATTTATTATAATGTCCCCACAAAAGAGTTTTATAGAACTCTATTTGAAAGGCTTACCAAAAAAATAAATGAAAAAATTGCTCGAAAGAACCTCGAGACATGATTCCCTCCACTTTGAGGAGAATAAGAGCAAGATTTGCTAAGGGGGTATGAAAAGTTTGTTAGATGCGTGTCCTTAACTTACAAACACATGACAATAATGCCCTTATGTTTTTTTCAAATTTATGCTTCCTTGCAAAAAGAAAGAGTTTTGAGGAGGGGCAGAATTATGAAAAAACTAAACTACCATATCTACAATTCCAAATATTTCTCTTCTTACGCAAAGAGGAAAAAAAATTGAGGAGGGCCCCCTCCATTCGTCACTACCCCCCTGATGGAACGCGCTCCGTGGCGCCCGCTGGGGCGGCTACCGGGGTCGGCGGAACGTGGGAGCCCGTCGGGTCCGGCCCTTTCGCGCCCTGGCGGGCCCTGAAGCGTGCATCAACATTTCTTTTGTGTGGGTGTGCCAGATTTTCTATTTTACTTGGAATTGCAAGTGGTAATCCGGAGATCAACCTTCGCAAGTAAAAAGGAAATCAACTTCTTTCAAGTTTTCCATTGCACAAATATTTAAGAAAAGAGACATTTTCTTGGTTTGCCGTGAAAGGCGATTTTGTTTGGCATTTATAGCCGATTTTGGCGTTTATAGCCGATTTACAATTCTCATCAATAATGAAAGACAAGAGTTGTGATTTTGTCTCTTTTAGAAAAATACAAACTACAATGAAAAGCAAGAAAAGGAAGATCTAACTTTTCAGGAGATTGTGGGGGACTCGTTCAGATTGACGGTCGCAAGCCATGTATGGGCTTCGCCATCATCCATGCAGATGAGAACAGAAGATGCTCTTGATTCGCTTGGCTTGGCTATAACCTCAGATTTTTAGAGGACAAAGACCAAGAGAAGGTCCTATGTCCAATAAAAAGCTAAGTAGACGGGCTGAAAAGCCACGTCTAAGCCATTGGAGGCAGCAGGAGAAGGCAAGGACCTTGGGGGGGGGTGCCCCCCAAGGGACTTTTGTCACCTTGTAGTGGTGGCCGGTGCAGAACTTCAGCAGAGTTTTCTCTCTTTTTTTTTCTTTCTCTCAGATCTCTTTCTGATCTTTGTTTTTCTGATCCTCTGATTTTCTCCTCTTTTTCTGATCTTTTTCCGCTCTTTTTGATCTCCATTTCAATGGAATGCTCTCCTATTTATAGGCTTTTGGTAGCCATTTAAGAGGGTTTATGAGCCTTAATGGCTTTAATGGGAGGAGTTACAAGATTTATTTCTTGATTTTGTAACTCCTTTTTCCTTGAATCTGATTGGCCGATGGAGATTAAGGGCTTTTAATCACCTTAATTACCATAATGGGAGGAGTTTCATGGTTTAAATGCCATGAATCAATTGACTTGTAACTCCCAAATGCTTGCTTCTGATTGGGCCGTCCAAAGAAATGAATTAATGACTGCAATAAAGCTAGTCAATTAACCACATTAATTGGTCGCCGAGCAGTCGAAGAGTCGCGGGCCATGCCGTGTCTTCTGGAATTCTTCTGGCGACGATCATCGATGGATCTACATGCTGATCGACATCGGATGAACATGTAACTTCAGACATTGATAGCTAAGAGTGGGCCGGTGACATCTGTCTTGTCGATTTCACGATCGGTCGGACAGAAAGTGCACTTTCTTGGTCAGCCGGTTGGCGATCTTGGAGCGATCACTGATGATTTTATGCTTTTGGAGGTTGACCCGTGATTTTGACGGATGTCGTCGGATATGAGTCAATTTCAAGCACTAAAAATCACATTTTCAGGGAACCACAGGGGCCAAAGTGCGCGAAACGCGAAAAAAAGACGGAAAAAACGGGTCACCGGCGGAAAATCCGGTGACCCGGACCTCCATGGTCGCCGGCGACCATGGACCGGCGACCATGGCCCATGGTCGCAGGGGCCTGCGACCATGGGCCATGGTCGCAGGGGTCTGCGACCCTGGGGGATTTTTCCCCTTCGGAGCCCGTTTTGCGGTCGTTTTGAGGTCTTTTTCGTCGCCGTTTTCTTCTGTATTTTTCTTGACATTTCTTCTCATTTATTGGCTTGATTTTCCTGTAGAAAACTTGATGAGAATCCTTGCATTTTTAGAGTGCAAAGTTTCTAATTTTCCGGGAAAGCCGAAGACTTTGTCGCGTAGAGCTGCTGATTTTCCGCCAGAAGCTGAAACTTGGTCAAACGTTGTCGGAATGACCTGAAATTTGAGGTGAAGCCTCCTGAGCAATAAATAAGACCAACCATAGGCTTTTGTTTGAGTTTTGAAGCCGTTTGGGGTCCCGTCGATGCTTCACTTGATTTTGCTGCGGGGAAAATGCCGAGCTTTGATATGTGGTCAAACGATGTCCGATTGACCTGAAATTTGACGGGGAGCCTATTGGAGTCATTTTGAGACGTTCCATGGGCTCCGTTTTGGATGTCATGGTCCCGGGTTGCTCCGCCGCCGGTAGGCTTGATTTTCTCTCGGAGCATCGAAACCTGGTCAAACGTTGTCGGAATGACCTGAAATTCGACGTGCAGCCTTTTGGAAGCATGTTGAAGCCACTCATGCACTTGGTTTGATGAGCGAAGGCTTCGGTGGTTCCCGCCGCCGGGAGGCTTGATTTTGCTGCTCGAGCATTGATGGAGGGTCAAACGTTGTCGGTTTGACTTGAAATTTGGCATGGAGCCCTTTTGAGACATGCTGGAGTCATCTGTAGGCTCTGATCGAAGTTTTGACGTCTCCGATGATGTCGCCGCCGGGAGCGCCATTTTAGCTGTCGGAGAAGCGAAGTTAGGCCAAATGATTCTGAAATGGCCCGAAACTTCATATGTACTCTTCTCTTGGCTATCTTGAAGGATCTTGCAGTTTTTGTTTGATTCTGACAAGATTTGATTTTTTGAGAAGTTGCATTGCCTATTTATGGCAGGTTGCGACTTCATGCAGCTTTCTTGATGTTGAAGAGGCAAAGTGACATTTTTGGTGTCAACACCCCCATGAATAGTTATAAGTCCGAATTTGACACTCATCCAACTTTTTCTTACCATTTGATCGAAATCATAATAAAATGATGCCTCTAAACCATTAAATTTTAGAGCCATCGATCAAAAGGTTATGATGATCTTATGGAGTCAAAATATTGCATATATGTAGATCTCATATAAATCTTTCCATCCAATGGACTTCCACGATAATCATGCATCCTAATAGGCCCAACCAGGAGGGCATGATGATTTTACCAAAAAAACCCCATGGACTTAGTGAAGACCAAAAATGCCCTAAAATTTCAATATTGACTAAAAAATGCCTTCAACGACAATATTGCTGCTCATTTTTTCTTTTTTTTTTATTTTATTTTGTTGGGTGGTGATATCGGAACTCACCTATTCTGTTGAGCAGAGATATCATTGCTCACTTGTATATTCTTCTTCACCTCCTCCACCTTCTCATGAGGACTAATGGAATTGTCATTCACTTGTATCTTCCTCTTTCTAAATCCATCCATCAACCCAGGCAACCTCTCCGCCTTCACCCTACACTTCCCCGACTCCAGCAACAACCCCGACCTCCTCATCACAAATTCCCTTGAAGTAGCCAATGACACCACTTGAGTCGGCATTGCTCCGTCTCCACTCTAGCCAATTGCCTCCCGCAAAGCCTTCTCAATCAAATCCAAGCTCACATCATCCTTGATCTTTGTCCTCAACCTTCTTTACGAAGAAATCGCCTTCAAATTCGAGGAGAGGAGTTTGGAAAAGGGTTTTGATTAGAAAGGAAGATAGGGTTTAGAGGATTTACAAATTGCAGGAGGGGGAGGGAGGGAAGGAGTAAATATGTTGGAGTGGTGGAGATGGAAAGAGTGGAGAGGAGAGGAGGTTGCATACATGGTGAGTGTGACGGAAAAAAGAAATGAGTGGCAATATCAACACTCATGTATATAAGGTGAGCGGAGATATTCGCGCTCGGCAAAAAAAATCATAAAAACAAATAAACACAAAAAGCAAACAAAATTGGCTCTATATTAAAACTTGAGGGCCTTTTTGGTCTTCCCAAACTCTAAGGTGGTTTTTTAGATAAAATAGAGCTTATACATTGATTTTAGAGGAAAGTACGGGAAAAAACCTCATAGGGCCCCATAGGGCCGACGAGGACCTAGTAGCATATTGAAGACAAGAGGAGTCATCAAGTTCCTTTTCATTTATTTTATATCAATTTGCGATACAGTCGATATCGACCATTTTATAGTGTTCAACAAATAAGATATTTTAATGTTGGAAAAAATCTGACTACCAGATTGGTCAATATCGACCATTAAGAAGAATTTGTAATGGTCGATATTGACCATTCTGTCATGTTCAACAAATAAGACAGCTATAGGTTGGAAAAAATTTGACTGACAAATTGGTCGATATCGACCATTAAAGCTAAGAAGAAAAAAAAGGTGCTCTCTCTCTCTCTCTCTCTCTCTCTCTCTCTCTCTCTCGTAGACAAGCAAGAAAAACGCATATCAAATGTTCGACAAAATGACTGAAAGATACCAAGAGTGATCTCGCCTAAATGACTATTCGCTACAGGTACAAATTGTTCAACTGATCTTGGCCTTTTATGTTTATGCCCTAGAAATGCAGTTATTTCAGGGGAAGAACTAAACAAGTGATTATTAAGGATGTGTGGGTAGGATTCATCCTGAATTGCATGTGGGTGATAGTAATATAGCCATGATGGTGAAAGTAATATAGCCATGCTGTGGTTGATCATGGTAAATGACTAATTTTCTACAGTACACTCCCCTTGTGGATTAAGTCAAAACGCCATAAATCTCCACCCTCAACCCTTCTCCCACTTCATCAAAGCCTTCACCATCTCCCTTCTCCCCACAATTCAGGTCAAACAAGCACAAACTTGACCTAAAGAATTTAGTAGCTGTCGTGTCAAGCACGCACAAACTTAATTTACAGAAGCTGCCAGCAAACTGAAGATGAAAAAACCAACATTAGAATATAAGACAATTTCCTATACTCAAGTCCCTTTTGAGATGATATGTGCCCTTTTTCATCATGATTTCAGAAAAGCTAATTGATTCTCACCCGAACAGTGTAATCTGTGAAAGGTCATAATTTGGGAAGAAATATACCTACTGCAAAAATGCAATCTAAAGCCCAAATGCTCCGCTCCATCTTCTTCATCTCCAACTCATAGGCGACGCTACATGTATGTCGTGGGGTCAATTGACCCCACTGAGATTTGAAATATTATTTTAAAAAATAAATTTTTTAATGAGTTAAATTTATAGAAAGATTTTGATCCCACTAAATGCCTAAATTAATGGGCCATCTATCTACCAAAATAAAAATAAAATAATGGGCTCAACTTTTATTTTTTAAAGAAAATTCCCTGTTTTAGACATTCTGTTATTAACTATTCATTTACCACAACTTGTTCAAAATGATGGCATTGTTGATTTTTCTACAATAGACCTCGTGACACTTGACCATCAACTTCAAAACTACATTGTTGATATGCGCTCTAGCAACGATTTTTTATAGCTTAAAAGAATTGACATTGCTAAAAAATTAGTGGGGACAAAGAAGGATATCGTATACTCATTAATTTATTTACTTCTAAAATTGGCGTTGATTTTACCAGTATCGATTGCAATGGTAGAAAGATCTTTTTCAACAATGAAGTACGTAAAAAATAGGTTGTGTAACCGAATGGGAGATCAATGGATGAATGATTGTTTAGTCACATATATGAGAAGGATGTGTTTTCTAGTGTTGATAATGAAGCTATTATGCAACGATTTCAACACATGAAAACCTGTCGAGGGCAGCTGTAGGAGTTTATGTATTTGGATTTTCTTTTTGGATTAAGAACTATTAGAAACAATCTATTTGGATTTTCTGTTTGAGATTTCAATATTATCTTTGTCAAATTGTCAAAAAATAGATTATCTGAGAATTTTATATTATATTTGTTAAATTATCGAAAGTAGATGACAGATGTTGATAAGGGGTAAAAAAAATTATTCGATTTGTGGAAAATAAGTCTTTTGTTGACCCCACTGACTCGAGTTCCTGGAGCCGCAACTGCTCCAACTCCACCCCCCACCATCTACGACCGCCCCATTTGCCGCATCGCCTTTGATGCCGCCAAAAACCTCAAGCGCGCCCTAACCCTTGTTTGCAAGTGCTGAAGCGCTGCCGTCCTCCGCCGAGTAGTCAACATCCTCAACCTTGGCGACTTCCGCAAGGCATTCTCCCTCGTTCGCGACGGAGCCTCCATCGTCCTCAGCCTCTTACCCATCACCAGCATCGACCACATCCTTGCCTGGGTCTGGAGCTATGTCACTGCTATCCAGACCGGTGGCCTCCTCGAAGCACCATCGCCTCCGATAATGAACGGAATAAAAAGATCGTTATGAACACCACAAAATGATCGATATTGACCAACCTAAAGAAAAGGTCAAAAGACCCCTCCCGTCTTCAATATGCTACTAGGTCCTCGTCGGCCCTATGAGGTCCTATGGGGTTTTTTCCCGTGGTTTCCTCTTGATTTTATTAGCTAATGATTGAGTTTTAAGTATTTGTAGAATATACAATTTAGATTAGACATTGATTTTATTAGCTAATGATTGAATTTTTAATATTTACAGCAAAGTGTTTTGAACAAAAGTCCGCGAGTGTGAAAGGTCGAAATTGCCCATATCTTGCGATATTGAAACTAGTTTAGTAAGCCTCAACAAATAGTTAAGACTTCTCCATCACCTATTATCTCCCTCTAGTCTTCGCAACCATTTACTATCAACCCATGTTTTCTCATCTATCTCTTGTTTCTCCCACGATGATCGCTAGACCCTCTCTCTCTCTTTCTGTCTCCATTTCTCTTCGACTCTCTTCTCTAGCCTCTGTACTGTGATTCTCTATTTTTTTTCCAAAATTTATAAAAAAAATTCGTATTCTCTCATGTATCTAATGTAATTAGTTTTTTGTTATACCGCCCCTCCATGGACCAAGGTTGACCCAGGTACAAGTGCGAGAAATGTTTATAATTCTTAAAACCACATATAAATTCTTAAAACTAATATAGTTTTTTGACATTTGCCCCCTTCCCCCCAATCTTTCTTTTATATATAGCTGTTGACATGTAAATTTCCATTCTTTCATGAAGTCTCCAAATAGTTTACATTTTCACTCGCCAGTGAAGCCTAATGAACATGGCCGGCTGGTCTCGAAGTTTTGGTTCAACAACCAATAAGCCTCAAAGTTTGATGGTCAGTCAGCGCTTAGCACGAATGGCCGGTGGGCGTCTCTTGATAAATACACAGCCGGAGTCATGTAACTCTCTCAATGGTCGGTACACACTTTTTGGCAAGACCCATGGCCGATGAGCAGTTTCCAGTAATTAGCCAACGTCTCCCCATGATCTCATTCTTGATGGCCGGTGAACATTTAACTTGCTGGCGGTGCACAACAGGGCAGTTACATCACCTGTTTCCCCACTTCCTGCAACTCTTCTACACTCTCCCACGATTTCCAGTAGTTCTTATCACCATGAAGCCTATAAAAAGAGCTCTCCAAGCAACATTTCAGACCAAGCACACTCTGCAAAAGGCCAAAAGACTATGCAAAACTCTCATCATCAAGCTTACTTCACCTCTATCACAAGGTAATGACTCATCGTGAGACAACAAGAGGCAGGCAGGAAGACTTTCTGGTATTGTGCTAAAGTTACAAGTCTCCTTTGCTTTTCACTGTCTTCTTCACTTAGGAGAAGGATGGATCCTTGCAATTGTGTAGTACTTTTCATTCTGACTTACCAAATGAAGGCCACAGAATGATACTACCTTGAATCTTTCATTTGTTGGTTCTCCAATTTTGACAAACTCCCTCTGAATTTTGTATCCGAGAAAATGGGCGATAGATTACAAAGATTGATTAAGGAGCAAATTCTTAGAAGATAGGGTGCTAGAAGATCGTCTGAATAGTCGGCCATGTACAGCAACCTCTTTTCCTTCTCCCTTCTGTATTTTTACATTCTTTTGTATTTGATCTCTAAGCCAACTGAGAGAGTTGTATAATTTCTTTTTTGTAAAGGACTTGCACTCAGAAGGTGAGAAATGTAGAACCCATGTAAAATTAAAAGCGAGTATGGTTCAAAAGTGCACTTTTAAATATTTGCGTGCAATCCATTTTTCGTGTATTCATGTATTTTTTGAAATTGCATTTATTGCAAAACACAACTTTTAATTTTTCAGAGAAACAATAGCACACCAAGTTGAATTTCCTGGGTCCGCCCCTGCCAGGGCATAATCATGCATTTCCTATAGTGGTAAGCTCAACCACATGCCGCGTGTCCAAAATTGCAGACTCCCTCTTCTCGAAAAATGAGTTCTCGTTTGGTTAGCATGTTTTTCCAGGGAGAGCATGAGATGGATGGGTCTAGATGTTAATAAGGAGCGGGCCAAGCATTAAACTTATCAAATGATTATAGCCCTCAATTTAAACACGAAACCTCTAGTCTAACGCGTTTTTGTTAAGGTAAAGTACTTGAAGATGGGTTCAACATTGGTCATGGTGGTGGATAGTCAAATGATTCTAAATCATAATTTAAATTTAAGTGTATGTAAGTTTAAAGGAAACGTTCACCTTTAAGAAAATTGCTAGCTCATATGCAATCCCACTTGTGGGGCCCACTAAGATGCAAGTCTACTAATCGGAGGATGGCAAATTTGGAGGTCTCCTCATGGACATGGGGATCTAAAAAATCAGCCCCACCAGATTATCTTAGCCCTTGATTTAACAAACTTAAATTCAATGGTATCTTAACTATATATTTTCTTGAAATTCATTCCAATGGGGAGTGAAGGTTTAGTGAGTGTAAAATTGGGACTGATTTCGGATCATGAGATTAAAAGACCTACAATGATGAAGGGTGGGCCAAAACATTGATGGACTTTACTTGTAATTGATCGTAGGAGAACATTTTCCATACGTTTAATCCTATTTTTAAGTTGCACATTTCTCGACAATGAGCATGGTAATCCATGGTGGATTGTGACCAAATTGAACTTGGGTGGGATGTTTGTACAATGAGAGAAAAATTGTTCAGGGTTCTTGTGTAGCTCACTGTTTTTTCCAGCTCCCTTAACTTGTTTGACGGCCATTTGCAAGCTCGCCCTCCCTTTCTCCCTCCCTAGCCCACACCTTAACCCTGTCTCCCACACTCTCATTCACAGCAACCCAAATGAGTCAATATGGGTTGAGTTGAGTTGACCTGCAACGGGTGTGGGTATGAAAATTTGACACACATTTTAAAACGGTTCGGATACAAGTTTAAGTCCAAGTCATGGGCCCCACCAGTTGGCCAGACCCGACCCATTTTTTTCGAAAGTAACGGAAAATTTATTGAAAAGAATATAAAAATAAAGAAATAATAACAAGGGTATAAGAGACTTATACCCAAAAATAACTTACATAAGATAAGCCTCTCAAGAAAACGACCTTAATCCCCATTGTTTGGCCAAGGAATCCAGAACCCAGTAGCCAATCTAATCACATGAGAAAAACACTATACAATGGGACCCAATTGCCACCCCTACCCTAGAGGGAAGGGGATGTTCTGATGTAGGTGAAAGGAATGAGGGAGACAAAGGGAGAAGACGTGGGTTTACTGCAATATAAGATGTCATAATGTTGCAATATATTTCTAGCATCCAGCCATATTGCAATTGGATGGCAATTTTATTGAAGATAATATTCTTTGGGTCAAAAACCTTTGCTACAATAGTTTGGTGCTTTTGTCCTTTGCAGTTGTTTTGAAATCTAAGGGACAAATTTCAATAAAATTATCTAATACTTTATACACAATATAATAAAATTTCATACATGTTACTTGAATAATATAAAATCTAGGAATGAACCATATTAGAGCTGGGCCTATTCTTAAGTCCATGTGATCTCGCAAAAATCATTGTGGGATATTGTACACATTATCTCGTGTGTGTACCGTACATATTATCTTGTGTGATATCTTAAGGCCATTAGATATCACATCGTTATTGTACGAACAACTTTGTAGTAAATATTTAAGGGATATTACCCCGTACAACTTGCCATGCACCTGACATTTTATCCATAACATTAAATATTTTCCGCACAACCGTTCGTACAACAATGGTATGATATCGCACAGCCCTTAGATATGGCACAAGGCAAGACGTGTGATATCACGTGACTCTAAAATATTGCACAATCTGAACTGTGTGATTGCATCACTCTAAGATATCGCAATATCACAATATTTAAACTTCGATGACTTTGGGGCAAATGTCAAATCAAAGTTTAGTCATATAGTTGATCAATATAAAAATGGAATATTGCCCGTACAATGGTTCTTAGACCTGACATTCACCTATGTGCCGTCGAAGCTCAAGTATTCCCACACAACTGTTCGTGCTATATCTTAGGATCATGCGATATCGCACGCATCGGACCATTTGATATTCTAAGGTAGTGTGACACCACATGTATTGCCCTGTGCGATATAGTAGGACCGTGCAATATCACATCATTTTATTACAAATAGCTCTCTGTAAAAAAATATTTAAACTTAATCTCTTAACTTGCAGTTGCACAGGAGATATCCTTAAAAAAAAAAAAAAAAAAGCATAAAAAGGTACAAGTAAGGGAGGTAGTATTCATTCTAATCATCAATCCAGTCCCTCAAAACAATAAATGAACGGTCAAGATTGCGCGTCCTAAAAAAGAAGGCAAAAAATGTCCACGGGCATTCATTTGAAATAGCCCATTTAATGCCATCATCAATCCAGTCCCTCAAAACAATAAATGAACGGTCAAGATTGCGCGTGCATACCATGGGTCCCCAGCGCACGTTACTATAAATTCCAACCGAAACCCTAGTTTTTAGTTACAGCGGCTCTCCCTTTCTCTTCCTTCTCCAGTTTCCGGAGCTAGGGTTTTTGGGTATGTTTCCAAATCTCCCAATCTCATCTGCAGATTCAGCTATTATCACCATGGATTAGAACATTAGATCTGCATCTCACTTCTCTTTCAACTTCTTCCTCTCTTTTATCTGCATCTAATCGATTTGTTTTCAGATCTGTTACTGCATCGCATTGTTTGATCTTTACACATCGTTTCAAATGTTACATAGATCCCATTTTTCTTCTCTCTGTGATCACTGTTCAAGCATAAAATCGTTCTTTTATCGCTATTGGTGAATGTTGTATTCACTATCTTTATTGGGTAGATAGAAGATTGAGATGATGTTCTAATAGTTTCTATATTGGTCTTAAACCTACCTCTGTGGGTGTTTTAATGTTTGTTTATAGTGACTGTTGATTGGTTTTGTGGATTTTGCACATGTACTGAGGACCCATGTTGCTTAGGTTCCTGGGTCTGGGTATTTTGATCTCTAAGTGCATAAATTTATTTTGGGAGCCGCTTTGCAACTCAAACAAATCATGTTTTTGCTGCCTGTAATGCCCCGACATTCCTTCTTCCCGGCTCCAGAAACAGGGATCTTGTTGTTCTGCCAACAATTTTGACCACTTCATGCATATTAATGATCTAGATTTTCTCATGTGAAACTTCTCATTTCTGATTTTCTATAGTTACTCCATGTATAGTAGACATTGTGGTTACGCTTCTCTAGAGTTTGTGGGTCAATTGACTGAGATAGATATTCCCCTATTGTATTGATTTTTTGAGGTCGGCGGACACCGTTTATAGCCTATGAACAGGCCAGCCTGTGGGGGCCCACCCAATCGCATGACAGTCCCTATAACCTACTTGTGTGTGGAAAATGAGAAGTTAAAAATGGGAACCATCTAATTGTGGGAGGGGAGGTTCTATTTGGTAAGCTCTCAAAGTTATCTAATGCATAGTCGTTAGATAAGGCTGGATGAGTGTCAGATTTTTTACAATTAATTGGGGGACCTAAAAGATTCTGATAAATATGGATTTTTGGTATGGTGGCAATTCAGCCGGGGAGGTGGGTCTCACATGCTTGGTCCTTTCCAAAGGCAGGAATAGTCTGTCCTTTACTGAAAGCTTCTTCTCTGAGGAACATGTATATTTAAGTTTAAGAATGCAATTGCAAATAAGTGCATTAAAATTGAGAAGTTTAATATATATATTTCTGTCTGCATGGGCGTTTTATGTTTCTTTAGTTCTACTCTATATATCGGTTTTGGTTTTGCACAAGTATTGAGAACCCATGTTATTTAGATTCATGGGTGCTTAATCTCTATGTGCATAAACTTATTGGGGATCCGCTTTGCAACTCAAGCAGTTCATGTTTTTGGTGCCTGTAATGCCCCAACATTCCTTCCTGCTTCAGCAACTGTCTTCTTGTCATTCCACCAACATCTGTGACCGCTACATGTATACAACTAATTTGGTTATTATCGCGTAAAACTTCCCATATTTATGTTTAGTTGAAATTGAAGTCAAGCATCTTTAGATTCTGTGGGTCAATTAACTCTTTTGTGTTGATTTTTTGTTTGACAGTTAGATGTGGCTTCCTGTTATCTTGCCATATATCTGCATTTTGATTACTTTTTACTCTTTTAGGTTCAAGTGGTGAAGATTTTGTAAAGACAGCGAGGTTACCATGGTTCTCAAGTATGTGGTTGATCTTTACCTTTTGTTTTGCACTTTAATGCATTAAGTTACTAACTCGCAGGATGTAACTGTTTGGTTGTCTTTTTTCCCCCTTTTGTGGACTGGGCAGCCAATGTTTTTTATTTTTTATCTATTTTATAAATTAACTTTCTTTATCTTGGTCTGTTACTGTGGTTTTGTATATCATTTCATTTATATGTGGATGGATTGCTTCTTTTGTTTTGGAATATGGTTTTGAAAAAGACTGGGAGATAACTCCACCTGTAAAATAGAATATGGTTTCTTGTTAGGTTTTATTTTTTCTTGCTTCCTGCATGCTGATGATGCTTCAGCGATCTTGTTTTCTTTCACAGCTTTTGTTTTACAATTTCATGTAAAAGTAAGAAACTTATTTTGTGCTTTGTCGAAGCTTTCTTTTCATTCTTTGCCCCTTTTCCTCTGTTTTATATGTTCATGTCTTGGGATCTTCAGGACAGAGCTCTGTCGTTTTAGTGGTGCCAAGATATACCCAGGAAAGGGTATAAGATTTGTGCGAGCCGATTCTCAGGTGAATATCTTGAAAGGCCTACCTTGGGGCTTGGGACCCAAATATTGGGTATTTGTTTTGATCAAGAATTTCCTTCGCTCGTCTAGGTATTTCTCTTTGCCAACTCAAAATGCAAGCGGTACTTCCACAATCGTCTGAAGCCTTCCAAGCTTACCTGGACAGCAATGTACAGGAAGCAACACAAGAAGGTAACTTCTAATGCAATCCCATTGAGTTTGGTTGGTTTACATGGACAGATGCTACTGTATTTCTCTTAAGTATGGAGAAAACGTACATGGACCCGTCGAGTCAATGAGATAATATAGTTACAAAGCATTACTCCACAGTATTCTCTGTCCATGGGCGATCTTTATACACCTTATATTTTGGCTAGGCCATTTGCAACTGTATTACATTGGCACCAGTTTGAATACTTTCTTGTGAATGAGTAAAGTTTGTATAACATTGGTACCAGTGTGAATACTTTCTTGTGCATGTGAAAAGTTTGTATGGCATTGGTACCAGTGTGAATACTTTCTTGTGCATGTGAAAAGTTTCTTCTACCAGTTTGAATACTTTTTTAACCTTAGTTATTATGAACACTAACCTCCTTACTGATTTGCTTTGTATTTTCTGTTGATCCATTCATTAAACATATTATATGACACTATCACTCCTAACATTGGTACTCATGTAATAATTCAACCAGTTTTTGAAAACTTGCTGATTGCTATGCAACTTGTTCAATCAGATGCCCCAAGGACGAAGCATATGCCTATCATATTATTTCTTTATAATGGGCCTACATGGTGGTGTCTTACTTGGCCAATCTTGTATTATGTGCATAAAATGAACTGATTCTACCATTTAAAAAAGAGAGAGAAAAAAGAAAACGAAAGAAAAGTGATTTAGATGTATAAAATCAAGGATCAAAAGAGCGCTTGTAGAATATAGTTTAAAAAAATCTGTGAAAATATCCTAAGAAAGATTTGGAATATTAGAAAATGTTAGAATTTAGTGTTTATTTCCATTACTTTTTTTTTATAACAGGTTTATTTTGATTAGTAACCTAAAGAAATGGGAGTATTGGACCCTTCATTGTCTTATAGGTCTTGTTTTGCTGTGTTATTTTAAAACAACAATACTAATATATTTGTTCACCTATATTCTTATTGCTCAATTATATTAATAGCAAAAAGGAGTGTTGATAGTTAATGATATTTATTTAGTAATGTATATTGTTTGTTGTATCATGAGATTCATGACGTTATCAATCATGTACTATCTACGATGCAGTATGTAGTATACTAGTACTGAGTTACTACAAATTATTTATTTAATATTAGTACTGAGTTACTACAAATTATTTATTTTATATTAGTACTGAGTTACTACAAATTATTTATTTTATATTTACTACTACTCTTTTAGCAGTTAGTGCTTGCTTCTTACTTGTTAACAACTACACTAAGGTCAAAGAGATGGATCTAATTTAGGAAAACTAGTACTAATGAAATGGTCTTTGTGGGCAAAGTATTGAAAAAGAATATTCTTCTTTTCTCAGAATTTTTAGAAGTCCCAAATAATGCGGGTATGAATAAAAATCTATTCTCTGAACTTGCATCATGAATTATTTTGAGATCATACCTACCTAGAAAACGAAAAAGACCTAAAAGATTTACATAAATTTGGATCCTAAGAGGTCTGCATAAATTTGGATTTTTCTTAACTTGAAACACCCTCAAGCCATGGTTGGTGTATTTGGCTTCAATTCTTTGACTTCAAATATTTTTTCTGTTTTTTTCCTCTTTAGAATAGAAAAAGTACACAACTTCCTTCACAAGCTTTCCCTTACAAAAGAATGTTGAGCAGAGTTGTTCTAGCTTTCAATGGGGTCATTTAATACATGTCACTGCACATTGTATCAGGTGGTATTTTTCGATATGCCTGATTTATCAGCTGATGTTCCTGTTAATGCCTATGAATTGCATAGAGTGGAGCGGTCTCAGCCTTGATAACATCTCGGTTGATATTTGATCCATGTATGAAATCAATCCTTGAGTTGTTATATGAAACGTGAATTTGAATATTTAAACTGAAACACTTTGCTTAATTGACTGTATTTCCTGAACTTGTAACATCCATTCAATGTAATAAAGTAATAGAAAAACTCAATTTGGCTTATATTGGGTAAATTATCTCTATAATTAACTCCAAATATCCATCGCAAAGAAATTGCTGTCATTAAAATTTATCTTTCTTTGATTCTTATACCTTCTTATTTCATACAGTTTTGAGCAATATCTTAGTATTTGCTGGCTTCTTGTAATAACTATGGGCAAATGAGAAATTTTGAAATGTTTTAAGCATTTCATTAATTGTCTGATAGTTTGGTTTATTGGTGTTATTGGCATAAATTTTTTTTGCTCTGAGAATCCTGGCAGCTCAACACATTATTCGGGTGTTTCCTTAATTGTTTCATTCAAATATTTATTGTCGTTTTGCATTTTTTGGCTTTCAGGACATTCATGCTGAAGCTGCGAAGAAGAGGCGTCGTACAGCCAAGAAACCATACTCCAGATCAATTGTTGGTGCTACTTTGGAAGTCATTCAGAAGAAGAGAACTGAAAAGGCTGAAGTTCGAGATGCTGCCAGAGAAGCAGCTCTCCGGTGAGTTTTACTTTGTACCTCTCGCTTGCTGCTTTGATAATTTTGTCTGAAAAGAGCGAATTAGCTGTATTTTTGAAGTATCTAGGACTTTAGTACTGTTTACTTGAACCCTAGCCATTGATTAACTTTATCAGAGTTCTGAATACAAGTGATTTAATTTTATCATTTGGAACTTCACCACCAAACCATTATTAAATGGACGGAATGCAACTTTATGATTTTATAGATCAACCCACTAAGGTATTCCACATTTTGCATTAGCTAGGATGGTCTCTCGTGGTATGCGATTTTTGGAAGGATGCAGACTGATGCTACTGCTCATTGTTCTGATTATCTTAAGATTGACAGTGTTTGGTTTACCTATTGCAGTGAGATTAAAGAGAGGATAAAGAAGACCAAGGATGAGAAGAAAGCAAAGAAAGCTGAGCTGATGTCCAAGACCCAGAAGACCCAAACAAAAGGCAGCATGCCTAAGGCTGCCAAGGGGCCAAAGATTGGTGGGGGTGGTGGAAAGCGATAAGTGCCTGCTGCGTAGTCCTTAGAGTAAGCGGCTCTTCTAATTTTGGGTGCATGTAGGAATTGTGTTATTCAGTAGGGGTCTGAGTTGTCTTCATTTGATTTTCCATTGGGAGAGATCTTGCTTCTGGAATTGTTAATCAAGCATGCCCAAGTTATTCTTTGTTTCCTTTTCTATTAGGGGAGAGATTTTATTCCTTGCGGGCATTGTGCTGAAGTCTCTCTCTCTCTCTCTTTTTTTTGCTGTCACTTTCAAGTCCCATTATTGGAACTTAGGAAATTTGTTGAGGAATCATCGGTGCTCGTTTTACCTTTTAACCTGATGCAGTGCGTTGTTGTTTTGCCTCTTACTCCTGCTCAATGCCGAGGTGCAACAGTGCAAACTCAGTCTAGTTTTTATCAAATATGATGTGTTTATGGCATTGCATGCAATGATGGTGTTTGATGTCTTGGCTGAGGGGCCCTAGCCCCACACCCTCAGACACCTCTTTCTCCCGCACTCACGTACACGCGCAATGGTAAATTGACCCAATTTCACACTTGTATAGATTGCTTGTATTTATTTATTTTTATGGAAAGTATAGATTGCTCAACACTCTCAATTGGACACCTATAGAGATTGATTTACTGCACGTTTGTATGGAATTGAATAGTATGTTCATGGTAAGATGGGCTACAGTAAAACTACTATTGAGGTGGGGTGAATTAAACAAGGGAAAGATGTAGATGAGGAAAAGCTCTCCTGCCCAGCTTTCTTGTGCTAGAGCTCCCTTCCACTGTCCCCAAAGCTGAGACCCCCTGAATTTCACTTGACCTGTCTGAAGACTGGCACTGATCCGATTGGACTATAGATCTGTGCGCAAGAGCAAATCATAAGCAGATGGAGAAAATCATTTGTAGATGAGGCTGACTTTCCTGAGATTTGAATTGGAGGGGTGGTCCCGATCTTCCTTGTACCTCTATTGTTGCATGATTAGGAGTAAATACAAGAGGTCAATGGTTCAAGGATTGGTGCCACCCTCATCTTCTTGAATTGGAGGGGTGGTCGGTGGTGTTCATTTCCAGCGTAATCTTGATTCATTTTCAAGGTTATTTGATAGTCTTTTTTTGAGATCCATTTCACTTCAGTGCATGCTATTTTATTGTTATTATTGATGATGATGTTCTTTAATGTCATTTATTTTACCAATTTTAGGAATACGAGTTTTAGAATTCATAGGAATTCAATTTCATGAAACAGAAGGGCCCTTGTTAATAGGGTGCAACAATTTTTATTTTATTGCACTGCGTTTCATTGAAAAAAAAATAAAAATACAGGTCTTACTGAGACCAAAGTCCTATAGTTTCAACTTTCAACTTTGAGCCCTGAGTTACATAAAAAGGCTGCCACGAAAAGGAAAAGGAAAAATGAAATCAGTAGGTATCATCCTGTCAATCATGGAGCCGACTCACCCCACTTGTGTGGGGCCCACTGTAAGTCAATCCAAGCCGCTGATTTAGTGATTTCTGTCCACTTGCTCTTCTTGTGGCCCACCAATGGGTTGAAATATTGTTATTGCACTGGTGAAAACTTGTTTTGTATCAGCTGTGTCAATCCTTACGAGCGTGACTAGGTGGAGACTGTTATAATTGAAGTGAAATAAGGTATGGTATTGGGTGTGCTACTTGCCTAGTGCATATTAGGAAATAACAATCCCTGTTGGCTGTTGCATACTTTTGAGGATTTTTCATTGTAATTGGAAATAACCCACCAAAGCTATAGCTAGAAAGAAAGAGAGACTCTACATGAGAGGGAGAATAAAAGGAAAAAGAAAGGAAGGAAAGAAAAGAGAGGGAGATCTACTGAAGAACTCCTTTGGAAGTGGGGAATCATTATCATCTTCGCCATCAAAATTTTACCTACATACATCCATTGCCATGATTTTCAGTGGGTAGAATTTATGAATTCCGTTTTTATCAGCCCTTTGGAATAACAGTACTTAACATGATTTTGATTATTAATTAATAAAGAAAACTATCATTCTGATAAGGGTGTGATGTGATGTGATCCATTGGATTGATTGCTTTAGAATACCAACCTCATGTGTTGAAATGGTAAAAAAGAGAAAACAAATCTGTAGTGTGATTTATATGTTTTACATAGAGGAATTCTCCCTTTTGTGTTTGATTGGCTACTGTGAAATTTTTGTTCTAACC
Organism: Umbellularia californica; assembly: GCA_028538565.1. Lineage (NCBI taxonomy): Eukaryota > Viridiplantae > Streptophyta > Magnoliopsida > Laurales > Lauraceae > Umbellularia > Umbellularia californica. The sequence goes on from JAPQWN010000001.1 coordinate 89,174,416, forward strand.
CAAAAAAATGAAAAACTTAATTACAAATTGTTTTTTTTTCTTAAAAATACCCCCTACCATTTTACTTACTAGTAACAACTTTGGGTGGGGTGCAACCAAATGTCTGAAATTTTGATTGACTTGGTGCCCACTGATGATGAAAATATAGTGGGTTCATTAAAATGATTCAAAATGGTGTCCCTCCACCTAACATGATACTTGAAATTAAATTTACTTTTTGAGCAGTGTCAAGAGGGTTTTCTCAAACTGAGTGGGGTTTTCACAATTATCATTTCCTTATTAGGGTGCTAATTTATAAATAAGAAAGAAAAGGCAGGGGACATTTGGAAAAAGCCATCCAAAAACTTCAAAAATCAAAACCTTGTTGAATCCTTTCAGAATCCCTAGAAAGGCATGTGTGCACCTGTTCCCCAAGCACCTTTCTGTCCCTGATTACATCAAATTCCAAGTCCTTAAACTAAATAAAATGAATCATTTGTTAAAGGAAAGGAAATAGGGAGCCAAGGCAATTAAAAAAAAAAAAAAAAAAACACCTTTCCTTTTATTATGTTGGACATTCAACGCAACCTCAACATGGAATTGCATCAGAAACTCATGATTCAGTGCAATTGGAGGGACCCCCCACACTTTTCACTGGAAATGACATCCACATGGAAAATGTAATAATCTCTGATATTATTTCCCTTTGTTCTCTTTTTCTTTCCACGCTAGATTCCCATCAGACACCACCATATAAAATCACATGACCTGGCTATGACTCCTTTGACAGACTTCAGGACAGACAAGTTGCTTTAAAAGTATAACTGTGAGTTCCCAAATACATATCATATCATGGGAAAATTTTAGGATTTGTGGTTATTTTACTAAGGGTGCCTTTAGTAAATGCTGCAGAAGAGGAAACCGTGCATTTACTCTCCCGTGGAACTGGTTTCCTACACATCATGGTAGGAACTCCGAATACTCCCCAACGAGCGTTCTGTGGCAAATAAACGAGGCGCCGGAAATTCCGGCAGGCTTTTGATCATTGCACCAAATGGAATGAGGAAGGCACGGGACAATCCGGCACCTTGTCCCTTCCCTTTCTGCGGCAATGGCCGCTGCACAAATGACTCCTAAAAGATCAATCTGACCCACATGTTCACCACCATCATAGAGTAAAAAGCACGTTTCTGAGTTCAATGACAATGAGAGTTCCTATAAATTATTGAGATTTTTTTATATTACTATTGTGGGATTATGAACATCCCTGTAAACATTGTACTGACTTTTGATCTTATTAGTGACATTTTTTTGTTCTATCCTTGATAGACCAAAAATTGCATTTTACTTTTCTTCAAATGAGGTTTCTAGATATACTTGCGATGGGGAACAATATGCTTCAGCTCATACAAAGTGTGAAAATGTACTTTGTAAAAAGAAAAAAAAAGTCAATTGTCATTTTCCTAAAATCAAATTTCAGATTTGAATGAACCTTGTAATAACAAGAAAGTAAGATTTTTAGCAATCATCTACCAAATGAAAAATTGGGAAAGGAAAACCTATATCGTCAATCAAGACCCTCATTTCGGTTCAGTCTACTTTTTGTAGGCCAACTCACAAAAATCACACTGATCAGTGAAATGGTAAGGATAAATAATTCTCTACAGTAATAACTAACCCAAGGTGGATTCTATAGAGTGGATGGCAAGATTGATGAATGCACCTTTTTGTTAATGATAATGTGAACTATCCATTTTTCAGTACAATGATTGGATGCTTAAATTCATTCAACTGTATGATTTCATTAGTTGGTGGCCTATTAGGAGTGTAGTGAACCAAATGGGTGGTCCTTGGTCCTGATTGATGTTACAGATTGCCCATAGGCACACATATGCACTGCTCAAAATTGGAGGCTTCATACATGTCAAATAGATTCTAACATTCAGCATAGGAGTTCTAGTCATATCATCTAAACGCTTTCTTACTTAAATACCAATATCTAGTTTCCATCATTAAGCAGCACAGGGGGGGAAATAAATAAAGCTTCAAGAGATGACTGTGTGACATATCTGTGACTGGTTTCAAGTTTCACCAAAATTTTAAAGCTCTTATAAAATTTTTTGAAATCAGTCTGTCCGTGTAAAGCAGAAGACAATGACATGTCTTTGCTCAAGATGGAACTCCCAAGAGATGCTTTTCTCTTTTGTTAGGAGGCAAATAAATTGTTATTTGTAACTTTACTTTGGTTGTCTCAATTTGAGCAAAAAGGCACAATTCTTTGCTCAAAGGGAGAGTTCCTAGAGATCCAGTTGATGGGTATTTAAAACTATATTAAACAGATTTTATATGGCCCTTATTTTTTCTCCATGGGAAGAGCAAAAAAGCACTTTTCTCATGTTCAAATTGGCAGTTCCCAGATATGTCTGATGGGCCCTAAAGCCTTAATTACTTACTGATTAAAATACTACCTGATAACTCTTAATGAATGGAAAGAGTAAAAACTACTAAAACCACCACCTTCCTTGTGGAAAATAAAATTTCCCCTCTGCCGCGCTTTGAAGAACATGAAATTCTGTCTTTACCCACACTAATAATTCAATAAAACACCTTCTTAATCTTTCCCCTCTGCCGCGCTTTGAAGAACATGAAATTCCGTCTTTACCCACACTAATAATTCAATAAAACACCTTCTTAATCTTACACACCACCCACCCCACCACCACCCCCACCACCCACCCCCCCCCCCCCCCCTTCCCCCCCTTCCTTCATAGCAAGAAATCACTTTTCTTGTCTAAATCAAGTTGAGTGAACATTCCTCTTTTGGGTTGTGAAATTCACCCAAGGGTAAGTGCTACACCTCTTCTTTCATGCAAGTTGCAAACAAGACTTTTCCTTACCAGATACCTGGCCCCACATTACTTAGATGTCCTTTAAATTTTTCTTCATTTTGCATTTACTTTCTCCTTCATTTTCACATTCAATTCTAAGAAAAAGCCATTTTGTTTTTGTCTCAGAGAGAATCTGCTTCTATTATAACTGTCAAGAGCTATCAGACACTGAGACCCACTTAAGGATATGATGCAGATGAGGATCTTAGCTTGTCACCATGGTTGAAACGGATTACACTAGGGAAAGGTTATAAAAGGTAACTGAGAATTTGCAGTCTATGTTGGCAAGTTTGGGACTCAAATTAGTAAGAAGATATCCTTGGGCCAAAAAAAAAAAAAAGAAAAAAGGGAGGCTGTGCCCTGTATTATGCTTTTCATAACTTAAGGATTTGTCTACCATGAAAGAAAAGAAATGCTAGAGTTTCCATAAAATTGTAACTGGTGGACTTTCATGGTAAAAAGACCACATTGCAGTATAGACCGAGGGAAAAAAGGAAGCAAAAGGTTAAGTGATAATTACTGCAAGAGCAAATGCCAAAGGCATCCATCCCTCACCATGTTATGGTGAGGGACAACATAGTAGGGTGGACTTTATAACACATCCGAACCATCCACACACATGGAACCCCCTTAAATACATCAGACCCACCGTTGGATCGAGGGTCAAAGGATATATATATATATATATATATATATGCATATGAATATTTCCCTATATATATATATATATATATTCATGAATCCCTCCCTTCCCTTGATTAAACAAACATATCCTGCAGTTTACTCATCACCCATAAATCTGTGAAAACTCACTCCAGCTAACTCATTTGAATTAGCTCTTTATGTCTGCTGTCAATAAATATAGAATTTCCCAATCCTATTTTAGGGAGTCAAAGACAACTCAGATTTCCACTTATTGCAGAATAAACTATCAGTCCCTGTCCTCTTTTAGCACTTTTCTCTCTCTTTTGCTGTTCTGAGGAGTTGGCCTTTGGAGAAGCTGTCGGGCTAAAGTAAAGGTGCACAGAACTATCCCTTCAGGCCTGCACACACCCACTAGGCCACAATATCATTTTTGGAAACTGCACCTCTATAAACCCTTTACTAATCTATCATTTCATTGTTAAACATGTCTTAAACCCATAGTTTTCTGGGAGTTGGGGACACCCATAGGAAGACACCCCTATTTCTCTCACAATTAGATAAACTACTAATATAATAATATCATGTATTTCATATGCATTGCCAGCATTATTTCCCGCATCTTTTTCCTAGTCTAGTAAATACAAATAAATTAAATATAAAATCAGGTCTAGTGAGTAGCCTTCTTATTCAGTACAACTTTAATTAACATCTAGTCTTCTCAGTTCTCACATTAATTGAAGATAAGGAGAAGGAACTTAATAGTTGTGAAGGGTGGAGTAGTTAAACTTAAAATTTTTTTTGACTGGTATTGAGATCTTATAATGCAGCTAAGTTTATTTCTAATCGAATTGATTTTGAATATAGGTGCAAATCTAGCAGTACGGAGTTCTTGATAATCTTTTTTGATATAGAATGGTGCAGTGTTGAGTCCTGTGTCCTATTCTAGCCTTATCACATGCCTTTTATTCTATTGGGCCAAAACTAGATTCTTCTAAAACCTGTCTTCATCTCCTAAATTGAAGGTAATGCATCAAATATATAGAATTTTTGCAATATCTCCACAATTCATCACTGCCACCAATGAAGTATATATAAGGCCCATGAGGCTCTCTTCCCCTCAGAACTGGTCCTTTTTATTGTCCTTGCACCTCTCTCTGTTTCTGCCTCTCCTTTCTCCTCTGTATCTTCCTCTATATATATATGTATAGAAAGAAAACCATCTCTTTGGTGGCCTTGCCTGTAGGCTATCTTCAGCAGCTATCTTCTCATATATGGCCTTGCTTGTAGGCTTAGAAAGATCGGTGCAGCCAAGGATGACTTGCCGATTCTTTGTGGATCATTCTTCCCTCTGAGAGGAATTGCGAGAAGAAAGTTGGCAAGTTGTCTTTGGCTACATCTCTCTTTCTTCCTCTCATGCTAGGCCTATGATGATAATATTCAGAAAGGCGATGCAGAAGTATGTTTTTCGACGTAAATGTTTCATTCAAGTGATTGTTGTGATAGAAGTAGCCTTTGTTTGATGTAGTTTCTACTAAAGTTTTTACATTGAATAACTTTTGAAATCTTCGACACTGAACAGTCCTTTCAAATGGAGATCACTCCTATTTATTCCTATAATATGAACAGAGAGGACATTGTGGGTGCATTTCCTGATCATCGCTGATTCATTTTATAATCTTTGCTGACTTGACTGACTCCAGTTAAAGATTCCTTTCGTATCACATGCATACTTTCTAATACTTATACTGTATATTTTTGTTTTTTAAAGCTTTCATCAATATTTTTTTATCGGCATAGTACCACTTCATTGGAAGAAATGCAACAGATAACCATACAATAGTTTTTAATGATAGAAGTCTATATATAATGTCTCGATTTCACTTACATCTAGAGGCATCCATCCCTAATATAGAGACGTTTATTCCTAATGAGTCATGCTTCTTTAGCACATATTAGCAGCTGAGTCATAAATCATTAGGTCAGATCAACTTATAGTTAAAGAAGGGGTGTGAATAACTGAGTTTTTTGTGAGAAAATTCCTTACGTATGTAAAAATGACATTGTTACCTTTTGTTTTTATTTGTTGCAGCTGTCGATTTACTTGAAAGACATTTACTTATGTACAGTTTTCATTTTTTCTTTATGACCCAGGGTGTCTGGCCTCGCCAGCCCATCCCTCGGACCAACCAGCGGGACAAGCAAGGACTATTCATGGCACACATAGTACCTGGATAACGCAAGGGGTGGGAGTCGAACTCGAGACCTTGGGGAGTGAACCCAAGGCTCAAATCAACTTAGCTACTGCCTTTATGGCATGTACAGTTTTCATTTTCTCACAGAGTTTCTTTACCTTGGGGATAAACCTGTTTCAGCTGGACATCCATTTGGATCTGCAAAATGAGTACTTTATGAAGGTGAACTTAGTAATTAAAACCGGAACGTCAATACTTTCTTATGTTAATAACTTGAAAAAGTTAGCATTCGCTATTTCTGTCGTGAGATTGGAGAACATGGAAACCTGCAACTCATTAATATATACAGTTAAAGCACTTCTTTTTATCTAAGGATCAAACCAAACATGATCATTGAGGTTGTTTTGGCCATGTTGGTGCTGAGTGGAAGTTTGCATTGTATTCTCAACATGTGTTCATCAAATTCCTTTGGTGTATATATCATGCTTTCAGTTTCCAACAAATTCAGTCATCTTTTTACTTTCCCATATTTTATTGTTCCTTTTACCTTGCTCTAGCTTCAAAACAAATTTTTTTTTTTTTTTTTTTTGGGATTTGTCTCTAGCTTTGAAACATCAGCATGTCATTTTAGCCAAAGATTATGTGATAAGAGGCCATTGAAAACCATTGATCTGGGAAGCTACACAATGGAATGCCTCCAAATGAAGGATCAATAAAGGAGAGATGGAACTGCCCACCATCAATGCAGAAGATTGGATGGTTATCATGATGACCCTCTTATTTGGGTTACTTTCTTTGACATTATGCATCCATTGCTTGGGTCAGAGGTTACTGGTGAAATCACTGTTAACCTTAAGATAGCAAAGTGGCGTGGACCTTGCGACTTCACTCGAATCAAGCACATGAATCCACTTGTGTTACACCACAAGAGATGCCCATTTATGGATAACTTAAAGAGAAGCTAAAGAAAAGAAAAAAAGCTGGCTTGGTTATAAAGGGAAGACATATATCTTATTTATATCCTACTGTTAGAGATTGACAGAGTAGGATTCCTTATCCTTAATGATAAGGTTTAGTTTGAATTTGAATTTTTTTAGGTGTTTATAAATTGAGAGGATTTCCTTTCATGTAATTTAGAATGAAATTATGAAATGAATAGCCTTTCGCGACCGGATTATTGGAGATATGAATATTTGTAGCCTGCCCACACCAATTCATTAGACCCAAGTTAGGCCCAAACCAGACCATCCCAAATGGATATCAAATCAACCCAAAGAGAGACTTAATAAATGGGAAAAGATAGGGCTCCTTAACTAGTCCTACAGCTCTAACCAGACTTAATAGAGTTACACTAAAAAGCATAAATAAATTACATTTTATTTTCAATCATATCGGATGTGGGATTCTTGTAACTAAATCTTAAAAAGCCTTTTTTTTTTTTACTATTTTGAAAATTTCCAACACAATAATCACTACACTTTTCTTTTATTAAAATCAAACATCCTTATGATCCTGTATTCTATGTCGAGTCGAATTGCACGATCAAAAGCTTTTAGAAGATATCACAACGGATTTGAACAAGTGGGCTACTAGCACCGACAAACTAAAAAAGGAGCGTATTGCACGGTGATAGATATTAAATTTTCTTAGCTAGCCATTCACACCAAAACCTTATATGGAACGTGGACATGATGCTTATGCGACTCTCGTAATTCTTCATCCTTCCTAATGCTTTAAGGTGGGAAGGTGTGACAAAATGCTTTACATGGATGTGTAATAGTGTGCAAGAGATATTTGTGAAATTTTAAAATAAAATAAGATGGGTAAGGAATGATTGAACTTCATAACGTTGTTGGTTTGTTAAATACTATTGTCACTATCCACTCATTTCTAAGGATGAAGACCCTAATACTATATTGGTGAGACCGAGTTACTTTTGTTACAGCAATAACAACAATCATCATCATATCACGTGTAAAAAAAATGTTCCATTTAAAAGAATTTAGGGTCTTAGGGTGAGTATAATTCAAAGTCATCTCAAATTAGGGTGAATGCTAGCTCATTGAGGTCAGCGAGTATGAGGGGATTGGATATCTCATGGAGGCTATGTGGCGGCAAAAAGTTACCTATCATGCAATTCGTGAGCGGTATCTCTAAACAGAACATGACTGATATACATATTGTCCCTTATCAGTTTAGCAACAACTAGGGGATATTTTCTCATATGAGCTTATTTATTAGGTTACCTCTTAGAGTCTTAGGGCGAGTATAATTCAAAAGGGTCTAAAATTAAGGTGAGTGCGAGTCCATTGAGCTTAGTGAGTGTGGCGGCGAGAAGCTTCCTATCATTTAATCCACGAGCAACAGAACATGATATATATACATCATGTCCCTCACCAGTTTAGCAAAAACTTAGAGATAAATATTAACACTATATTTTGAAATCTGGCATTGCTTATTTTCTCACTTTAGCTTATTTATTATATGTTTATTTCAACCCTATGGGGCCACTTCGGCCACCTTCGATCAGTGAATCTCCTCACATATTCTTCATCTCTCCATGATCTGACACCATGTTCAACTTTATGCTCATCAAACCTTTATTACCGGTAACATCGAGACTCTTTTAGGCTATTAAATCAAGGACTAAGATAATTTGATGAAACTGATATACCCCGTAACCCTAATTTCAATAATGGGGATGCATCTAAGTGGGCCCCACAATGGGTGAACACTTTCCAATGGAATACATGGGACCCGGCGAAGCGGCGACCCGTTTAAGCAATATGATATCATACATTTTGTGAGCGGTATCTCTCAACAGAATATGACCTATATACATCATGTCCCTTATCATTTTAGCAACAAATTGGGGATATTTTCTCATGTGAGCTTATTGGATAGGTTACCTCTGGGTCTTAGGGTGAGTATAATTCAAAAGGATCTCAAATTAAGGTGAGTGCTAATTCATTAAGCTTAGTGAGTGTGGCGGGAAAAAGCTACCTATCATTTTAATCCGCGAGCAACAGAACATGATATATATATACATCATGTCGCTTACCAGTTGAGCAAAAACTTAGAGGCAAATATTAACACTATATTTTAAAATCCGACATTTCTTATTTTCACACGTGAGCTTATTTATTATATGTTCATTTCAACCCTATGGGGCTACTTGGGCCACCTTTGATCGGTGAATCTCCTTACATATTCTTCATCTCTCCATGATTTTACACTATGCTCAACTTTATGCTCATCAAACCTTTATTTCCCGTACGATCGAGGCTCTTTTAGGCCATTAAATAAAGGGCTAAGATAATTCGACGAGACTGATAATCCCCATGACCCTCATTTCAATGATGGGGATGCATATAAGTGGGCCCCACAATCAGGTACATTGGGTGAACACTTTCCAATGGAATACATTGGACCCGGCGAAGCGGCGACCCGTTTAATCAAAGTCCCCCGGACATTTCGGAATCCGTAAAACCCATGGCCACGGGTCAAACTCAAACCCCTTCATCATCCCCTCCAAACCCTAATTTCCAAACTCCTCTTCTTCATCATCAATCAATCATCATCAGAAGAAAGAAGGCGAAAGAGAAGAAGAATCACAACAACAACAAAAACGTCATCATCGATCGAGAAGGGGTGCTTCGAAACCCTAATTAGGGTTAGGGTTTTTGATCTGGTGATGGGAATCCTATCCACATAGAGATTCTCCTTGCTCTTGTTCTATCTCAATTGATTAGGGTAGTTTTCTTCATCATCTCAATTCTACTTGTTCCTTGTGCAGATTCATCTCTCCTTTATCCTCCCTCACCTTCTTTTTCGTTGTTTGTGTGTGTGTTTTTTGTTTACTTAATGGTAAATCAAGGCTTGTAACGAGCGGCGAATGGAAGGCAGTGGCCTTGGCGTTGGAGGAGACGTGGAGTTGCTCTGCAAGACGCTGCAGGTGGAGCACAAGCTCTTCTACTTCGATCTCAAGGAGAATCCTCGCGGCCGCTATCTCAAGATATCCGAGAAGACCTCGGCGACGAGATCTACCATCATCGTCCCCGTCAGCGGCATTGTCTGGTTCCTTGATCTCTTCAATTACTATGTGAATAATGACGATCAGGAGATCTTCAGTAAGGAATTGCAGCTTGACACCAAGGTGAGATTTTTTTTTTCCTTTTTAGTTCGGATCATGAAAAATGAGATTTTTTTTTTTATCTGGGGTCTTGTTCGATTTGCAATTCCAGTTGTTTTTGTTGTTGGGGCTGTGTCCATTTGCATGACTCTGTCTTCTTTTAGCCCCTTTTTGTTGATTTTAAATGAGAATTTGATGTTGGAATTGTCTGTGATTTTGTCCTTTTTAGGTATTTTACTTTGACATTGGAGAGAATAAGAGGGGGCGCTTTTTGAAGGTAGAGTCCGGTTCAATTGTTTCGTTAATGCTCTGTTTTTTCTCCTTTTCAACAAGCTTGTCTTGAGATGTTGGCACTTTTATCCCTTTTATGTTGATCAAATTGTAAATGAATATTGGTTAGCGATTCTATGCCCCATATGTGGTGCTGATTTTCGGAGAATTAACGTTTTGGGATGTTTGTTTATCATGCATTGGTGCTGTGTTGAACTTGGTCCTTTTGCACTGATATAATTAATATCTTGTACTTGTAAAACATACTGCATTGCCTCTTATTGGTGAAGCATTCATGATGCAATGCTCATTTACGAAAATGATTTTATTGTTCATGAGTAAATGAAAAGTGATTTTGAAGTAATATAGCTTTGGTTCTGTCCCAATTTTCTATGTTATTCCTCTTTTTGGTATAATAATTGCCATTGTTTGTATGGCTATTGTTAACTCCTACATTAATTGCTGAGGCTATTCCTTCGCGTGTGCTCTCTCCCTCTCTCTCATATGTTCCTGTCAGGTATGTATATGTATGTGTGAATTGTGTATGCATTATGTATTATCTATCTATCTATCTATCTTTATATATGTAATCTGACAATGATTATTACTTAGATTAGTGTCAAATTAATGTGAGTGCTAATTTATGGGGCGGGTTAGTGAGTGTGATGGGGGTTGGATTTGTCATGGGGTGTCCCATGTGGTGGTAAGAAGGTTACTTCTCATGCAAATCCATGAGAGGTACCATTTAGCAGAACATAGCCATGTATGTAGCATGCATGCAGTCAAATTTTTTTCTTTAATATAAGTCATTAAACTTATGGGCCACGGATCAAGGGTTTAGAGGCATGAGATTGAACCCAAACTTGATAGCTGGGCCCATCAAGGATGCCTCTTTCCATCCCCTTGGTCCCGTGATCAGTAGGGTCCTGAGTGGGCCCCATCATGGTGTCTCTCGCCGTAAGCGGTGGGAGTTAATTCTCACAAGAGCATTTCTATAGGGGCTTTTTTTTAAAGCAAAATGCCTACTTCAACCTACAAATGAGAAAAGATAAGAATTAAGGGTGGGAGTTGTGGTGTTGGCATTCTTATGCACTTATGAAGGATAGTTAGCACTAGTTTAAGTTCCCAAGTTTTTCTCCTTTCTCAAGAGAAGGTGTAACACCAAAAATTAAAAATGTGATGTCTCTTACCCATCCCTTTCCAAATCCTTCAACAGAAGCTATGAATGGGGGCCACACATAAAATCTAGTGGTGGTGCTAAATCTGATTGAAGTGAACTTGGGTCAATGCTAATTCATAAAAAAATACATGGGTGGGCCCTCTTATAAAGTTCAATGGTCAGATTAGTGCATTTTGAATGTTTTAGATTATATAAGTGGCCCCACTAGTGTATTTCATAGCATTTCTTTTCACTGCAACACTTAAAAAACATTGATGGAGTCCCTATATAAAATTCAATGGCCGGATTAAAATCTCTTATTTTAAATAACAATCCATTTTGAATGTTTTAGATTATATAAGTGGGCTGTGGGCCCACTAGTGGATTTCATAGTATTTTTTTCATTACAAGAGTAAAAAAATTCAGGTGGGGCCCTCTATAAAACTCAATGGTTGTACCAAGACTCACTCGTTTGTAATCATGGTATAGAGTTATTTACTATTGGGCATGACCTGCTCCACATATATCTAATAAATAGTCTCCCCACGTCTAAACCTTGTTTTCGCCCCAACCTTGGTGACCGAGAGTACCATATCCTATTCGCGTTGTTCTCTTTTGACATCTTTCTAGAGAGTTTGAAATATCTCGTGGTTAGTCTCTCTCTCACAAAATAACCCTAAATAAAGCAATCTCCCTCCCTCCTCAGATTTAGTATAATTCTAATTACTCTATACCTAAATCCGAGCTCTTAATCTCCAAATCCTAATTTCAAATCCTTAATCCTCAAATCCTAATCCAAGCCCTAAACCCTAAATCACCTAATCTAAGCATATCTACAAGTCCGAAGATGACCAAATCACTATTGGGCACACTTTAATCTTCAATTCACAAATAAATCAGGCCTTAGGGTTCGTATGCTTGGATAACTTGAGTTACATTTAAGCGGCAATTTTTCTTCTTTACCATGAGCCCATAGCCAACTATAGGGAATTATTTTTAGAGCTAGGTAAGTGCTGGCAATCAAATTTCTTAGATCGAAATAAATCCCTTTGGGAACCCAAATTGGGTAATTGGGTGCTCACCCAAATTACCTTTTCAAGGCATCCAAACACCTAGAATTAAAGGAAATGCTATCTTGGTTGTTTTGATGATGATGAATTGATGATCACTTGAATTTGGGAGAGGCAGTGGGAAGACCCTTCAATTATCAAGAGATTTGAGCATGGAAAAAAGTTTTGTCTATTTAAATGCAATACATTTTCTCGTTTGGTATTTTTAATGTGAAAAAAGTGAGCAAACTAGAGTAAAAGTTTAGCCCAACCCAAACAAAAATTCTGGTCCCCACCGGGGACAAGGCTTGGTGGGGATGATGATGATGATGGTGATGATGATATATATGTATGTATGTATGTATGTGAGAATTCTACAAAAATGCCCCCCTCCCCCCTCCTCAAAAGGGGCGTTTCTAACCCTATCCAACTTCCAATGAAAGAGTGTTGTGGAGACCTTTTCTCCTCTTTAACAGCAGCAATAAATTAATGTTTTGTACGCTTTCTCTTCTTTCAAAATTGTTTTGGACATGAGTAGGAGAGAAAATAGGAGAAGAAATAAAGGAGTTGCTCCACTGTGAGAGATGTTGATTTGATTTAAATGAAGGGATTTTAATCCAACCTAGTGAGCCCACTTATATAATGTAAATAATAATGTTTGCTTTGAAGGAGTAAAGCTATGGAAGATAAATTGTAATGTTTGCTTTGAAGGAGGAGAATAAACAGTGAGGATAAGTATTAATCGGTTGTTTAAAGATTGAGAGCATGTGGAAAGTTTTTAAGTTTATTTAAAGAGGGAGAAAAAATAGGAAACCAATGCATCATTTTTTTACAATTCCACGTGAACAAACATTAAAAATCTTATCTTATATTTTCTTATTCATAACTCCTCTCTTATCTTTCCTAAAAAGGATAAGAATCCACTATCCACCTAAGCAACGCTTCTTATAAATTCTCTCCTCTTATTTGTCCAAAAAGTGGGCGCTCTCTCTCTTGAAAATGCCCGGGTGCCATGTAGCGTTACTCATTTAGATATATATATATATATATATATATATTCACTTGCATTCACCAATCCGAATGGTTTGACCCCAAACTTGTGGGACATGGATGAAAGGGTTAGAGGCATGCAATTGACCCCAAACTTGATATCTGGGCCCATCCAAAACGTCTCTTCTCAACACCCCCACAAAATCCCATGATCAGTAGGGCCCCATTAAGTTGTCCCTCACCATATTTATATCAATCATCATCATCAAAGCCTTGTCCCCATTATGTTGGGACATGAATTCTGTTTCTCTGTGCCGATCTATCTTGGTTGAAAATATTCATTCATTCAGAGAGAGAGGAAATTGGTCGGGCGCAAGCAAAACTTGTATTGTACTATCAGAATCCCATTATTTCTAGAATCTACTTTACTTCATTAGATCAAGTCTCCTGAGTCTGTGCACTATTGTTGGATTTGAACTGAAGGGCCTGATCTTTTATGATATTGCTGTTGTCCCCTGATATTTGAACCTGGTTGCCTGAAATTGAGGACAAATTTGCAATCCCATACACAGATCAATTATTCCGTCAGTGTCTGAACTGTCAGTGGTATGAGCAAACTCAGATAGCAGGATTAAAATCGTACTTACTGTACCTATACTTGTGAATTATTACACTATTTTGCTGGGGCTTGTTTGTATAGCTATTAGTATATTCTGCAAATGAAGATTCAAGATCAGAATGTGGTGGCCATTTAATTTAATTGGGCAATTCTTATCTGGAATCAGGAGAGAAGTTCATTGTGAATTGGTATGTAAATAATAAAAGATGACAACTTTAACTTTACCTTGGAGCATTGAAGTAATAGAATCTGTAAAATTTAACTTTACCTTCTAGTAGCAACTCCTTAAAATGTTTCCATTTCTCAATTGAAATTTTTAAAAACAAGAAACACATATTGACAGAAGAGAAACAGAGAAACTACATAAGCTAGAGAAGGATTGTTACTCTTCGAAACTTCCATCTTTCATGTCAAGGACTATGTTACACTGGTTCTTTGAAATGAGCAATGCTCCTGTGTTAGACATACATCAGATACCCCAGTGTTGTATTCTTCATTGATTCTTCCAGTCCAAATTTAAATATTATTTGAAATGATAAAATATCATTATGCTTCTGATCAAGAAATATTATCATCCTTTTTCTTCTTTCTAAATATCATGCCAATGACATGATTAAGGACCTTTTTCCTTCAAAGGTTTACTGATTCCCATCCTTCAAATCTCCAAAGCAATAACCAAAGGTGGCATTTTATGAGTACTTGACTCTTAGAAAGCATGCCTGTGGGCTGGTCCATGATAAATCAAAACAAAGAAAGGAAGGTAAGATGAATATTGAAAATGGAAAGGTTTTTTCAATGAAAAGTGTTGAATTGCAGTGAATGAAAAATGTCCTACAGATTCCTTGGTTAAATAGCACATAAAACACAAGTTATCTCCAATGCTGTACTTTCCTGTTCAATATTTTCAAGAGATTTGATTCAAGGTGGCTGTCCAAGCAAAGGCTTAAACACTCGGTGATTTAAATGGCCTCAAAATGTTTCAAAAGAGAAAAAGCCTTGAAGAGTAATTAATAAAAAGTTGAATAGGTTCAAAATATCCCCAGGGAATCCCGGATCCAAATTCCCAACCCTTCGATTATGGTCATGACCTAGTAATCTCTTGATCTCTCGTTTTTGTACATGCCAGGGCTCTTTGCTTTAGTCCTAGCTGAAGTATGGGACTACATCAGCTCACATGCATGGAATTGATAGCTTAAGAACTGGATCACGTATGAACATATGATATTATTTGAGCAACTTCAGAACTCTGCCTTACCAACCTTTACCAAGGAATGCTAATTAAAGTTGCATCTCTTGCAGATTTCTGAAGCATCTGTTAACAGAAATCGTAGCACAATAATTGTTCCTGCAGGAAGTGCCCGTGATGAAGGGTGGGCAGCATTCAGGAACATTCTGGCAGAGATCAATGATGGGTCACGATACATCCTACCAAATCAGGTTGTCTTATTTTCTGTTCATCAGTTTTTGGTTCATTTATGTTTTACAACAGCTGTTCTCACCATCGTGTTGTTTTTCTGTGTCAAAACAGCATAATTCTGAGCCTTCTGAACGACTCCCGGGTCTTTCTGATGATGTTGGTGCTGGATTCATATCAGGCCACAGTTCTCAACCTGCCCCAACATCAGAGTTGAATGTTGACAGATCAGTAGAATTGCCTCCACAGGATGAGGTTGGAGGTTTGGGCCTTTCCAAAGTAATCAGAGCTGATCAAAAGAGGTTTTTCTTTGATCTTGGGAGCAACAACAGGGGCCATTTCTTGAGGATCTCTGAAGTATGTGAAAGCCACTATTTTTTAGATTTTTACTGCTATTTCTGTAGTTGGCTACAGTCTAAAATCTTGGTTGGTTATTTTGAGGAACTTATTTTATCTGACTTGAGATGATGGCTCTAGTCATTCTGGAGTAATTTAATTTATTATTACCAATGAAAACTGGATAAAGTTCTTGAAACCCCAAATAAAATTCAAATTTCAAACAACCAAGTCAGGGGTAGCAAACTTGGGCTTTCACTATTATTATTATTATTATTATTATTATTATTATTATTATTGTTGTTGTTGTTGTTGTTGTGGTTGGGGATAGAGTATCATGATCATAACTACCAGTGGTATAGCTTTAATTGCTTGCAATTTCGTATTTCAGGTGGCCGGGGCGGATCGCTCATCCATCATTCTGCCCCTCTCCGGGTTGAAGCAGTTCCATGAAATGGTAGGTCACTTTGTGGAGATCACTAAAGATCGAATTGAAGGGATGACGGGTGCAAACATTCGTACAGTGGAGTCCTCACAGAGGTGAATATGGTGGGTTGGGCTTGGTGAGTTGTAGGTATTGGTTTGATTAGGGTACATTGTGCAGGGCATTCTATTTTCTTGTTCTTTTGTCTGCTAGAAATAAGCTCATCTCATGCTTTATTGATGGGGAAACTGGAATTATTTGCAACCTTTTGGAGGAATAACAAAGAACAGTATTAAAGACCTTGTAATTCTTGCATCTGTTGCTATAAAAGATTGCCAATCAAAGTACCCTTGAGTCACTCTCACTGTGTTCATCTCCATTCATGCCAAGTGCAATTCATTTCTTTTCCTAATATATGGTAGGCTGCTAATCCAATATGAAACGCATCCTTTAAGGTGTGTCTGGTGTTCTTTTATTGTGGGCTTTTTTTTTTTTTTTGTGTGTGTGTGTGTGTGTGTGGGTGGGTGTTGTTTCCTCTGTTATTGTGTGTGCGTCGTGTTTAGCTTCTTTTGCCTTAGATACTGCTGCCATAAATATGGTGGAAGTTATTTTATTTTATTTTATTTGTTTTGCGGATCAATTTATCATTGTTCATATTTTTCGCAGGGATACAGTTCAGGGTATGTTGATTCTTAATACCTGAAATCAGGCATAAATTCCACCAACATATCGAACATCTTGTGGTATTTTTTATGTAGTAAATCGGATATCATGATAATCTCAGTCATAATGTTTTGTTTGTTTTTGTGTATGAAGCGTGTATTTTTAATTTTTTTAGTCTTTATTTTTATAACTTTCCCATGGTGGTGTTTCATTTGTTCTTGATTTTGCTTTATAGAGATCAGGGGAAAAATATAGTTAAGCTCCATTTTTACCTTCTTTTTCTTTTCCGGAAGACTCCAATTATATCTTAGAAGGTGAGGAAATATCATTTCTTTGGGTTAAAAGAAAGAAAACTATCATTCTCCTGCAGAAAGAGGAAGCAAACAGAAGGGGAAAATACACACCGCCCCCCCCGCCCCCCCCCCCCCCCCCCGCTCAAAATCAATTTAACACTTTCCTCCTCAACGTCATGCAGTGATACAGGAAAAATTACTTTTCACCCTTTTCCCCTTGCCCTCACTTTATTTCCTCAGTTCTATTTACATGCTCTTGTTTTTCTTTTATTTTTTGGATTCTCCTTTATGAAATGATGATACGGGAAGATAATTCTAAGATGGGAAATAATAATCCACCACATGAATATGACATACAAAAATTTGAAATTGAGATGCCTCTTTATAGTTGGGATTTGGTGAGAAATCCTGTAAACATGACTCTGCCCAAAATCCAGACCAGTACGCATATCAGGTGAGTGAGAGTTTGAGGGGAAAGTTGGATCGATTCTCCATAACTGATGTACACATGTGGCCCATCCATTAATAGACTTGCTTGACTTGTGGCCTGGGCAATGGATTAATGGTTTGGTTTTGCATCATGCAAAGAATCTATATTTGCATAGGGTAATTGTGTGTATGAAAGGTTTCATAACAGTTTGAATTATACAATTTTTATCAGTTGGGTTTTACTATAGTGATAAAAAGTAGGAGGCAAGTCAATTATGGAATTTTGAATTGCAGGATGCTAGGGCAAGGAATAGCCAGCCCCACCCATCTTGCTTCAATGTTTTCAGAAACAAGAAATGGCTGTTCTTGAAAGTCTTTCAAATAATGTCAATGGAATTTTCAAAATTATTGTTTTCGGGGTTGTTAAAGGAAAACCTGCTGTAAAAATAGAGTGATTATAAAGCTAAAATCATAATAATTAAGATATTGCTGATGTACTAAGAAACTTTAGGTCAACATTTTTAGCTTTGTTATCATAATGATGTTGCAACTATTTATTGTGCTTAAAAGAGATGGGAGCTCCCACCAAATCCATGAGTGGGGCCACATTTCCCACATAGACATGGAAACCCTCAGCTACGAGTCCAGATCCATTGTTTTTACCATTTCATCCAATCCTAAATCTCCAATTGTGTAAAGAAGTTGGTGATTTAGGATTGGATAAAAAAGTATCTCCTTGTTTCGGACTCTTCAGTTATTAGATGTGCTCTATAAAAAAAGGTGGAAACTAACAGATGGGGACAGTCAGTTAGAAGTATCTGCATTTTAATGGAGTTTTATGAAAAGTGCCTCACATTATATTGATCACATGTTATGACACATGATTGATGAAAGTCAATGAAAGGATAGAAAAAGACAAAAGTGAGGCTCAGATTTGGGACAGCCCTGGTTTAATGTCAACTATTTGGCTACCTCTATTTCCAATAATGGAAATAAAATGCATTTCTTTTTCAGTTTTTACAACCAATTTCTTGTTTTTCATTTTAAAGTATTTTTTCTCCTTTTCTAATAGAATTCTATATTTCAGTAAACTTTCATTAACTATTGTCATCCTTTTTAACACCAATATAGGTACAAGAAATGAATTAGTTCTTTAGCCTTAGTCCTTCATTCATTCTTATTCATTTCCTCCCTGAACTCCAACCTAACAATAGAGGAACTTTAAAATAGAGAGTAAAAAATGTTATTTTTGTTTCATAGCATCCATCCCAATTTAACTAACAAGTAAGCATAGGGCCATTGTCACAAATACCATCGGTGTTTTGAAAAATATCTTGATATTGTGGAATTTCACGTACAATGTTAATACCTAAGAATGTCATGCAACAAATTGGGGAAGAAAAAAAAACACAATGTGTTCTTTTGGATAATTCACTTTTAAAGTGAATTTAAGTGAAGTGCTACTTTAAGAGATAAGAAAAGAAGAGGTGTTTTATAAAAAAGTATATAATCTCAAAAGTCACTTTACAAGTGAATTATTTAAAAACTCAATTCACTTCTAAAGTGAAATTAAGTGAAGGGCGGAAAGGTCCACGAACAAAGATTGAAATAGTACAATATCCAAAGGAGGATTAATAAGGCCCATTAGCTCAGTTGGTTAGAGCGTCGTGCTAATAACGCGAAGGTCGCAGGTTCGAAACCTGCATGGGCCATTTTTTCTCTCTTTTTTGTTCATTATTGCTAAACAATTATTGCAGAGGTGCTATAAAAGAATCCCAAACGCAATGAAAAAAAAAAGGGGAATGAATGGCCATTGGCCAGTCTTGTATGTCCATTCTTGCAGTTTTTTCAACATTTACCCTTCTAATTATTATTCTCAAATCCAAAGATTTTGATTGATCTGATTTTAATTTTGACCATTTTTTTCAATTTTGACTTTCAACAAATCTTTCATAGCCCATGTTTTATTTTAAAATATTAAAATAAGAAAAGCTTTATTTAATAGTATTCATGTAATATATTAGATTTGAACTCATTTCCTTAATTCTTTTAAAGTCTATCTAAGACAATTACAACAAATAAGATTCTCTCATATTAAAAAATGTCAAAAGAAGTTCTATAATGGGTGGCCCACCCTGGACAAAAATTTACTTTACCCACTACACCATATAAAAAGTTACTTTACCCACTACACCATATAATTCTTTTAATAAGTCAATTATTAAAAAATGTCAAAAATAATTATAGATGGGGGGTGGTGGGGGGGTGTCTTGGATAGATTAGAGATGAAAGATTCAATTCATGTCACCGTTGTACAGAAAAACATTTCAATATAAGTTTGTATATTTACGCGATATAAGAATTCCAATATTTACGCGATATAAGAATTCCAATAATTGACACTAGTAATAGAAAGATTCATCAACACTCATGACCTGATTCTATTTTTAATGTGGTCTTTTACTTGGGTGAAGTTAGCAATTTATCTGCTCTATTTTTTTTATATATCTTAATCATGTGTTTTACAATATATCAATTTAGAAAATCTCCTGCAGACATTACACAAACGTTATACTGGTTTGTAAGTTTTAAACATATGTCAATAACATAGACATCTATTTTGAATTTATAATAGGCTTTTTTTAAAAAAAAAATTTATATTAAGGAAATCTAGCATAATTGGGCCTTTGAAAATTTTGTTTTCCTTTTTTAATTCTAGTACATATTGTGACATGGATTATGAATTTTTCGACTTATTTCTATCCTAGTTTCTGGCCATGACCACAATAACCCCAACTTAAGGGCATTAATCACAATTTTCATGCTGTTTTGATTTTACTGTGGAGATTAATGGAAGTTGGGTATTGTTTTCTTTTGGGAATGACACTTTCACCTTTAAGCTCTTGGGGTGCCTCAGTTGGCTTGGGACCATGGTTTGCATCCGGAGGTTGTGGGTTCGAAATTGCACTACCACACCGGGGCTACAGGGGAGTTTACCCAGCTTCCCTTTGGGCCTGGAGGTATTATTCGAACCGAAAGGGTTAGAAACTCTCCAATAACATAAAACAAAGTAGCTCTTACTCATGCAGATTTTGAAAATACCTTTGTCTTGTTCTCTCTCCTAAAATTGGACTCATTCTTCAGACTGCGTACGGATTGCTGGTTAAGGTATGAGAGAGAGAGACAGCTTTTGCTGCTTAGTGCTTGTTTGCTCCTGGTCATTGTCATCTTAGTTGGGATTGACTGCTCCATTGTTTTGTTGAATTGGAATATTTCTCTCTATCTTTAATCAATTCATTTTGCAGAAAGGTTCCTTTTCACCATTTCAGCTACTGCAGCTGCACTTATTAAAGCCAAGGTAAGACCTTAAAAAAAAATTGTAGTCAAGGAACTTTGATGACCTTTTTTTTATTTTTTTTTCTTAATGTCTTTTGTCATTAACCCGGGAAAATTAAGGTTGTATATGGAGTCTTAATCTGTAAAAATTCCAAGAATAAATGCATACTTTGAAAGTTGAAAGTTATTATTTGGTTCAAAGTCCATTTCAGATGTTCATTAACTCTTTTATTTTTGCTTCCTGAGGTAGAAGTTCCATTATAAGTTACAACATTAAATTTGAGAGGAACGAACCCATTCATTTTATTAATATTAATGTAGCAAAGAAAGAAAAGGTATAAAATATATAATCTCTCTCTCTCTCTCTCTCTCTCTCTCTCTCTCTCTCTCTCTCTCACGTGTAATATACGACTTGACGAAGTTGCCGTTCGTGTTGGATGGTTGACCTAATATGTTCCAATCACAATTATTGAATTGAATCTTATTGATTTAAGTAAAATAAACAAAGCATTAATAGAGAGTTAGAGACCCAACAGATTCCAACCTAAACTTGAGATAAGGAAGGACTTCTAACACTAACAACAAGAAGCAATGGAAATTCTTCAATTTCAGCCAGGGTTACATTCAATAAAAGAATACAGCAATATCTGAGGATGATATTCGTGACTTTAAGAACAATGTGCAACTTAGTTTGCAATCTATACATCCATTTTATACAATCCTAGGCCTTATCCTACTTCATACCATATCATGATGTAAAATTCAATCTATATACATATGCCATCTCACTCTCAATGTCTAATAATTCCAAAGGCATTCCATATCAATTGGGCCAGTAGATGGAAGACCTTCAAGACCTTCATAACATGTACTGCTGTCTATCTCATGCTTTGAAGTCTCTGATGAAATCTCTGCATTTACTTCAGTACTCAACCCTGTATCTTGGGAAACCATAGACCGGATGGAGAACTCGTTTGCTTTACACAGTCTCCTCAAGTCAGATGCTTCCTCAGTTGCTGCTAGAGCTCTTAACATTGCCATATCAGGACTTCCATAGCCAGAGCTAGGAAAGTTTGGAATTGAATTGTTCCTGATGTGGTGCAAGTAGCCGGAAATGTAAGGAAATGAAATGGGATATGGAGAACTGTTGTTTCCTTCTGGATTTTCCATGCCAGTTGAGATGCAGGACATGTGGATTCCATCTGCTGTTCTTGATGATGTTATAGTACTCCTTTTGTAACTGTCATCGATGTCTTCAATAAAGCTTGAACTAGCCTTGTTTGACTTGTGAAATACCTTACAAACCGTCCACTCATTCTGCAATGATAGAAAAAGCATCAGAAAGATGGGGGCAAAAAGTGAGAAGAACGGAAAGATAAGATAGATGGGAAAGTCATGTATGGCTATATATACCTTTGAAGTTTTGGGAAGATTGTAGGAGGAGACTTTCCCCTCTTGCCTGAATTCATGCATTACCCAATTGCTCTTTACACCTTTTGGGGCTCTACCTTTGTAGAAAACAAGGGTCTTTTTCATTCCAACAAGACAGTCACTCCCTCTGTATATCTCCTTATCCTTTCCTGTGGCCTTCCAATATCCAGATTCTGTAGCTCTATTGGTCCTCATGCCAGTTGGGTACTTCTTATCTCTCTGGCAGAAGAAGTACCATTCCTTCTCCCCCATCTTAGCTTTTTCTTCAATGAGAATCACACAAAAGTCAATACCCAAAATTCATAAAGAAAACATGTAGCAACTTAGAATTAAAGAAATAAAAAAAGAACAACAAAGAATCATACTTGGTAGATCCCATGGCTCACACTTGTTCAAATCGACTTCTCCCATGGCTCTTGCAGTGAAGTTGTGATTGAATACCTTACTAGAAAGATAGTGAGTTATAATCTCTTCATCTGTGGGATGGAATCTAAAACCTGGTGGTAAGTCTATGCCTTCATTTTCTTCTCTCAGCGTTGGAACTTCTTCCATGGATGCACCCTAGACACCCAAATCTCTACACAAATAGAAGATACAAAGAAAACCCAGTTTCTCCAATCCCAACAGGACAACACCAAGAAACTAAAACAACAAAAGAAAAAAAAAAATACCTTGAACAAGCTTTAAAACACAAGGGAACCAATACAGATGCCAAAGGAGAAGGAAAGAGAAAGAAGAGCGTACATTCCAGGTTGCTATGGAGAAAGAAGAAATGAGGAGAGAAGCAAGTTAAATAGAGCTTTCTGAGAGCCTGAAGATCCGTGCTTGGCAAGGAACTAGTCAAATAAGCCTCATTAGTCTTTATGTCTTCTTTAGTTATTTCATTTTTTATTGATGTTGGTGATGTCATCTGGTTGTCTCAGTCTCTCTTTCTATCTATGGTTTTATTCTCGTCGTGTGCTATTTGGCCATCTATCTACCCTTTTTGGGAAGAGTTGTGGAAAGGTGGGAATGTGAGGAAAAGATTCATGCAGCTCAACCTAACGCCAGAAACTAACTTTCCCGTTCAAAGAGTATGCAAGTTGCAAATTCTCTCTTCCATGATCAGATCCTCTAAGACCCAATTGCATTTACTTTTAGCTGACTGACGTCCTTAGAATTCTCTCTGCGTCCATTTTGTTGAGAGTGGGATCCACCTGAGGAAAAGTATTGTAAAGTGTTTATGCTACTTCTCTTAGGGGTCGTTTGTTTCCTATGAAAGTGATTCGCATGTGTAAATGACCCACATGTGAGTCATTTGCATATGTAAATGACTCACATGTGCATCAAATTCCACTGTTTGTTACTAACATAACATTTCACATGTGAATCTATGAATAAGTTGTATATTGTTTGATGATATCTCAACATCTAAGCAACATCAATGGTTGAAAATTGGATACATGACCGTATTTGAGCTTCTGAAGAATATGAACGGTCCTGATTTTACAGATGGATCCCAGAACATTAAAAAAATCATAAAAAGCGGACTGGGCATGTTAGTAACAATAGTTTGTATATTGTTTGATGATATTTCAACCTCCATGCATCATCAACGGTTGAAAATTGGATACATGGCCGTGTTTGAGTTTTTGAAGAATATGAACGGTCCTGATTTTACAGGTGGGGCCCAGGACAATAAAAAGAATCATAAAAGGCGGACTGCTTATGTTAGTAACAATAGATTAATCTAACGGCTTTTATTATGTTGATGATATCTCAATCTTCATTCGTCATCAACGGTTGAAAATTGGACACATGGCCATGTCTGAGCTTCTTAAGAAAATGAATGGTCCGGATGTTACAAGTGGGGCTCAGAAAAATTAAAAAAAAATAAAAGGCGGACTACTCACAGTGGCACTGTAGCAGTCCCCTTGTAACAGTGATATGTGAAAGAGTTTCACACCTTTTGAGGTGTGAAAATTCAAGGCAACTTTTGACATGGTTTTCATACCATTTACACATGAGATTTACACATGTGAATCAAATTCACACAAAACAAACGTGATATATGCGTAACGGAAACGCATGTGATTTAATTACATATGTAAATGGTGACAAACAAACGTCCCCTTAATGTATGGAGGTTTTGGTATGAATGGTTAGATAGATAAAAAAAAAAAACCACATTGATATGTAAACAGATTGACTAAAGAGACAGATGAGATGACATATTATATTTGATACCGTATTAAGTTTTCTTACCTAACAATTCATACCAAAACCTCGAAATTTCATGCAGAAGCATTGAGGCATTAATAGAGGGAAGCATAAATACTTTTCAATAATTCTCCACTCCTCAATACATTTTTCCTTTTTCAAGTTTTGAATGAACATCTGCATTGATGTTACTGAATGATGATGATAAGTTTGGGCTCAAATTGTAATAAAGCCCTGAACCCACTAGACAAAAATATTTTGAGGGTGCTCTTTGGGTGGGATGTAACCAGGTTGGTTCCGGTTTGAGTCTATGGTGGGTCCAAAATTGGAACCATTAATGAGAAGATGGAATTGGAACCGGTTCATATATGAGATGGGTCCGAGTCGGAACTAGGTAGATAATTATATAGAGAAAACTTAATTTTTACGAGTGATTCTTGAAAAATGAGGAAATATATCGGATCCCGAGTCCATGCGTCATAGCTAAAGTGAAACATACCCATTTTAGGTCATGGATCCAAAAAGTACGTGGATCCAGACCTGTTTACTTATTAGGGACTAAATAATAACTCAAATGAATCCATGGGCAATCGGTGAATCGAACACTCATTTACATCTCTATCTTCAGTGTGCTAATTTAGAAAAATCTGAACGGTTAAAATGTCAGTTCTCATAGAAAAAGAGTCGCGGAGTTCCACTTCAACCAAAGTTAGGCTCATATTTGAATAAAAATTCATGAGAGCTCTCGGTGACAGAACTTAGAAGTAGACAAGTAGTTTTGACTTTGGACAGCCTCAACTCCTTTGAGAAAGAAGGAGAGCTCTCCTCCTCAACCTTTAAATCTGTGGGCCCACAAAGTTATCTGTGTCCTATGGGTCCACGACTGTTTGCGGCTAAGATTTGTGTTCATGGTTAAGGATAAGCAGTGACGTACTGACACCTCATATCACATATATTTTCAAAGAAGAGGATGATTTTGAAAGGGAGTGGCCCCCACATGGCCTAATTAACTCTTATGCTGACTTTTTGGGACCAATTGGGGGAGAGCTTCTCTTCAGTCATTCACTTTCACGAAAACCTCTCAATCAAATTCAATGGCAAAGTAAGGTGCCGAGTGTGACATGACCAGGTACCGGTAAGGCTCTAACCTAATCATTGAACACGTGGATGTTGATAGCTTTTGGGGGTGAGACATTCTATCCCTTAATCATATATGGCTTTATTGGGAGAAACACATGCCTAATGCCTAAACATCCAATGGGGTCTATCTTATGATCAATTGGAGTGGACAAGAAAACAGAGACTCCCGCAGTTATTATCAGTCCTTGATTCAGCACTCGTCTAAATTGACTAGATCATTGGATCGAATATGTATTCTTTCCGATAGTTTAAAATATCTTTACCGCTACTTAAGCAGATAGGATGATGATTTGGTTTTTTTAAGGGGGGGGGTGGGTGGTGGTGGGGGGACTTTCGATCATCCTAGTCCCATCCTCAAGTGGGCCCCTACAAGAAAGTAAGCTCACCCCATGCTCAGCTTAAAGGGAACCCTATGAAAAATCAACTTGGTTATGTATTTATTTTATTGTGAAGGACAAGGTTCCTTAACCTGACTTGGGCCACATTTCTCAGCGACTGTTTCATGCTACCCAACATAACACCAAATGTGAATCAAGAGAAACCAGCAGTAACCCAAGTTCCCAACCCACATGCCTGATGCCACCCAATAATCAGTCTTCTTTTCTTCTTCCCCACCCTCTTTTCCCAAGTCAAAAACGACTTTTGGGTTGGTATGATCTAGCCTGGATTTTAGGTGAGTAGCTTTGAATATAAAATGGAGAGTCGTTTGGCTTACATCTAATCCAGGTTTAGTTGGAGATCATCTCATTCCCTCCTCTTGAGAAACAATTATTAGTTTATTAAAATCATCAATAAGAGTGACCCATGATCTTAAAAGACCTGAAGATGATTATTCTATTCCTATCCTTTACAAGAAAACCCATTTCAGCCATCTCACAGGAATCACACAAGGAATCACACATTCACACTTGGGTGTCTGTTAGTAGCTAATCTTTAAATTAATCCATCACTGGAGCTTTGGAGATATCTGGACCTTGATTCTTGATTGGCTTTGCGTAGGCAAAAGGACTCTTGTTTTTTACTCACACGAGGGGGCTGGGACCAAAGAGAGAGCTTGCACATGTGGAAAGGCAGTCCACGCAAGTGGGAAAAGTAACCCATATACATGGGAAGGAACCCTGCACAGACAGGAAGAGGGCATATTTAGGGTTCGAACTTTGGATACCAAGGTGAGAACTACCACTCCTTATCACTTGACTAACCAGCCGCTCTCCACAAAAGGACCATATTTGTCATCTGATGGTGAACTTTCTGCCATTTTACCACTTCTTTGGTCTTCCCATTTTGATTATGTAGGACACATGTTGGTAAGGAACTTGTTAGGGATGTTAAATGGACCATTGACTACCCAGTTAACCCAAGTACAAAGATTAGGGTATGGAACCTTCTTTTTTTTTTTTTCATTTTCTTAATACTCATGTACCCAATTGATGTTATACAAAACTAATATATGATATACATATAGATAGAGATTGGTCTGGACCACATTGGGTCCATTAGCATCACTTTGGGTCCAGCTGTATGAACTTAATCTGATCCGGTCAAGATCCAGATCCTACCATGCAATGGACCCAACCTGTTTCCATCACTAGAACAGAAACTTGTATCTCATTGTACATCATACCCTTATTTTTTTTTAAAGCTGAAAATTGAACTATGGAAGCCTTTTGTCTTTTCTTTCTCATATGCGTTTGATTTCAGGCCTAACTTCAAATCCAGCCACTATTTGTAGAGTCTGGAGTATGTTTTTCTGCTCATATATCTTGAGGCTCTTTCAGCTGTGATTAAAGGTGGCAATGGGTTGGGTCCGAGCCGGTTTTCGGGTCAGCGAGCTAAAACGAAGCAACTATTCTGCCCATTTATTTATCGGGTTGGAAATGCAGCCCTAACCCAGGGCGGACCAAGCACAACCCTGCGGATGCGGTCGCACTTGTTAAACCACGGAGCGCTTTAAAAAATCCAATAAAAATTGTGGATCCACCCTCAAAATCCACATTAAAATCATCGGTTTGCCCCCAAAACCAAACTACCTATTAAGTCTCGCACCCCTCAAACGGAAATTTTAAATCCCCCCACTAGCCGTAATCCATCCCACAAAGCCAAAACCGAAAAGGGTCTACTCCAACACCTCTTCACCAAGTTCTAACCGGCTTAAAAAGAAGAAGGGAAAAAAAAGTTCTACCCGTGTTGAGTTGCAGGTAGACAGGTCAACCGGCCCGGCCCGCCCAAATCTCGGCCATAGCGGACCATGGGTCGGGCCATGCCGTGCCAGGCGTGCTCTGTGTACCGCTTAAATTTTTTTTTTTTTTCCGATTAATTCTTTTGGCCTTTTCGGTATTAAAAATTAAAAATTAGAGCACAAGCACGAAAAATGAAAAATGACAAAGATATTTAAGTGGTTCGGTGAAACTCGACCTACTCCACTGATAAGATAATCATTTGAATCTTAACTTCTTGATGGTTTGTAAATAAGATTACGGATTACCTTTAAAACCTTACAATCTTTTTAGAGAATAAAAATAAAAAAGAATAAAAAAAACTTGTATATATACAAATTACAATGACGGAAAAGTAAAAAATCAGATGGGTAGTCCACTAATGTATTCTGTTGAATCATTTGAAGGTCCATTTAATCCTGTCTCTTAATGACTTGATATTTGGCCTTTCAAAAACTTCTTTAAGAGAGTGAAATAGTTAAGTGCTTTGAGAGAGAACTAGAGAGTGTATAAATTGGTGAGAAATGAGAATGAGAGGGTTAGAGTATTTATAGACTTTGTAAAATTGAAAAAGACACAAAATACCACTTATACGACCGTTATAGATGGGTCGGCCTGCAGCGGGCTGTGCCGAAACGGGCCAGCCGTGCCCGTTCCCTAGGCCCATGGCACGGGTTTCAGCCCGGCCTGGCCCATTTTACATCTCTAGTTGCAGGCTAATGTGTAATAAGTAAAGTCAACCCAGAAGTAAAAGGGTCGACCCAAACCGTAGCATCTAGTCCCAAATCATGATGAGGCATGGCAATTGGATTCTTGTTCAGCAGAAGTATGTTGATTGGGAGAGCAGGATCATCAGAGCAAATCATGTTTTTGGACATCGTCAATTCGAAGTGGTGGTCCTCAACGCGATGGACGGTATGGATTAAGGTTGTGTAAATGGGCCTGGCCGGTCTGGCCAGACTTGCTGAGCCCAAATTTTCTAATTCTTAGGCCCAGTTTCTTAGTCAAACTACTACCAGGTAGAGCCCATGAGCCAAGCATTTTGCCTTTTTTGACTAATATGCAAGATCTGGGCCTTGGAAATTTTCTTTTCACAGGCCCCAGACAATAGTAAGTCTTGATGGGCCTTGTGCTCTGATTCCTGGAATAAGAGAAATCACATAAATTGGCCTTATTTATCTTTAGTGGGGTTCACTATTGAAATAACATAACCATTCAAATGTAAATATGAACCCCAGTGATTTAGTTTAGTTTTGTTTTCAACAAAATTTTGCTCAAATAGGAGTTAAGCCTACTATCAGATTTGAATAATGTAAAACACGTAAATACACACACACACACACACACACACAGAGACACACACAAAAGGGAGAGAAATCAAGCCCATCAAGCCCATGGGCCTAAGGCCTCAGCTTTAATCTAGCCTAATGGTGCAAATTGCATGAATAAAGTACACAGCTTTAAACCCAAATCCATCACGTTTAATTATTGAGCTTGGATATTGATCTGAGCCCATCCCATGGCCTCAAACATCTGCTAGAATCCAGCCAAAAGAATCATGGGCCTACGCCCCAAGCTCAGTGGGCTGTTCAAATTTGGTTGAGACTATGGGTCCAGGGAAGCTAATGCTGTACTTGGACAGGGCCCGCATGGGGTCCACAAAATGGGTCGATCAACCCTTTATTCAATATCAATCAAGTCCAGATTCGAAAGATTCTCTTAAGAGTCTTTTATTATTTGTTGAGTATAACTAAAGTATTTATCAGGAAGTTGTGATAAATGTAGATAGTACAGTCAGTGAGTCAGCCCATTGCTAGCTTTACATAAAGTTATGCCTTTTGGGCCCAATGACACACATATTCCAATGTATACCTACAATGGTATTTCCCTACAATGCTACAATAATTTCAAAATATGACCAGAAATTAGGGCCTGTGTGGCATTAGTCCGGGAATACTTCATTCAAGAGAGATAAAGAAAGCAGGGGAGATAGAGAGTCATGGATTTTATAGATGTGCAAAAAGGGAGAGAAAATGCCATCGAAACAAAATCTTTCTTCATTCCTTTTCGGAATGAAACATTGTCATAATGATGCCAATAGGCCCAGTAATTAGTCTTGAGTCTGGTCTGGACTAGTTGGGTCCACATATGAACTTTTTTTTTCTTTTTTATACCCCAGCCAAGGGGTCTAGGACCCGTACATGGATCGGATTGGTGCGGATTGGGCCAAATCCGTCACCAATCAATGGCTGTTAAAAACCGATTAGATCTGTGGAGGACCGGATTGGATCAGATTAATCCGTTTAATCTAATGTTAAAAGAAAGATATCAAACATGTTTTAAAAAATTTCATATTTGACCATTTATATATATTTTTTCTATTTAGACATCTTAACTTATATTTAGACCCCTTAAATTTTTTTTTTTTACTTATATTTAATGTCAACGGATAGGATCAGATTGAATCTGTGGATTGAAAGTAAAATCCGTTACCGATCCGTTGTTAACGGATTACAAGATTTTCAATCCGTCACTACTCCGTTTATCTTCGGATCGGTTAAAAATCCACGGATCGGATCGAATTGTTTCGATTTTATGGATTAACGGATTTTTTGTACACCCCTATCTATATCATAGCCCTCATCTCTTTTAAACTAAAAATGGAACTATGGAAGCCTTTTCTCTTCTTTCTCATAAATGTTTGGGCATGTGGCCCACCTGTCGTGTGGGCCAGGCACTTCAGTCACTGTTTGATTTCTGGCCCAACTTTACATCCAGCTACTATTTGTGGAGTCACTGTTTGAAGTTATTTCAGTTTTGATTGAAGGGTGGAAATGGGTTGGGTCGGGGCTGGTTGGCGGGTCACCCAGCTAACATGGACCCTTCCATTCAACCCATTTATTGGTGAGGTTGGAAATATGGTACAGAATCCAGCCCACAAGGCCAAAATGAAAATGATGTGCTCCCAACTCTGAGTTACTTGGTTCTAACCCGGCTTGATTGTCAGGGTAAATGGGCAATAAGTAGAGTCACGCCTGCGAGTAAAAGGGTCGGCCCATATCTAAATTACCGGGTCGAGTTTGGTTACGAGTTGCATTGTAGCCCACATCATAATGAACCATAGCCATTGGATGTTTGGTCAGCAGAAGTACGAGCAGGATCATCAGAGCAGATCATGTTTTGGGGCATTGTCAATCAAAGTGAGCCTCTATGTGATGGACAGTATGGATGATCCTATGTTTGTAACACCATGAAGCAGTATATCCTTCCATTTCATGTTTGTCAATTAAGCTGTGTACATGGGCTGGGCTGGGCCTGACCAGACTGTCAAAGCCTGTAGTGTCTAATTATCATGCCCCAGTTTTTCGTTTATGGGCCTGAAAGTTATTACCAGGTGCAGCCCATTTTCAAAACATTGTGCCCTTTTCGATTAATAAGCCTGATCTGGGCCCTAATTTTTTACGTTTCTCATGGGCCGAAAAAATGAGTCCATATGAACTTGACGCTCTGATTTGAGGTATAAGAGAAATCCCATAATAAGGCCTGATGTATCCTTAGTGTGATTCGCTTATTAAAATTATAACCATTTGGAAGTAAATTTAACCCTGATTATTTCATTTTGAGCCAAATCTTGCTTAAGTAGGAGTTAGGCCTACTGTCAAATTGACTAATGTCAAACACAAGAATAAATTATACAAAAGAAACGAAGCGAAATCATGCCCATGGACCTAAACTCTAATCAAGCCTATGGGGTGCAAATTACATGAACAAAATACACAACTTTAGGCCCAAATCAAGTTGGCCTAAAACTAAGCTAGATCCAGCTAAAAGTACGCTGGGCCTATGCCCCAAGCTTACTGGGCTTTTCAAACCTGATTAAGCCTATATAATGACTGGGCCCCATGAGATTATCTATCAGGCTTGAAAACTCAGCTCATTTGTTGTCTCTGAGTTTCCTATTGGCAGCCTAAACCCAATCTAAGAAACTGCTGGGCCCACTCTAGCTAATGCAACCATGGGAATGGCCCTCATGGGGTCCACAGAACTGCATCGATCAGCCCATTATTCCAATATTAATCAAGCCCAGATTGGAATATTCTCTCTCTTAAGAATCCTTTATTATTTGTAGAGTACATATAACTAAAAGTACTAGTCAAGAATTGTGACAAGTGTAGATATAGTACAGAGCCCATTGCCAGCCTTATTAAAAGTTTTGCCTTTTGGGCCCAATGACACAAATATTGCAGTATCATTGCAGTACATACCTAAAATGGCACTTCCCCAACAATGGCATCATGATTTTTAAAATACCACTTGAAAATA
Source organism: Umbellularia californica (assembly GCA_028538565.1). Taxonomy (NCBI): domain Eukaryota; kingdom Viridiplantae; phylum Streptophyta; class Magnoliopsida; order Laurales; family Lauraceae; genus Umbellularia; species Umbellularia californica. The sequence goes on from JAPQWN010000001.1 coordinate 89,206,543, forward strand.
AAATATTGGGACAAAGTGAGGGGGAAATCAAAATAAAAATGGGAAACCAGGAAAGACTTATAAAAAAAAATAATCTTGCAAGCATTTTATATATATTTATTTCTATTTATTTTATTTTATTTTATTTTTTTGAAATATTTAAATATTTTGCAGGCTTCTTACTAGCCTGACCTACAAAAAGATGAGAGCACTTTAGGCCTTAAACCATTTAAAAAAAATGGGTTCATTGAATGTTTTTCACCTCCTATCTAAGGAAATAGAAAGGCACCGTAACAACCTGATTTTTTATAGATGGATAAATCTCTTCTTTTTTGCCTGCTACTGGCATTTATTGCAATAGAACACGAGGTCAAAATATGCCAAAGCAGAAAAGAAGATTGGTCAATTGTAAATGAAGCATCTAATGCTAAATTTATCGAATGTTGCTCCAGGAAGGGCTTAGCTAATAAGGAACCATTAAAGTAGAGGCTATTTTACGCCCTATTTGATCCTATCCAAGTGGAATCCTTGGAATGGGAAGGTCCTACATGGAGAGAACTTTGGGGCTGTTTGCAAAGGTAGAATTTTCTCAAATATGAATGTCATTCTCAGAATATTTTTGATCAGATTCCGAAGAATGACATCCTTAGAAATTTCAAAGATTTTGGTGTATTGCTTATTCCCTAGAATAAGTTGAAGCTATGATATCCACATGGAACAAATCCCACTTATATATGATTCCTAATTTCCTATTACATGGGACCATTTCATTCCCACTAAAAACACCTTGTTTTAAATGGATGCAAACTGCAAGCTACCCCACTTAGCATGTTTTAAACTGGACTAATCCAGATGTCCAACTCTGGTGAGGAAAAATCTCACGGTGACCCGTGAGTGGTCCACTCACATTCACCATGCGTAGACACACTCAAGAGGATCCCGATTCTTTTAAAAACTGAGGTGAAACCGAATTATATCACCCAATGATCAATGCTGATTTTTATATATTTAGAGGGTTCCAAGATTTGAGATGTATTGAGATACTACTATTGTCACCACCTCTATGTACATCTTATTTATATCTCTGAACACCCAAAAACAGACAAAAATAATTGAACAGAAATGTCCATGTTCATGAGTGAGGACCATATATGTATATATATGAAAGGGAAGTGGAAACCACTATGTGCTGGGAGGAGACCATGGTGCGTCAGATGAATGGTCTGCAGCTCCCATGCTTATGAATGAGAAAGGTCCTTTGGCCGCCTACAATGAAGGTGGTGGCCTGCTGAAATAAACCATCCCCAAAATAAAAGTACTTGTAAGTTCCTTCCTACATTTACAGCTAGATGGGCCTTTCTCTTTACTATACTGGAAGGTTGTGGAAGGGCACTCACAGAGGAGGCCTCAGATAATTGAATTCTGTACTTTTGCTTCCCCCATCCCATTGGGTATGACAGCTCATATATAACTTGTTTTATCAGGGCAGGTCTGGCTCCAGGACCACAAAAAACTCTCTCTCTCTCTCTCTCTCTCACTCATATGTCACTGGGTTGCACAGTACAGTTAACCAATTTCACTCATTTATTAATTAGATTTAAAATGCAAACTTGAACACAAATTAAAAGCTAAAGAGGGACAACCCAAACCTTAATAAACAAGTTAGCACTTTTACCCAAAAAAAAAAAAAGTTAGCACAAAAAGCTGGAACGGTGGGTCATAGTACAATTACTCGGATTTAGCTTGGATTAAGGGTTGAGCAGAAAAATGGACTTAACTTGTACCCAACTATCTATTGCTCGACTAAGAAATGTTAACTTAATTCCAAGTATAAAAAATATATAGTCAATCCAATTATAAAAAAATATAGCTTCTACTTAAACCATGTGCCCCATTGATGTAGATATGCATGATATCTATAAAACAACGAGTTTTCAATATTGGAAGAAAAGATATTTAATGGTGGGTTTTTTTTTTTTTTTTTTTTTTTTTGAAGCGGTAACAAGAATCTCATTAAAAGGGAGAAGCAATACAAAGAGCAAAGAAGAGTAAAAAGGTATAAAAGAGATATACACCCACCTACACCTCAACTACATAACAAAAGCCTCCCAAGAAGTAGTGGTGTTGTATATTAAACAATAATATTTTTTGTGATATGTAAGACAATATATAAATAGTTTTAAAGACGTGTAATATTTTCATGAATTTGATATAGGAAAAAATCATAATGAAGAAATAAAATTCATCCGACTGCATAATAAATGGAACAAGATTTTAAAGATGAGATGGCCAATATACACACACACACCAAGGAGGCATATGCTTTGACTATCAGATCAGCTAGTCATACGTTCACATCAACTTTGTCCGATGGTATGTAGCGTCGGTTTTGACCATTGACAAAGGCCTAAACCCTAGGCACCTTTGGTGGGAAGTGGGGGTTCCATCCCACTTCAAAGGTCTAAAGTATCAAAGCGCATGCTTCATTGCAGTGAATTTTATCATTGGATTGTGTCATCATAGTTCACTGCTAGCCCCACTACAACCACTTCAACTCCCCCCAAAATAGTCTCCATACACGTGCCCACGGCAGTTTACTACTGATTTTGGGGCTTATGGGTCCCATTGCAAAAGGGTATCAGGGATGAAAACGAGCTTGAAAGCAGGTAATGTGAACCCAATATACTAAAAGTGAGCCCAAGCCTAGCTCGAGTTTAGAGGATATGCATCATCATCATCATTAAAACTTTGTTTCAACTATATTAAGTTAGCTATATGAATTTTGTTTTTCCATTTTATTCTATTCTGAGTCAAATCTGCATATAAATTGTGATTCTTCATATCTATTTTTCTAATATTCATCAATGTTTTCTTCAGCTTACCGAGGGGTCATTTACTTACATAGAAGAACTTTTCTCCACGTTCGATATGTCTAAAACTCTAACGCTGTGTTTGGGAAGGGAGGAGGGAAGGAGAGGAGAGGGAAAATTTGAGGGGGAATGAAAATGAAATTTTCCCTTATCTTGTTTGGGAAGTGAAAAAGTAAGGGAATGAAAAATTTTATTTGTTTGTGAGGTAGAGAGACAAAGACCATTTCACCATTGCTTTTGAAAAAATTTCAGTTGGACAAAAATTGGGGGGGAAATTTTGCCCTCCTCTCCCCTCTTTTGCCCTCATTTTTCCCCTATTTTTGGGGGGAAAATTTTTGACACTAGAGGACAAAAATTTCCCCTCCTCTCCCCCCCCTTCCCAAACACCCCCCAAAAAAATTTTCCCTCCATCTTTCCCCTCATTTTCCTCCCCCATTTTCCACCCTTCCCAAACACAGCGTAAATCATCTCATGTGAGTAGCATATCTATACCTAATCTCAAATTTTACTTTTGAGTTGATTTTGGATTGACATTTTTAATTCAATTAATAAAAAGGATAACTAGGCCACTTGGCTTGGACTTGAGCATATGTGAATGAACCACAACTGCTCAGCAAGAGGGTATCTGACACGTATGGCTGATCTGCTGCACCTTTTTGCAGTTGATTGGACATTTCAAACTTCAGAAGCTGTGGAAAGTAGGAGGAAAACCATGTTCTGCAAACAGACCAGAGCCGCCCCAAAAAGAGGGCCATCATTTGTGCTAGATATAAAGGCAGGGAAAGCTACTCCTACGTTTACCAGGTTTGTTTATGTGTGGCTGCCTGTTTTCAATGGGAAGGGCCGCCTCACCCTAGTGGGAGATGTCTGAAGATTTTCTTGTGAGGCATCATTGGTATATATCCTTCTTGGTGCAACAAAAAAAAAGATCCCACTTGCAATTGTATCTAAAAACTCCAAAAGTCCACACCATGATCATCATCATTATGATTGAAGTCTTTATACATCTTATTATGATGCTTAATTGTAAGTACATTTTGCCTCACCTAATAGTACATGGGAGGATGATTTGGATCTATGGATCAAAAATGGGTCAAGTGTGGGTTGGATACATGGTTTATATGTACTCCAACCTTAATTATTGATATGGACCATGATCAGACTCCTAGCTGAACCTGAGCTTAAATTGAAACCCTAAACACGAATCTAGGCCAAAAAGAGTGTGATAGGACCTGAGCCCGGGTTGAGGCCCTATTATGTATATACTCAAATGATATGCTGATGCACAAAGTCACAGAAGTGCCTAATTTTCTATGGTACTAGGATTTGTCATGTGAGATTGCATTTACCAATATGTACCATTGCCTTTGATCAAATGTTCACTTTCCATTTCATTACCATAGTGCAGATGCATAAAAATGGCCAATGGATAGATTTTTGGCATGGCGCCTTATCCATAACCCCTCCTATTTGGTGGGTTAGCCCACCTCCAAGCCAAGCAGCCCGTTTTGGTCTTGGCCTAGGAGATTTTGCACAGTTAATGTTCATGTAGTATGAGATTATCACACTTTAATTGACTTAGATTGATGGTAGGGCCTAAGAATAGGTATTGTGCTATGCTCTTACACCAGCCTTTTTTTAATTATGCTGATAGTCTAATCCACAAGAGTCAAACATCAATTATATTTTCGTTAGCCATCAAATCATTCAAATCTAAAACCAACACAAGGATGCATAATTGTCTAACTCATTGACTTTTTTTACATGACACAAAGAAGTTCACAAATGTGGAATAGCAGCCTTTGCTGAATAGAGATTGTTAACCATCTAATTTGACTTAATGGCTTCACCTATCTTTGATCTAATCTTCTCACTATATATATAAGAGAATATTTATGTGCATCCATCTTTCACCATAAGGTAAGAGACACTTACATAGTTAAAAATATTCATATGCAAAAGAGGAAAAGCCATATATGGTCATATGCAGAAAAATAATGTTTATGTACAAATAGGAAAAGAATCAAACATCAATTATATTTTCGTTAGCCATCAAATCATTCAAATCTAAAATCAACGGGATCAAGGATGCATAATTGTCTAACTCATTGACTTTTTTTACATGACACCATGAAGCTCACAAATGTGGAATCGCAGCCAAGTATAAAATAAAACAGAAAAGGCAACATCCTGAGCCTTTGCTAAATAGAGATTGTTAACCATCTAATTTGACTTAATGGCATCACCTATTTTTGATCCAATCTTTTCACTATATATATAGGAGAATATTCATGTGCATCCATCCCTCACCATAGGGTGAGAGACACTTACATCAAACATCAATTATATTTTCGTTAGCCATCAAATCATTCAAATCTAAAATCAACAGGATCAAGGATGCATAATTGTCTAACTCATTAACTTTTTTTACATGACACCATGAAGCTCACAAATGTGGAATAGCAGCCAAGTATAAAATAAAACTAAAAGGGCAACATCCTGAGCCTTTGCCAAATAGAGATTGTTAACCTTCTAACTTGACTTAATGGCTTCACCTATCTTTGATCCAATCTTCTCACTATATATATAGGAGAATATTCATGTGCATCCATCTCTTACCATAGGATGTGAGGCACTTACATAGTTGGAAATACAAAAGAGGAAAAGCCATATATGGTCATATGCAGAAAAAGTGTGTTCATGTACAAATAGGAAAAGCCATGTAAGTGTCCCTCACCCTATAATAAGGAATGGATGCACATGAATGTCTATATATATAACTTTTTCTATGAATTTTACATAGACATAAAATGATATAAACTATTTGAATTCACGTGTGTGAAACATTAAGTTGCATGTTTTACACATGATCAGTCATATGTATATTGTTTTAATTGGAGTTGATATGGACCATTGCCATTTGCCAATAAGTGGGGCTATATAATTTTGGTGGGTTAAAAAAAAAAAAAAAAACCAAAATCAAAACAATGTGGGTGTGATGCAAACAGTAGACATCAAAATAGGATTATCACTCAGAAGAAAATTGGATTTTTGATAGAAAATAGAGGGATTACCGTATCTTATTTTTTCTTTTTTAACAGTTGAGAAATTCATTTTTCAACAAAAGAAAACATAGAAATAATATCTCAAGATGAAGAAGAAGGAGAAAACAAAATGGTGGGTTTACATTATTCACCATTCCGATTGACTCAACTTTGTCTTGAAAGGAAAGTTTATCTCTCATGAATGAAGTAACTTTACCAATAGAAGAAAAATGCTTCTAGATAGTTTTCTTTTGAGAACTAAATAAAGAAATTACTTTCCTTTACCCATGAGAAAGATAAAAATAGAAAGAATATAGAAGGTCACATGCTTATCTACTAGCCAGCCATAGCAATATTCAGCATAATTATATGATGACTTGAAAACATGTAAGATATTTTGAGTCTGACTTGTATAAATATCTACTTATGAGAGACCACCTAGATGCATGTCAATCACGGGGGACAATGGATTAGGGTTGGGAAAAGTAGCTCTTGAATTGAGAGAAGTTTCAATGATTTTTTATTATATATTACTACGAATAAATCTATATGTATACTGATGAGTTATCAAATTAGGATGAGTATCAAAAGGGGTTGGTCAGTTCGATCATGGTAAGACCCTACTGCAAAGAAATAAATTGGGGAGCTAAAAACTTGTATCAGCCTGGATTTGATCTTAGTTTTAAGCTAATCTACCAGGGAATTAAAACCAAAAACCCCTCAGCACATAAATTCTACAGATGTCAGATCTTTCTAATATCAATTTATTTTTTACTTTTGCTTCCCTCTTCTGTGGGACCACTGACACCTCCCATACTACAATATATGTTCCTTCGCTTGAAGCGTTTGCACTACGAGATCAGGTACCCACCACCCCTCTCTCTCTCTCTCTCTCTCTCTCTCTCTCTCTCTCTCAATTCACATGGATTCTCCAAGGCTAATGCCTGCTTCTTCAATCAAGGAAAGCATGGAGTTCAAGAACACCAAGGAATGCCGGTCATGGAGCTGGACAGGTGATCTCCATCGGATACTATGTATGCAAGGGGGAGAAGATGATGGCAGCTACGCGAAGAATTCAGATGGACCCGCATCAGCCCTCAGGTTGTCGAAGCCATTGCTGATAGAAGCAATTCAATCCATGAAGCTTTTCAAGGGGGAGGCCTCACTTAGGATAGCAGACTTGGGTTGTGCCACCGGCTACAACACGCTCACCACCGTTGAATTGCTCGTCGACCGCCTAAGCGAGCGCTACTATGAGGAATCTGATGTGGTGCCGGAGTTCGAGGCATTCTTCTCTGATCTCCCATCCAATGATTTCAACACACTGTTCAAGTCATTGCCCACATTGTATGGAAGCACTAGGCAGCATTACTATGCTGCTGGTGTCCCTGGGTCTTTCTACCATCGTCTCTTTCCGAAGGGGAAGCTTCATTTTGCAGTTAGTCTAAGTGCCTTACATTGGTTGTCACAGGTAATTTGATCATTTGTCTCTTTCGAGTTTATCTGTTTGTGAGTTTAGAGAGGAACAAGAACCACATACTAGAGAGGTCTTTTTTGAGTTGGTTTTGTAAGAGAGTTTGTGAGAAAGACCATGCTTGATTGTTTGCCTTTCCTTTTTCCTGTGGGTGAGAATGGATGCAAGCCTAGTAACAAACACCAAATTGCGGTATTTTCAGTCTCATTTGTTTTGAACTTAGTAGGGGTAGAATGTTATAAACACCATTTCTATGTGGGTAGGCTAGAAAGTTTGTAACAACATACCAATTACTTTATGGGCCTCTCTCTCTCTCTCTCTCTCTCTCTCTCTCTCTCTCTCTCTCTCTCTCTCTCTCTCCTGTAGTAGAGGTATAAAGGGAGCATGAAGCATGAATTTTATGGGTTTCATTCTCTTGTTTTACTAATTATTTTCTATGGATGGTTTACATATTTTGAGCTCTTTATAGATACCAAAACCAGTTTTGGATAACACATCGCTGGCTTGGAACAAAGGGAGAGCGTGGATCGAAGGAGCAAAGAAGGAGGTCGTCGAAGCTTATGCAAAGCAATCAGAGGAGGACTTGATCGCCTTCTTACAGTGCCGGAGGGAGGAGATTGTGGAGGGGGGAATTCTCTTCATATTGATGGCGGGCCGGCCCGGGTCGCAACATATGCATCCACAGCACCAGTTGGGTGACCCTGACTCAAGGGCTAAGCACCCCTTCACTAGTTCCATGGATCAAGCATGGGAAGACCTATTAAATGAGGTGTGCATTCATTACTACAAAGACATTCCCAAATTCTTTGTAAAACCTTCCATTCTCCTTCCCTTTTCCCTTCTACTTCTCTTGTCTCCATCCTCCAACTAACAAGGCACACAACCCTTTGGTTTGTGATTTGAGAGGTCCTTCCATGATAGCTCTTTTCACTCTCTGTTGTGAAGATCCTATGATGACTTCTTCTTCTTCTTCTTTTTTTTTTTTTTTGCTGAAACTATCATGGCTTTTTTTTAGTGTTGTGATATGGCTCATCAAATCTCTCTAGTCCTTTAACTTGGGGCACTATAAGCTTTTGTTCCCAACTTGTCGGTGGCATTGGCACCACAATTCCTTCTCCACATGTCTTGTCAATATTCAGTTTTCAATCACTACCCTTTTCTTCTAGAATACTGAAATTGTATTTTGACCTTCTGCAACTGTTTATAGGCCACACTAACCCTTTTTTTTTATTATTAGCAGTAAAAAGCCCATGATTGACCTCATGCTACTTTTTTGTTTTTTTTTTTCTTCTTTGGTTTGTTTAATGGGATGACTGTTTATAGTACTATGATGATATGTTCTGTTTTAAAATGCTTCTTTTGTAGGGATTGGTTGATGAAGAAAGGAGAGATACTTTTAACATTCCTGCTTATATGAGAAGCCCAGATGAAGTTAGGAAGGCATTTGAACAGTGCACTGGATTTGAGATCCGAACATTAGACTACAGGAAAATAGTTGAGCATTCCAAGGAGAAGCAAGAGGAGTGGATCAAGGATCCGGTTTCCTATGGAAGAGCCAAAGCCAACCTTGTTAGAGCTGCCCTCAAGCCAATTATCGAGGCCCATCTGGGGCCCAAGCTCTCAGAGGAGCTATTCAAGCGATATGAGAAAAGGGCGTCAGGAGACACAGAAATGCTTCACAAGACTTGCTTTTATGGTGTCATTATTGTGTGTGCAGTTAGAATGTGACATAACCTTTGTAAGAGAAAAAATAAAATAAAAAGACTCCTCTGCTTAATTAAGAGTAACATTCCAACATCCATTGCCATCTTAAGATTCTCACCGAACTTGTAAGCCCCCCATTCCATTTCTACCTATAGACATTACTTTTCCCTCTGGGGCTACGAGGGAATTTTACCCGGCTTTCTCTCTTGAGCCCGTAGGAATTATTTTGGTCTAAAGGGCTAGGAACCCTACGTTATCAAAAAAAAAAAAAAGATATTACTTTTCCTTTGTTCAATTTTCTGCTTTAATTCAATCCAAGTAACAAACTCAATAGAACTGTATTTTTTGGTATCCCACCTAGGGGGTTGGGCCCCCCAAGAGATTCGCAGACATGGGGAGTGAAACTCGCACATGCAAAGAGAGAGGGCCTGCACACATGGGGAGTGGAAAACTCGCACATGCGAGGAGAGGGAGGATACTAGGGTCGATCTTGGTTATCTAAGTAAGAAGCAGGGTGGCCAACCAACTAATCGATCACTTGTTCTCAAGAAAACTTATTGCTTTTTTTTTTTGTAGTAAGAAAATTTTTTGTTATAATTCATCTTAGGTGAAGGTTTAAAGTACTGTTCTTTATGGACTTTAGAGTACTAATACTCATCATCACCTCGTCATTGTCTAAGTCTCATCCTATCAAAATGGGGTGAGTTAGAAAATTTTCTACCAAGAAATCACAAATAAAATATGGAAAAACGTTACATATTTCTTTTAATTGAACGAGAGCCTTATCTTAACAACCTGGGGTCTTCTAAAAAAGGTCTTCTAATCAATTACAAATAAGTTGTGATAAGAAATCACATTTATCTAAATATTAAATGAGAAGGTAAGATCTCTGTGCATGTGTAACCTAAATTGCAGAAACACTAACACGTCGAATCTATCGGGATAATGAGAAACTAGCAAAATTACCCGTGCTCAGCACGGATATGGCAAACATTGTAATTTAAACATTTATGTATAAAAAATTCATAATTTTTTTAGAAAGAAAGCAGAAGAAGTAAAAAAAATTTGAGTATGTACATATATAATCGAAGAATTGGTATATCATAGAATGAAAAATGACAATTAGAGTAGAAAGGGAATGATAGAGTTTCGATTGAAACAAAGTATTTGAGAAATAAAATAACAGAAAAAAAAAGTGGAGAGCGGTTGTGAGTGGTTATGATAAAGAGATAAAAAAAGGTAGTTGATGTAACTTCCGGTCAAAATTATAACCGACAGTCAAAATTGGATGTAAAAGCTCCTAGCTTAATATATTATAATTGAGGTAACTTCCGGTCAAAATTATAACCGACAGTCAAAATTGGATGTAAAAGCTCCTAGCTTAATATATTATAACTAGCAAAATTACCCGTGCTTAGCACGGATAGGTTGCAATTTGAATATTCATGTATAAAAAATTTATAATTTTTTAGAAAGAAAGCAAAAGAAAAAAAATTATAAATATGTATTTATATAATTGAAGAATTAGTATCATAGAATAAAAAAATGAGAATTAGAGTAGAAGGAGAATGATAGAGTTTGGATTAAAACAAAGTCTATGAGAAATAAAATAAAAGAAAAGTGGAGCGCAGTTATGAATGGTTATTGAGTGGTTATGATAAAGAGATAAAGAATGTAGTTGATGAAACTTCCAGTCAAAATCATAACCGTCGGTCAAAATTGGATCCAAAACCCCCTAGCTTAATATATTATAATGGGAAGTAAGATCAAACCATAAGCACACAAAGTAACATCAGTCTACGAATGAGGGTTTCTCTCTCCCACCATGCAATTCTAAGCAGAAGACACACAAAATCAAGGTATTCTCTTGAAAACATTTGTTGAGTGTCGGTAAATTATGTTTAGACAAGTTTAAGTCTCCATCAAGAAATCATTATCCATCTTATCGTGCTTTATGAGAATGATGAATTTTATAGAATACATATGCTGTAATAACCCCATTGCTTTTCCCGTCCCCACCATTTTTTAAACCACAAACACATTCCAACTCGTGGCACATCAACAGCATGAGTGGTGAAAGCTAGGGAGCAAGGAGATATTTCCAGATCAAATCACAGGAGACGACCATTGGTGGTGAAAGATAGGGAGCAAGGAGATATTTCCAGATCAAATCACAGGAGGTGACGATTGAGGGCGACTATGGATAACCGACAACAGATGGCCCAATTAGCTTGACCCATCGATTCACCATGAGGGAGAATCAAAGTCGTTGATGTGGTTGTTCAAAGGAGGGGAGTCCAGTGTAACCATCATCATCTTGTTCACATCCCACATGAAATGAATTGAATCTTTTGAAGGGGTACATGGATAGATTGAAGACGTTGAACTTGGACATCATAAGGCCCATCTCAAGAGCTAAATCCTCTGGAAAGATGTTTGTGGTCTTGAGTCACATGCTCCATAGTACAAATATTATTTGGGGTAGTTGTAGTTGAGAGGCCCCCTGAATTCTTGAGAATTGCATGTAGTAGCTGGCCTCATTGGCTTCTTGCCCAGTCTAGTCCTAAGTTTTATCTAGAAAATGATCCACTAGAGGTTGGCATGATGATGTACTTGATTGAGGGTGGGACATGGATAGAAGAGGAGATTCCAACCCATGATTGTACTGATGAAGTCCCACCAACCCAATCAGGTTTTACCTTATAGGAGTTGTTGATATCACATCATCCCTATAACTGATTGAACATTCCAAGCATGTGTTATCTCATGTTCAACTACCCGTAACACCCAATACACACACAAGTTCCTCCAAAGTAACTTGCAATGCACTAACATGACCGACATGACCGACATGACCTTTCATCATAAACTTGACCCCAGTTGGAATATTTGTGTCACTGTTAGGCCAGACTGGAAGTGATGGGGTGGGCCCCAGTGGGAATAGTGTATGCCAGGTGGGGGAGGAAGGGTTTGAAGTATCCCCAGGTAGGAAGTTAGGCAACGTGTATGGGTGGTGAAGAAAGGCATGGGGCCCCTTTTCCCCAAGTGCACAGGGATAAGTACCACCAATGATGTGGTTATTAAAATACGGCTCCTATGGTACATGTGACACGTCGCTTGATATATGATTCCCCTTCTCTACATGGTAGTGGCCTCAAAAATATTTCACAACTTTCATATGCATGAATGTCAGAGCCTCAAAAAACTCTCTCTCTCTCTCTCTCTCTCTCTCACATGTGAATGGCATATATCATATGCAGATGGGAACTCTTCCAGTGTCTCTGTTACGAGGGTCTGTTACTAGGACTAGAGTCTAGTGGATAGTCTTAGACTTTGTGGGAAACTCAAATGAGTATATGCCAAAACTAGGCCAACTAGAGGACTCCATAAAGATGGAGAGGGGGGATGTCAAGGGATTTGTGGATAGGGGTTAGGTGAAGTTTTAATTTATGTCTCATCAGTTCCTATTCTCAAAAGTAGGGAAATTTTTCATTATAATTTACGAAATGCTGATTTTCTATTATGGAAATTCAATATGGATAACAGTCCAACGGAGTTTAATTTCAACCCTAAAATAATTCATATCCAAATCAATGAATATCAATAGATCGATCAGCTAGCACGGAATAGGGGAGTAGGTATATTAATTACTCTAAAAGGGTAGCTTATCGGTGCGAAGCTCTCCTTTTAAAAAAATAACCTAAATTTATCTCTAGTTGTAGCACTTACGTCATAGTTACTATTTCGTCACAGAAGTCCGACATTGGAATTAGGTCATATGGCAATGAAACATCCCTCTAACCAAATGGGTCACATCCCATTCTTGAGAATTGCCGAAAGATATTTTTAGAGTCCTACGTAAAGAGGTTTGGCGGTCTCAAATTTCCATTCTTGAACATCGTTATGGTAAAAATGTGAAAGATACATGAAATGAAAGTGATTACTATTAAGTTAAGCTTGAGACATCTTGTAGGTGTGACGCCCATGCCCATGTTTGACATCTTTATTTCCAATGTCTACTCGTCTAAATATCTAAAGCGGGTACAGGTTTACAAAATAATAGCGTTTGGTACACAATTCTACACTCTACATGCTTTAGAGAAGTAAAGGCAAATTTTCTTAAAATGAAATGCCCTAATTTTTATCATGTAAAATTAAAAGCTTCTGGGTCTCAAAAAAGTAGAGTCGTAAACTACTTTATAAAACAAAACTACTATATAATAAGAGGCATGCCCCTCTAATAATTGGCAAATAGAGGGCATACCAAACCATCTACTCAAAATAGATTCGTCTAATACCAAAAATATTTTCTAATTTTAGCCTTTTTTATGGCTATATTTTATATGGCGCTATCCAAATAAGCGTAGAGATACCAAACAAGACATGTGTGTGGTGTATAATTTTTTTTTTCTTTGCTAGTGGTCTACGAGTGATCATACATTCACTGATTATGAGTGTGGGACTAATTAACCGACACCACTGATTATGAGTGTGTTGGCATATAACTGGTTGTTTTTTTTTTTTTTTTTTTTTTTGGCAATGTCAATCTCAATCCATCCTATGCAACAACTATGTTTGTATTTGTTGCCATCTTCTTTCTACATATTGTGGAGCTTGGATAACATTTTTTTAAAGGAGATTTTTTGCATGTTTGCTTTTGTATCCTAAAGTTTATCTCGTGATACCAAGTAAAAGCTTCCATCTAAAGTTAATAGAAAAATCCTAATTACACAATATTCAAGCACATTTAGGAAAAACATCTAACCTATGCAACCCAACTAGAAGAATGACAATAGGGAGTAAGGAGGTAGATTTGCACCGGAATTAAGAATTGACCAAGGAGGGTTGATTAGTTACAAACCTCTTATGATGCGCACCTTGCAATATCCATGGATTGTGGGCGCTTGAAAGGTCTAGGTGGAGCCTACCTCTATATAAAATTCGAGGCATGTTAATTAGCCCTTCATCCATGACTCACAAGTTCAACAGATTTATATAAAAAAGAAAAAAAAAAGGGACAATTGATCCAATCGTCCAGGCCATTCAGATTAGTGTAAAAAAAAAAAAAAAGAGGATTGTGACTAGCTATCAAGGAGATTACATATGTGGTCCATTCAGATTGGTGATAAGATGAGCCCCACTAGGAGGTGTGCACTGTAAAACCCAAGAAAAAGGTATGCATGTACTTGAAAATTTTTGGTTGACCAATTATCACTTCCATAAATTTTATTAACTTAAGATTTAAAGCCTGAAAGTGTAATAAATTAAATGTCCCTCAAGTATTATCATGCAAATCTGGGGCCCCATTACACATTTTTTTCAACCTGAAAAAGATGTTTCAAACCCTAAATCCTCTATGATCGTCATGTTTACTGTAAACCCAAAGGCTGATCCATTTCTGAAAATGACTTCTCCAATTCTAAAGTCTTATGTGTGTCCCACAAGGTAGGTAGATAGTCACCAGGATCTTATCTTCCTTCACCTGTGGTGAGTAAAACCAATATAAAAAGGACTGAGAGCCTGGCAGTGATATGTCATGGTTGGCAACTTTACAGGGACTTGAGAGAGGGGTAATTGCATAATGGTTGGTTGACCAGTCAATCATTGCCAGCCTTGAGGCTTGAGCGTGTAAAGCTGACTGTTGGTACGTGGGGCCCACTCTATCAGCCATCACATCGGATCTGTTATTCTGAGCCCATCAGTTGGTTTGCAGATGAAGGCCCAGCTGTCCTTTCTCTGTTAGGCCTCTCATCATTTTTATCCACCATGTGACATGTCCTCAAGTCACAGAGAGAGAACACAGAGAGAGTGTGTATGTGTCTTGTTTTTACAAAAGCCACGTAAATAAATAGGCCCATGGGAGGACTTCTGGGCCCCTCTCTCTGCTATATGGTACAGGCACCAGTTAGATTCTCCCACTCCTTGCCATGAGGATGAGGTCTCCTGCATGAATGACAGTAGGATGGCAATTTTCCAGAGCCAAGCCCTGGTAAATCATGATTTGGGTTGACCCACCTCATTTCCAAGTTGATTGGAGCATGCATCTTTTTCTTTAATTGGTTAATAAAAGAGGTTGGGTTTAGATTGAATTGGATTCAAATTTGACTGCTAAATAATTCTCAATTGGAACTTGTGTAGCAAGAAGGGACTCAATCCAAATCTAATGCAACTTCAGTTGGGCCTCAAATTGGATAGAACATTTTGAAATTTATGACTTGCCAAATTACCTAACTAACTAATTAAGCATTTCATCTTTTTAACTTCTAGGTTGAGAATCAGGTAGATATAACCCAATTAATAAGAGGATTGAGTTTGATTTTAACACTGCTTTGGATTTAATTTTGACCAAACCCTTTTCAATTCTGACTTTTCTTATTGAGCATTTGTAAAATGTCAAAAATGTATAGGTCAGGAGATTTGAACTTATGACCCTTGCCTTTTCAAATAATTAATCGAACAACTACACCACCTAATCCTTGCATGTATGTATTTATAAAAAAAAAAATGTCAAAACTAATTAGATGGAGTGTGAACGCTAGCCACGTACGTCATGCACGTGCTAAGCATGGGTTATCGCGTTAGTAAAAATTATCTCCACAGTGGCATCCCTAAACGATAATGATGTACAAGTGTCTAAAGATGGTGCACTCCATCAGACGATCTTTGCCTCCACATGGCATGATGTGAAAAAAATCGAGCCACTGACTCCGTTTAGGGTTCTAACTAGGCCAAATTAAAATGAAATATAATAAAATAAAATAAAAGCAAAACCCTTTATAGTCAAGAAGAATGACATACTCTAGAATCAGTAATGCTTCTCACACATACTTAGCCCTTGAGTGGCATTTATTCTAATTTGACACTGATCCAACCAGCATTTACTTTGAATTAGATAAAAATAATGAACCAAAGTTAGGCTGATCCAATTAACGTGATATTTGGCCTACCCTTAATCCACCTACCCATTTCATCCCTTAGTCACGTGATTAACACAGGATATTATTGACAAGTTGGAGCTGTTCGGTTGGTTGGCAAGTCTAATTGTCACTCTGATGCCCAGGGGTCAACTCTTGTGTGCCAATGAGCTCTTCTTCCTGTGTACAGGCTCTCTAATTCCATTTGTGTGGGCTATCTTGGGTCCCAGCCCCCTAAGTTGGGATGAGAAAAAAAAAAAAAAAAGCAGAATATTGTTGGGCTTCTTTTAATATACAAATCTAAGTAGGCTATTAGGTGTGGGGAAGAAGATGGTCTCAACTCTCAAGATTTATGACTTATGAGAGGCAGGGAAGAAAAGCTGCATCTCTCCAGTAAACACAGGTCTTGTCCAGGCCTATCATGTGAGTTTGGCTAGACAAGAAAGCAGAGGCATAATAAATAAATTAGAACATTGGATTAAAGTGTCTGAGACAGGTTGTTAAAAAATTAGGTCATAGCGAATTTATGGGTTTTTTTAAATTTTCCTTAAAAAATAAAATTAGTTTGCAGCCATCCTCATGCACTAGCTACAAATGACTGGTAGCATGTCTTTTTTTTTTTTTTTTTCCCTCTCTCTCACAATCTCTGGCCCAAAATAATAATAATAATAATAGAAAAATCAATATATTTCTTTGTCCTTCCTTTTCTCTCTTATTCACTCCTTTCATTTCCTTTCTATTTGTAGAGAAGTTCTCAAGAACTACCCCATTTCAGAAGGGGCGTTTTTGACCCATCTGATTTATCCAATGAGATAATTCCACCTCAGACCATTTACACCTCACATTGCCGTTTAGGAAAGCTTGAATTGTTTAGGAAAAGATTTCTTGCTTGTGGATATCTTGTGTTTATCAAAAGATGGCCAACGAGATCCCACCTTACCCACCAATCATGGAGACATGTCCAGATTTTTTCCACAAATCATTGAGAGATATTGGAGCCTTCCTATTGATCATCCCAACTTGCTCTTCCTTGAATCAAGGTTAATCTTTATGGGTTAACGGCATGTGGGTCCAGTTGGATTAGACATCAACCCTTTGTGAAGTAATTATCTCCAATGTGGGGCCTATGGATTTATAATACGAATGTCATCAAAGAAGATCTAAGGGCTTCATGCATATCATTGGGTTATGATATATTTTTTTTTTTTGGAAATAATATATGGTGGGCCACTTCAATTAAATTTCAATCCTTTTGTGAAGTAGCAATCTCCCATATGGGGCCTAGGGATTTATTATAAGATTCCCATAAAAGAAAATCCAAGGGCTTCATGCATATTGTTTGTTTATGAATTGTTATGGATTAATGGCATGTGGTGGGCCACGTTAATTAGACTTCAAGCCTTTGTAAAGTAACAATATTCTACGTGGGACATAGGGATTTATTAGAAGATTTCTATCAAAGAAAAACGTTGGGCTTCATACATATCCTATGAATACAACAGGAAGAATTAATAAAGTTAGTTGAATTAGCTAGTTTTTAAGGAGATGAGATGGCCTAATCAAAAGTAGGATAGTACATCTAGCTAGTTTAAAGGAGAGAATGGAAGTCGGGAACGGGCATTTAAGATTCTTAAGTGCTTATGTAAGCATATCACTATTTCAACTCTTAATTCTCATTGACCGTTGGAAAGGATAAGGTCCGCCCACACCATCTCACGGAGATGACCACCGAGTGGAGCCCACCTTATGACCCCATCCAAATGGACCATGCATACACAACCCCTCTATAGTCACTGATCCCATGGATTTGCATGGAACTGAATAAATGAGGCCATTGGGTTGAGAGTCAATTTTTATGGTTTTACATAGAACTGTTGGAACTTGTAGACTACGGATGAAAGGATTAGAACTTGTGGACCACGAATGAAGGGATTAGAATAATCTGTGGGGGTCTGAAGGTAGGCCCCACTACGTGGTCCTCGCCGTAAGATGGCTTAGACCGTCCTTATGGGACCCTCACATTTATATCGGAGTGGAGACCCTCACATTTAAGTTGTTTCGGTAAAATCAAGTTACTAGCAAAAAAAAAAAAAAAAAATATTCCCTGCATTTGACTCATGAATATCTAAACAAGTACTATGTTTTTCTTTTCTTTTCTTTTTTATTTTTTAAAACCAGAAGCAAAAGAAAACATTTTACTGTTACTATATCTAGAGGAATTCCATTTGCTGCTTATGGTAGTTCATTGCAATGTTGTTGTAGCTTTTTCATCACATTCCTGCATCTCTCCTCCATGCACTTCATCCTTAAGAAAATATTTACATATCCGTATATATCTCTGCGACCGCGAGTATGGATGTGCGCACATGCACTTCCATATGTTCCAACTAATTTTTTTTTTTTTTTTTTGGGCGTTACCCCCAGCTAGCCCTTTGGTGGGGAAAGGTGGCATGGTCACGAGACTTTCATGTGAACGAAAGAGCGCAAGTTGAGACTACTTGGTACCTAAAAAGAAATGAACAATAATACAAGAAAAGGACCTAAAGGTAAGAAAAGGACCTGAGGTAAACTCCAAAAGGTATTACAAAATCCCACTACAAGCAGAGCATCCCCAAGAGAGCAGATCCATGACCTTGGGCCATCTTAAACTACTTAAATAGTGGTCACGGAACTACTCCTGATCGAAAGCTCCTCAAGGGAAGCAAAACCATCGATTTCCAATCAGGGGCTGCGTTTCCACTTTCTACTTTCTCAGTATACCCTACTTAACACCATGCTTTCTGTCCCTCCACAACTCATCATGTTTTTTCCTGCAACCACCAAGGTCTTCTCTTGCTTCTCCCTCCTAGTTCCTTTACCTTGCAACCCTCTGAAACATCATATCGGAGTTGTTTTCTGGCCCACAGTGAACATGTCCTCAACAATCCCCAACTAACTTTTTTTTTATTCTATAAAAAAAAAAAAAAAAAAAAAAAAACCCACCTTGCTTCTAATACTATCTTTTCATATAATTTTACATACTCTTCTTACCATGAGGATTTCAGCAACATGTACTTCAGTTACCTATCGTTCAGCTGGATACAACAATGCAAACCTAACTACTATTTTTAAACATGTATTTATATAGCTATGGAATGCCTAAGCTTGATGAGTTATGTTTATCCATTTGTGATATGTGAAATTGTTTGGATCTTATCAGCAAGCAAGTTATACCATGTACTTAAAACAGGTAATGAGATGTAAGATTTTGATAATAACTTCTTGCATGTATAAAAAGCTTTCTTTTCAGAGATCATTCCATCAAACCATGTTGTTTTGCCCACTATATTTATGTGATTGCAAGTACGTCTTCTGTTTATGGTAATGAAAACCACCAAGTAGATTGGTCTTGAAGGTCTCAGACTATTCTAAATGACCAACAAAGCTTTTTAAACGATAAAAGGTTCTCATATAGGCAGAGCGTGTAAGCATAGTTTATTGTACCTTTCTTTGGCTTTTTTGGTAATGAAAAACACATATATTACATTCACATTTTATCTGCTTCATCAGGAGATCTCAGACAGCAGGAGAGGGCGCTGGGTTCTGTTCTGCAAGTTGGTTGCGAAGGAACTCGAGCACTGAAAGGCGCTGCATATTAAATGGCATCGGAGTAAGTCCAAATCCAAGGGATGGATAAATGTCATCAAAGCATGTGCATATTAAATGGCATCGGAGTAAGTCCAAATCCAAGGGATGGATAAATGTCATCAAAGCATGTGTATTATCTTACCCGCTGCTCCAGACCAGTCTCACTAGAATCAAGTGTCAAGGACTCCAAGCATTTTATAGCTTCTTGGAATCCATCAGTGGCCACCTCCTCATTGCCAAGGCTCCTATCCACGTCAGCAACTTTGGCAAGGGATACAGCTACATCTACAATCTAAATTCACAGAATGTGAGCATTGGATCCTGAACAGAAAGACATTCATAAGCAACGACAGAACGTTAAGCATTCAGAGCATGAGTTCTAATTCCAGCCGCCTATTTCGAGGGCTGTCAACTGGCAGTATCAGATTGCTCATACCCCAGCCCTCACAACAGAACACTAGACCACCACCTGAACCCATGGACTACAAGAGATGGACTAACTGCAGGCACCTGAGCCCTACACGTGTGTGTGCGCGCGCGCACACACAAATAAAACATGATTTTGATAAAAGATGTTAAACACCACTAAAACAGGTAGCCCAACAAATGTGGCCATCGGATACCTGTAGGCACCAGCCTTTTACTCAAACCAGCTCATTTAGTTTATTAGTTATAATATTCTACCTGTTTAAAGCCTGTGGGTAGTTGAAGTAGTTTTGCCAAAATGATATGATTCAATCAAGAATCACAATATAACAATCAAATTTCATGTGTAAAATTGTAAATGGAACTAAATCATTGTGAATTGATAGATTAAAAAATCATATTACTCAATGGCTTAATGAAGTATACAATTCCCAAAAAACCCATCTGCCTTATTGATTACATTTCTCCATTTCTTGTTTGTTTTTTCTTTTTTCTCCCAGCTAGGACTGTTGAGCCTTTTTTAATCCAAACCAGAAAAGATTTTTATCATTAGACTGAATTTATACAGTACTTCTGGAAAAAACCATAACCATAAGTATTATTGACCAGTTCCTCTCTATACTTTAATTTTGTTTCCTTTGAAATTTATCACTTACATATAATAAAATAGAAGAGAAGTTAACAGTTGTAACCTCTTTTTTTTTTTTTTTCTTTGATAACGGAGGGTGTCCCAACCCTTTGAGCCGAACCAATCCCTACGGGCACTGGAGAAGCTGGGTAAATCCCCTGTGGCCCCAATTAGGGATGTCAAAATGCCACATGACCCGTTAACATGACACGAACCTACACGATATTAACAGGTTCGGGTGAGCTTTTAATGGGTTCGGGTCGTTAATGGGTCCAACCCATTAACACGTTAAGTTAATAGGTCGTGTACGAATTAAACCAGTAACCCGTTAACAACCAGTTAACCCGTTGAAATTTTTTTAGTCCCTAAGTGTAGCTAGAATTAATTTATATTCTTGTTTTATAGTGGGGTTTTAGGTAGGATCCACTCGAGATCCTCACTAATAATTTCATGTGGCTTATATATTTTTCTCCTTATATATGGATTTTCTTTTAATTTTTGAAATGAATTAATTACTTAACGGGTTAATGGGTTGGGTTGTGTAACCCGTTAAATTAACGGGTCGTGTTCAGGTTGGGTTTTTTGACCCGTTAACGGGCCATGTATTGGTTGAGGTGATTTTAACCTGAATTCGTTAAAACGATACGATTGACAGCCCTAGACCCAATGTGGTAGCATAGTTTCGAACCCTCAACTTCCGGGAGCAAACCGTGGTCCTAGGTCAACTGAGCTATCCCTCAAAGTTAACAGGTTTAACCTTAATAGGATAAGTGTGTACCTTTTATACCATTTGATAAATACTATTTCGGAAACCTTTTGAAAGTTTCTCCTTTGTTTCCTCTTTTTTTTTTTTTTTCTAAACTTAAACACAGTTAATTAAAAAGCAAGATAAAAGCTTTTTATCACTGACAAAAAATAGTTCTTAACCCTTAATAAGAAAGAGAAAGCGAAAACATGAAAATCTTGGTATTCGTATGATGATTCCCGCAAAATAGCAACCAAATTGAGTTGTATCAGTGACAAAACAGTTAAAATGTAAGAGGCTTGCACATATGTATTCACAGTTTCACACACGACTTCAAGTTTAATAAAAACTTTGCTTGTTGGCATCTGAAGAACTAAATAGATATCATCTGTACACAAATCTGATGTTAAGATGATAAATCTAAACAATCCAACCCAAATGAAAGATACTTAACAAACATCTGAATACTTATCTGATGGTAAGATAATATGATCTTAATCCAACCCTAGTGGACAGTGGCGGACCCAGGATTTTCATTTAGGTGGGGCCAAATTTTTGCTAACTTTACTAGGCCTTTATCAAATTAACAATAGCAAAAGAGAAAATGTATTGCATTAAAGCTCAATTTCTATAATTTTGTTGCTATTTACTTTCCTTTACAAGAAAAATATTAAAGCTTCAGCCTCCAAAAAACTCACATAGATAATCCACAAGAGTGCTTTATGGAAAAGAGCTTTGAATATATGCCCCTTCTTTCTAGAATTTATTTTTAAATGAAACATTTCATCACCTAGACAGAACCCAGTGGATTGAGTTTTTAGCTACTGTGCTATGTTGATTATATTTTTTAATAAAGGATTTTTTCTACGTAGTAACAGCATCTGCATGTTTTTCTTTAGAAAATATCCAACTCATGTGGAACTCAACTAGTTGCATAACAATTAATGGAGATAAACGTCATATTATGGTCCAAAAACAAAAAATCCAAAAGAAGAAGAAGAAGAAGAAATAAGTAGTTATAATGCTATCTCCTAATAATTCCTCTCCCTCCCCAATTTTTTTTCTAGACTTTTGTTGCTATCTACTTTACTTTATAAGAAAAATGCTAAAGCTCCAATGAGCTCACTCACACTGACAACCCACTAGGTGCTTTATGGAAAAGAGGCAAAAAAAAAAAAAAAACAAATCAAAACCAAATTAAAACGCAAGCAAATGCTCCACTAAGCAGAAAATTGTACAGACATATATACGAGAAATTAAGCAATCGGATTTCAATGCTTAATCGACTTAGCAATTTAGGGGTTTGGGTTTCGATGCATTTAATTTGGATTTAGGGTCTTTGGGAATTAGGGCTTATGAATCAAGGGAATTTGGAGAATTAGAGCTTAGGGTTTCCATTTAGGATTTGGAGATTTAGGGCTTAGGGTTTGGATTAGGATTTTTGGGGATTTAGGATTTGAAGTAGGATTTAGAGATTAAGGGTTCGGATTTAGATATAGAGTGATTAGGATTATACTAGATTTGGGAATGGAAACAAAACCAAGGTTTGATTAGGGTTTCTCTTGTCACTCCCCCGTTATATTTCAATTTTTTGAAGAAATTCCAGGAATCCATCCCATCAAGTCTAATAAGAAGAAATACTTTAGGGAAGGTCAATGGGGATGGGGTTTTGACGGAGTTGACTCATTGTGGGACCAGAGGGGTGATTGCGAGAACTTCGCCATGGAAAGTGTTTGGTGCAACCATGACACAGAGAGACTAACCACAAGACCTACAACGAGGAGAAGCTAAATTGGCACTAACGAAATCGTAAACTGGCAACTGCAGAGGTAGAAAGAAGAGAAGCTTTTCACCAACGAAATTTTTTATTTTCCAGGTTGTTTTTCACTCACGCTCTTTAAAATAAAATAAAATAAAAAACAGTGAATGTTTTGACATGTGGAGCGAAAGCTTGTTCATACATGGGGCATGGGCTAGGGCACAATTCAATTATTTCACAATTACCCTTTTTGACCTTGGGCAGTCGCCCCCGGTCTTGGTAACATGGGTCCACCCCTGCTAGCGGAAGACGATATTACAAAAAGTCTTATTGCATAAACTGAGGATTTGCAAACAACATGAACTCCCAATGACATGATAAGACTCATCTAGAATTTTGACAAAACTAACGACATCCCAATTACATAAAGATAGGACTCATCTAGAATTTTGACAAAACTAAATGTCGTTTCATAAATTGGATGTGTCCACCCAATTGGTTAAATGTGCTATTTTTAATTGATTGACATATGATCAACTCTGGATCCAAGCTGATTGTGTGGGCTTTTCACAAACAAACATGACAAATTGTCCGTCAAGGCACCAAAGTGCAAATGCAACTACTGTATTTGGACCACAGAAAAGACCAACAAAAAAAAAAGTTTTTCTTTTTTTTTGGTATAAAGCCAAGCATGGTATAAAATATCGGCCGATACCGATCCGATATCTCGCTGAGATATCGGAATCAGTTAAATATCCCCAAAATATCGCGATATCTCGGCCGATACGAGATGAACTCGCTGTGAACCGATATCTCGGCCAATATTTTGAAAATATCAGCCGAGATGATATAAAATGATTCAAAACCCTATTTTTTGCTACTTTTTCCCCATCTTCATCTTCTTCTCTTCTCTTTTCCACCCATAGCAGCAGCCCTACTCCCTCTTCAACATTTTCAAATCCCACATTAATTTTTTGAAGAAAATATTATCTAAGGTATAAGAAAATCAACCCAAAGCATTTTATTATGTGGTTTTTTTATTTTTTTTATTTTTTAGATGAAGTATAAAAATCATTAGGTTTGTCATTTGTGTTGTGTTCTTCATTTAGAAGTTAGATCTACATACTTTCATGCTAGATCTACTCATACACATGACTTTGAACTTTTTTTTCCAATTTTTTTTATTTTCAGATTTTTTGATATTTGAATTATTATATATCATTTTTTGGGGATTTCATCATAACTATGTTCTTTTAATGATTCATGATCATTGTATGGTGTATAAATGATTGATTTACATACTTTTATGCTAGATCTATGTATTTAGGATTTTGAAAATGATTTTATTAAAAAAAAAATTCTTAAAAATAATTGTTGTTACTTGTAACTTGTTAGAATATTTGTGATACCAAAGGCTTATTAATAGTGTGTAGATGATAGATCTACATCTACTCATAGTCATAAACATGATTTAGATTTTTATTTTAATTATTTTATTTTCGGATTTTTTAATATTTGAATTATAATATATTATTTTTTAGGGATTTCATCATAAATATGTTCCTTTAATGATTCATAATCATTGTACGGTGTGTAAATGATTAATCTACATACTTTTATGCTAGATCTATATATTTAGGATTTTGAAAATGATTTTATTATTTTTTTTTCCTAAAAATAATTGTTGTTACTTGTTACCTCGTACCAAAGGCTTATTAATAGTGTGTAGATGATAGATCTACATCTACTCATAGTCATAAACATGATTTAGATTTTTATTTTAATTATTTTATTTTCGGATTTTTTAATATTTGAATTATAATATATCATTTTTTGGGGATTTCATCATAAATATGTTCTTTTAATGATTCATGATTATTGTATGGTGTGTAAATGATTAATCTACATACTTTCATGCTAGATCTATATATTTAGGATTTTGAAAATGATTTTATTAAATTTTTTTTCCTAAAAATAACTGTTGTTAGAGTATTACTATTACATGAATTTCTTATTTTATAGGAACAAGATGGTGCGTAACATAGATCCGGGATGGAGCCATGGTGAAGCAATCGAAAGTAAAAGTAAAGTAAAATGTAATTATTGTGGACGAGTGCTCAATGGCGGGATTACTCGATTGAAACAACATTTGGCATATGTATCAGGACAGGTGCTAAAATGTAATAAAGTGCCACCAAATGTGAGAGCTGAAATGCAGGAACTCCTTAATGCATCTGCACACAAAAAAGTTGTACAAGAAAGAAGAAGAACTAAGGAACTTAATGCATGCAGAGAAGAAGTATTTGGTTCCTCAGATGATGACGATGAAGACCCGGAAATGAGGAGGGCTAGGAGAGAAAGTGTGAGGTCCCTACAGGAGGAGGAAGAGAGAAGAAGAATGCAATATGAAGCAACTACTAGAGGTAGCCAATATGAGCAGCATTCGGACTTGGGGGAGCGAGTTTGCGTTAGGCATTTAGTCAAAAACAACCACGTCAAGATCCAGACATTGAGGAGATTGAAAGACCTCCTACACATGCACCTCGTAGGCCGGATGTGGTGGGGCCAACTGACCCATTCGCTTATAGAAAACTAACATCAAAGCAGCCCAGCATTATGAAAGCATTAAAGGGCAAGTTTAGTAAAGCAAGAGAACATCTAGTGAGAGCCACTGGGAAGTTTTTTTTGGATGGAGGCATTCCACCTAACAAGGCATCTTCTCCTTATTTCACCACCATGTTAGATGCAGCTGCAGAACATGGTCCAGGTATAAAGGCACCCACCCCTTATGAGATTGGGCATGTCTGTGTTGAGAAAGAGTATGAAGAGTTGCAGGCTTGGGTGCAAACTTTTAAATGGGCATGGAAGGAAAGAGGTTGCACACTAATGTGCGATGGGTGGACGACCATCACACATCATCTCTTGAATTTTCTAGTCTACTCGTCTATGAGCACGGTGTTTATCAAATCAGTTGATGCAACTGATTACATCCAAGATGCAAAATATATTAATAAGTTATTGAATGAGGTGACTGAAGAAGTTGGGGCAGATTCTGTAGTTCAGGTTGTTACTGACAATGATGCAAACATGAAGGCCGCAGGAATGATGCTTATGAAACAAAGGCCAAGGATTTTCTGGTCTCCATGTGCAGCACATTGCCTGGATTTAATGTTTGAAGATATTGCAAAAGGAAAAGTCATGCAGCAAGTGATTGGTAAGATAAAGAAGATTACCAATTTTTTTTATCAGTCATATAGACTCATTTCCATGATGAAAACATATAGACAACCATGAATTACTACGGCCTGGCATCACTAGATTTGCCACCCACTTCATTGCTATCGAAAGCGTATACAAGTATAGAGAAGGACTTCTCCAATTGATAAAATCACATGAGTTCCTGAATTCAAAATGGGGAAAGAGGCCAAGTCCCATTACTCTTGAAGTATGTAAAATAATTGAGTCCAACAAATTTTGGCCTCATGTGAAGGGTGTTTTGAATGTTTTTGATCCCCTAATAAAGGTTCTTCGATTGGTTGATGGCGATGATACGCCAACAATGGGCTTCTTACATGAGGCCATGGAGAGATCAAAGCTGGCTATTCAAGCAGATTGTAGATATTACAAAAAGTATTGGAAGATCATCGACGATCGATGGGGACGACAATTGAAGCATGATTTACACACTGCTGGTAAGTGAAGGCTATTTCCTTTAATACTTGAATTGTTGTATTCAACTCTCTAGTCTCTTCTCACTATATTAATTTATCAATGACTAAAATTCATTGGTTTTACAGGATACTTCTTTAATCCCCAATTTACGGATGGACACATATCTGATGAAATCCGTGTGGGACTAAAAAATGTAATTGAAAGACTAGCAGAGAGTACAGATGAAGCAATTTGGGCTACTAATCAAGTAGGAAGTAGGATAATTAAGGAAAAAAGTATATAACATTGTAATTTCTCTAATTTATTTTCTACATTAATGTCTTCAGATTGACATATACAACTTACGTGCTGGAAGCTTTGGAACGACGACTGCGCGGAGAGCTATCACACAGACCTATCCTGGTATTGATTGTAATGTTATCTCTATATTAAGGACTTACTATTAATTTATTAACTCTAATATCATTTCTATTTTTTTTCAGCTGAATGGTGGTTGAATTATGGAGAGAGTGCTCCTGCACTAAGGATGATTGCTATTAAAGTCCTTAGTCAAACTACGTCGTCTTCCAATTGTGAAAGAAACTGGAGCACCTTCTCATTTATCCACACTAGACCAAGAAATAGATTGACAATGCAGAAGCTAAATAAATTGGTCTACATCCACTACAACCTCAAGCTCCGGAGTAGAAATAGAAGGAGAAGACAGTTTGAGGATCATCGAGATTATTTCTGTCTAATTAATTTGGACTATATCTTTTCAGAAGAGGATACTGTGTTAGGTCAATGGCTGGAGGAACAAGAACCGTTGTTAGACCAAAACCCGGAGTTTGAGGAGTTGATGCAGGATTTGACTGGGCATAGGCCTGAGCCAGTGAGGGCCGCATAAAGGATAGAAGAAATAAACTTGACAATGCAACAAGGGCGCGCACCTAATACAAGTGAGCCAAGGGGAAAGGAGGTGGACAGGGAGAGTGAGTCAAGTGTTTCTACTTCTTCATCATCAGCAGGAATTCCACCTGACTCTCCCGGGGATGAGGGTCATTATAGAGATGATGAGCCTGTCACTTATGAGACAGTTGAGCATTTTTCTGATGCTACTGAGTTAGATCCTCGCCGTGGCTATGTTAGACATGTTGGACAGACTGAGTCAGGGGGTAGTAGTAGCGCCAGAACTCATGGTCATCATGGGAGTTATGTTGGCCAAGGTGCCATGTATGGACAGCATGGGGGTTATGTTGGCCAACAAGGTGCCATGTATGGACAGCATGAGGGTTATTCATATGACCCTAATTGGGTACCCCCTTCTCCAACACCGATTATTTCTATTGAACAGATGTTAATTGAGCAAGGGATGCTTAACCCACCAGTTAGCCAACCACCTTTATATGCCCCTCATGCCTATTTCATGCCATTTGACTACAACCAGCCATCTCAATCCACAGGAGATCAGGATAGTTCATCTTATCAAAAACAATATGAATATGGTCATGGCTATGGTAGTGCTGCGCAACAGTATGGAGCATATTTTTTTAGCCAATACCGAAGAAATGATGATGATGATATCGAGCCAGGGCGACACTCCACTTGGAATTAGGCTGTCAATTTGTCATACACTCATACTCATCAATCTCTCCCTAGTACTAGTCCCCTCTAATTTCAGGTGAACCATGAACCTTTTGATGCCCAAGTGCTTTATGATTTATCTATCTCACTATTATGTTTCTGATTTTAATGTGTCATCTTCAGGGTCTTGAATTTCGCAACTTATTTGATGATTAAGTTAGCATAAAATGATGATTAATATGTTATCTATATTTTCTTATATTTTACACTAATAAATTGATCATGAGCATCAATAATGGCTGCATTATATGAAATACTAAAGAAGATAGCGAATTGCGACACAGACAGGACTCATAACTTAAGGTGACCGAGATTTTGATTTATTGTTGTTACTAATGGAAAAAGAAAATATTGTATTCTAGCATTTTCTAATATTTTGGATTTTTTGGATATTTTTGCAAATTTTTTTGGATTAAAAAAAAATTCACACCGCGACGGACCGATATTCGCGACTGGTACCGATATCATATCGGTTTTTCAGCCCGGCCGATACCACGACCGAGACCGAGATTTTAAACCATGCAGCCAAGGGTGTCTGGGGCCCAATAGAGAACCCCATCCCTGGGAGATATATCCGCTCCCATGGTAATAAACTCCATCCCAGGAGACATGACACCCTCTCCCGCAGGTACCCAGGGTTTGATACCTGGACACTAAGATGAGAAGGGGGGTTCCTAACCAACTGGGCAACCCCTTGTTCTCAACCAACATAAAGATCTCTAATTGGGATAGATGTTCTAAAAAATAGCATGCATCCATTATGATTTATTATATTACAAAAAGAACAAAAATTTACTCAAACAATAATTTCGTAACATTCATTTCATATTTATCTCTTTTTTGAAAATCTTATAAGTCCTTAGGATTTATAGACACGTCTGTCACCCACTGGTGGCACAAGGGGACATCATGGCACCAGTTATTGAATGGATCAACATGTCTGGTTATCAGATTGGTTTCTGGCCTGGTAGACTTGTTCAAACAGTATTTCCATGAAGAAAGGCCATCTACTTATGCAAAGCAAGCATGCACAGACAGATAAATGTACGCATCCATGCTTGAGTAGAGCAAAACTACAATAACAATATAGTAGTTTTCAGATGAGTTGGTCAAATTCAAAGAGAACTCGCAACAGGCAAGATTTTCACGGAAAATAAATTGCAAACCTGAGATGGCACATCTGAGTGATCTTTAGCAGTATCACGCCGAACAGCTAAAGATCGGGAATAGTAAGATTTTGCAGCTGCCAGGTCACCATCATAATATTTAAGATCACCAATTTTATTAAGTGACACAGACAGTGTATGCACAACCTGCAGGGGAACAAGGTCAACAGAAGTCAGTCTCAACATGTAGGAGGAAGAACTAATTCAACGACGGTTCATAAGGAGAAAACATAGATCTCAAAACATTCAGAGGCAAATATAAAACCTCCAAGTCCTTCACAGGTACTTTTGAGAGGAACTCAACACTCTCTTCATAGTAGTTAATTGCAGAACCAGCATCTACTGTAGCCCGACTGCAATGCCAGCATACACAAATGAGAATACAGCACCCTCGTGTAGAACAAAGTAAGCATATATAATAACAGATATGTCATTGCTTAAAGTTTAACTTTTCCATCAAAGCCGATACTGTGGAGACTGTCAGCCATTATAATTATCATACAAAGCCTGAGATCATTGCTATCTAGGAGTAATTTCTCAAACTGAAAGTAATAAAATATGACAACTAAAAACGTAAGAAATGGAAAGGACCAGACCAGCAATCACCAAGCATTCCAAGAACTGCCCCAAGTTGAGAGCATAACTCTGAGGTATCACCCAAACTTTCTAACTGTCCTCGTATATCCTCTTCACAAATATTAAGCCTTGATTTGGCACTTTCCATATTATTAGCATGAAATGCCTGCAGTTATAACAGACAACCATCATATTTATTGGCTTGTTATGCAAAAGTAATACATGAATAGGATACAATCACTAAAAATATGTGGGAAACTATTTTGAAAAAAGCCTTAACAATCTAAAGAGCAAAAATAATTCCTACAACAAAACTCACCCTTACAGCATGTTGGACCAAGAAAGCACCTCTCTCCAAGGAAACATCTTCATATATCACATTTTTATGTTCACCACCTGTTTCCTTTGAATCTGCATCAACTTGGGATCTTTTAATTCTAGCATGGCCTTCAATGAAGCGTTCAACTAGCTCCTGAAGCTCAGTATCTGGCTCGATCTTCTCTATGTCAGCTCCACAGAGTGGGCAGTCATTAAAGCGCGATATACATGCTCTGATTACAAGAAACAGCGAGTACAGGTAAAGAATTTATCCCATCAAGTATAACCTACAAGCATAGTAAACAAAAATAAGGGCATCTCAACAAGAAATACTTACTTGCAGAATTTATGGGAGCAAGGCATACATTTGCTGCTTTCAAAGAGAAGGGCATGGCAAATCAGACAACTGAGGGGACCCAGCTTAAATGTATTAGAATCATATCCAAAGGGGCACTTTGGCGTTACTCCAACAGAACTATCCTTTCCCTCATTTTCTGGCTGACGTTTATCATGGTTCCCCTCAGATTTCATTGGACAGACACCACCAGCCTGTGCTGCCTTAGCAAACGGACAGACAGAACTCATCTTTATCCACAATTCCCTGCTTCAGAGATACAAATAAAAGTCACAGTAGAATCTACATTGCTATGAGAAACAAGATTCTTCCACTGAAATAACCAATCAATGACCAAATGTTAAATCAATGATCAGAATATAAACAAGTAGCATGGTGAAAAAAAAATGTGACTTGTTTTGTATTTTGTTCCATTGCTGGACCATATACTTTTTCACACACTGGAACAATCATTTTGTTTATGAAAATATCATCTTCATTCTGAGAAAGATAATTCCCAACTTTTTAGAACATTATGTCTGTAGGAACAGATAAGAGAAGGGACACAAATGTGTATAAAAAAAAAGTAAGAGAAAAGCACACTTTTATAATCCCAACTTCTAAAACACACCCCACGGATTGCAAGAAACTAGCTAATGGCGTTGCCAATGGTTAGTAGCAGGTAGGGTTGCAATATTTTTACACTCATTAAGAATTAAACAATAGCCCCCCACTCTGATAAGATCTTAACTATTAATCATCTAAGATGTCAAGAATGCTCATCACTTGTTCATTAAATCACTCCTTTGCAAAGTAGATTTTGGTTACTTCCATAGTTTATTTGAAGTGTAATGGGCTACGCCACAAATGTGATAGCGGAGGTTTAAATTTTATTCTTTTCATGATACATTTTATGGATCTGCATTCTTACTATTATTAACCAGGCATTCCAGAAAGAGCTTGATATGACGAAGGCGTCACTATAAGGTCTAGAAAAAGATTTTATCATGGTTATCTAGATAATACAGTTTGCAGGAATTTGGCTACAAAGTTGTAGAGGCGGTAAATGAAATGGAATGGTGTCACCATCTTTTTTGAAAAGAATTCATTAGGGCCCATTTGGCAATTCACTTGTAAAGTTAATTCAAAGTGAAGGGTCACTTTTGAGAGACAAGAAAAGGAGAGGGGTCACTTTTGATAGTACGTGTATTGTTTGAATGGTTAGATTTCCATTGAAGTATCATACTTGCTGAGTGAAGTAACAAGTTACCATTTTAGAGAGAGAGAGAGAGAGAGAGGAGAAAAAAGCTCCAAATGACCAACAAAAATAGATATTCAATACTTTCTTTCAACTGTAAGAAAATAGTAACAAGCCCTAAAAACACTTAACAACGAAAATGCCAAATTAAACATCAGAAACACTTGAAGTGTAAAATGCAATAAATCTTTTTTAATAGGTGATGAAAAAACAAGAAGGGTTCCACAGAACAAATAACATAACATTTTCGAGGAGGAATACCAGAATTCAGAAATCCAAATATTTGGCAGTCATAAATCCGACAAATGAGGCACTTATCATATAAGTGTATAGCATCATTTCACTCCAGAAAGCAAGGATAATGAAAGCTTGATTTGGATTGGACCTAAATGAATAAAATCCACCCAACATGGACTGATTCATGTGATAGAAGTTCTTAACTTTCTCTTAAATGGGGTGTATTCGTTGGCATTTTGGGACTAAAGTAAACAAATTTCCTCATTCATTGTGATTCATCCTCTACTCCTATAAATCCTGAAAGCAGAACCAAACTTCCACTGCTCCTAAAATCAAAAGCAAGCACCGAAACGCGCCCACATAAAATTATCACCAAATCAATCCAACTCCAAAGCCCACACCAAAACCCCATTTCAAGTAAAACAACAACAATTAAACAACCAGATGCAGAAAAGCAACCCAACCCATCTCTGTTCCCCACCTCCCTCACAACCCCATTAACATTCTTCATTCCATCAATCATTTACAGCGAATAAAACCCTAGATGCAATCCCATTGTCAAAAAATTTCTAAACACCCACTAAATTCCCACTCCCACTATATCAATTCAACTCGAACAGTGAACCAGCTATCAAACGATTCAAATCAAATAGTAAAACGAAGAAAATCATAAGTGCATCGAACACCTAATCCGAAAGGGAATCGAAAAGAGATCATCTAATTCGAAGAGAGAGAAAGGGGAGATGACGAGTAGAGGATCTACAGAAAGGGTAGGAATCGGATCTCTGCAGGAGAATTCGAAACAGAGAAATTGGGGGAAAAAAACACCCTAAAAGAGTTGCAGGGGATCGTTCTCTTACCTGATTAGGGTTCTGGAGCTTTTGTGTTGGAAAACGTGAAGAGGAAGAATTGAGGAAGCGTTTGTGTGTGTGATTTTATGGGGTGTGGAGATTGTTAACTTGAGAGCTTGGAAATTTTAGTGGATTCTGAGAATGAGGTGGAAAAGTCTTGGCCTCTCCTTCATTCATTTGTCGGATTAGGGATTTTGCCCTTTTTTTAAATGCCATTGGGCCTGTGTATAAGATATATCAAAATAGATCCTTTTTAAGACATCTAAGGATAAATCTAATCCCCGACGCTCACTAATCTCCTATGAATTACCACTTATTCTAATTCCATTCTTTTAGAATGAATATATTGGATCCGTCGGATTTTCACCGATTCGATTGAACCGGACCGTTAAATCAAGGGTCAGATTCTTTTTTAATATAAAGTCGTTAAATTTGTTGACAACTAATGAAGGTGTTATAGGCATGTGATTAACCCCAAATTTGATATTTGGAATCATCAAAAATGTCTCTTTCCATCCTTCCTCATTCCATTATCAATAGGGCCCTCAAGTGGGCTCTATCTGGTGAGGGATGGATGCATATGAATTTTTTTTTTTTTTTGAAAAAATGTAACTTGAGAAGCCATTGAAAATTTTAAGGCCTCTAATCCAACTATGTAAAATTTGAGCTACATGAATTATGTTTTATAATTTCAGTCTAGGCCCAAATGTTGGATGAGTTTCACGTCTCCAGATGGATCCTCATTATTGAGCATAG
Source organism: Umbellularia californica (assembly GCA_028538565.1). Taxonomy (NCBI): domain Eukaryota; kingdom Viridiplantae; phylum Streptophyta; class Magnoliopsida; order Laurales; family Lauraceae; genus Umbellularia; species Umbellularia californica. The sequence goes on from JAPQWN010000001.1 coordinate 89,240,504, forward strand.
ATGAAAAACATCATTGCAAATTCGTAGGTCCTTCATGTTATTGTCACAAATTTGTTCTTGGGAGATTATGGTATTGGGATAGTGTTAAGGTACTTTCAAGTTTGAGGCTCTTCTTGGGATATATTAAAAGATGTGGCAAAAAATAAATAAAATAAACATAAAATACTGCCCATTTTTTTTTACATATTTCTCCTTCTTTTATTTTCTCACAATAATTTTCATTTGTAATGATATTTTAAAAACATTAAGATATTATTAGGAAAAGCACCATTTAAGGGCCCATTTGTTTTATATGATTGAAATCCTAAAATTTCTGGGGCCATTTGGAAACTCTAGTCTATAATCTAATAAGAGGTAATTAGATTAAAAGACAAAATAAAAGATCTGATTTTTAAGTTTTAATTTATAATTAGTGTGTTTGATAAATGATGACAAAAATTAAGCTCTTATTAAACATTGGAGTGTTTTGATACATGTGTAATGTGTTTATTAGAGGTGTATTTTCCTGTCATTAAAAAAAAAAAAAAAAAAAAACAATGTTAGTTGATAATTGAAATCATTCGATTTTGAGAGATAGTCGAAGGCATTTGCATCATACGAGATATTTGAAGGGTTATTTTCATCTAAAATACTTATAATTTTTAGGCTTCTGCCTCCTTCTACTTTAGCTAAAAAGGCTTTACTAAAAAAAGAGTTAACTTCCCTTAACTTATTTTTCTAGAGGCCAAATATTTGTTTCTAATAAAATGAGAAACACAATTAAAGGTTTACCAAATGCTCTAATACGTAAATAAGCTCTAAACAACAAAAAAGAGAGCTTATTTTTTAGTTTCTTATGGTAAGACTTCATGTTTTTATAATGAGTGCCTACATCTGAAGAATAAAAGGTGAACTCTAAAAATGACCATCAAATCATTTCCTCTCTCATGGAAAACCAAATAAAGAGAAGATTTGAAATGACTATCTACATATGTGACATTATTGCTATATTCTGAAAATACTGAATATTGCATGTGTCTGATAGAGCTTGAAGTTTGGCGAATTATAATTGCTGTAGGGTTGCAACTTGGGTGCGAGATCAGCTTGATTTTTTGCAAGGATGGTTGGGCTATTTTTTTTTTTTTTTTTCCTATCGAAGGGTTCTCAACCCTTTGGGTTGGACTAATCCCTCCAGACACAGAGGGAAGCAGGGTAAACTCTCATGTAGCCTCAGTGTGGTAGTGCAGTTTCGAACCTACAACCTCCGGGTGCAAACCGTAGTCTTAGGCCAACTGAGCTACCCCTTGGGTGTATAAGGTCATTGGTTGAGATATGTTGACCTAACTAAAATTCGAGGCCTTGGACCTTTAATTGACACAAACCCAGCCATGGACAGTTATATTTCAAGTATACAGAATATATATTGGAACATATGATAATAATATAATAAATCAATAATATTATTTAAAAAAAAACCACAAACACACAAAGATGGGAAAAATCAAAAAAGAGTGAGGCATAAACAATTGTACGCATGGGCCCCAACTAGATCAGTTCTTCACCTTAGCCAACTTTTTAAAACTGCTTCAAACTTAAGTAAAGCTCAAGCCTAGCTTGAATCAAGATCAGTTCGAGCCTTGAACTTAACTAAGGCTTCACTCAATTAGGCTCAATCGTATCTGAACTCTAATCCCAAATAGTAATTAGAGCCTGAACTCAGACCCGTATGTAATTAGTTTCAGGTTACAAAACTCATACCTGCACTCAAACTCAAACTAGCAAAACATGCCCGCGCTTAGAACGGGCAATTTAATTTATAATATTAAGAAGAATATAATTTTTAAATAATATTTAGTTTATATTATATTGAGATGGTAAAAATTACAATCAAAATTAAAATACATAAGAAGGCAGAATGAGGTGAAAATTTGAGGTATCTCATAAATAGCAAAGATGTTTGTCTTAATAATTGTTATTTTTAATAGATGGGGTATATCGTAGTGTTCCACTCTATTTACATCACAATTTATAAAAATTAAAGCTACACACAGAAAAAAAAAAAAAAAAAAAAAAAAAAAAAAAAAAAAACCAAACTCCACCCTTTCTCCCTCGGCAAGCATGCATGGTACCACATCAGTTACATGGAAAGTTTTCCACCTCTTCTTTAGTTCCACGCTGTTGTCGCGAGTTTTTTTTTTTCAATAATACTGTCATTTTCTTATTAATTATGAAGCTTATTATTTTTGTTGATCAATTCCATATATTATATATTCATTTGAGTTTAGTTTTTATTCTAAAATGGTTGTCATAGAAAATTAAAGATTATATAGGAAATCATATAAAATAGTTATTTCAAAAGTTTGATTATCTATGCTTAAAGTACAATGCATAAGTATAAAAATAATAACAACAGTATTTATAGGGGTCAATATTCTAAAAATATAGTTATTTTTATAAACATCTAGTAGATAAATTCCAACTCCCAGTCAATATTCCAAAGTGGGGCTGGGTCCCTTCCTCATTAACTAATTTTAAGTTTTTGTTGACAACTATTAACAAAAAGATGCTCTGTGGCGTAGTGGTAAGGTTGCTCCTTTGAAATTCATATTGTTCTGAGTTCGAGTATTAGCACATACCATGATTAATTTTTATCATATCATTAAAATTACATGGGTCGGGTCAAACTAAATTAAATTGATTGATGAGCTAAAATCAATTTGAGCGAATTGGAACTGATTTCCACTTCGCTTTATATATATATATATATATATATATATATATATATAAATTGAAGACCCTACTCATACAATGGGCTTGTATTCAAGCCTAAGTACTAATATCGTAGTATAATATACTTATATATACATGATATACATAATATCCGGATGTGACATTGCATTGGGTATTCCTTGAATATGCAACTGGTGCAAATTGAAAACAGGTTGAAGAATTAGACCCCAAACTTTATTTTTCCTATTGGGTCTATATAAATATATTCAAGATCTTTGATGCATATGCAGTAAAGGAATGAGGCAGTGGTGTAGATGGGATCCTCACCTTTTGCTAAGATTTTAGTTAATAGGGTGATGCATGGATATTCATTTCCCATAAAAGGGGATATTATTGATGGAATGCTCTGCTACAGCTCTGTTGGATTTTGTGTATACTGAGGTTGACTTCAACAAATACTCAGGTTTAGGTTCTGTATACTAAGGTTGGCAGAACGAAATACTAAGGTTATAGAGAGAACATAAATCACTCTGCTGAAACTTCTTTCTCTCAATAAAAATGAAGTATAAAGAATCAAGATAAGAAACTTGTCCTCTTGATCTTAACAACAGAAAAGAAGATTACTTGATACACCAAGTATGGAACCTTAAAATTTCACTCTCACTTCTTCTTAATGAAAGAGAATACGTGACTCTATTTATATACAGTAATCAATTCCTTACAATTTCCTAAACAACAACTTAATAATGAAAATACATGAAAAAACCAAAAGACACATATAATACAATGCTGCTACATAGAACCAAGATACTTGACTGCATAGAACAGTGAGCAACATTAAATTCCTGCAACTACATTGGGTAGTGAAACAACTGCACTGAGCAATGAACAAAACATAAAATCTAGCTTACTTCTAACAGCCCCCTTTAAGCTAGATTTCTCTTACTTCAAGTCAGGTCTTCATTTTGATGAACAAATCCTTCTTCAAAGGCTTGGTGAATAAATCTGCCACTTGATCTTGAGATTTACAATAGTTAATTTCAACTTCTTTGTCCTTCACCAATTCTCAAATGAAATGATACTTGATCTTTATGTGCTTGCTTTTGCCATGAAACATTGGATTCTTTGACAAAGATATGGCTTATTTATTATCACAAAACAATTTTATAGCTCCTTCTTGCTCATGATTTAACTCCTTCAAAATCCACATTAACCACCTAGCTTGACAACCAGTGGCAGCAAGAGCAATATATTATGCTTCAACTATTGAGAGAGCTACAACAGATTGCTTCTTTGAAGACCATGAAACTGCACAAGAACCAATATTGAAAACATACCCTGAAGTACTCTTATAGTCATCAACACATCCAGTCCAATCACTATCACAAAAACCAACCAAACTTGGATTTTCAGTTTTGTAATAGTGGAGGCCGTGATTTTGGCTTCCTTTCACATATCTTAAAATTCTTTTTCCAACTTCCCAATGAGCATCTCTTCGAGATTCCATGAAGCGACTGAGCATGCTTACCGTATATGTGAGATCCAGTCTTGTTGTTGTTAAGTACATTAAACCTCCATCAAGACTTCGATAAAGAGTTGGATCCACCACTTTCTTTCCATCAAATTTGCTTAATTTCAGGCCAACTTCCATAGGAGTGCTAATAGGTTTTGCATCTTCCATCTTAAACCTTTTCAACAATTCTTTAGCATATTTCTTTTGAAAAATAAAAATTCCATCATCATTTTGATTTACTTCAATTCCAAGAAAGAAATGAAGTAAACCCATATCTGTCATCTCAAATTTATGCATCATGGCCATTTTGAAATCTCTAAACATTTCAACACTACTCCAGGTAAAAATCAAATCATCCACATATAAGTAAGCAATGAGAATCTCACCTTGAGGACTTTTCTTGACATAAAGAGTGTGCTCATAAGGCGATTTGTGAAAACCACTTTCTTCAAAATATGCATCAATCTTTTTGTACCATGCCCTTGGTGCTTGCTTTAAGCCGTACAAAGCCTTTTTCAACCTGCACACCTTCATATCTTCATGCTTCTTCTCGTAGCCGGGAGGTTGATCAACATACACCTCTTCTTCTAGGGTGCCATTCAGAAATGTTGATTTCACGTCCATTTGGAAGACTTTCCATTAATTTGAGCCGCAAGAGCCAACACCAAACAAATGGTGTCTAGACGTGCAACGGGAGCAAAAACTTCATCATACATAGTCAACTCCTTGCTTTTGCTTATAGCCCTTGGCTACTAAGCGAGCTTTGCATTTTTCAACTTCACCTCTTGCATTTAACTTGGTCTTGTACACCTATTTTACTCCAACTGTCTTCTTGCCTTTTGGAAGTTCCACCAACTCCCAAGTATCATTTCTTTCAATAGCTTTAGGCTCTTAATCCATCGCTTTAATCCACCTTTAATCTTTAGAGGCTTCTTCAAAAGTAACCGGATCGACATCTACAAACAAAGCAAAACTCATTCCACCATTAGTAATCATAACATAATCAATAGATGGATACCTTGTTAATGGTTGATGTGGCCGACTAGATCTCCTTGGTGTTGGTTCTTCTTCATGCTCATCATTTCGATCCGAATTCTCCCTTGATGATGATGGAGAGCTTGCAACTTCATCATTTTGTTCTTCTAATTCTTCATCAAGCAAGATGGAGTTTTGTTTCTTCTCATTTTCATTCCACTCCCATGACTCTTCTTCATTAAATTTTACATCTCTACTAACAATGATTTTGTTAGTTAATGGATTGAACAACTTGTATGCTTTGGATTTTTCACTATAGCCAATGAAGATGCATTTCTCCGATTTATCATCCAATTTTCTTCTTTTTTCATCCGGTACATGCGAGTAAGCAATGCTACCGAATATTCTCAAATTACTAACACAAGGCTTATGACCACTCTAAGCTTCTTGAGGGGTCATATCTTGAATGCTTTTTGATAAGGCACGATTAAGAAGATAGACAGCACAAGCTACTGCTTCTGCCCAAAATGAATTAGGCATTCTATTGGCTTTCAACATACTTTTTGCCAAATCCATGATTGTTCTGTTTTTTCTTTCTGCAACCCCATTTTGTTGGGGTGTGTAGCGAGTTGTGAGTTGATGCTTGATCCCAATTTCTTTCAAGAATTCTTCAAACTCATTTGATACATACTCACCACCACGATCGGAACGCAATGTTTTCAACATAAAACCCCTTTGCTCAACCATGGCCTTGAAAGTTTTGAAATGGCCAAACACTTTAGATTTTTCTTTCAATAAATACACCCATGTTTTTCTGCTATAATCATCAATGAAAGAGAGAAAGTAGCGATTACCTCCATTTGAAGCTGTGTTCATAGGCCCACACAAATCTGAGTGCACTAATTGAAGTGGACTTGATGCTCTCCAAGCTTTTCCTGTAGGAAAAGAGTCTTTATAATGATTTCCAAGTGCACGTCCTTTACAAACTTGGTCTCGACGATCTATATTGGGCATGCCTCTCACCATATGCTTTTTATACATCAAAGTTAATGAACTAAAAGTTCGGTGACCAAAACGAAGATGCCATAGCCATGAGCTATTTTTGATGATTGCACTAAAACATGGCAAAGATTCATATTGAATGTTCAAACCAAACATATTATTTGGAGACATACGTACCTTTGTAATTAGAGAATTGTTCTTGTCTCTAATTATACAATGATAACCCTTGAAATGAACATCATGCCCTTTGCGAATAAGTTGTCCAACACTAAGAAGATTATGATTTAAGCTTGGCACATACAAGACATTGGAGATTCTCTTTTGATCTTCTGTCTTTGTGCGAAAGAGGACATCACCACATCCTTTTGCTGGAAGCCTTCTATCATCACCAATCTTGACTTCGGATTGAATGGAATTGTTAAGATTAATAAACACATCTCTATTGCCAGTCATGTGGTTACTACAACCTCTATCAAGATACCAAATATCACCACAAACATTTTCGCTGACATTGCAAGCAAGTAGGGCAGTTTCATCACCTTCCTTTTCTTGAACATTTTCATGCATAAAATTTGATTCATTTTGTCCTTCATCAGTCATTTTCTTTCTACAGTATGCTTGTATATGTCCATACTTTTTGCAATAGTGGCATTGTATATGAGAATGGGGAGAGCCATGACCTCTTCCCCTTCCTCGTCCTCTACCTCTGCCTCTTGTAGGAGCATTGTTACCATGAGATTCAGGTTCTTTTTCATTTTTCTCATGTGTGCCACGTCCATGGCTACTTCTTCCTCTTCCACGGCTATGTCCTCCTCTTTTTCCTCTAGCACCTCCCCTAAAAGAGAGTTGAGATTGAAATGCCTGCTCTAGAGGAGAATCAAATTGCTTCATGCGAAGTTCATGGGATTGGAGTGATCCCACTAAACTTTCTATAGACAATGAAGACAAGTCTTTTGATTCTTCAATTGCCGCCACAATATATTCAAACTTACGGGTCATACTTCAAAGGATTTTTCCAACAACCCGTTGATTTTCAATTTTTTTTCCATTTACTCTTAGTTGATTAACAAGAGAAATGACTCGGTTGTAGAAATCATCAACCGATTCAGATTCTTTCATCCGTAGAGAATCAAATTCACACCTAAGAGTTTGTAATCTTACCATCTTTACCTTGTCTTCTCCTTTATATGATGTGTGGAGTGTGTCCCATACTTGCTTTGCTGAAGTGGCCGAGGAAATTCTTTCAAAGACAGCTTCATCCACCGCTTAAAAAATGAAGAACAACGCTTTCTTGTCCTTTTTGCGATTCTCCTTCAACTCATTGAGTTGTTGTTGGGTGAGAGCACTTGCATCTGCTGGTTCTTCGAAACCAGTTTCAACAATATCCCATAGATCTTGAGATCCATACAGCACCTTCAATTGGATATTCCATTGGTTGTAGTTCTTTCCACTGAATCGAGGAAGTTGTGGCCGCAGCATGTTGTTGGAAGCCATTGAATCTCCTTGAATAAGGCTCTGATACCACTTTGATGGAATGCTCTGCCAGCTCTGCTGAATTCTGTGTATACTGAGGTTGGGTTCAACAAATACTCAGGTTTAGGTTCTGTGTACTAAGGTTGACAGAACGAAATACTAAGGTTACAGAGAGAACATAAATTACTCTGTTGAAAATTCTTTCTCTCAATAAAAATGAAGTATAAAGATTCAAGACAAGAAACTTGTCCTCTTGATCTTAATAACAGAAAAGAAGATTACTGGATACACCAAGTATGGAACCTTAAAATTTCACTCTCACTTCTTCTTAATGAAAGAGAATACATGACTCTATTTATAGATTGGAATTGAACAGTAATCAATTCCTTACAATTTCCTAAACAACAACTTAATAATGAAAATACATGAAAAAACCAAAAGATACATAGAATACAATGCTGCTACATAGAACCAAGATACTTGACTGCATAGAACAGTGAGCAACATTAAATTCCTGCAACTACATTGGGCAGTGAAACAACTGCATTGAGCAATGAACAAAACATAAAATCTAGCTTACTTCTAACAATTATATCTTCACCACCCGGGGGGGGGGGGGGGGGGGGTGGGGTTATGTAAATATAAATTCCTTGAGGGGCCATATGTAAAATAATGCAAAGATTTCCCACAACAAATGGAGTTCTCCAAAATTTTATAGCCCCCCCACTGCTTGATAAAATTGAGACCGGCGTGGCTTAAAAGTCCCCAGTAAAACCTTGTCTTTCGCATTGATTTGAATGTCTTCTTGTATGTTATTGTAGATTCAATAACTAACACACACGCACACACACGCGCGCGCGCGCACACGCACACACATCAGAGCATCTATGTTGATTGAGAGTCTGGATTCCCAGTTTCGTAGAAACAAGAAGATACTGTTTCATTCAATTCACATTTGTTAACGATGTAAAATCTCTTCCTTGATTTTTTCATTTCAAGAAAGCAATTGAGAGAATGCATTAGCTGGCATAAGATTTTATACAATTAGCGAATATGGATTGGATGAAACAATATAAAACAGGGGATTTGGACTCATTGATCTTTTTCCAAAAGTTGAGGATCTTTCTAATCTAGGTTTTGTGAGTGCATGGTTTTGAGTTGACCTCAGTTGCAACCAACCATACATACTTTCAAACCCAACTCAAATTTCAAGTTGGGTTCAGAGCCTGGTCTAAGTACAGTACCTATAATTTCAACCCAACTTAACTAACACCAAAATCACATAAGTGGGTAGACAAATCTCACGGACCCAGGGTAACATCAATGTTGCAATTACTCCTGCCCCATGGTTTGGGGATCTGGGGCATGAACAATTAGCCATCTTGTCTAGAGGTGTAACAATTCGGTTAATCGTTTGTTTTGGGAAAACCGTTAATCGAATTGTATTTTACGATTTTCAGTTTTTAAAAACTGAAACAGTAACCCTACCCTAAAAAATCGTTAAAAACATAACAGCGGTTAACCGTATTAGATGATTTGGCTACAGCTAATTGTCACTTAAAAAAAATATGTCTTTGCCGTTTGACTCTGCATGCAAAACAACACTATCATTTTCACATACCAAACAAAACAATACTATCATTTTTCATGAATTAAACACTACTAAAAGTTTCAAATGATACTACAAAACATCTATCATGCAATACATTTAGGCTTTTTAGGTTTTTTTTTTATGAGTGTAATGGTTAGGTTAACTGCGTGCTTTGGAAAAATGGTTAATCAAACCGTATTTTATGGTTCGGTTCATTTAATAACCTAAACCGTAAAGCACAAATTTTCAATTTTAATAATCATAACCAACCACGAAATACGGTTATTAAACGGCGGTTCGGTTCGGTTAGTTATACGGTTTTCGATTTTATTTTCCACGCCTAATCTTGTCTATGAAACCCATATCCATCACTAATTGGGCTTTATTCTATATCTGGGCACACAAATCAAATCAATTGTCAAAATCATGTCCATACTTTTGTCGGCATTTGAATGTTGCCCTGGGGTGAGGTGGAAGTAGACCTCGGGAGACGTATTAAAACCCTTTTATAAGGAACATGGTTTCAAACATTCAAAAGCCAGTGATAATTGCCATCATTTACCGGTGAAGTAAGTGTCCATTCTCCTATCAAGCAAATCTTGAGTAGTCACAAAACTGAGCCCTAGTGGCATTAATCTGAGATTGGTACATTCCATTTGGATATTTTTAGACAATAAATCATCAATATGGAAGTTGGGTCCTTTTCTCTCTTGGGGCCATGTGTATGCCCATAAAGAAAGCTAGTGAAGATTGAAAGGCTTTGATGTGGACAAGGGTAACCCAAATGTCATTAGTTATTGATTTGATTGCCTCAAATTACTATGGTTTTTATAAACCATAACATTCTTTTTCGTTATTCAATTCCATTGTAGATATTGACAGGATCATTGCTAAACTCAGATGGGTGCCCTTCTTCTCATGGAGTGAGAATGTATTCTGTGAGGAACTGATGATATGGGTTGATCAATAGCTGGGGCCCAATTTTCAGGACATGGAATATACTGATGTTGGGTTGATGCTAGGTTTACCCTTCAATCAATAGCTATAAAAAAGACACTTCTCCAGTTGTAACCTTACATTGCTGTGACCATTCATCATCTGGGCCTCACTCTTGAAATCTCAACAATAAAAGATGGGCTGTTTCTAGCAGTTGAGAGATAAATACCCAACTGTCCATGTGGGACAGAGGATCCTATCTTGATCTCTGTCGGTCCATCTGGTAGGATGTGAGTGAGGTAGTTGGGTTGGGTCCCAGCATGGTACAAAATTAAGCCAGGCCGACGTGGACAACACTCCATTCCAAATCCAATCAATCAACCTAATTTTTATTTATAGGGATGCTAGGCGCACTGTTCGCATGATAACCATGCACCAGGTTCATCAATAAAAGCAAGACCCACCTGACTTGATCAATCCAATGTTCTCTTGTGCACCATTTCCATACGAACATATTTATATAGCAACAGAGTACATTAGTGGCATAGTCAGGATTTTCTTATGGAGGTAGAGTGATGAATGACCAATGAAATATTAATTTATTATTTATCCATAAAAGAAACAGATTTATATTTTGCAGAGTTTTTTTTTTTTTTTTTTTTTTTAATAATATCTAAATAAAAACCCTAAAGAGATATTATTTTTCAAAGGTTTAAGATATGGAAATACTAGCGCTTGCCATAATGAATCTAAACTGCTTAGATAATCCTTTTCTTGTTTTAGCAATGAGAGTTGGGCTCAATCTAATCAAAGTGGGTGTTAGTTTGACCACAAGGTAATCCTATCAATCCACAACATAACAATTTGCTATTGATTAGCTGTAATTGTTATGTTGGGGGAAATGAGGCAGTAGTCATGGATGGTTGAGAAAGTAGCATTTTAAGGCCATTCACATAGCTAGTGAAAGGATAAATGATATAATAATGCAAAATTAAGAATTCACATCCTTGAGTATCTCCCTCATGTTTTCCATAACTTTCAAGGAGAGGTGTAAAACTCCATGATGGGGCATGAATTTTAGGCTCCATTAGGAGTTGATTCACCCTAAAGTGATCATAAGCTCAATTTTATGGGCAAAATGGCTAAATTTTTAAATATTCAAATCATATGGTCACAAAAAAACAAACTAAAATGATGAATTATTTCTACAACTGAATTATATACAGTCAAAATCTAAACTTCATAACCATACTCATCTTACACCTACCGCACAGAGGCCAATATATCTCCAAAATTAAATGCACATGGCCTTGTAAACTTACCATGAACCAAGATGCCTGGGATCAACTTAATTTATTGGAGTAAAATTTAGGAACTGCCCACTAAAGGGAAATGCCTTCATTTTGAGTTGTTTTGATTTTCATAGGTGGGCGTCATCCGTTCGACTTTGAAGAAAGTTTTGGGGTGTTTTTTACGTTCGACCCTGAAGAAAGTTTTGCCATATGTTAATACACTTAAATGGCACATATCTAGCAAAAACGATCATTATGCTTTGTTGGTGAAACCCAGTCGATCATATCTATCATGATCTCCTTCAAAAGCATTCAATCGTGCAACTTGATGAAAACAACCACATTATAAAGGCTTGGATAAATGGATGGATAAGGTCCTAAAGAAGACATTTAATTTGTGTTGAAAAGGAGCATGATGGTGATATCATTCACATTGTTATAAAAACATAAGAGATAAGACCATGCCCCGGCTTAATTACAAGATCGCTGTAGGACCATGGCTTTGATATCATGTAGAAAGTCTAATTAGGCTGCATTTTTCATGACATCACGAACAATCTCAATTTATACAAAAATAAGAATAATATAAGTTTGGAATCTTATTTCAGAAATTTAAACATTGTCCTAGCCTCCTCTCTTACTTCTCCAGGCCTGGCTCCGTCCGTGGGGTACATTAGTATTTGGGCATGGACTCAACTGTACCAAAACTGAGACCTAACTATCAATCAGGTCTGAAACCAGGTGGTCATGGTTCATTGACACCCCTACTTAGCAGGGCCAGGTATACTCAGTCGACTCAGTACCCTTCAAGTTGAGTTGATTCAGCTAGTGGCGGACCTAGGGTTTTCATTCCAGTGGGACCGATGATGGTCAATTGAAAATGTCTCGAATTTTCCTAATTCTCAATCTACAATAACACAATAATAATGGTAACAATAATAACCTTTGCAATGTGGTTGACTCTAACAAAGATTACAAGAAAAGCACCAACATACCAATAACAAAAAAAAGAAAAAAAAAATTCCGAACGAGGAGTTTTTCGTCAAGAAAACAATGAAGCAATTTAGCTATTAAGTGTTCAACATATATTTCAATGGCAAGGTCACAAAACAAAAAAAAATGTAATATAAGTTAAAAGAGATGCGTGCCAACATGAAATGCGAAGTGTTTTGAGTGAAGAAGGATTTACTGTGTTGTTTTTGGAGCTCATACTGATAAAAAATACGTCATGCTAGAAGAGGAGAGCGTCTTCACTTATAATCCAGTTTCTGGACAGCTTCATGACCGATGTGGGACTTTATATTCCTCACACGAGGACACTAGGGTGTACATGGATCGGATTGGATCGGATTGGGCCAAATCCGTCACCAATCCGTTACCTTCGGATTGAAGGATTTGAAATCCGTCACCGATCCGTAGGTATTAAAATCCGATTCGATCCGTTCCGTTCATCCACTGATCGGATCGGATTAATCCGTTCAATCCATCCCTGTACATTATATAGAAAAAAAAAAGGGTAATTCAAGTATGGTTCAATCCGTTAATCCGTCCCTGTACATTAATCCGTAATGGGTAGGGTTTTCCGGTTTTGGCCTTTTGGGGATAAATAGTGATAGGGAATAATTACATTTGAGGCCCTATAATTTTTCTTTTTTTTATATTTAGACATCTTAATTTATATCTAGACCCCTTATTTTTATTTTTTATATATATTTAATGTCAACGGATCGGATCGGATTAAATCAGCGGATTGAGGATGAAATCCGCCACCGATCCGTTGCTAACGGATTACAGGATTTTCAATCCGTCACCAATCCGTTTACCTTCGGATCGGATTAAAATCCGCGGATCGGATCGGATCGGATCGGATTGACGGATTTTTTGTACACCCCTACAAGGACTCATGCATTCTCTGTTCTCAGCCGGGGATTAATTCAAGTTTTTGAACAATAGTGTAAGGGTTTATTTATGTGCCCATTTTAACTTGCCCTGACTTAGAGGAGTCATTCTAAGGTGGCCCCACTTGGCTAGAGTAGATTTTGGGTGAGTCAGTGCCAATACACAGCGAGTGCTTTGTGGGCCCCTTGAGATTGAAAGGGCACATTCTGCCACAAATTCCCCTTGAAACTAGAACAATGATTTTCAACCCATTCGAGGCATAGTTCTAAAACTTGGTTGGTGTGGAAAAAAATTTTGGGCCAGGTACCCTGGAAAAACACTTAAGGACCCAACTCAGAGTTAACCCGGTCAAGGCTTGATTGACTATACCAGAACTTAGTCAAGACCCACTGAAATTCAAGAAGAAAATATTAGGAATTACATCGAATTTATAATTTAAACACACATATCAAGTTTTGACATTTTGACTTGGTCAAAACTTGGCAGATTCTTGAAACCGACTCGCACATGTTAGACCCTCAAAGAGGCGTAGGTCCAGGGGAACCCCTAATTAAAGGCAGTGTGTGTGATGACAATGACATTTGCATGAGAAAATTCCCCTTATTATATATTATATTACTTTGTTTTACTATATTTACTAGTGTTAATAAAAAAATTATTAATATAATTATGATTAATGCATATAATATGTGATAATTTATATTATACATTATATATTATGATATAAGCTAGACCAGACCCGGGTCAATTATACTACTATATTATGTTTAAGGGTTTTTTAGGTGATTTAGACTGCTGGTTGTAATTTTGACGGTAAGTTATTCTTCTTTCATCTGTAATCTCTCATAACTATCTACATCATATCCCATACAACACCTATTTTATCTCATATAACTATCCATTTCTATTCCCTACTTTCCCTGTTTTGATTTTGGTAAAATCCCTTTCTGTCCACTTCTCCTCTTCCGTTTTTACATATCTTCCCATTTTTGCTACCTCACGTCTCATATTCTCTTTCTATTCTACCTACTCTCAGTCATATGTTTCCTTTTTTTTTTTTTCTAAAAATTTACTATTGTGTATTGTATTTGGATAGCCATTCAAGTTCATGCTTGTTTTCCAATTGTATGAATATTTGATTTGCATTATATGGGCATATTCGTGCTCAGCATGGATTACTATGCTAGTTAGCAATTAAGCCCAAACCATGGACCTGGACCCATCTGACAAAAGGGTCCAGACCTGAATGTTTTAGGGTTGGGTCCTTCATGTAACTGGGTAATTTAGAGTCTAGTGATTATTAGCAAATCCATGGAAGCAGGGCTGCATTAAAATCTTGCCCAAAATAGAACTGCTTGTCCTTTATCGAGGAAATCACACCACACACTTTTTTAGCTCATGAACTTTAATTAGAACAGAAAGAAAAGCCTAGTTTTATTCCTATGGGGCCCATGAGAGATTAGCTTTCATTTTTTGGCAACTGTATGTAGTTGAGAAGCATTGAACACTCAACTGCACTTCAGAGAGTGGGAGGGATTTGATACTTGAAATACCATTGGATCTCAACATTGGGTCTCAAAAGAGTCTCTCCAGTCATCTCTAACACAAGCTTGCTCTTCTTCTACTTCACATATAACAGTAGTCATAGTGAGAAAGAGAAGAAGCCATGGAAATGCTGCATTTGGAAGAGATTATGGAGGAGCTGAGAGAGAGTTTTAGAAGTAGGAAGACAAGGAGTGCTGAATGGAGGAAGACCCAACTGAGGGGGCTGCAGAGGCTCTTGCAAGAGAAGGAAAGAGAGATTTACAGGGCATTGGATGAGGATCTTGGGAAGCACCACACAGAGGCTTACAGAGATGAGGCAAGGAAGAGTAGAAGATACCCCATGTTACTCTTACTCTTTTAATTATCTCTGCATTGTAAATGCTGACCTCATACCATTGCTTTGCTTGTGCTTTGTTTTGTAGATTGGGATTCTAGTTAAATCTTTGAATCTCTCTTTGAGTAGTTTGGATGATTGGATGGCAAGCAAAAAGGTGAGAACTTCTATTTCTGCTGTTTAGATGAAGTCTTGAGTAGGTAAAAAACATTTATAATTTCCCTAAAAATAGATGGGTGTCTATATAAATATGGAGGGGAGTCTTTGTAATTGTCAAACAAAGATGGGTTTGTCTGTAAATTCCCCTTTATTCAGTTTGAGAGAGAGAGCGGCCCAAGCCCAAGCCAATGTATATATAGTTGCCTTTGTCATAATTTCTGGATAAATTAGGATAATATCCAATATTATCTAGAAGTTATGACAAAGTCAACAATACAGTTTTTATATGCATGTGATCCGACCCATTAAGGGCCTACGTGTTTACATGTCGTGGAGAGTTAAAAACAAAGTAGGGTTCAAGTTATGAATAAAGTCAAACAAAGGGGGTTAAAGTCAAAGAACTTTTTAGATCACCACTTTACTTTCCCCTCCGCTATTTTCATCGAACAACAATGAAGTAAAAATATCACATCACATATTTACTTTTCACTTCACTCCTTTCATCCAAATAACAATGAAGCTGTAAAAAACCGTCACATAATAATCTAATTTTATTCCTCCATTACTCCTTTTGATAAACAAACACACCCAATTAGAGAGAGAGAGCACTCATACATCAAAAGTGAGGAAAATTTTGGTTCTTTTCCTTCTCTTTTTTGTTCGATTATGATAAGTTAAATAATTTGACCCTAGATCAATGTAATAAGGCTAATAATAATAATAAGATAATGATGATGATGATGTCTAGTAGTGGTAGTGCCAGTAGTTGACGATTACAAACAGTTGAACTCCAGCAACCACCTACACACATGGTAAATGATTGGACAAGTACGATAATTTTGTTGCTAAAATATGCCCTAAATTCTTAATTAGATTATCAATAATCATTGAATCAAGATCATTCAAAATGAATGATTGGTCCATATTGTTCCAACCATTTATCTTTGGAGGCTCCTCATAAGGGTAGGTCATGATAAAATAGCGCAGCAAATTAAAATCTTAAGCTATACACTATCTACAGAATGCCCTTTTTCACCCAACCATCAACCATGCATGTAGTCACCCAAAGCAAGACCACAGAATGTACTAGGCTACTATTGTAGTCCTATATAAGTTGGACCTAATGATTTTTTTCATTAATGCCTTTAATTAGTAAATCAAGGAGAATTGACTCTAAATTCGTATGAGTCGCTTCAACTCGCCTGAGTTTGAGTTGACTCAATGAGTTTCAGCAAGTAATGCCTATGGTACTGGTACTTAAGGACCATCCATCATGTAGGTAATGTGCTTTAGCAGATAATTCACATCGGTCAGCCAATCTTGTACCTCTTAACGCAATTGACTAAATAAAACGGACTTTGAGAGATCGCAAAGGCCCTCGATTGAATGGTTAGGATCTACATATCAGTGGTGAATTTTATTTATTTTTTTGTTGTGATCTACTGATAAAATTTTTTTGCTACGATCCATCCAACGTATGATTGTTTGGGATTTCTTCATTTAACTTGTGTTCAATCATCAATGTGAGGAAAAAGGAAAAGGAAAAGGAAAGTTTAAAAGAAAAAAAACTAACAGTAGCAGTATA
Organism: Umbellularia californica; assembly: GCA_028538565.1. Lineage (NCBI taxonomy): Eukaryota > Viridiplantae > Streptophyta > Magnoliopsida > Laurales > Lauraceae > Umbellularia > Umbellularia californica. Next base: position 89,257,517 of record JAPQWN010000001.1, read on the forward strand.
CAAGTTGATTCTGAATGTACAATACATGAGTCCTCACATTGAATATATGGCAGGTTCATGTGCCTGTGATTGCATTCCCCACCACAGGCGAAGTTGTGCCTGAACCTCTTGGTGTGGTTCTCATTTTCTCCTCTTGGAATTTTCCCTTTGGTGAGTTATAGCTCCTCTTACATATGTTTATGTATTCTCTGCTGCTCATGCACTTAATTACACTTTCATACCAAGTATTATGGCCCATATGCAATCAAAACACAAATCCAGACCACCCATCCAAGCCACTCAAACTTCATGGGCAGCCATGTGAAAATCTTAACAAATCAGACTAATCAGACTATAATAACCATTGAACTATAGGCCTTTCAGCAGTAACTGTACATTTCAGTCGTCGAACATTAATTAGTACAGGATCATTGCTTGACTAAATTATGCGGCGGTTTGTCCTACAGGGCTGGCCTTGGATCCACTGATAGGGGCCATAGCTGCAGGAAATGCTGCTGTTCTGAAACCTTCAGAGATCGCTCCGGCATGCTCTTCTTTCTTGGCTAAGAATATCCCCTTGTACTTGGACAATAAAGCTGTTAAGGTCATAGAAGGCGGAGTGCCCATCACAGAACGTCTCCTTGAGAAGAAATGGGACAAGATCTTTTTCACAGGTTTATTTCTCACTAAAAAGGATTGTAGGCTTGATCTTGTTGAATTCATCTCTTACTTTCCAAATGAAAATGAAAAGTTTAAAATCCATTTTTAGTGCTAACAAGTGTGAAAAACTTTAGGGAATGCAAGAGTCGGGCGTATCATCATGTCCGCAGCTGCAAAGCATTTGACGCCCGTCACACTGGAGTTGGGTGGAAAATGCCCCGCCATCCTCGATCACTTTTCAAGTCCTAGAGACAGAAATGTAGTGATGTCTTAACTTTCTAATCCGTTACTGATCATACCTTAAGCACCATCTTCTCTTCTGTTCCCTATGTATATTAGTAGTTTTTCTATAACAAATGTGCAATGTTCAACGGTGAAATTATGCAATAAGTGAACGTTATTACCATTTAGATTTCAGATCTCACATTTCACATAGGTATATTGTTTTCGATTGATCATGACCATTCTTTCGATTGGTATGAAGGTCGCTGTAAAGCGGATCGTGAGTGGAAAATGGGGTCTCTGTAGTGGGCAAGCATGCGTGGCAGTTGATTATCTACTTGTGGAAGAGAAACATGCTTCTGAAGTGGTACTGTTTCTGTTAGAAGCATCGTTCTCTTCTCGAGGTTTTGTTTATATTAATTGATGGTTAATAACGGTAGCGCAACTCACAACTTTGTTCTCTCTTTTTTAGATTGAACTCATTAAGGATTGGCTCAAGAAATACTATGGGGATGACCCACAAAAGAGCAATAGCATGTCAAGGATTGTCAATAAACACCATTTTCGGAGACTACAGAAACTTATTGAAGATCCACTGGTTGCAGCTTCTATAGTCCATGGTGGTTCCATGGATGAAAAGAACTTGTAAGTAGTAAATTTCGTTTGGGACTATTCTTCGTAGATATCCGCTTCTATTGATTATTCTTTTAGACAGGTAGAAGTTTATTCAAACAAAACATATGATAACCGATCAAAAGAAGAAAAAAAGAAAAGAAAACTCACACGCACACACACATGATACATAGAACAAGCCCTCCATATGGATTAAAGCAAGGATATAGCAATATACCCAACCCAAAACCTATATAGAGGTGCAATCCAAGGACCAACTCTATCCACCCCCTGCTTGAGTAGTGCATCTGCATATCATTGCTATTGATCATAAAAGCCAAGTGTGTAAAGATGTGTCAATTTATCTGTTCGAAACCCAATTGCAATAATAGAGAGAACACTTCAGCGGAATGCATGCTTATTCAGAAATCACTCAAGTTAGCATTCCCTTCTTTCGACTTGCTACCAATTCGCCATTGCTGTTCATAAGGAAATATGGTTATTAGATATTATAGCTTTCCTGTAGTTGATTATTATGACTCTTTAAGCCAACTCAACATTGATGGGATAAAGCTAAGTTGACGAAATAACTATGAAAGGTTTAATGTAAAGAAAGTCTGAAAAAGAGGATTACATGGGTTCCAATTACTATGGAGCTTGCCTCGAGAAAAGATCAACAATCAAATAGTATCAGAGGGGTGGCCTTTTTTTTACACTTTTATTTTTTGGCCACCTTGATTTAATGTTGAAGTGGAACTAACAATATCTCCCATCTGATTAGTGAATTTTTGTGCATTTTGATTGGTGAACATCAGTCTCAGAGCTATGAAAACTGGGGTCCACAAGATGGAAGGCTAAAGCAACTGGATGATTATGCCACATGTACTGCAAATCTTGTCAAATATCATGGATTATTTGACAAAGATGGACAGATTATAAGTTGGGGGAATGAATGAATGAGAATTAAGACAGAAGTGAATGTATCTTGATTATCCTTTTCGTATTTCTGCAGGTTTATCGAGCCGACCATCTTGTTAGATCCACCTCTGGATGCTGAAATCATGACTGAAGAAATCTTTGGCCCTTTCCTCCCAATAATCAAAGTGTGATATCTTCTTCCATGCACTGTTTCTACACAATCTCCATGTATAAAAAAAGAGCCCTAGGCCAATTACAATGCTTAACAATCTTTTTTATTTCTTGATTCCCACTGTTATTTCAGCTAAAGAAGATTGAAGACAGCATTGAATTTATCAACTCTAAGCCTCAGGCTCTTTCTCTTTATGTCTTCACAAAAGATAAAACACTCCAACAGCAGGTGATCTCCAAAACATCCTCAGGAAGCGTGACGGTTAATGATACTATTATTCAGGTACATAGTCAATCTTCTCTGTTCTACTTAATTCCTCAATGTTTCGTTTCAGTAATTCTTACATAGTATCAAAATCATCTCCCCTTGCTTGAGTTCATTCCATTCATTTGCATGCACAAAAGTAGTGAAAAGATGTTTTTGTGCATCATCCATTTTAATCATGGTCCGAACTATGGACTAAGTTTTCTGTTGTTTGATTCTTGGTTGTACCCATGTTTCTTTTCTTTTTTTCAGTCTTAATTTAAATTATCCTGTGATCATTTGAAAAGGGAATCATGGTATGAACTAATGGATCGTTTTACGAATGTAGTTTGCCTGTGACACCTTACCATTTGGAGGCGTCGGTCAGAGCGGTTTTGGCAAGTACCATGGCAAGTTCTCATTTGATGCATTTAGCCATGGAAAGGCAGTGCTAAGAAGAACCTTACTTATTGAAATGAGTTTTGGGTTCCCTCCTTGGAATGATTACAAGCTTCGATTCCTAAGAGCAGCCTATAACTTTGATTACATTGCTATGTTCCTCATGTTAATAGGCTTGAAGAGAAAATAACAGAAACCATCTTCGCTATGCATTTGCTTTCCTGATGCTTTCTTTAAGCTGTTGTTCCTCTATGTGGAGTTGAAGACACTGAAATATATTATACAGTGGATTAATCTATTGTCTACATTTGTACCTGTTTTTGGACTGAGTGTGCTGAAATCTTCCCATAATAGAATTCGAATTTCTCTCATAATGATAATTGTGATGGAGCATATCAGCGGCACTTAAAATATGTTTTTGAGTGTACACTGCATTTAAAAGTGATGCAGCCCATAATACATGGAACCCATTTGATACGTCTTAATCAAATGATTCAAAGCCATGGCTCATGGGTGGGTAAGCTATGAATAGAGAAAAAGTAATTTATAGAATAGTGTAATATTTAATTATAATATTCTATTGTGTTGCAATTTCTAGAGAATACAATCGATTTTAAGTTTAATTGTTTAGCAACTGCTGCATATTGTTATATATGTGAGAATATAATGTATAATGATAACATTTTATAAAATCATTAATCAATGCAAGGTTCATTTTTAGATTAATCACTCATCGAATTATCTGTTTATAACTTGTCGTATCAAATCATCACTGAAGTCCACTTTCATGACTCCAACTACTTAAATTCGCTTTCCCATCTAAATCTATCATTAAAGAAATTCCACTCTAATTAGACTTGTGCCCCTATCATAATATCAATCAATCTAAATAAGCGTGATAAATAAGAAAAAAACTCAAATCACACGATTTATGCATCATCAATCTAATGGTGTAAATAACTCTAATTAGAGTAAAAAAGTTCCATGATATAACAAGGTGGAGTGCATCACCACCACCACCACAATCACTACAATCACTATCATCATCACGACTGCAGCATCCTTGCCCTTGTTAACATCACGGTCACCATCATCATTGTGGCACCACTCACTATCATCACCACTATCACTCATATAACCACCATTAGCATCATCTCCAGAAGTGGTGTATCATTATCACCACAACCACCATCACCATCACCACAACTCATCATCACCATTACCATCACCACAATTTTCCGCGGAGACAAGGCAATAACACAAGTAGCCGATCGGGTGTAATGCAGCAAGCATCGATGAGGAGGTTACATTCCATCACCCGACGTTAGAAATTAAATCTCCTGCACAGAGTGCGCTTTCACACGATACCAGCAGCACCGTTTGGCTCCCTGGTCATCAGGTCACCATCAGGTCACCAACTTCCTTAACCTTCCGGCACTAGGCAGCCGTCAGCCCCCATGGTCTTACGACTTTACAGAGACCTGTGTTTTTGGCAAACAGTCACCTGTGTTTTTGGCAAACAGTCACCCGAGCTTGATCACTGCGACCTCCTTTGTGAGGAGGCACCCCTTCTGCCAAAGTTACAGGCTGTTTACAGAGAGTTGTCTCGTGCCCCTAGTTATTCTCGACCTACCCACCTGCGTTGGTTGTGCCCCTAGGTATTCTCTACCTACCCACCTGCGTTGGTTTCGGGGTACCCTTTCGTTGAAGGTCCTTCAAGCTTTTCCTAGACGCATGAGTTACTTCAGCAATTGGTACTCAGAATTAGCTTGGGGCATTTCCACTCCCCCTTCTTACCCTGCCCAAACAAAGCAAGGTGACCTTGCGTTCTTGAACCGATAACCATCAGATCAACATGAGGGTCCAACTACATTGCATTGCCAGAATCCATTTGTATTTTTGAAACTAGTTGACATCCTTGCTTCTCTCATGGTAAAATCCACTTCCCGCTGAGCCCCCCCTTTCTCCTCGGTCCAGAGACAAAATGTAGGACTGGTGCCAACAGTTCATCACGGAAGAAAGGACTCGCCGGGCCAGGATCACATTAGGACTGCAAAGTGCACAACATCTTCCCCATTTCAGATAGAGATCAAATAACCCAAGAAAAGGACGTAGAAACCAATTAGACACGGAATCATCTCACAGGGCTAAAGATTTTAAACAGCCAGCCACAATGCTGTACACTATTTTTCAGTTGATGATTGCTTATGATGATCATTGCAATGAGCTAGTCCTCTTCAGGTTTCATTTTTAGGGCACACGTCTTCACCCTGTATTGGATTCCTAAAATTTTAGGAAATGCCATCCATATCATAAGGGACTAAGTTGACAACCATATAGGTGAAAATCCACAAACGGCAATCAGGGAGCCTATCCCTCTAGAAGAAAATGATTACCCAAAGGCAGGAAGGCCCATATATGGGTTTTGACTTTGTTTCACCCACAACAAAAGAGATGGGACGCTTCGCCTGCCACCTTCAGAAGCAGGTATCCACACCATGCAATATGCATAAAATCAGATGCAGTGCATTCAAACAAAAACCCATGAATACAACAATATAAAAAAGGCAACCTTGGTATTTTCAGACAAAGTATTTTGGTTACTATTCTTAGCGGAAAATTGAAGCAAGTTTTCCCCAACCCTCCCTATTACATGCCGCAGCTACCCAGATATTTTCCATGATTTAACCCCACAGCATAGCATATCACAAACCCTTCAACACATCTGTGTACGCATGCAATGCTGGAAAACATGCGAATATATACACATTAGCTAAAGGCAAACAAAGATACTATCAGTCTAATACATAACAACCTCTATAAAGGAGCTGCTGCATTGGCCCTGTGATTTCCAGTTAAAACTGAGTGTCTGGCCAGTGGCACTAACTGTAAATTTTATCAATGGTCAACTGTAAAATAAGGCTGTCTTAAAGTTTGGGTGAGATAACCCCTTGGTTCAGGGACCAGACTTCAGAAGTTTAATGTAATAGATGTGGTCATCGCGATCTTTGTTACTCTCCAGAACTGCAATCCTCAACAATTCCTGCTTTCGACAACCCAAAAATAAAGGTTGGAATGGACACTATAAAAAAGAAAGATGAAAAGAAACCCAACCACCATAACTCACAAACAGAATCATCACCTTCACAGCCCTCTTACAATGGAACTTCCCCAAGTTATGAATGATTGTTCGCATATCCTCAACCTGTACAGTAGTAATACCTTATTGGGATGACAAAGGCTTATTAGAAATACAGGCACAGAAGCAAGCAAGATTATATGTTCTTACCTTGATGAAGCCCACCCATTCACGATCAAAAAAACGGAATGCCTGTGTAACGAATGAAATATCCAAGTAAGAATAGTTTATTTATACTGAAAAGGATTACTTTCTATTCTTTTTTCTCTGGTAAATACTCATGCACCCACACACACATGCTACCAATAACTAAATCCCGAACAATCAGAGCTGCAACTAGGGATTTTCCCTGGTTGTTTCTATGGAGATGGAGATGCTTCACCATTGAACTATCAATAGAATGACATAATGAAAGGGATTCTAATACTTAATGCTCAAACCAATGGATGGGAACTTTAGATAACAGAATATAAACCTCCAACAGCTCCTTATCCACAACTGGTTGCTTCAAGGATTGATCCGTGACGGCCTCAGGTTTCTTCTCATCCATGTGAGCTTGTTTCTCTTCATCTTTCCCCTGCAATGCATGGAATAAAAGACAATTGTTGATAAACTGTTTATCACCAAATGTAAACATTGTCCTCTGAAATAAATATGGCGTTTGCACTGATAAGTGGGAGAGGCATACAAGATACGGCCTACATTCCAAGAATGGAGGCTTATAAATTTGTGGAGTTAATTCCACTGATCAACAAAAATGGATTTTTTCTATTTTTTATTTTGCCCGTGTTGTGGGTGTGCGTGGGGGGTGGGGGCAAAGACTGTTAGATGTGTAGTCCACACTGAAGGATCACAGTCGCAGTGACCAAAGAACAGAGAAGCTAAAATTTTATATATAAAGACACACACATACACGCCAACAGAAGCAGGGGGGGATACTTACATCCTTGCCTGAAGCCTTTGCAGGGGCAGAATCCAGCAATTCGCCGCCAATCTTTTCATCTTCCGATTGTCGTTCCCCTTGGTTGCCATCACTGCCACCTTCAATCTCATCTTCATCCTCCTCAACAGGCTCTTCCTCAGGGTCCTCCTCTTCAGACTCCTCCATTTCATCTTCTTGCCCACCTTGCTCTTGTTCACCTAGCTTGGATTTGTCATCCTCCACTTTAGTGAACCCCTCTTGCAATTTTGAGCCATCGTTGTCCAACATTTTGGTCTTTACTGAATCATCATCGTCTTTTGATGTACTCGAAAGTTTTGAGCGCTTGTTAGAAGCACCCTCTTTTTCCTTGTCATCCTTTTCAGAATTCTCTTCCCGCGCACGTTTTCTCTGAGTTCTTTTTAGCAAAGAACTTTCCCTAAGTTTCTTCATTTGCACAGGAAAGAGAACAGGGACATCGAAAATGTAAGTAACTGATGCGTAATTGAAAATTTTTAAACAGATGTTATGTGCATTTTTTTGGGGGGGGAAAACTAACCTCAAGATAAGACAGGATCCGGCATCCCATTTTGAACTGAAGCATTTCATAAAATGCCTCCCCAAACAATGAAAGCTGCAGCAGTAATAACATTTGTAACTAAGTCACCAACTCACCAATATGATATGCTAGAACGTAAGAACATTGAAATATTTCAATATCAAATCATTTGCCGCCTAAAATGGCCATCAACATGAATTCATTATATCAAGGAGCAACAGGTTAGTAGAATCACCATAATAGTGCACAAAATAAATGAACATTTAATGGAACACTGAATTGGTGAAAACTACCAACCAGTGCACACACAAACCCAAAAAAAAAAGAAGCTTAAGTTGAAATTTAAAAAGAAAAGTACTCTATTACCTGAATTTAAGGTTAGGGATCGTTAGTTTTGAAAAGTCAGTCAAACTGTATCGCCAGAATTTAGTGTTAAGGATCGTTAGTTTTCAAAAATGCATAAACAAAACACCCTTCACTGAATGGTTCTTGTAGGAGAGAATTTAAGCATCTCACTTTCCAATTTTGCAAGTAATAATTTTTTTTATTTTTTTAATGGTACTTTGCGAGTAAGAATTACAAGGCTTTTGAAACGAAATATTCTTTTTTTTCACAATACAGTAAAGATATAAGAGATTTAAGATGGAGAAAATCAACTTATCATTCCTAGATCGAATAATGATTTACTCATAAAAGCAATCACCATAAGATGGAAAGCCAAGTGAAAAGACAGTTGTTCTAAAGATGGATAAGAACATTGAAGACAGAAGTAAAGGTTGTTCAATGTGAAAACCTTCAAGCTAGAATTAATAATCTCTTTGTGAAAGAATTCCACGGAAATGGAGGATGGTGGATTTTTTATCAGCTACTAGGACGTTTGTCTAGGTTGCAAACGTCATTATCCCAAAGGCATGATAATCTGTAACAGAAACAAGGTTATAGAAACTGTATAAATAGAAAATTGGAAGGGGACCTTAAGAGAAAACGGGATAAAGAATTCTTAATAGCCAGATACAACATGAAGCTCCAGACAAGATACAGACACTGACGGGTGCAGTAGTGAAGAGAAGACCAGAACAAAGGACAACAACTCAACAAGAGCAAAACACCCAGTGCAAGACGAACCCAACAGAAACCCAATAGGGATGTGTTGAGGAGAAATGTATAAATATCACCAAAGTACAGTAAATAACGGAGGGGAAGTGACTGGTTTAGATATGAAATGGAAAAGCTGAGTGATGATGGATGAGATTTTGTAGCTTAAAGGATGGGGAGGTTGGGAAGATCCATAATAGCAATCCTGAATAGCAGCCAGGCATTTATGGAGAAGATCCTCTGATAGGGATCAGAGAAATAGGTTCACTTTAGGGAGACCTAATGAACACCATCAGTCTCTTTTTCTGGTTCTCAGTGCATAGCTGGTTTGGTGTTAGAGGCATACCCTGAAACCAGAAATTGAAGTTACTGAAGGGAGCGTACGTGGCTGCATTGGAGAAAACTGAAATCATTCCGGTGGCTTGTGGGACTCCATCATTTAAAGCAATGGGAGCATGTTTTGGGCTGTGAGCGTCAACTGTTCATCGCTACGGAGCATGGAACCTAAGGAATGCTAGTTTTTTATTAGAAGCAATGATGAAATAATTTAAGAAGAGCAATTGAAAGGTAACCATTAAAAGAATGGAGAGAGAAAGAGTAAGCGTTGCAAAATTAAGTCGCCAACATAAAAAGGATCTTAATACACCCAACTTCAAAAGCTTGTCTGCTTGATTATGTAGTTCTTGAAAGCTTATGAAACAAAGTGGGCTCAACCTTGCACCAATAAATTTCTCATTTATTCTTAGGTCATTCTACATGAGATTTTGGATTCACCTTAGGCCGACTGATTGGCCCTAATAGAATCTCCTTTCACCAAGATTGCCTGTCATGATAAATGTAACAATTCTTTAATCACCGAAAGGTTCTGCAATATTTGTGCAACTCTCACGAGCAAGACTAAAGAACGCCAATGCCAGAGGGCCAGAGTTTCACTCTGAAACTGCCATCCACATTCCACTTCAAGCAAACTATCTGGTAGTGCATCCCACTTAGTGGACTGAGCGCAGGCTAGGTATACTGGAAACGGCCTATCCTTGTACTCAGTAACATAGAAAGCATGGAAACCCCTATAGTCCTTTTGAAATTGAACAGAATTCAAAGATCTTATCCTCCTTTAAAAATTTTGGGAATGGGGGGCTGAACCAAAAACCTCACAGCTGTGCTCACATGTTCTCCTTATCATAGATGTTATATCTTACCAGATAACACGGGGGTTTTTCATTGAATAAATGAATTTTCCCCAAGTCCCGTCTCCAACCAAATAAAATTGCAAGTGGTAGCTACTATCAGTTATTACTGAAATCACAAAAAGAGGAGGGTTTTTTTTTTTTTAACTTCTTTTTTTATCCCTAGTAATAATCTGGGTGGGCAGCAGTAGGCAGCAAAATTTGATCTCTGAATATCAGAAAACAAGGAAAAATTGCAATTAACTTTCACAGAAAAAGGTTTGATATGGGCACATCAAGATAGTACTCATCGGGGGCAGGGAAACCATGTTAACTCTTAACTAACAAGCAACATGCTAAAGTAACAGTGTAATGGTAGATCACATTGACATGGAAATCAGGAGTTGAGAGGATCGGCAGAATTTATGTGAAGCTAGTGGCATATAGTTATTTCAAAGCAAGCTGCGCGTGCACAATTAATATAATTTTTTTGCAGAAACAGGGAAGGGAGACAGCTAGCTATAGGCACTTCATTTATAGCAACTGTGTCTAGATATTATAGAAAGAGATTGTGCAAGGGAAAGCAATGTGCATAGAGCTCAAGAAAAATGCAGAAAAAAATTGAGTTTTCAGCTGTTCTGCAGCTAGAATGAAATTTGATAAGAGTTTGGTGCATGGGGACAAATAGTAAAGCTAAGATGGGAAAGAATGAACATGGTAAGACAATGTGGATAATACAAGGATACTGATCCAAACTTACAATGAGACGAAGACCAAATTAGGAAATAGGAATAACAAATGAGGAAGACAAGATCCAAACAGCATAAAAGGAAAGCTATCAAGCAAACACCCATACAAAGAGGAAAAAGAGAGGGGGCTCAATTGACAACCAAAAAACCACAGGGATGCAGAAAAGGAAACAGAAGGTTCGTCGTCGTTTGAATCTGTCCTTAGTGTAACAGTGAGAACCATCACCTTCAACTCACCAGAGGCAGAAAAGAAATTTGGGAATCACCAGGGAGTAAAAGCTATGGAGTATGAAGAAGGCCCAACCCAGATAAATCAAGCCAAAGTGAAAAGCAAAGATGGCAATGGACTCAGTGGAAAAAAATTGTCATCTCCTCTGATGAGTAAAGATAGTATGGAATGGCACAGAGAGGAATGATTTGGGATGCTTTTTAGGTAGAGGGATAGATGGAGGGTGATTTCTGAAATTGAAAAAAAGAATCCTTCATAGGGAATATGGGGACATATGAGCATTCATACACAAAAGTGGTTTGACCAAATGATTATCCTATCTCTTGACCATTGTTGGTTTCCACGTGATTGCCCATCTTTAGATGAAGGTAATTTTGATATCATCAGAAAATCATTTGGTTTCAGAATCTATAGGCAACATGAACAGAATCATCTGGGATTAAGGAAATTTAATAGCTAGATTAAATAATATGGTTAAGATCTACTATTTAAGCCCCTCCCGTAAAATCCATATCAATAAATTTGTTCAGGTTGATAAGTCACCTCAATCTAACCAATGGATAAGTTTGGGAGCATAGTAGGTAGATGAAGAGTTGGATGGCATTAATTGCAATTTACAAGCCAATCCATTCAACTCAAAACCAGGCAATGCAGCATAGTATTTTGAACAAGGGTGGAGCGTCCCTAGTTGGTCGCTTCCACTATTTACGTGCATTATGTATATATGAATATAAATACGTCAGCTGTATCTTTCAAAAGATATGGACTAGAACAGGAACTATTGAAATAAATCATTCTGTATGTGCATAATACATGTACATGGATAATCCACATACAATACAGCTATATTTAAAAACAAAGATTATATAACTTCAGGAGAAAAACTTTAAGTTAAAATCGTTTGCCGCTGTCTTCGTCATTTGCAACTACCAGTTCTTGAATATGTGGAGTATGTAGAGTACTACCTTGAATAAGTAGACCTAGTTTGGTGGTTCAGATATTTTATGCCAGCTGCCAGCATGAAAGCTGACACCCTTATGATAAAATCGCATCTATAATCTAAATTCCAAAAAATGTATTTAAAAAAAATTAAAAAATAAAGTCATATATAAAATTACATATAATATGCTAGACTAGAAAGAGTATTACCCACATAAATGTGATGAATTTTTTGCCACACTTTTCAGATAATAACCATACCTGTCGTTTTAGCTTCTTTCTCATTTTTATTGCCAAATCTTTAACCATATTTTCTAATCTTTGATCTAAATTATGCACCCAACTGTACCAGTAATACCGAAATTATGTACCCAACTGTACCAGTAATACCGAAATTTTTCCATATACCAACGACTATTGCCAACAACCATGGGGGTCCCGATGGGATAAGGACAGTCTCTCAGAAATAGTAAGATAACTTTTTAAGGAGCTCTAAATTTGTTAGTCCAGGTGAATCAAAAACAAGAATTGGAATAGTTAAAGAATGAACTCAGCTTCCACTTTCCCATAAAACATAGCAATTTTCTGGGACTCTTTGGAGCTCCCCCTTTCTTTTTCTTTCTTTTTATATATGATTATCAAATTACTTAAGCAAGGTTAAATTTAGATGGAAATTTCTTGTTTTTTTGTTGTTATTTTCATATAGAGAATGATTCGAAGGTGTCCCTGTAAACAAACTCATAGATTTATAAACTGCTTCAGAAATTAAAAAAATGGAAATACAGTAAGATGAACCTCGAAAGTAGATTCTTCTACATCATTTTCATTGTAGTCCAGAAGCCCATCTAATGAAAGAGTTGATGAGCGAACCTACAAAAAAGATAATGCAACATTAGCAGTCAGAACAGCTCATTAAACCTATTAAGTAAATAACATACACAAGTATACCAACATTTGAATCTTTGCTTCGTCTTGTTTGTATAAACAAGCCAGGGAACTGAGGTGGTTCTTCCAATTTTGCTTTGTCTTTTTTCACCTTCACAGGTCTCTCTTCACATTTACTGGCACTGGCACCATCTTTCAGATTCTCTCTTTTTTCTATTTTCACTCCTGAGTCAAGTCTGTCATTTTTCACATCACCTTCCTTCTGGCCTTCTGTTTTCAGGTCCTCGTTCTTCACCACCAACTCCCCCTGTGTCACTTCCTTACTCTTTCCTGCATCCTTCCCCACCTTATTAGCTTTAATTATTTCTTTTGGTTTATCTTCCTTTGATTCAGGTTCCTTCACCACTTTCTTAACAGTTTGCCGGCCAGCTGAGTCCCCAGCAATGCCCTCCAAAGCAGTCGCTTTTTCAGGCTCCTCCTTGGCTTCTTTCTTTATCTTTTTTCTAATAGCAGTCGTTCCTTCAGAGGGAACTTCCTTTGGAGCTTGCTCACTATCAGCTTTCCCCATGATATCCTTTTGAGCAGTTTTTTTCCTAAACACCTTCACTACTTTCTTCACTGGTTTTGTCTGAGTGTCAGTTCCTGGCTCTTCTGAGGAAACTTGCTTGTTGGCTGACTTAACTTTCTTAACCATGATTTTGGCTTTAACTTTCTTCATTTTTGTGGCAGAATTAGTATTGTCCTCTGATTCAGCACATTGTACATTTTCTTGTGTTCTCTTAAATTTTTCTGCACTTTTGGGATCATCATCTGCCTTAGAGGCAACAGAGGTTACAACGTCTTCCTTTTTTATTGGTACGACCTTTTCCTTTTTAATCACATCCACTGGAGATTTGGGACCAGCCTCCTTTTCCTTAGGATCAACAGATTCAACCTCATTTTCCCTTTTAACTTTATTTTCGCCTTTCTCTTTCTTTACTTTATCTGTAACTTTGGAGCTCTTTGAAGATTCAGAATCATTTGGATTACCTTAGGAGACAGAAAAAACATATAATACACTCAATAAATGATACAGTAAGAATGAAATAGAATTCATACAAACAGGACAATATATATTTAAGCATCTAGAAACACACCTTTCATGTCATCCTTCCTCTCACCACTTTTATCTTTCTGTACGGCAAAAGGAGAAAAATGATCATCATAAACATAAGCAAAAAACAAACTGATTCATCATTTAAATGTTAACATCACAAACCTTCTCCATCTTCAACATTGCTTCCCGTTCCCTCTCAACTCTTGCATCCCTTCTAGAGACCCACTGACTACGCCAAGCATCTAATGAAGGAAGACAATTCTCTAGATCTGGAAGAAACAGAAAAGTGACCTCTTTGTACCCGGAAAGCCCATCCTTGCCAACTCTGTCATAATGTATCTGCAAGTAAAAAACACCAATTGAATTATACAAAATAAGTGAAGAGACAAAATAAAGAAGAAAAGTCTTAAATATATATGTTTAATAGCACGCTTAAGGGTCTTTTGTTTGCAACCATTTACATAAGTAAATCCTTCACATGAGTAATGGTTATGCATCATCACGTTTGTTTGCACTCATTTAGGGGTCGTTTGGCATTTTCACATGTGATAGGAAAATGGTTCATATGAGTAAATGATTCACATGTGAGTCATTTACACATGTGAATAATTTACATATGCAAATGAGTCACATGTGAATCACATTCATGGTTTAAAATAACGGACGTTACCGTTTCATAACGGCCCATGCCATTACGTTACTTACAATGTAACAGTCACGGTATCGAAAAACAGTGAAAATCACAGTCCATAACGGTCATAATGGCCAATTAACAGTCGTAACAGTCCATAACAACCGATATTTTGAAAATAATGGTCAAAATATCGGTCGACGGTGATTTTTTATGTAACTTTCTTTCCCCTTCCTTTTCATTTAATTCTTTCCCAAACCATTTCTACAGCTTCTTAAGACCATGCTAGAGCTTCCCAAGCTTCTTTTTTCACCAAAACTCAAGTGATTTGCAAGAATTTGGTAGATTCTCATATGATGGTTTCTTCCCTCCTCAACCACAATACCCTTATGTTCATACTTCGTTGTTTTAATTAATTAGTTAATCTTAATGTAGTAGTAAATGTTACTTGAAAGTTGAAATTATTTCTCAATTTACTAGGTGATTTGAGTAATTCAGTATTGTACGTCTATACTACTACTTACTAGTTTATTGATTTTAAGTGTTTAACATTAACGATTAGTTCAAAATTATGGTTGCAATGCATACTGTAAAATTTGTGATATTTGAAATTGTTTTAATATATATACATGTAAACCTGTTTAATTCATAACAGACTTTACGAGTTTCAGATAAGACAGTGACATGGAATGTAATGACTTGGGGGGACCGATATTTTGCTTTGAACTATTTATTAATGGAAAAAAAGTTTTGTTTTCTAGCATTTTAGATTACTCTGGACTTTTTGGATATTTTTTTGGGGTAAAATAAAAATTCACACCGCGATGACCGCAATACAACGCGATAACGACTGCAACCGCGATTTTGAACCATGATCACATTCCATTGTTCGTCATTTTCACATCTCTTCACATGTGAATGCATTCAACGGTTCATCGTTTTTCATAAATTTCTCAAAATCCGTGATGAATGAAGACATAAGATTTGACCCTCAAGCCCTTTCGTCCCTCTAAAGAGGATGAACAGTTCGAATCGTTAAAATGGGTCCATAGAAGTTTATAATTGCAGATTTTAGGGTACGGACCTTTCCATAATTAACTAAAAATAATAATGAATTTAGACCTGAAATTTGATCCCATGGCCGTTTTGAACATTATAAATAGGATTAACGGCACAGATCATGATTTAGGGGCCCATGGGAATATAAAACTATATAAAAATAAAAAATAAAAAAGAATTAGGCCAGTAGTACGTGAATAACGTGTAATAAAGTTAGTACTTGGTATATCCAACGGTTCATGGTTTTTTTGCAAATTTCCCGAGATCCATAATGAATCAAAGTAAGAAATTTGACCCGATAGCCGTTTTGAACCTTCTAAAGAAGACAAATAGTTTGGATCATGAAAATGGGGCCAACATAAATCCAGAATGGCAGATTTAAGGGTCTGCACTATTTCGCAAATATCTCAAAATCCATGATGAATCAACAACTGAAATTTGACCACTAGCCAATTTTGGCCTTCAAAGCCATCCAACGGTTTGGATTTCGATTTAGGGGCTCACAAAATTGAAAAGAGAAATAAAAAAAATGGACTTCCCATTTTTTCGCCTGAGTTACTGTAGCACCACCCTGTAATGTGTAATGATTTACAATCTCTTCACAAACGTAAATTTTGGGCCCAAAACCACCTGAGCTTCACACCATTGACACATGTGATGCGTAAAATGACGCAAACAAACATAAGAGGCATAAATGTTATGCATGAAGGCCCATTTACATATGTAAATGGTGCAAATAAATGACCCTTTAAAGCATGTGATGTGTAAATGATGGGTGAAAATGATGTGCAAATAAAGCCATTGTTAAATGAAGATTTTCACACCTAAAAAGGTGTGAAACTCACTTTCACAGCTCCCAATTGCAAAAGGCGCAACTATAGTCTTCACACAATGATTACATTTGGTAATGCAATTGGTCACGGGATCAAATCCGACCAACCACTTTAATTTATTTATTCTTTTTTTTTTTTTTCATTCCAATGAGCCTCATATTTGTAATCCAAACCATTCAATTTGTTTATTAACTACTAAACCCCAAGACTTTTAAGTTCATTATCTTAAATCTTCATAGATATTGAGAAATTTCTTTTAAAAAATCCAAAAGATCCCTACCTCTAGATCTAATTTTCAGCACTTCTTTGGGCCCCCAATTCATGATCCAAACCATTCAACATTCTCATATTAATAATAACCATTGAGGCATTCAACTTCATCTCTTAAATCTTCATGGATTTTTAGAAATTTGTGAAAAATATCCAAAAAATCCAAGTACATCTAGAACCCATCTGTCGTCCAATGTACTCCTGTGAAAATGGTGGTTGTGACAAACATGGACACATGTTTCACACATATAGCATTCACTTGTGTAAAACCCATTTTTCTACCCCACGGTCATCCAATGTCCTCATGTGAAAATGGTGGTTGTGACAAACATGGTCACATGTTTCACACATATAACATTCACTTATGTAAAACCCATTTTTTTACCCCACGCTTTAAAGGCAAACCCCTTATAGAGGAACAGATAAATTGAAAGCAAAGAACCAAAATGAAATGGCTAAAGGAGACTGGAACACCGAAGTTCTTCCATGGGATGGCCTCAGCAAGAAAAATGATCTACAACATTTCCTCGTCATAGGAGAATGGCACTGGATTGGAGGATATAACAGAAATCATAGACATCATTGCAGAGTTCTACAGGGGGTTGTACACAAAGGAGTGATGGAACAGAATGAAGGCATACTACCTTGAATATCAGGACAGGAAAGTTGACTGACTAAAAGAGCGCATGAAATTACAGGGGCGATTTTCAGTCCCGATGGCTTCCACATGGGTTTCTTTCAACACTTCTACAAAGAGATTTGGTTGATGTGTTTGAGTTCATCCAGGAATTCCATCATAGAGAGATTTTCTAGACATATAAGTACATTTCTGAACCTGTTGTAGTCAGACCATTGGAATTTGTCTAATTTTTTGCCTATGGTTTTGTACATTTTGGATGGCATATGAGCTGTAGATTGGCATCCCAAACCTTGAGTCTTGACCCTCATGCTGTTTTACAGTATTTTTCTCATACTGTACTGTTTTGCTCATTAAATAATATAATTATAATTCACTAGCAGTAACAGCAGTAACACCAGCAGCAGTAGTTTTAAAGCAAGGAACTTATGGAGATTAGAAAAAACAAAGTCAAAAACAAGGAACTTCATCGTACAAAGAAATACGACATGGCATCAAGCATCAACAAGGAATCCAAAGAAAACACAGTTGCATGACCCAATTTAGCTAATACAAACAATCAAAACACAATATACACAGACATACCTCAAGAAAAGGATGCCATCTCAAGCAATTCGTTAAATCAACTTGCGCAACTTCCTTTGCACACCTAACATGAGTATAGTCTTCAGTTATGAACGTAGTTACAAATGGGTCCCAAAAAAATGGTATAACCAAATGAAAGTGCATCATATTACCTTATAGCAGTCCGAATTAAAGACTCCCCATCTGATGGATCACCCCCATCCATTCCAGCATCCCATGACCCACCAATTGCGCTGAATGCACGGCCTTCTCGAAGGAGAGCAAATCTCAGAATACTATTAATGTGGATTGCTTTGCCACCAGAACCCTTTTCAGAAACTAATTGTGATAAAGCATCAGTGCTAATCCCACTCATCAAAACCACCTGCACATAAAGTACAAAGGATCAAGACATATGTTGACAGAGACAAATGGCTTCCAAAGAGTGTCCACCACTAGCCATCCCCCATCCAATTATTAATTATTTCCAGAAACCCCCATACATAAAACCAGTAACAGGTAGAATAGCACACAGCATCCTTCCAGTGGAAGCAATTTCATGATATTGTAGGGCATTCCCAGAATTTACATCAAAACCACATCACTCCACAACAACATATACCTTAAAAGAAGAAACTTCCCTCTCCACCATTATAAAAGAAAAACAAAACCTTTTTCCTTCAAAATATACAGCAGTTTAATCTGAAGACTTTCAGATTTTTGCTAATGAATTCTGACCAAGAAGGTTCTCAATAAGAATCAAGTATTAAGCTTTGCACATTATTTATAATTGTTTCAACCTTGTAGCATCAGCTGTTTTCTTATGTTTTCTAAAGTTACATAAAGAATTTTAGCAAGGTAACACAGAACAGAATCCACTGAAATACTAACTATTTGACATAAAGTCTAGTACCGCTTCATATAAGAAAAGGACTTAAGTTGTTTTCATGATTTACCTTGGCATTCCAAACTGTCTTTGTAGACTGAGCTAGTCCGACTGCCTTAGCAGCAGACAATGTAGGAGCATCCTTGGACACAACTTCACTGCTCATCTCAACAATGTTGTGGTCAAAGCTGTCAAATTCAATCAAAACAAAGGCTGGGTAAAATCTTTAAAAGATCCAACCTAAAATAAATCAAATAGAAGTGAAGACACGCGAATAAATATTATCACACACCCATGAGCATATGCAGACAGAGAATAGTTATAGGTGCAATGACTTCTAGGGGGTCCACATGATTATGAATGAACGCCGTCAATGCACAAGGTTGGGTGGAGAGGACTACAAAGATAAGGAGCTTGGTGAAGTCTCAACCTCAAGGATGCAATCACAGGACTATTTCTTACATGCTCCTCTCATATAGCCATTGTCATTGATAAAGGGTGGGGAACTTCACCTACCATGTGGTCTCCTGCACATCCCACCCACCCCCATTAAGTGAACTGGACCGATCCAAGCACACAAGAATAACTGAACTGTTTCATCAAGTTAGATCATGAGCAGGATTGTCAAAAGACATGGGCGTACTCCGAACCCATCCAAGCATGATCCGATAATGAAGGGTTGACACTACCCGACAGGCTCAACCTATGATGCAACATTGCAGATACGGGTCGGAATCTAATACCAACACAGTGTCCAATTTGGCAAATCCCAAAGCACAAGATTCGTGAATTAAACATATTATTCAGCTAAATATAAATAAATGTTAATTTTTAAACAAAAATATGTTGAGTTCCATAATGGCCGTAATGGAGAACCTAGCTGTTAATTTTGAGTCATCCTCCATTACGGTCAATAGTGAATCAAACATAATATGTTCGGTTGTTTCTTAATCAAACAGCCAATATTACGCACAAGCAAAAGGCAACATATTGTTCGATATGCATATTTATATAGAGCTCAGGTGTTATATCTAGTCGAATAATTAGGTTAAATGGAATATTTATTTAACACTAGTTTGGCACTATACTAATATAGTAAAAGTCAAGTAAAACCTTCATTTTTCAGACAAAATGTCACATCAAAAGTATTTTAATTCAAAACTTCCCATCTTTTTCAAAAAAAAAGTAAAAAAGCAACTATCTTTATCCACTAAAATACAAAAAAACTCAACTTTTCCCTACAAAAAGTCAAAAAAATTCTATAACCAAACCAAACCAAGCCTTTTCCCACTAGGTGGGGTCGGCTATATGGATTTGACGACGCCAATCAAATCTGTTTAGGGCCATGTCCTCCGCTAGATCCATGTAGGCAAGGTCATGTTTAATAGTTTCTTTCCAACTTCTCTTGGGTCTCCCTCTCCTACTCCTGGCAATCTCTATGCCTTCACACCTTTTAACAGGTGCTTCCATTGGACTCCTTCTAACATGGCCAAACCATCTTAGTCGATTTTCTCTCATTTTATCTCCAATCGGTGCTATTCCTACTTTGCCCCTAATCTCCTCATTCCTAATCCTATCTCTCCTTGTGATCCCGCACATCCATCTTAGCATTCTCATCTCCACAACTTCCATCTTCTTAACATGATTATGTTTTACTGCCAAACACTCTGATCCATATAACAATGCTGGTCTTACCACCACCTTATAATACTTTCCTTTAACCCTGAGGGGGACTTCCGATCACACAAGACCCCCGAAGCACTCCTCCAATTGGTCCACCCGGTCTGAATCCTGTGACTTACATCAGTATCAATCCCTCCATCCTGTTGCACCATCGATCCAAGGTACATAAAGTTTTCTTTCTCTACAATCTTTTGTGTGCCTAAACTTACTTCTATGTTACCAAGTGTCCTACTTTGGCTAAACTTGCACTCCATATATTCCGTCTTGCATCGACTAAGCCTAAACCCTTTTGTCTCTAACGTTTTCCGCCATACTTCTAGCTTAGCATTCACTCCTTCTCTCGTCTCATCTACTAAAACAATGTCATCTGCAAATAGCATACACCACGGCACCTCATCCTGAATATGTCCTGTAATCTCATCGATAACTAGGGCAAACAAGTACGGGCTTAACGCTGAGCCTTGGTGTAGACCAATCGTGATAGGAAACTCCTTAGTCTCTCCGCCAGTCGTCCTTATAGATGTCACTGCTCTATCATACATATCCTTTATCGCCTCAATATATGCGACACACACTCTTTTTTTTCCAGTACTCCCCATAGAATCTCCCTAGGAACCCGGTCATATGCCTTCTCCAAGTCAATGAACACCATATGTAAATCTCTCTGGCCTTCTCTATACTGTTCCATTAACCTCCTCAGGAGAAAGATAGCCTCCATGGTTGATCTCCCAGGCATGAAACCAAATTGATTCTCTGAAACGTTTGTTGTTGTTCTTAAGTCTTCTCTCAATAACTCTCTCCCATAATTTCATCGTATGGCTCATCAATTTAATCCCGCGGTAGTTCGCACAGTTCTGAATATCTCCTTTGTTCTTGTATATGGGTATAAGAATACTTTTCCTCCATGCATCAGGCATCTTCTTGCTCTTTAGCACTACATTAAAAAGTTTTGTCAACCAACTTATGCCATTCTCCCCCAAGCACCTCCAGACCTCAATAGGGATACCATCTGGCCCAACCGCTTTCCCATTTTTCATCCTTTTCAATACTTTTATAACTTCTTCCCTACTGATTCTCCTATAAAACATATGATTCGATTCTTCCCTAGAAATGGTAAGCTGTCCCAATTGTATGTCACTACTACTGCTTTCGTTAAATAACTTGTAGAAGTAGCTCTTCCAACGCTCCTTTATCTCATCGTCCTTTACTAATACCTTTTCATCCTCATCCTTAATGCATTTAACTTGGTTTAAGTCCTTGGTCCGCCTATCTCTGGCTTTAGCAAGCTTGAATATCTCTCTTTCGCCTTCCTTAGTGTCAAGTCGCTTATATAGCTCCTCAAATGCCTTTGCCTTGGCCTCACTAACTGCCTTTTTGGTTTCTCTTTTTACTTCTTTATACTTTTCCAAGTTTGCTGCATTTCGATCCTTTTGCCAAGTTTTAAGGCTCTCTCTTTTAACTCTTATCTTGTCTTGAACGGCCTCGCTCCACCACCATGCCTCTTTTTGTGCCGGAGCACCCCCTTTGGATTCTCCTAAGACTTCTTTCCCTACCCTCCTAGTACACTCTGCTACCTTATCCCACATATTATTTGCACTCTCATTTATCGCCCAAACGTCTTCCTCTAGTACTCTATCCCTAAATGCTAGTTGCTTATCACCTTTCAAGTTCCACCATTTAGTCTTTGAGCATCTATACAACTTCTTTTTTGTAGTCCACCTTTGTAGCTACACATCTATGATCAACAACCTATGTTGGGAAGTCAAGCTCTCCCCCGGTATCACCTTTATAACAAACAATTAAAAATAAATACCATTATAACCCCTTTATATTTTATTTTTTCTTCAAAATTAACTTCATACTTGACACTACTAATAGACTTTCCCAACAAGCCAGAGTGCCACCTTTTATAGTACTAGTGGAGCCCTGCACGTGCAAGGAACATACTCTTTCAGTATGATAATATGAAAAAATAAAGTCATTGAAAAACTCAATATTAACTATCCCAATGGAGAATGACCAGTTTACATATAACTCATTTTTTTTGGCAAATTAAGTAATTTACAATCACTCATTGTTCTTGTGAAATTTAGTAAAAGCTTCAATAGAAAAAAGTAAGAAGAAGATGGAATAACAAGATATAAGGAAGGAAACTAATTAAAAAAAAAAAAGTTGAACACCAACCTTTTCTGGCCATACATGATTAGGCAAAACACTCATCAATTTCAATATAGATCAATAGTCCAGCCTATTTCCCATTAAAATTTGTCTAAAACCTAGCGCCAAATACATACCAAATTCAATGAAACAAAATACTCACCAACCAAAACAGTACCCAACTCATAGCTTTAAACGAATCAACAACAAATTACAAGGATTCCTAGCAATTTTTGGCATTCTCATCTCTTCCTCTAACAAGAAAATCGTGTATTTACAGGCATTGGGATCGAAGTTGAAATTTTCTACACATGAAAATCTCAACCGAAATTTCTCATTTGAGTTCTTGCAGCGAATGAACAAAATTTTCAAACACAACCCTTTTCATGATCATTTGAGTTAAGCATTTCATCGAAATATAATAATACTAAGTGGGGCCCACAAATGTGTAGTTTTCTTTAATTTTTTATATATATAATATAATACAATAATACTAAGTGGGGCTCACAAATGTGTAGAGAAAAAGCATGACAAGTTCTTCTACTAAGTGGGGCCCACAAATGTGTAGTTCTCTTCTATTTTATATATATATATATAATATAATAATACAAAGTGGGGCCTACACAACAGATGTGTAAATGTAGAGTAAAAGCATGACAAGTTCTTCTACTAAGGTGGGGCCATAGATGTGTAGTTCTCGTTTTATTTTATATATATCTAATATAATAATACTAAGTGGGGCATACAGATATTATAATATACTAAGTGGGGCCCACAAATGTGTAGAGAAAAAACATGACAAGTTCTTCTACTAAGTGGTATAATATAATAATACTAAGTGGGTCCACAGATGTGTAGATGTAGAGAAAAAGCTTGACAAGTTCTTTTACGAAGTGGGGCCCACAGATGTCTAGATGTAGAGAAAAAGCATGACAAGTTCTTCTACTAAATGGGCCCACAGACGTGTAGTTCTCTTTTATTTTATATATATAATATAATATAATAATACTAAGTGAGGCACACAGATGTGTAGAGAAAAAGCATGACAAGTTCTTCTCTTTTATTGGGGCCTACATGTGTAGTTCTCTTTTATTTTATATATATATAATATCATAATACTAAGTGGGGCCCACAGATATGTAGAGAAAAAGCATGACACTTTTTTCTCCACTTTTTTCTATTTTATAATAAGGGCATAGATATTATATGATCATTATTATAATATAATAAGAATATATTATTATATTATATTATATTATAATATTTGGGGGCCCACAAAGGTGTAGTGAAAAAGTATGCAACTTCCCTTCTCATTTATAATAAGGGTATAGATTTTATATTATTATTATAATATAATAATAATATTATATTATATTATATTATATTATTTGGGGGTGGCCCCACAAAGGTGTAGTGAAAAAGTATGCAATTTCTCCTCTTTTATATTAGTAAAGTAATAGAAATAGATAATGGATAATAGATATATATATATATATATCCATATCTATCTATCTACTATTATAAAAGAGGCAATGTTGCATGTTTTTTCACTACACCATTGTGGGGTCCACCCAAAATATTATAATAAAATATAATATATATTATTATTATTATATTATAATAATAATAATATAATATCTATACCCTTATTATCTATCTATATCATACAAACTTTTTCATTACACCATTGTGGCCCCCCCCCCAAATATTATAATATAATATAATAATATATTATTTTGAGATAATGCAAACTTTTTCACTACACCTTTATGGGGCCCACCCACAATATTATAATGCAAACTTTTGCACTACACCATTGTGGGGCCCACCCCCAAATATTATAATATAATATAATAATATATAATTATGAGAAATTGCAAACTTTTTCACTACACCATTGTCGGGCCACCCCCAAATAGTATAATATAATATAATAATATATTATTCTGAGAAATTGCAAACTTTTTCACTACACCATTGTCGGGCCCACCCCCAAATATTATAATATAATATAATAATATATTATTTTGAGAAATTGCAAACTTTTTCACTACACCTTTGTGGGGCCCACCCCAAAATATTATAATGCAAACTTTTTCACTACACCATTGTGGGGCCCACCTCCAAATATCTACTATCTACTATCTATCTACTATTATAAAAGAGGGAAAGTTGCAAACTGTTTTTCACTACACCATTGTGGGGCCCAACCCCAAATATTATAATGCAAACTTTTTCACTACACCATTGTGGGGCCCACCCCCAAATATTATAATCCATCTACAATTTTATCTTATATCTTATATCTTATATATATATATATATTAAATATTATGGGTGGGCCCCACAATGGTGCAGTGAAAAAAAAAACATGCAACATTGCCTCTATTATAATATATATATACCCCACAATGGTGTAGTGAAAAAAAAAAAACATGCAACATTGCCTCTTTTATAATAGTAGATAGATATCTAGTCAAATAAACATATTGAGTCAATAGCCTAATCTAATATTGAGTCGAACATAATATGTTTGGTTGTTTCTTAATCAAATAGCCAATATTACGCATAAGCAAAAGGCAAAATATTGTTCGATATGCATATTTATATAGGACTCAGGTGAGCCAGTGAGTCTTATGGGACTCAGTTGGGTCTTATCCACATCATATTAGTTGGCACAGTCCAACCAAGACGACTAGAGATGTACGTTCATCTTTCATTCAATTTGCATCAGCCAGCTCCAATATGGCTTTAGCTGAGTCAAATTGCTGCACCCAAAGCCCTAAGAATAAGACCGAGTTACATCCAAAATTTCAAAACAACTCAGCTAAGTCGAGCATGACTCAGTTGAGTCAGCTGAGTTTCCAAGCCCTAAGTATATAACTCAAGGGGAATTTCCTCCTACAAAGTCCCAGTTTTGTGGCGGTGGTCCCCGCTACTATGAATGCCGGATGCAAACATCCACTAGGAGAAAATTTTGCATGATAACAGTATAAAAAGTACGAATAGGTGTCAATCAAAATAATAATAATAACAACAGCAACAATAATTATACATACAGTAAACATTGTACATTCGAATCCAGTAAATATAAAAAATCTGATGCTTATGAAGGGGGTCTCGATAGTTATGGCTGAAAAAAAGGGTGTCATGGCTTAAATGTGGAAACAAATGAGTCATTTACAACTAAATCAGGCAGGAAAAGGAATCAGAAAAGGGAATTTATCAGCAGACTTGGGCATCCATAATCCTTATCAGGAAAACTTGGTTGCAGATTCCAAGATCCACAATAGAACCTGCTCAAATCAGGGTTGGACCCATGAGTCTAGCTTGAAATAGGCATGTTGACTTCCCAACATGACTGGATCAAAACGAAGACTTACAATGATCTAAGAATGGCTCTGTTAATTCTTCTTAGGACTACGTTGCTTCCACCCCTACCCCCAAGCAACATGGGTCAACAGTCCACCCCATTTTGACACTCATGCAAATTTTACACGTTTGAATTAATCATGCAAAAAGTATGAAAATAGTTGCATCATCTATCAATTGAAGGGTCCACCCACCCCCTAGATAAAACCACGACACATCCCAAAATCATAAGATGTGCCCTCCCATGCTTACCTACGTTGGTCCTTGATCACAACAACAATCACAATGTGGTTATAACAAAGCAGTTGAACGACAGATTAATCACATTTTTAGTAATCAAATCAAATCTTCCATAAAATGAGCCTCACATAACAACTAACATGGTCCAAACTGTCAATTCAATCCTACCTTGATGTTTTTGTGCAGGCCAAGAATTCTAGGTCAATTGGGGTAAGATTGACAGTTTGATTGGACACTCTTGAAAAATATGGCAAAATTGTGTTTGTCCAATACAACAGCGACTACTACTCTGATTGGACTCGAATTTCATACAATTAAGGAGGAAGTTGCACATCCATCCACCAGGTAATTTGAATACTGAAAAGGTGGGTTTTGCGTGAGAAAAATAAACTTATTAATAAATTATTGCTTGTTACTATTAAGTAGTTCAGGGAAGTCCCGTGTGTGATCCATTCAGATGGGTCATCAGGTGTACATAGGATAATTTCTCCTATATAATATTTATTTATAAAAGTAGAACTCATAACACTAACCCTAGAATCCAGATAGATGAAGACTTTGACAATGATGATGCATATTAAGCAGGTCTCAATATGACCTGGTCTCAAATTTGCAATTTGCAATCCCAAATTTGTTGCAGATTATCAGAGAAGAATAATAGAAGTTCTTGGCATGGGCAAGGAATGGGAATAAAATGGTTCCCATCAGATTACACTATCCCTTATGGACCTCTTAAGGTGAACAATTTTTATCACTTAGAATAATTTCTACTTGGTAAACAATTTTTATCACTTAAAATAACATTTACTTTGTGCTAAAAAAAAAAAGAGGTGATCAACAATCGGATGAGTGTCAAATATGTAATGCCCACTAATTTAGTGTCATTTAAGTGAATGGATCAATCATAGGAAGGCCAGAACGGAGATCCTAAATTTTTAATTTGCAACAAAATCTCTACTAAAAAGTTTATTGTGCATGTGTACTTAGATATAAGACTAGTGTGTGTCACACGCACACGCACACGCACACAGAGAGAGAGTACGTACGAGACTGGTGTGCATAATGAAATATCTGTGTCCTCCTTTGGCCATCTTACAACAAGCTGCATACACAATAAAAAGGAGATTATGGATTTTTTTGGGTGGCAAAGACAATGCAAACAAGGGATAACCTGCAGAGAAGGATTTTCAGCATATAAAGAACTACTGCAGAAATGCTCTACCTTTGAGAACTCAGGAGATACTGATAGCCTGGGGTATCGTCTGCTGATGGAAGATACGTCCCTTTCATCTTCTACCAAACAATACGGAGCAATCTGAAAAACATCCATATGAGAAAAATACATGGCAGAATAATAAAAAAAATGCAAATTATTTTTTTTCCAATGGAAACATGACATCAAAACATATATCACAAATTGTAAAGAGCAACGATTCCACCAAGTTCCCCAAAGCACATGCAAGCTCCTAATCAATCTTCTTTCCAGCACATATGGCATGGCTGGCTAGCTCTGTAGGTGAGAAGTGTCATGTGAACCTGGGCAAAATCCAGGGCCCATGCTACCCACAAGGTTGTCAGTGGCCAACCATAGCTAGGAACACTGAGTTTCACTTTTAAGGATAAAATTCCCCTTGGACAGGGTGAGAGTTTACATAAATGGAGAGTTTATGAGCCCCTACACATCAACTTACTAAAGCTCGAAAGGCATGACACATTACATTATATGCATATTTTATATTATTAGTTAATAAACTATCTTCTATCATACTTAATGCTTCCTCTTTTGGGTAAAAGGACTTGAATAATTCATAGGCAAGCTTTTATAATAGTAGCACGCACATGTGCACACACGTAGACATAATTATATAGGCACATGCATGAGTAGTCCTCCCTAATGGGATCACACATACAAACTCACAAGTAGTTCTCCCTTACAGTAGCGTACATAGCCACACACAAATTAGATGGCCAAACTGATAATATACTTGTGAGATACTCCACTCATGCATTTTGCCAACAGACGATTTACCAACTAAGCCTGAAAATGTATTTAAATAGAGGTTAACATATTCCTTTTGTCAATTTTTTCAGGGAAAAAAAAAAAGTTTAAACATAGGGAGTTTCAACTATAGGGCTCCTCAATATAGCCTAGACAACATGATAATTAAGTGTTAAGGGTAATCATGGGTTGGGCCTTCATTGGCCCAAACCAAGAGCCTGGCCCATATTGGACCATATTTGACCTGTACAGTAAAACTGTAGCATGGGCCTGGATCTCATTTTCCGACTTTTTTGTTTTTTTTTATGGAATGGTAACATGACTCAAACTTGCAACCTAGTGGATGCAACATTGAGCACCCTCAAACAAGGGCTTGCTCCAGGCAAGAAAAATAGGCCCAATGACAATGAGCTGGCTCGAACAAGCTTTTGCCTGGCCCAGCCCATGGACACCCCTATGTATGCACTAGCGTATTTGCATAAAGCTTACGTAAATCTTTCCGTACTGTCAAGATACAATAAAGAAGTCCCATAGGCTTTTGCTCCGGGCATGAAAATTAGGCACAATACTAATCGAACTGGGTTGGAACAAGCTTTGGCCACAGACAGATCATGGACACCCTTATTTATGTACTCGCATATTCAAATAAAGGTTGTCATTTCTTGCCTCCCAAGAACTGTAAAGATATAGTAAAGGAATACAAGGACTTTACCAAAAGGTCACACATCCTAGCATACCCCTTGTATCTAGTATCCAACAAAAACTAATCAGAATTCATTAATCAGCTGAGATGACTATATGCATCCTCACAATCCACTGTCATGTTTAACTAAATTGCACTTTTATGCTAGCATTCACAAGTCCAGTATTTTTTTTTTTTTTTACTGCATTATACTTTCCAGTTAACTTGTCTGTTTATTTATTTTTTATTATTATTATGATTTTAAATGGGTTAACTTGTCTGTTTATAAAGTAACATTTATGCAAAAAGATGGTTTCATACATATGAATGCACAGATATATCATCATGTCAGGCTTTTAAGGGACCCGTCTCTGACACATATTGTCGAGATCTTCAACAAGGATCGTGATTCCATGTCCAAATAACTTTGAGAAACACGAGACTCCAACTGTCAATTCCATGTGAAGAGTCACGACCCAGCTTATTATGACAAATCAAGACCTTAAGCTGTTTTTACCTTGCAGATATATCCCCTTCTCTTCTCTTTAACTGGTGAGGAATGCCTTCAGGATAAAACAACACACAGTTAGTTAAAAAGGCTGCACTCTAAAACGAAGCAGCAATGAACTCAAAACGCCAGGACACATTCACGCTCCACCTATGCAAACGTGGGGGACTTCTTTTTGGTGGCTCTTTCTCTGGCCTCTTTTTCGGTGAAGCTCTACGGTCCCTACTGCTCCTCAGAGGTGTTCGATCACGTCTTCTAATTTCACGCATGCGTGCCTGCTCCCGTTCTCTTTCTTTCTCCCTTTCTTTTTCTTTCTCCCGTTCTCTTTCTCTCTCCCGCCGCTCCAGCAATCTTTCACGTTCGCGCACTCTTTCACGTTCCCGATCTCTGCGAAGTTCGTTCTCCTTCTCCTCCAATTTGTAATGTACCACGCCACGCTCCTCTTTACGAGACAGAAGGGGGTCACGATAACTAACATCAGATGGCGTATCACCATGGACTTTCCCCCTGCTGTAATCGCGTCCAGGAGGCAAAGTAACTCCGTAACTTGTACCAGAAGATCCCCGAGCAAAAGCATCATCTTCAAGGCCCCTCCCGATGGCTGTTCTTAAGGAAAGACTCGGAAGTTGATGAGAACTTTGTGATACAGGATCTATATCAGTTCTCATACCATATGAGCTAACTAACAAATCTCGTTTTCCATAGTCCTGGGATTCATGACGAATTGCAGCACCTCTTGCTGCAATGTAATCAGCCGCTCTGCCATGTATTTATTTGCAAACTCAGCTTCAACATTAAAAAAGAAATAGAATTTATCTGATAAAATGGTAAAAAAGATGAGAGACCATTATTTCTTAGGAATAATGACTTATCAGCATTATTAAAACATTGGGTGAACACATAAAAGAGGGGGCAGCCCAGTGCACGGGGCTCCCACCGCTGCGGGGTCTGGGGAGGGTCGAATGTATGCAGCATTGCCCCCACAAGTGGAGAGGCTGTTTCTAATCAGGATTAAAATGAAATGTGAAAGGAATCAGCACAAGTAACTGATATAATTGCCATGTAAGTGAAACAACGACACACCACACCAAAAATGTTGCTGTGTTTAACACAAGCATTTATTTCTCTACATTTCACGTCCACAATGTATTCCTATTCAATTATATAACAGTACACATGCATGGATATGCGGCCATGTCAAATTTTCCAAGAGCAATGTCTTAAAAATGGTGTACAAATTGTACCAAAGCAACAACTGATGGGCAGTAATAGCATATTTAGAGCATGTCCAGTGTTCAAAACTCACCTAACGCTTCCATCAAAAGAAGAATCCACCAAGCTCTGCCTTGGATCCACACCAGGCTTCTGAGCATGAATTAGCTGCTGCTGCCGTTGCCGGAAGAATGGGAGCTATACAGACAGCACAGGATGAGTCAAGTGATCATCTCAGTAGATTTTGGCAAAACTGAAGAATAAGTTCCAAATTTTTTACCTGATCATCAGGCTCGGACTGAAGTTAAGGCCACAACAGAACAAACAAAAGGTCAATCATTTTGGAAAAAGAAAACAGAAATTAAAGGACTTCAATAATCAAACAACCGAAATCAAATAAACTTCAGTAAAACCACCTGATACGAACGGCCAAGTCCAACATGATCAGAATACATCCTGCCTGATTCACCCAGCAAATCCCTTCCACTAAAAGCACCCTGACTCGAGCCATATTGTCCCCTGGCCATTAAAGTAAAACAAGTCAAATCTCAAGTGCCTATCATTACACAAACCAACCGAATAAGGAATAAACAAGAAGCCAATGGCACCTCAAAAATTTACAGATCAACTCGGAACTTTGCCGAGTTGAGTCACTTTCACAAATCACAACTTGACTAAATGATTGGAACACCATTTCTTTATAAGGACACATTTGTGTAATGAGTTTTCTGCGGACAAGCAAAGGAAAGTAGTCCGGTTTTTAGCATACTTGATTTTCCATCATTTGGTCCGGAACATTTTCCACAAGAAGAGTGCCTATTTTTGGCTTAATTTTCCGTAAATGCACAGATACGATGTGGGGTATAGGAAAGGTGGAGCACTCCGTGGAAAATGAGAAGTTCACAAACTTTCATTGTTGCAGACGCTACACAAACGTGCCCTAAAGTATGCAAGCTTTTCCACAATTTTAGGGAAAACATACCTTGAAGGTGATGCTGCATAAGAGCCACCGCTAAGACCCTGATGGAGAGGTGGAATCATCTCTTAAGTTCAAAATAATCAAGTGATAGGGAAAACTAATTTAGGGAGTTAAAGTGCAAGAAGGTAAAACAAGATAATGTGGCAACAAATCAAAACATCAGAACGAGAAATAGATAAACAGGACAGCCTCATGCAAAAGTACAAGTGATGCATACATAAGAAAGCAATGATAGGTGAACTGACAAAAAACAAAATCAAGACAACCACCTGATGAGCTGCAGGTGTTGAGTAAGTGCCATACTGTCCTCCATACTGAATTGCAGCAGCAGAAGCTCCTGGTCCACCTGGAATGTTACCCCTATATACACTAGTTTCTGTTTGTTGAGAACCACCAAAAATTCCAGACAAGCGTTGGGAAGACAAAGAAAGGTGAGACCCACTATCGGGGGCAGAAATGGAAGAGCCAGGGGCCCCTACCTGAGAGACAAGTGACAAATGAAAAAAAGATTGGAGTACATCAAACTTAGAACCAACAAATGCAATCCCAAACAAGACCATGATTTATAGCGTCAATGAGTTGCCTCGGTTCCAAAAAAGAAACCATTCGTAGTTCCTTATCAACAATATCCATCCAAATCAGCTTAGCATCACTGAATTACCTACTACCATTGAAAAGAAACAGTCTTAAAATGATGGGTTGAACTCCAGTATATAATATCATATCAGGGACTACACCATAGGAAGCCATCATGGCTATTTTTAGTTTCTTATAAAACATCCAATATTTTGCTAAGTGATGATTTTTTACTAAACAGCCTACATCTGAATTCAGAAAACCTTAAGGGCACTTGCAGTTTGCATGGATTTTTTTTTTTTTTCATTTTCTTATTTCTTTCTTGTTCTTTTTTTTTTTCCTTTTCTGCTCTGGTAAATACTCACGCACACACTACACTCTAGCCAACAGGGCAACACAACCAGGGATTGATCCTTGATCATCCCTCTTTGCATGCAATTGAGTTCCTAGGAATTCATGGTAATATAGGGTCCAACAAAGGATTATTAAAGAGGTGAGGGGTGAAGATATTAATGAGACCCTCACTTTCCTAGGATTTAATTTAAGTAGGGTGGTGGCTCGATATTCATTTCCCATCTCCCCTTAATTCATTTTCCCTTAAAGGGAAGATTATTTGATGGTCATTTTTTGGATACCTAAGCAGCCTATATATTTGGGTTTCAGTTTATCAGAGCTTTCAGGTTTCCAGACTTGCATGTTATATAAAAAGGTTACGCTTCAGAAAGAAAAAAAAGTTGAATAAACAAGTTGACCCAACTTGAAAAATAAATGACGTCAACGCTGAGTTCAAGAAAATCAACTCTAAACTCCTTTTCCAAGTTTGTTAATGATATAATTTGGACAGATTACGGAATCCATCATCATGACTTCGTGACATTTCAGGGTTAACGTATCTTTCAAAATAAAACAAAATGTAGGCAGGTCAGATTAGATGAGACCAAAAATCTAAATAATCAACCAATTTACTGAGAAAGAGTTGGCTATAAACCTGCTGCAACTATGAAGATTTGGAACCAGTTCTGTGGGACTAAACCAGTTCTGTGGGACTATGCTCCAATCACATACAAAGATGGAATTGGATGGTCTTGAAATGGACCGCAGGTGAGTGAAACATCTGTAATACATCTGTTTGAGCTACCCAAAGTTTAACAGTATACATACATAAAACCATTAAAACTTTGATCCCATAACAAAACTAATGCGGACAGCATTAGGGGTAGATGCGGGGCGGGCATTGAAAGTGGGGGGGCTCTCACCAAAATAAGATCCGGAGGCGTTAGTGTTACTAACTTGGGCTTTCACCAAACTCCAAACCAGGAGGGCATTAGAGATCTCGAGAAGGAGAACTAAAAGAAAACCCCATTTCATTATTCATTAACCACTACTAATTAGCCAAAGAGGCTTTACATCATTATATAGGAAAAGAAATAACCATAGGACTAATCTAGACCATCCAAACACATTGATGGCCAGGATTAAAACATCCTACTAAAACAACTTAAAACAAAATTAAAAGCTCTAAATAATATAAAAATAACATAAAATGAATGGGCTTAGCCCAAATGCGTGATCAAGATAGATGGGCTGGGCCCATTGGCTGGTTGATCCATGGGGACCATGGGTTTGTCCTGCATGAGCTTTTGATCCCATCCTTACCCAGAATCAGCATGCATTGAGGTGGTCCCTACAGAACTGACTCACAACATTGAAAGTTGCAGCCAGTTTGATTCCAAACCTCCAGATTTGCTTGGGTTGCCATTTTTACGCCTCTTGTCCATGTTGACCCTGGACATTCATCTAGGTCAAATAATACGTGGAGACGCAATCTGGTGAAACCAATGGGACCAATCCACTCTAGTGCCCAGATAACTTAGCTAAAAACAATAAATCAGGTACTTCATATGCATAGTTGGCATGTTATAATATCTAGGGGAGGAGGAGACTGGCAATAGCAAATTAATAAAACAAAGTCCTACCATTTGATTATTCAAAAAAGAAAAAAAAAAGTCCTACCATTTGGCCATATGTCTGATGCGCAGCATAAGGCTGAGATCCATATGCATTGTTTCCCCCTGAAGGATACATTGCCCTTCTCCAGTAGTTTAACCTGACAAAGAAATTAATCCATTTGTGTCATCCATCTTCAGAAGCATGACCATGCAGGAATCTCAGGCATCAATATTACACTAGCAAAGGAGGCCCTAAAAAGAAATTTTGAGAATAAAAAGATTTACAAAAAAATTTAAAAATGAAAACTATACTTAGATTGATTTTCAAGTTTGGAAAAGATGAATTCATAAAAAATGTTGAAAAAAATAAAGATAGAGCTCAAGAGAAAAAATGAAAGCATCCCAAATCAATATTGAAAAAAGGTAAACAAAGGATGAACAAGAAAACTCATAAAACTGAAAATAAAAGTAGAATGAGATAAACAAGAGGTTGGATGGAAAGATTTACATATCCAGCAACATGGATATCTGATCTACATAATGCATATTAGAATCAGTTACAGATGTGGCACTCCTTTCCCTTTAGAATCCCGTGCTGCACCGGCCCTGCATGAGCGGGCGCCTCTTCCAGAATGCCCCGAATGAATCTTTAGCAAAGTCTCCTAAAAATTCCCCATTATATCATCATATTGATCTCTTACATCTACCCCTCCCAATATCTTATTCTAATCTCTCACACCTATCTTCCACTATCAATCAATGTCTCCCCACTTGCCATTTTCCAGTATCCACGACCTTCCCTTGTCCAACGACAATAATAAAGATCTTCCTTGACATCTTCCTACGCTTCAAGAAACAAAAATGAGAACGCAGACATGACAATGTCATATAATGCTCCTTTACTTCTCATTTGCTCCTTCCCAAATACCATTGCATCATCATTTCTGAATTCTAATAAGAGAGGAAATGCGTCAGTCACGAAGAAAACAAAATGGCGGTGACCGTACTATGACTATCCCTTACAATTCTTCATCATCATCAACATCATCATAGCGTCATCCCATCAATCCAAGTCGGCTATAATCCCCCAAAAAGGATCTTCCAAAATCCTTTCTTAACTGTTCTTAGTTCTGTTTGTAATGGTAACATACCAAAATCCCTTTTTTAAAAGTTATTTTAGCAACTCATGCAAGTTTCTGCCACGGGGTCTCACTCAAGAGACTTTCATGACCCAACTATGATCAATCCAACTCCCCCAGTCTGTCTCGCACAAAACCCAGTTCATGACACCCCCCCAAACGCAGATTATCAAAGCCTTCTTTTATTGTCGGGCTCAAAAGAGTTGAAATCACACAGAAAAACAAGTAAAAATCAGAACTTTGATAGTTGATAAATCCACGGGACAAAACCCAGTTCGTGACACCCCCACAAAAGCAGATTATCAAAGCCTTGTTCTATTGTCGGGCTCAAAAAAGTTGAAATCACACAGAAAAACAAGTAAAAATCAGAACTTTGCTACTTGATAAGTCCACGGGGTTCTCAAAACACAAATCCCAGATATACAAATCACTCAACCCTTTGGATACACGAACCTGTACATGCACTTGAATCCATTGCGAATCAAAAAACCAAGAACCAACCAAAAAAAACGAAAAAGCCATGAGAGAAAACAGAAATCGACTAGCAACAGAAGGAAGAAACCGAAAGAATTAAAATTCTACTTAGTTTCCGTTGCCCTGACCATTTGAATCAAATGCGTAAAAAAAGAAGAAGAAAGGGAGATACCTCTTCTCAGACAAGTTTCGCAGTCCTCTCAATCTGAAACCCTAGCTTTAGCCCTTGAGCATTCTCCGCTTTTATATTGTGACGATGACAAGGAGGCGAATTCTGACTTGTGACTTGTGACTTGTGACTTTGTGACAATTTAAGTGGGCCGAACTGACCCGCCTATTTTGGCCCACATAAAGTTGCAAGTCATAGTGGGCTTTTCGGGTTTGGTGTCGGGTCAGGCCTGGATTTTGAAGCACAAGTAGAATACAAGATATAAAGAGCCAAAGCTTGTTCATGTCCAATCCATTTTGTGACAGCCCTAAAATTCGGCGTGGGTTTTTTATTTAAAAGTTTAGCTTGTTTAAAAGTTTTTTTTTTAGTCTATTGGAGTCTTAACTTTTGTTGAAGATCTTAGAAAGTGATTTAGTTTTAGTGAAAGGGTTAAAATGAATTTGGATCTTCTTACTATTTTTAGAAACTTTATTATTTTGGAAAAGTTAGGGTTTTCGGACACGGTATGAATCGTTGTTATGATTCTGTTAGGAGAATAATATGAATTCTAGATTTAAGGGTTGTTATTAAGTTTGAGGACAGTGTCAGTGATCCTTTCCTTTGCTTTATTTACACTTCCCGCTATACAACTGACAATTAACATTGCTGTCGTAAACTGTCAATATGTGAAATTTTCATCAGAAATTCCTCCAAACAAAAAGATTTGGTTGTTGAATTCGAATTTGGATATGGATGTGAGTCATGAAATTTTCTCATATACTTTTCCTATAAGAGCAACAAAATACTTTGATTGCTAGTCACAATTCACCACCTAGACTAGTAAAATCTCCATAAGATAATTTATTGTGAATGTGGTGGGCCTCAGCGAGACGTGCAATGGGCTCCACACTTATTTTTCTTATGCTCTGTGATAACAACCCTGGATTTAGGGGTTGTTATCAGGTTGAGGATGGTATCGATGATCCTTTTTCTTTGCTTTCTTTACACTTTTCGCTTTACAAACGACAGGTAACATTGTTGTCATAAATTATTACTACGTAAAATTCTCATCAGAAATACCTCCAAACAGAAAGTTTCAGGTGTTTAACTTGAATTTGGGTATGAATGTGAGTGGTAAACTTTCCTAATATCCTTTCCTTTAAAAGAGTACAACTCTTTGGAAGGAATTGGAAATGCATAGTTCACCACCTAGACTAGTAAAATCTCCATAAAACAATCTACTGGGACTATGGTGGGCCTCAACTTGACACGTACAATGGGCTCCACATTTATTTTTCTTATGGTAAGGGAAATCCGGTGAGCCCCTGTCAAGGTGGTAGATCTAGTTAATATCCAATGAGCCCATCACCCACCAAAGAAAAGGAGGGATACTTGGATTATACAAGTTCGAATTCTCAAACATCCAAGTTCAGAGCTTGGGCTTAAGTACCCATGGGTTTACCCTCTACTATCGTAACATTATTTTGGTAGGATCGCCCCATGGCTTTACAGAAGGTATCAGAGCTGCTGAGTTTATATCTTATATTCCGGGCTTAATCGGATTGGACTATTGGGTTAGCCAACCTTCGCTAACCCAGTGGACCAATCCAGTTAACCCGAACTACAAAACATAAACCCAACAAATAGCCAAGAACGATTCTATATTTTGTGAGGGAGAGTGTGATTCCGATGGGCCCCTGTTAAAATCCAGTAAACCATCACCACCAAAGAAAAGGAATAATACTTGGACTCCATAAGTCCCACGTTAAAAACATCCAAGGCCAGAGCCTGGGCTTAAATACCCATGACTTACATCCTCACTCGTATTGAACTATAATTTAAGACAAAACTGCAACAAATGCACTCTTACACAAAGACAACGGCAATTATGTAGACTCCAAATGGAAGATTAATCAATACCAAGTTCTGCATTCAAAAGTAATTCCACCACAAACTAAGCTACATCATGATAAGCACCTACAAAGTGCTACAATCTTATTCTGAAATGCATTAAGATAGAGTGGTTGTAGAGCATTCTGAGCATCACAATGACTCATCGCGATTTGCATACATAAGGTGATGCTGTTACATCACTAGAGTGATGATAATAATGTCGACGATGATAAAACATCAATGGCACCGCCCAATGGCCATGCTGCTTCTACCGTGTAATTTCCATACTCCATCGATCTCACTACTGTGATATTCTGTTCTGGGTCTAGGCCTGTTTTGACATGGCAAATGAAGGAAAATCAAAATGTTAATGTGTAAACATGGTTCTTGAAAACAGATAGAGCAATGATAGCATACCAAACCCATCTATAAGCAATGTATACTGATACACAAGGTCCATGCAGAGGTAAGGCAAGTCACTCTCTAAAACACTAGTATATGTCTTATTAGCAGTCTCCTAGGTCATATTACAAATCGCTTAGGCTGCCTCCTTGAAGGTCAAAGGCATAACCACTATAGAAGATTCATCAGAATCCATAATACCAACCTGTTTATTGGAAGAAATTGAAAGTTAAAATTAATAAAGAATTATGTATTACCAATAAAAAAAATAAAGAATTACATATTAATCAAACAAACTAGCAATGCTTACAAGATTGTCAATGGAATGGAAGGTGTTATTGAAAGTTTGGAATTCATGTAGACAAGCCAATGAACAAGGTGAGGATTTTTTTCAAATCAAAACAGGTGGATATGCTGTCCATGAATGT
Organism: Umbellularia californica; assembly: GCA_028538565.1. NCBI lineage: Eukaryota > Viridiplantae > Streptophyta > Magnoliopsida > Laurales > Lauraceae > Umbellularia > Umbellularia californica. The sequence goes on from JAPQWN010000001.1 coordinate 89,296,219, forward strand.
AAAAAAAAAAAAAAGGGTGAGATTAGAGTCAGAGTTAATAGACTAGAAAACCCCGAGAAAGGAAATTTGTGGGAAAATGAAAAGGGAAGAGGGATAAACAAAAGGAAAGGAGGTTACTGAGGTTTTGGAAGATTAATGAAGATGATTTTACACTATAAAGTGACCAAGTCACAGGAGGGCCTGAACCTGGACCTGAATCCGCCAAAACAATATGTGTATAGTTTTTTTTGTCTTCTCTTGATAAACAAGTAAAAATCTGTATGTACTTGTATAATGAAGTTAATATACTTAATACATGAACATAAACATATAGTGCATGATCATATTCGTGGCATCAGATATGTTGAGAAACAAGGGTTTACTTGTAAATTTGGGTCAGTGGTTTATGCAAATAAATTAGTTTCCTCAATTCAGTTAGATTATACTTGAGTTATTCTAGGCTATAAGTAGGTTTTCAAGTTAACATCCATCAATGTATGCTGTAAATAGCCATTGGCTATTCACAATAAATCAAATCAAATAATTTAGTCAAAATGTAGCCCTAAAATTTCAAGTTGATATTCAAGCCCTCACTTATGAAACCTAGTAACCTACACATCGGAACCCAATCCCAAATTTTATTTAAGCATGTATAATGAACGCTAACCTAGACCCGCATTGGGAACAGGGGGTTTCAGATATTAGGCCCATACCCAATTTTTTTAGTTCAGGTCATATGGGTATTGGGAGCCTGTTTTCATCCTCATTCCTTAAACTAATGCTACATTATCCAACTAACACAAAAATATGTATGTTTGGCTCAAGCAAGAACTCCATGATCATCATCACCTCAACAGCCTTGTTATAGAAAAAGGAGCCGACATATGGATTATCCTGACCAGCCCCACCACCCCTACTCCATACACCTTGAAATGTGCAGTTTGTGTATGAACATGATTCATTGACATTGAGAGACTTGAGAGCACCATGCCTGCACTCTGTAAAGTTGGAGCCAGAATCTGAAGCTGATACATTGTACACCTTCCCACTGTAATTGTAATACCCTGAAGGACAAAAACAATCCTTCTCAAGATAAGCTTCAGCATCGTTTGTAATTTAAAATAACTTTTATCATATGAAATGGTTCCTGATGCAATATGGATTTGCTATCAATATCTTTTAAAATTTTCAATCACTGAATAAAATTTGCCAGTGTTCAAACAAACATCCATTTTGACATAACTGAAGTTGTTGTAGACAGATGGTTCTCATATTTAGTATAAATCTTGAAAATGGATTTCCCACCTCATGAGCTTTAATCCTAGTTTAAAACTTATCATTATTTTTATAGGATTTTATGTCATTATCTTCGTCATCACTAGTTTGAACCATGGATGAAAGCATACATCATTTGGTAAGCAGAACAATGCATTATCTAATAACAAGCATTTTTTTCCCTTTTTGACTGTTTTCAAAGAGCAACATATAGGCTTTTTGTGTGCGCGCGCGCTAGGAGGGCTCAAAGTTACACACTCTTGCCCCTTAATGGGCGATTGGTGTTTCTAAATTCTAACTAGCTAAGCTAATGCCGGGAAGCAACATATAGGCAATATATAGTCCAACTTGATGAACCCTTAATTTTTAGGTTTTTCATATATAGTAGTTTAGAGTACCATATCTAAACTCGCATGATAAAAAATGAGCTGGTTTTTACCTAAGTAGCCGATCATAAGCTCTAAACATTCGAAGTGATGTTTTAGATGGGTGAACCGCACTCAGAGTTCACAATGGACTGAATCAACTCAGTCTGACACTCTTAGATACCAAAAACATTAGGAGGCTTGATGATACTAAAAACAATAGGAAGATTTCAAATGGGGGAATAGAGAAGAATCTACTTTAGGAACAACATGACTAAGAATTGCAAGAGGAGAGTCAAATGATTATTGATGATCCAATTGTGCAAATGAGTGTTGCGAACATACTGTCATAGCCTTCCAAAATGCATCGGTTACCCGAGCCTCCAATGGCCTTCATGATCTCCGCTCAAGCTGCTAATAAACCATAATTTGCATAACTGCAACATGATGGATGCAGGTTAGGCCTATCAGAATGAATTTGAATTTGGAAATCAATTTGAAAATGGCATGTAGAGAGACATCTATGGCCAAGATTAGAAGAAGTGTTTTGCATGATAACCTCAATCTAATACTCTATTTCTTTACATTGACAACTTCCCAGAAGAAAAATAAAAAATTAAAGGTATGCTAATGTTCTCTAATTCGGAACTAGCTTCACAAGAACATCTACAACCATCTAAGAAGGTTAATTTCACAACTTAGACTAAAAAAAGAATCAGAAGTTTTAGAAATCATAATATCAATTGAGTAAAGGAGAAACTAAGAAAACCTGTAAATATAAAGGTAATATTTGGATCCCTCAGGGACAGTTGCTTAACATATGTGTATTCTCCATCTGTTGTTGGGGACTCTGTTGCAACTGTTTTTGAGATAGCATATGCCATTTGGACATATCCGCCCCCAAGGCCTACCACTACAATTGTATTTGAGTATTCATTTCCAAAATTTCCTAATAGATAGTTTATGCAACCTGCATAAGGTGAAGAAACTTGAGCAAAATATCCAACATGTTGACTAATCATATAACAGAAGAATGGAAAGAGTGCAAAAAAATTATTTGAAGTTAATATGTTAGAAGCCATAAATTAATGGTAGGGTCACAAAAATGCACAGTTAAGAAGAAAATTTTGCTACAAACAAATTGAAAAAAGCGAGAAAGATATAAAAAAAAAAAAAACCTAGTGGTAGGCTTATGAAATTCATGGTGTGGGTTTAGAAAACTTGTAGTAGGCTCCAACTGATGCATGCCAACACATTGGGATTATAAAGGTCTTGGTGTTGTAGATTAGAGGTATGCCAAATATTAATACAATTTGATGATTGTAATCATCTACTAAGATCCAAAGTTTAAGGGTTATGTATGCATTCATAAAAAGCATTAAATTTTGGGGGCTTTGGTGTTGATATAAATTGTTATGCCTTTACCATAGTTATCAGAATCCTACGATTCATATCCCGAATCTTAAGAAAAATCATTCGTATCTATATAATGAATCCCATTTACAAATAAATTTTAGGATTCAAGTGTGAATCCTACGATTCGATACTCGTTTCATTGAATCTTATGATTCAAGCGATTCGACCAAGCGAGAATGTCGATAGCCAATAAACTAATATTAATAATCTTTTACTTTTTTTTCTTTCTTTATTCTCTGTATCTTTTATTGCTTGTATTTTTAAAAAGTTATTAGTAGTTAACGAAACCTTGTAAGAAGTTTTTATGGCTTTGATAAATTTTTAAAGATAAATAAAGAACATGCATTTAATTAAAGCATTCGAGTGTACGTATGGTGCTTGTTTATATCTTCTTCCTTCATGGTTTTTTCCTTCATGAACACTTTCTTAACTTTAAGAGATATCCTACCGTGTAAGATTGATGGTTTGGATTTTATTTTATTTTTATATTTTGATTTAAAGATAATAAAAAATATATATTGATACTTTAAACTTATTTAACTATTTACACATCATTTATTTTATATATATAATAGTATATATCATGATGTTCTTGATATGATTGTATGAAAGACTTACTTCTTATTATTTTTATACTACTATTAATGGAAAAATGGATCTTATGAATATTTTTTTTTCTTTTTCTTTTAATTTTTAATAATTTTTCATTTTTATTAGAAAAATAAAAAAATCCTACGATTCGCGATTCGATTTGATTCATAGGTATGAATGATTTGCGATACGATTTCGATTTTGAAAACTATGCCGTTCACTAACAACTTGAGTTTTTGGTGTTGTTGGTTATTAACATGGTAGTAATAGTCATTAGATTAACTCATATTGCTCTCATTTCTATTCCAGATTGAAACTGTAAGGTATTATGAGTGTGTTGGCTAATTCATTTGGTTAGGGACAAAACCGAAAATATATTTTACATTGTAATTTTTGGATGGATTGCTTCCGGACAGTGCTTCATGACCAAAGGAGACTGTTGGGTATTTTCTAAATCCTTATGGATTCCTTTGGCATCGGTCATCTCAAATAATAAAATATGTAATATGAAAGTAAGAAAAGAAAAGAAGCAAAAGGGAGGAGATGATGTGTTAGTACGTTTGGGATATGGCCAAAGGGGTGCATGGGGTGACAGTTGGTAACTACCAATCCCTAAAGACCCTTCATGTTTTCAAAGATTCAAATTTGGTAGATGTTAGTTTTCCTGGCTGTTGTGTAGTTTGGATGGTTGTCTTCAACAGTCATGTCCCTTGGGCCCATTTGAATAGTTGTGACCTGTCCATTTGAATGGGTGTGACTCAAGTGATTGGGTTGATTTCAAGTCTATATATTGAGGCCCAAATTTGAGTTCAGTAACATAGAAAATCAAAAACCAAAAATAGATTCAAGGAAACCAACTAATAGCTTTCTTTACTTCATTTCTGATTTTTTAAGGGCAATTCCATATTTCTACTCTGGTGTGCAGACCTTGAGATAGACTGGGGCATTGTATATCATGGGAATAGAATTTCACTCCATCCACCTGCATGTGGGAAATTGTTGTCTTTTAAGACAGCATCTTTATTGGTGTGCCTTGCCCATTTTCATTTTTATTTTTCTTCGTTTTTGCTCACTTTCACATGCAGCCAAGTACCCATTTACAACAATCACGAATGGATGTGCACCATGCAACCTAGGATGTGCATATAGAGCTAACTTATTTTGAAGCCTTTTCTAAAATAAACTGTACAAAACTCCCCTAAGTCTTGTATAAAAGCACAGGCGACTGCGTGTAAAAATTTAAAGCAGCAGAGGTGTTCAAGATGATTTGAACGGTGATGTCTTTTTCGGACCACCATGAACAGACAGACAGAAGAGACATTTACCCGTACGGTGCTGCAACATCTTCTTCTTTTTGATGAAGAGAGGAGAAACGAGTGGAGGTGGTGAGAGCTAGGGAGAAGGCGTGGCACATGATGCACACATGAAAAGCATGCAGATTGCAGAGAAGATTTTTGTTGTTTGATTGCCGATTCTTCCACAGTCCCGATCTTCGAATGAGTGCGACCAATAAGGCGATAATGTGATCAATGCATATGATCAATGTGCTACTTACCTTATAAATCTCATGCTTATTTGGTGTATCCAACTCCTGCTCAAATAAAATTCGGGAATACATCATTATAGAGGTTGACACCCATTTTGCAGGTTCAAATTAGGAAAAGGTGGGCCCCATGTTGGAGGTCCACACATCCCACTCACAAAAAGAGTGTGGGAGATATTCAGGGGATTGATCAGACTCAATATTTTTGGAAGGAACAATGCTATTTAGTAGTACTTATATTTAAATTTTTTTTTGTGGAACACTTTTTTGCTTGAAATTGCTATTACTCATCTCTTTTCAAATTGGCTCAAATTTCACTTTAACTTGAGATTGATCAAGCATAGAAAAAATAACCACCTCCAGCTGAAGTGAAATAAAAACTATTGCTCATGAGCAGGCATGTTAGGTGAGCAGCTCAGATCTAGGTAAGCGTGGGCCTCAGCCCTCATGAATGAATGAATTATATTTCAGTACATTCTTAATTAGTGCAGAAAATGCAAGCCAGTGTTATACAAGAAGTCGCCTTGTTTTAAACCGATGAGAAGTGGGCTCCATCAGAAGAGAGTATTGAAAAGTATTTATATTGCTCTACTAATGCCTCAAGGGTTTTGCTTGGAATGGTTAGCCGATGAAATTTAATATAGTATCAGCACAAATCGGTCGTGAGTTCGAATACTAAGAGGAACAACTCAGTATTAAGAAAAATGTGTATTACCAAAAGTTCACCAGCCGAGTTCCACCGGAGGGAAGGTTTTGAGGAGTGGGATTCACATGAGGAAGAGTATTGAAAAATATTTATGTTGCCTCTAGTAATGCTTCAAGGTTTTAGTAGGAATTGTTTAGCTGATCAAATCTAACGTAAAGGTGTATAAAGAAATCCAAGAGAGTATTAGCTGACATTTGATTTAAACTAATTGACTTGGAAAGCGTGTGGTTAATATGAACTATTATTTGTTGTTCAGTTGTGAATGAAATCCACATTGATACATTTGATGCACCAATAGGTATCAGCCATTTCAACAATTTAATGTAGATTTTTTTTTGTCTCATAACAATATTTGAATCCTTGCAACCTGATCACCATTATCAATTCGGATGCATAATATGGAAGTGAATTCCTTAACTTCATTGTTCATGGCTAATTAATTAACTAAGCTCATTTTGTAAAGATTACTTCCATAAAAGTGTTTAGCATGGGGGAGGTCCTGACTCACCAAAAGTGCCTCCATATGAGCATTTGATTCCTCTCATATTGCAATTTAACTACATGGACAATATACTTGGAAAAAAAATAGTGGACGGGTTGAAATAAAATCAATTATTACCTTAGAGGAGACAACTACATGATCAAATGGGTCTCAGTTTATGAGATAGAACAATGGACCATATCACATGTGATATTGAAATGGGATAAGCATGTTTGGCAACATATGATGAATCCATAGATCTGATGATTCTTCACTACCATTGGTACAAGAATTCCTTGCTGGGGATTTGCATAGTTGAGGATTTCAAATTGATATTGGTATATATCGATAAATATAGCTGAGAAAAATAGGATTCGGTGTGCAAGTCCACTCAAGTGAGGATTTTCAAATCTTAAGAGGGGTGGTCGGATCTGAAAATCCTAACAAATGAAGATTTTCATTCATCCAAATCCTTAGAAATTTATAATTGCCAAACATTGATTTACCACAACTTTGGTGGGACCGAAAATAATTTCCCTAAAGATTTTGTTGCCCAACGTGACCTTAGAGTTTGTAGGGCCCAATAGCCCAACCTGATACCAAAGGGCTTTGAGATTTATGCATCCACAAAATGTTATTCATGGGACTCTGTTGATCAGATGGTGGTGACATATTCAGGGCATTGAACCACCATATGATTATTATCCATTCTAAAATAAAAAGGGGAATTCGACGAGAGGTCCCTCAAAGTATGACTTTGTTGCAAACAGTCCACAAAAAAAAGGTCATGCAGGCAAAAGTCCTCTAACGGATTTCTATACCTGATATGTCTAATTTACCCTTTCTTTAAATCATATCCCATGATTGGTGGGATATCCCCTTAATAATAGTCAACTACCATTCAATGGGCCACGATTAATGGAATCTCATTAATGAGATTTTCAAATAAATTATAAAAACACACAAATAAATTTCAAAATACGCAAATAAATTTCAAAAAACGCAAATAAATTTCAAAAAAAGCAAATAAATTTCAAAAGAACGCAAATAAATTTAAAAAGACATAAATAAATTTAAAAAGACACAAATAAATTTCAAAAGATGAAAATCAATTTCAAAAGATCCAAAATAAATTTCAAAAGATCCAAAATAAATTTCAAAAGATCCAAATAAACTTCAAAAAAATATAAATAAATTTCAAAAGACTCAAATAAATTTCAAAAGATGTAAATAAAATTAAAAAATGAAAAAAAAAAATTAAAAAAAAAGGCAAATACATTTGCCAAAACTAAGATAACCCAATTTTCCAAATTAGCGAACAATGTGGCAAAAAACTCAAGTCTTTTTTGTCAAAAACTCAGATAGATTTGTTCAAGAACTCAGATAAATAGCCAAAAACTCGGATATGTTTGTCCAGAATTCAGATAAATTTGTCCAGAACTTAGATAAATTTGTTCAAGAAATCAGATAAATAGCTTAAAACTCAGATAAATTTGTACAGAACTCAGATAAATTTATCTAGAGCTCAAATAAATTTGTTTTAGAAGTCAGATAAATAGCCAAAAACTCAGACAGAATTATCCAAAACTCAAATAAATTTGACAAAAAATACAAAACTCAGATAAATTTGAATTTGACTGGAATAGGGATAGGCTTCTGGAACGGGTCAGGCTTGACCTGACCTGGACCAACCCGGAGCCAAACCCAGCCCAAATCGCTATCTTCTTCCCCAGACAAAACCTGGGCTTCCTCTTCACATTCTCTTCGATGTTCTGGAACCAGAACTAGAAACCTCTCCCGGTTTGCTTCTTTTTCCATGGCAATGGCGCGGCAGCAGCGGCGGCGAACTTCCTTCTCCGGATACGCGCAATGGCGACTCCGGCAATTCGTTTTCTGTTCAAGGCTGTTCACGGCGATGTGGGGCCCAGCCGAACACAAATCCCAAACTGCTGTCTGCTTCTTCTTCTGCAACCTTTTCTTTGTGACAGAAGAAAACTCCGGCGAGGGCACCTCCTGATTCTTCTTCCCAGGCGATGGCAGCGGACGGCGCCGATCACCAGGAGATTCTTCCTTATTCTTGCTGCGTTTGGACGCTGCATCAGGACCCAAACAGAGCCGCCCCTCTTCACCGTTTCTTTGCAACGTGGATCTTCTTTCTCTTGACGAGAGAACCGTGGCCCACCAACAAATCTATTGATCTTCCCCTGTCTTCTTCTTCTCCGATCAACCCTTTGATACGAGTCTCCGGTCGTGTGCAGCCTTCAAAACCGATCCCAGACTTGTCCGCCAATCGTCTGCAACTTCGGATTTTTGCACAAATCTGATCAGTGTGGCCCTCTCAAGATCGAAACCGCCATCTCTCCTATTCCTGCAACGAAGATCCACGTGCAGAAGTCTGGATAGAAGAAGAGAAGAAGGAGAATGGAAGATTTAAAATTTAAAATTTTATGTCTAATCAGTTAAAAGGGCAAATCAGTCATTAAAATGTATGAGGCGGCGTGTCTAGGGACCTCTCTCCATGAGGTGACAAGTATAGGGGCCTCTCATCGAAATATGTCCAAGCTGCATGGACTATAGGCCTTAGAGGAAAAGTTGGTGGACCTGGAGGCCTTACAAGTCCTATTGAGGGACCTTTCGCTAATTATCTCAAAAAAAAATCCATACAAGTACCATAGGTTTGGGTAACTCAAGCTGTGTCCAGGGGTAAAGACAATAAAAAAAATTAGGGCACCTAATTCATGCACGTGCAGAAAAAAAAAAAAGCCATTGTCATTATCAGAACAGCCTTCTTTTTTAGCATCACATATTGAGGACAGCCTTAGCATCTCTTTTGGGACCACAATAACAATGGGGACTGAATATACGCATTCATGTCTTAAAAGACAGATATCAGTTACATCATCAATGATTCTGTGTTCAAAAATCTGTTCGCAGCTACCTTATCATTCACAGTACAATGAGCATTTTACAATTTTTTTATATTTTTAAATCATGTATTTATGTCAAAGTAAGCACAGGTTTTGCCATTGCCTCACATATTTTCTTGGAAAACTACCATCTTGTGAAATGCCAAGATATTATCTGAAAAATGTAGAAAGTTAAATCAATTTGAATATTTAAAAGCAATAAATAAACATAAATACTGTTAAAAATGTATTTATGAAAATTCTTGTGGTTTTCCCATTTTTTGTTCTAATTTGTTGCAATTTTCTCACCATGTTCTCAGTTTCTGGTGATAATTTGGAAGCATCACGCAAGTATAAGAGTAGTGAAGAGGTTGGTTATGTATTCTCTAATGCTTTGAAAACCGATAGTTCTCACCTGACTTTTCAGGGTTCGAACCCTGGCATGCCCGATCTTCCTGCTTGTGCATGCCTCCTTCCCGCATGTGTGGTCTACTGTCCCACTTAAGTGGGCTGCCTTTCCGGATGTGAGGGCTCTCTATCGGTCCCGGCCCCTTGGCTGGAGTAAAAAGAAAAAAAGAGAGTAATGGTCTTGAAAATGGTGGGCTGCATCTATTTAGTCCCAAGTGATGATGCTCTTTTCTCAACAACTCAATCTGAGAGTAAATACAACTCCAGCAAGGATAGAGTGATGTATTGGCATCTACCAAATCTAAAATTATTGCTTTCCTCTTCATTTTCCCCTGGTGGATTGCCAGACTTGTCAATAAGAAATCATAAGAAATTTTCCCCTATTGTGTTTGGCAATCTGACACACTACCACATCATGTAGTGTGTCTTTTCATTGATTTCTTATGATGTTCCGGTCCCTCCAAGGACCACAATCTCCTTTTCTTTCTTCTTCTCATTTTTCTCTCCTCCACCTTTCCCAAATCTGACATCAGCAATCAACAGTGCTGACTTTAGCATCCCTACTTGGGCTATATCATATTCATTCATTCCTGGTTGGACTCATCCAGCTTTTCTCACCATTATGGTGATTTTTTGTGGCATTTTCAAGATCATTTGAAGATGTCTTGAAGATCTAGGTAACCTCCAGTCAGGCCAAAACCACTAGCTTCAGCCTGGCTTAATGGGGAGAGTTCAAAATCCACTTTTCAGGTCAATGTGAAACTTTGGGTTCTCAAATGTTTTCAAATCCACACATCAATAAGTAAACAAAACATGTGAATTGCTAGATGTATGCCAAAAACTCCAGCTTGTACAGAGCAAATGAATAATAATGAAACAAGTAAAGGCCACTAACATGGGACCTCCAATCCAGATTGTCCTCAGCTGCATTGCCCATAGCATCGAAGATGAAGCGCTCTCTCAGCTAATCGGAACTTTGAATTTGGTTAACCTACTTGCAATGGAAATGTTACCAACTAATTGCAGCTATGAAATACATGAAACATATGTAAGGAAGTTCATATGATGTTTGGCAGAACTGAGATTTTGGCACTTTATATCATATAAGCGCACTCTTCAGGTGTCTGAAATGAAATTTTGATATTTCCGCTAAAACGATGCTGTTGATGATGATGTGTAGACCACACATTGAAGAACTGAACTATAGTTTGAAACAAATCTGCAGTAGATGTATAATGCATTCATGCAAAAGACAACTATTACATATACCGCAAATGTAAGGTTGATCAATTCTCAAGTTCTGCAATTCAAATATTACAACACTACAAGCTACTCTGCATGGTGATAGCACCTATATAGAATGCTGTAACCTTATTCTGAAATGCAAGAAGATGAGTGGTTGTGGAGTCTTCTGAGCATCATTGTGCCTTGAAACTTTCTTTTGCTGAACCGCATGTGCCATAGATCACAATTTCAGGCGCAGATGCCAATGGCATGCAATAAGCTATAATGATGATAATGATGAGGATGACGCTGACAATGATGATACAGCATCAATGGCACTACCTAATGGCCATGCTGCTTCAACCATGTGGTTTTTGTACTTCAATCTTGATACTAGTGTGATATGCTGATCCAGATCTAGGTCTGTTTGGAAATGGCAAACACAGTAAAGTCATAATCTTGATGTCTAATCTAAACACGATATTAATATTTGAAAACGGACAGAGCAATGGTAGCATACCAAACCCATCTTTAAGCAATGTGTACTGGTAGACAAGGTCCATGCACAGGTAAGGCATGTCACTCTCTGCAACACTAGTATATGTTTGATTAGCAGCCTTGAGGCTCAACTTACAAACATGTTTGGCTGCCTTCATATAAGCCTTGGGCTTAACCTTTGCAGAAGGTTGCTCGGAATCTATAAGGCCAACCTGTTTTTCCAAGGATACTGACAGTTAATAAAAAGAAATGCTTTATAAAGGAAGCCAGCAATTGTTAAACATTGAAAATGGATTGAAAAGGTGTTAGAAGTTGGGAATTTATGAAGCAAAGGCAATAAAATACACAGGAGAGAGAGAGAGAGAGAGAGAGAGAGAGAGAGAGAGAGAGAGAGTTAATGAAATAGATGACAATGAGAAGGGGACATCAGACATGACAAGAAAAGAGAACAGAAAAAAGAAGATTGAAAGATGACTAAAGATGAATCTAAACAGTAAAGTGACGCAAGCAATTAGAGCAGCAGATGGAAGAAGTGAGTAAGGTTAGTAAAATAATGAGTGGAAAGTTTTTTTTTAGGAAAAAAAATGTGAACAGAAAGCTGATGAATAAAAACAAGCTTGCACCCTTCTTAGCTTATTGTTTCCTTCTCTTCTCTTCTTGGTTGGCTCACTCCTACAAATTTGGCTTAATACTTCCGCTCCCTATCTTTTGTCCATGACAATTTATATAAAATTATACAATATGATCGACTACACAACAAATCTTTGGTTAAGCAAGAAATTCATTGTCATCACCTGGGCAGCCCTGTCATAGAAATATGAAGCAACGAGTAGATTTTTCTGCCCAGCCCCACCACCACCATTCCATACACCCCCAAATGTGCACTTTTTGTATTTACACGATTCATCAATTTTGAGAGCCTTGAGAGCACCCCTCCAACACTTATTAAAGCTGGAGCCAGAATGTGAAGCTGATACGTTATACACCGTTCCACTGTACTTGTATAATCCTATAGCATAAATGGCAACAACATTCCTCAAGATAAGCTTCATTACATTTGTAATTCAAAGAAAATTTAACAAAAACTTGGACCACAAAGTTAAAAAGTAAAAATAAAAATAAAACATTATCCAAACAGGTGAGAAAGTAGGTCAAAGTTGCAACCTGCTCCAAAGGTTTAACTAAGGTTTGCTCTAGAAAAATTTGGTTAACCAGGATAGCTACATGTTTTCTTCAATATTTAGCGGAGCTTATGTTAAGCCACACCAAAGCAACTCGGTTTAATAACTGCCTGATTGTTGCAAGCACATCGAACAAGAACTACTGGCCATATATTTTGTAACAGTTTACTAGCATATTCTTGTTTAAATAAGTCATAATCAATAGATTCTACTTTTATCATATCTAACATGTCACTTTAATATGAAATTATGGACCTTAAATCTTAGTATCTTTTTAAACTATCAAATTACAAAATTGAAGTTTGCCTTCATTAATACAGGATGTCCATGGATATCATTGTAATTGTGGACATACGACTTTGTCATATTTGATATGGCTCTATAATCTTTCTCAGCTCTTTAAAATGTCAAGTTCTAAATTGTCAGCTTGACAGTGCTTGTATAAAATTGATGTTATTATCTTCATCACCCTCTGCAACTATGCATGGAAGTATATATACCTTACTAAAAAGTATGAAGAGAGTAGGCACCAAGTGCTTCCTAAGGGCAACATATAAACACATAATCATATAATTTTAGATTTTTGTCCAAGTCCACTAGTGTACTGTCCTGTATCTAACCTCATGTAATCATAAAACGGTCTCGTTTTTGCCAAGCAAACTGATCATGAACTCCAAACATTTCTTTTCAGAATCAACTGTATGTTTTTAGGTGGGTAAAGCAGGCACAATTTTACTCTGTTTAGCTAAACTAAGTACTACACATTTAAATACCAGAAGCATCGGGAAGATTGATCATGTCTGGAAGCTAGCGGATGGGGAAGTACAATAAAATCTTAGGAATAAATAGACCGAAGAGTTTCAGAACAATTGTAATAAGAGTACTGATCATCCAAATGCATAAAGAGGGAGTGCAAGCATACCCTTATAACCATGCAAAATGCACGGATTACCCAAGCCTCCAATAGCCTTCAAAATCTCTGCTCGTGCTGCCATTAATCCATAGTTCAAGTAACTGCAATACCACAGACAAGAGTTAGGCCAAGAATATTGGATATGAAACTAAAAATCAATTTAAGAATGGCAAACGGGAGTCCTCCAAGGCAATAATTGGACATCTTTTACCAAGATTAGAAAAAGGTTCTACATTGACTAGTTTTCGACTCTCTCAAAGTCATAATGGACATTTTTGACCAAGATTAGATGTAAAAATCTTCTTCTCTTCAAAGCCATAATTGGACGTCTTTGGCTAAGATTAGGAGTAAAGGCTTTACATGAAGACCTCAGTCCACTAGCATTCTGTCAACTTCATCGTCAACTTATAGAAAGGAAAATAAGAAATAATAAAGAGGTGTCCTCAAGCTCTCTAATGCAGAACCAAATTGATAAATACTTATATTACCACTAACTCTACAGTAGTCGATTTCACACCATTTGCGCATCAAAAATTTAAAATCCTAGAATATATAGAATTAATTCATCAAGGAGAAGCAAACAAAAACCTGTAAACATAAAGGTAATATTTGGTTTCTTGAAGTGACAATTCCTTCACATATGAATTCCCATCTTTTGTCTTTGGAGACTTCTTTGCAGCCTTTTCTGAGATAGCATATGCCATTTGGACAGATCCACCTCCAAGGTCAACCACTCCAACTGTATTTGGGTATTTACTTCCCAAATTCCCCAACAGATAGTTTAAGGTAACCTGCATAAGGTATAGAAACTTTAAGAAGAACTCCATAACAGGGACTAATCAAAAGAATGAAAAGAGTGCAGGGATGAATAAAAAAAAACCTTCTGACCTTAATCAATCAAAAGCTTATTAATTAAATAACGGTAGGGTGAGAAAAATGTGTTTTCAGATTAGCCAACAAAGAAACAAGAAAAATTTTTGGCAACCAGCCAGCTGCAAAAAAACAAAAATGCAAACCTTGTTGTAGGGGGCTGGGTGGGATTGGAAGATCTTCATGTGGATTAGATGTAGGTCACATATCATCAGTATGGTCTGATGATAGTAACCAACTATTTTAATATTGGCATACATTTCCTTACTTTTCCATCAAGAATGCGATCTGTATATATACAAGTACTTACATGTATTGTACACATGATTAGAGCCTGTGAAACAATGGAAGGCGCTCACTATTGCAATCTTAAGGTTGAGGGTAGAGCAAAAAGAACATATTGGACATGTATCCCACAACCATACACAAGATCAAACTCTATTTAGATGTACATCTTACACAATACCTTATCTACAGTTACAGTTCGATATTTAATCCAACCCAAGCTACTATCATTACGCATGTTTTCTATAAAGTCATTAAAATTAAGTGAAATATACACCTATAAAGTCATTAAATTTAGTGAACCTCATATAGATGGTTCAAAATCAACAGAGTGTGTACTGATACTTGGTTTACCTTTAGACCACATTCAGACCTTCTAATCCCAACCTACTCATGTGATTGGCATCCGTCAATTGCCCGTTTGGCACTTTACTAGATTAGTAAAAGTCAAGTAAAGCATCCATTTTTCAGACAAGGGGTCACATCAATAGCACTTTAATTCAAAATTTCCTCCATCTTCTTCAAAAAAAGTAAAAAAGCAACATCCTTTCTCCTCTAAAAGACAAAAAAGCTCCACTTTTCTATACAAAAAAGTTAATAAGATTCCATACCAAACAACTAAAAATAAAACACCGTCATAACCCTATTATATTTTATTCTCTCTTGATTTGATGCTTTACTACACTTTATTTTACATGTAAATTACCAAACAGGAAGGAAACAAATTATATAGAAAAGAAATATTCTAATGTGGCTATGCCGACTAGAACACTTATCTGATCAAGAGGTCTGCCTAGATTGGTGTTACGTTTTATATTTACATACAGATGATAGAGCGGTTGGTAAGTAGAGGAATTCGCATTAAACTTCATGGTGTCAAATATCTAACACTTTCTTTGTCAGTGATATAGACTAGATGGTGGAGTGGCATAAGGCGTGGGTTTGCTTCCCGCATCTTGTATTCGAAATCACCCAATAAAAACAAAATAGAGTATATTCTATTATTCTCCTTTCGGTTCCTGGACCGGTCGAGCTGGACCAAAGTTTGTCCACGACTGGCTCATTAGTCATTGAGCCAAACATTCAGGCCTGAACCCAGGGCAAAGGGCCCTCAAAGTCTGGCCTAGGACTAGCCTGTCTGTAAATGTTTAAACCTCTTTGTATTAAATATGTTGGCCAGGGTGAGGACTTTGAGATTATGTAGGCCCAAACTCAATCCATTTAACAATTTGGCCAAAACAAAAGTAGGCCCGAGTCCAGTCACTGGCCACAGCCCGACACATGCAGGCTTGGGTTGAACTTAGGTTGGCCCAACTTAAATGATTAGCACCTTAAGAGAAGAAGTAGAAAGAAGCAATGCAGAAGAAAGAAACAACAGCCCTTAACTTTGGTTCTTTGGTTCTCAATGATCATTAAATAATCCTTATGTAATTTATCACTAAGCAAACAAGATCAGTGATGCATGAACACATTTTTAGAACAAAAATAAGACCAACAAAATCATAACAAAAAAGCTCTAAATTATGGAGACATGGTCAATATAAAAAACTCAAAATCTTATGTACCCAAAGGTATGAGCCTTCGTCGCTTCCACTGAGAATAGTGACCCAATCTGCTTTGTATTTGAACGAGCTTTTGCTCAGCAAATCTCTGACCTGCAGACCAAGAAGTTCAAACCAATGAGATTGATCTTCAGCCCCCAACGTCCAGCAGGAGTTGATGATCTGATGACAAAAAATGTAATATGGACCGATTTTAATGAGTGATTTTGATCTATAAAAAATCAGATCTTCCAACTATTCTTTTTGGATCTAAAAGTGGATTCAACCATGTCCCAACTAGAGGACCTAGATCCGATCCCAAATAAAGCCTAAGCATACATACACTCATACATGTCAGGACCGTGTGGGGCTGTTAGGATCCATTGATATACATTTGTCTGTTGTTCATTAACAGCTCGAGCTTTTGGTGTTACTTATTATTAACATCTCGAGCTTTTGGTGTTACTTATTATTAACATGGTATCATTTGGTGTTATTAATTATTAAAAGCTCATTATTAACAATAAACACCCCACATATGCGTAAACAATTTCTCAGCTCTACTTTCCAAAGTTGGAGGATCAGTTAGCTCCACTTATGAAAATTGTATGCTATATGAACGGTAATGGCATGCTTGTATAACACTGCAATTCCCTGCTCCACAGATATCTATTTCGGTGGCGCTAAAATTTAAAAAAAGGTATGACCCTTGCCTTTACTCATAGGACATAATTTTTTGTGGAAGTAAGGAGAATTAGTTCAAAATTTTCCTCTTTTTGTGTATAAAGGAACCCAGGGAATTGTAGGAAATTTTTTTTTATTTTTTTATGGCATTGTGGAATCCTCCTTGATACACAAACATGCCCCAAGGCCTTGTTTGGATGTTGAGAATAACAGGGTAGAGAAAAAGAGAGGTGAAAACTATCCACAGCACAAATTTAAACTATGGCCCCCGGGCAGTTTAATCCGCATCCATTTTCTCCGCCTTATTTCTGCATCCAAATAGACCCTAAAAATAACTGTTTCTTTTATGTGATAGAATACATAGGAATGTTAATAATTCCATTTCTAAAATGGTTAAAACTTAACACTGATGTGAATTTGCAAAAATAATCATCAAATTATCTCCCTTTTAATGAAAAATGGATAAAGGGGAGGTGGGAAATGAACGACCAGGTACCACCTTAGTAATTCAAATCATAGGAAACTGAGGATTGCATCTAAATTGCTACATTGTATCATTCAACCTTCACCTCTTTGAAAATCATTCGGTGGAGCTTGTTCGACCAGGAATTACTATGTTTTTCATTCAAACAAAGATGCCCGACATCTTTTAGGACAGTTTGGCCAGCATTAAGCAATAAGCATAGAGTGGCCCAACTTACGAGATCTACTAAAAGCATGACAATCAAGGGCAGGGGGTTCTAAAGATCCGACCCTTGACATGAACTACAACTTTGTGGGGGAGAAAAGGAAAAAAGGAAACCTTCTGATCAATGGCGAATGGGTTTTGAAAGCCTCAAAGTTGAAATTCTAGCCCTCATATAAAGTTGAATAATTACCAAATTTACATGGGAAATCCAAGAGCCTCCAACACTTGGATGAGGGTCAAATTTAGGACAGGCCATGTGAGCCCCATGGACAGGCCATTCCATGCTTAAATGTTTATGTCCTTCATTTGAAAATTGAAATCAACTTCCAATTTTTTTTCATTTTTGTTTCCCGGGCTCTGCCTCTGGCTCAAAACTTTGTTTTTCTTTCCATGTCTGATTGGAATTTGGAGGCAGTTCCTACTTCCTATCCCTCAAAAAGCCATAATCAGATCCTGATACCATGGGTTTGAACTGACCCAATCATTTTTGATCTGCTAAAAGAACTGAGCCAATCTGCTGACATTATAATATATTAAGCTAGAAGGTTTTGGATCTAATTTTGAAAGTTAGTTGAAATTTTGATGGAAAGTTTTCTTTTTTTTTTTTTTTCAAATACTCCACATTCTCTCCCCACTACCTATGTTATGCAACTACCTATTCTTTATCTCACGAAACCCCACGTCCACTCTCCACTTTTGAAGGTTATACTTCTTCTTTTTCTAATGACTCTCTTTGTACCCCCACTTCTATTATCTTTCTTCCCCAATAATATATTAAGCAGGAAGGTTTTGGATCTAATTTTGAAAGTCAATTGCAATCTTGATGGGAAGTTATCCCCATTTTTTCAAATACTCCACATTCTCTCCCCACTACCTATGTTATGCAACTACCTATTCTTTATCTCACGAAACCTCACGTCCACTCTCCACTATTGAAGGTTATACTTCTTCTTTGCTATTTATTAACTCTCTTTGTACCCCCACTTCTATTATCTTTCTTCCCTAATTCTCATTCTATACCACTTAGCTCTCATAGTATGCAAACATTTACTTTTAACCTTTTCTTTTCTTTTATTTTCTTTCTAAGATATATGAATAAGATCATCGAGTGATGATTAATTTGGAGGTTTTCGTTAGAAGGGAAGGAATCTATGAGTTAATTTTCTTTTATTTTTATGCCTCTTTTTATTTCAATTTGATTTTCTTTACGATTGTTTAGTCTTTTTATATACAAACATTTAGTTTGCAATATTTGGACTTACGTGTGCTCAACACTAGTATTTGTATTAAACAAAACAATCGCACTGAGACAGAGAATGTAGATAAGACTTTTACCGCATCTAAAATAGCCTCCGATGTGTTATTCCCCAATAACCTTAGACCTGCAGTCGCCTGCACAGTGATAGAAAACAACATGATCATTATAAAATAAAAGTTTTTACAAAACAAGTGAAATTCAGAATATTGGGCCGGAGCAAAAGCTTGTCCAAGTCCAGCCCAATGTTCACACTTTAGATCCATCAGACAATCTGAAAGTTAGGCCCAAGTGCAAGCCTAGCCATTTCACACTCGAAAAGAACAGGCCCAACTCACATGACCCTATATCCACCCACCATGTGAGCGGTTTAAGATATATGATACCAAGCCCACACCGCAATGAGTGTAGGTTTGATATGATTTATATAATGATTCGAAAAGAATTTAGAAGAAATGTTTCCTTTTTCTTTATTTTTGGTATCCTAGCTAAGGAGGGCTGGTCCCCGAAAGACTCGCACATGTGATGAGAGAACCTGCTAACACGGAAAGTGAACTCTTACGTGCGAGGGTGGGTTTCGGAACTTCGACCTCTTCGTGAGAACTGACGCGTCTTACCACTCGGATGAGAAGTTGTTCTCAATTTAGGAGAAATGTTAACCATTGTAAAGGAAATAATTATAGGAATCTCCCCTAATAAATATACAAAAAAAATTATGTGGAGCAGAGTGGGTCACTCAAGGGACATAGTAGCCAAAACCCAATCCAGCCCTGAATCCATCAAAACCACTGCCAAACACACCAATGAGAACATGTAGGGGTCTGGTCCCTGCTAATTAAATAAGCCTACCCCACTGCCATCCTAATGAACAACACCCAGCTCATTAGCTCAAGGAGATGGATATATATTGCCTTACCCCAAGCTTGATTGGTGCCTTAGAGCGAAATGCTGTGGGGACCACACTTTCAGCTGCTTCTAATAGAGATTTCAGTGAATTTGCTCCTGCTTCCGGGTTGCTTGCATATGAACTCAAACCTGGTTTTATCTGAAAACAGATTTTTAAAAAAAAATAATGAGTAGAAGGAACTAGAAAGCACAGCCAAGTGCTGACACTGCACATCCCCAAGTGATATAGGGCCTTCAATCCATCAGTTGGGCCCACCTATGCAATTTCAATTTAAATAGCTCAAAATTAGAAGCCCTATGGGCACTTCCACTGGGCCACGTTTGACTCTGGAGTTGGGCTTACCTTCAATTTTTATGTTTTTTTTGGGGTAGAAGTAGAACTATCTTGCGTGTTTGACAATTAACTATTTAAAGTAAAGTAAAGTGAATTTTGACAAAAAAAAAATGACAAGGGGTCATATCAAAAGTACACAATATTAAAATTCCATCAGAATTTTTCAAAAAAGTAAAAAAAAAACAACTTTCTTTCTCCACTAAAAACTCCACTTTTCTATAAAAAAGTAAAAAATATTTTATACCAAACAACTAAAAATAAAACACCATCATAACACTTTATATTTTATTCTCTCTTGATTTGATGCTTCACCTCACCATACTTCAGTTCGCTCACTACACAGTGTTTTGACCCACGAAACATGTAACTACACTACCCAACAGAGGTAGCTATAACATGGGTTTATCACTTGTTCAGCCTGATGCGTGTGTACTGTGGCCTATACTCCTACTGGAGCGAGATCTGGCCCACCTCCAAATCCACTACATGATGGTCCATTACAAGAGATGTGCCCATTAATATATCTCATGTTGTTGCCAATAAGTGGGCATCCATTTTTTGCAACACATATTTTCAATAGGTGGGCTCCACCACTTTTATTGGAGCGTGGGTGGGATAATAGAGGATCTGGACCGAACAGGTTTGACTCCCTAGGGGAATCCCGTCTTCTTCATCGCTGCCTATAATACTGGCCACCTGCTAATCCACACCGTCCATCATACAGTGTGTCCCACCATATCATTACAACTGTAGAGCCCACTGTATGAACGATCTGACTCAGCAACCGAAACGTGCTCGCATTTGCAATGCCGGACTAGGACATATGAGTCCGGATCCCCAAATTGCCAGCTCCCAGTCTGGTTAGTTCAGTTGGACTAAGACTACGGTTTTAAGTTTGAAACTGTACTGCTTCACTAGAGCTAAGCGGGATTACCCGGCTTTACTCTTGGGCCGAAGGGATTAGTACAAAGGGTTCCATCCCCAAATCCCAAGTTCGGTTATTGAGATTGTAGTTTCGAAACTGCATTATCACATTACGGCGACGGAAAATTTACCCGTGCAGAGGAATTATTCTAGTGCAAAGGGTTGGAACCTCCTATAGCAAAGTCCAGCCCAAAAGTAGGAAATCCTCCAAAAAGAGGAAGGAAAAAAAAAAACCATCATCATTTCCAAGGAAAAAAAGAAGGCTACATTTTCCTAACAAGTTGTGGGGGTGAATCATGAATGAAGGGAGAAAGAAATATTACTGATTTGAAGAGTTCGATATCATCTCCAACAGGAAGAAGATTCAAACTCCCGTCGAAGCAAAAGACGTGGACCCTACTTCCCGTGCTTCCTGCATCGAACACAACAGCATATCTCTTCGTTCCATCGCTCAGCATCCGACGGCTGTGGGCAGCGCTCGCAATGTGTGTCCCACCTAGAGATGGGCTACTGAGGAAGACGAAGAAAGAGATGAGTAGGAGAGGGAAAGGAGCGGTGAGGATCATCTTGACCGGATTATCGGACGGCGGGGACTGGTCGAGAACTCAAGAGAGTGGATATGCAGATGATGCTCATTGGGTGCGTGCCCTTTTATATAGAAAGTAGAGTAGATTCTCTGAGGGGAGATGGCAGACAATTTCTATGGTCCAGGGCTGGGAATCCTAAGCTAAGGTACCAAAAAAAGTTATTTTAAATCTAAACCGTTCAAATCACAATCTGAAGATTTATTCGAGTTATCTCAGCTGTTGGAACATGATGTATGTAAAACAAGAGTGTGGATTTCAAGACTCAGGGTCAGGGATCCTGTGTTCAAAATCCAGACAGATAATTTAAATTTGCAGTACTGGAGCACGTGGGGATTACCTGTTGTTTGCCTACCATTGATTTTTTGCTTTTGGCCTTTTGCTTTTGCTTTCTCTTTTTTACTCTTCTTGAAAGTTGACCTCACATGTGAAATGTGAGGATGTATTTCTACTTCTGCCAGGGACTCGATTAAAAAACAGGGACCTATGTCCAAGATATTCAGATAATGATCATGGCTCTCGTACTTTACCAGAGGGGTTTTCAACTCCAGCTGGAATGAATTTTCATTGATGAAAAATTAATGTGGGAGATTGATCTTTTTTAAGTGGTTTGCACTTAAAAGGTAAGAGAAGGACAGCTACATTACTGTGTGGTAAACTAGTGGTGAAGTAGATATCATGTATAGTGGTAATTAAAGGTCGGATGAAATATGTGAATAAGTAATTTCTGCGTTTATCTTATATAAGGTAAAGTAAGAAAAGAGAGAGTGAGTGGGAAAATAGTTGCTTTTTGTCTTGGATTTACTTTAACATTATAAGATAAAAAAGTACTTGTGATTAATAAATAGAAGGGTAGATAGTGTTTAGTTTCACTTTCTACTTTTTAAACGAAATATGATAAAGGAAGATAAAAAATGACCGGTTGGTGAACTTTACCTTCATTTTTACTTCACGACTTGCTAAATAAAAATGCATAGGAATTTGAAGAAATGTATTCTTAACGGTAGTTGTAGTTGAAGAAACAAATGTACGTAAATATATATAAATAGACATTATTCATTTTATTTTATTAAATATAGATTAGGAGGAAATAGAAAATAGTATCCATAAATAAAATACTGAAAAGTGAAGTCTCATTTATTAATCTTGAGATTAACATATATAAATCATATTTATGCATATTTGAGAGAGATTCGAAAGCATTTAAACCAATGTAAACATGTTCTTGATTTCATGATAAATGCTTAGATCTTCGCAAATCTCTCAACTAAACAGCTATCTTTTATTGGAGATTTATATATAGCACTCTTCTTCGCCCTAAAACATGACCAGACACCTAACTTTAATTTGGAGATTTAATCATGTGAAAAAATGTAACTTGACCATTGTTCTTGTGTTTCAAATGGAACCGATCTTATCTTGAGTATTTTAAGAAAATTTCATCTTGAAGTAAGAATTGGCTTGTCTCGAGCTATAGATTACCTGGTTGGGACATGAGTGTGTGAGATAGAAAGGTTGGACAATAATTTTAAGCAATTAGGATTTAAAAAATAATTAAGCTCTGCCGATAGATGTATAGCACTCCAATGAAGGAATTCTATAAGTCATGCTATATATAGACGATCTCATTCGCCAAATTCAGCCTATTATTCTACTTTTTTCTCATAAAAATTAAAATCATTTCGATGCAACATATCTTTTAACTATTCACAATATATATCCTCTAGATATCTAAAGTTATCCCTTCTAACTCCTATTTCCAAATAGGAAAGATGAAATGGGGGTTAATGGCGAAACTAGGATTTTCATTTGAAGGGAGTGACCCAAACAAGTAGTTGGACTTTGTGGGTATACCCACGATTTCCATGTGGGTTTTGGGGATGAGGGATTTACATGCGGGTTTTGGAGTCGGACCCAAGTATAAAGGGGCGACTGGTCCCATAAACATATATGTGGGCATGCCCCTGGCAGAAGTAGAGTCATTGTGAACTCAACTTCAATATTTATTTATGTGATCCAATCAAAGACAATAGGATGAAGTCGGTTTTGTTTTCCTTTGGTCAAAAAGATTAAAAAAGGTTATTGCCTTACTTTAGGGTGTCCGAAAAGGATTATTCTATGAACAAAATAGTCTTCCTCATCATGCCAAAAAGAAATCAAGAAAAATAAATTTTCACAGACAACTCATCACTGTCGAATTTCTCCAATCTTCAGATGGATGGACTAGACCTTTCTCCCATCCCAATGTTATTGGGCCTACCTTTAAAACTCAAGCGCACATTTGTCCAACCGCCTTCCGCAAAATGTAATAAAAAAATCGGATAATTTTATGCTGAAAAATCTTTTTATTGTTTGGTGCAAACACTTTTTTGATGAGCAATTTTTCACGATTATACAAAAAAAAAAAAAAGTGTTTTGAATAAGGTGGAGATACCGATTTCTTTTTTTCTTCTTCATGTAGTAAGACTTGGACTTACATTTCCTTGCCATCGAGGAAAAAGCATTAAATTCCCTATATTTTCTTTGATTTTCCATCCCTTTTTTTTATTTTTTTATAGCGCTACTAGATGTGTCTGTCACAAATAAGAGTTACTTTTGCCCTAATATTGAGTATCTTAACACTTGATTAAAATAACAAAACAATAAAATTTAACCACATGTTTTACATTATATCAAAATGATATTTACCTTAGATTTTAAGGCACGTTTGGTAAAAAAGAGGAATCCTTTGGATACGTTTGGTAAAAGAGGGGAATCGTTTATCCAAAGGATTCCTTCATTAATTTCCCAGGAACCATGCTATCTTCTGTAACAATTTTTGAAGAGAGGATTCATTGCATTCTGGATTTGGAAAAACACTTAAAAAAAGTCACTTTTTATAACTTAGATATAAATTCAGGGGTAGATTAAGATTGATTTAAATTCTGAGAAGACAAACTGATAAAAACAAAAGGACTTCTCTAAGAAGAAAAAAATCAAAGGCTGAGGTGACAAGGGAACAAAAGGAAGAAGTCAAGATGGTAGAAATTATCAACAAGAATTTAACTTGCCAGTCTTCTTGTTTTTTTCTCCTTACAAGAGAGAAAATGGTAAACTATCTTATTCCAACGAGCTAGCCTAATCTCTATCATTTCAGACTTCAGAGGTCATGCTTTGGGTCCTCCGTGCATGATACACTACTTGAATATGATTCCTGTTTTGTACTTCATGCTGGCCTAAGTACACACCTCCACCTAATCTTTCTGTCCGAGTATACTTAAGATAGTAATATGGCAATGGGCATAAGCCCTTGACCCTGCCGGATGAGAAGAGATGCCTCTCTTACCACACTGGTATCTCACACTTCTCACTTTGCCAAACCTTTTGCCCATCACAACCTGATATGATCTCCGATTCTTACATGGTGTTTATGCGACAAGTGGAATTTGTGGTTGAGAGGAAAGTTCTTCTGAACTTAGGGCCCATTTCTTTTTTAGAATTTTTGGAATTCATGTCTGGGATTTTGAAATGTTGGAATTATGAAATGCTACTGAATTCTGTCATTTATGAATTCCCCGTTTCATTAATACCTGAATTCTTGTCTACGAATTCCTGAATTCATGAATTTTCTGAATCCCTTGTTTCATAACTAAAATGATTTCTGACTAGAATTTTACTCCTGTATACTTTGTTTATATACCAATTTAACCCATCAATATATTTTTACAACTCAATACGCATATGTGTTTAATACTAATGATAAGATGTAGGACTTAATGTTGGGCCCACTTTCAAAATTCAATAAGCAAAAAAGGAAAAATAGAATTTGCCAATGAGTTGAAAAGGAAGACAACTATTTGGTTTGTGCGGTGGGTTAGACTTGAGAGGGACATGATTGGCTCTATCCCTCAAGACGTGTTTGAGATTACATTACTTAAACAAAATAAGCTCATTTTTCAATCCAAGACCATGCTCAGTAAGGTAAACCAAAAAAGGTACACATCTCACAACACTACACCCATGTGACACACATTGCAACAAAAATCTGGTCAGTAGTGGAGCACAGGGTGTACTGTACGGGACAATCCATATCAAGGGCCTTAATCAGGCTCCCTGATTCAACTGTGACTATTCCTGACCATAGGCATATAATCAATATCATGATTAAAAATCTGGAAAACCTCATAAACTACACTACCATCTCAGGATATCTCTAGTTTTAGAACAACCCACTACTCAACTCTTTTTCATAAAAAAAAAAAAAACCATATACACAGAGAAAATAAAGTAAATATATGGCAGATGAAATAGGTTGGTGCTTTGTTATGGGCATTTCATCAAACAATTGATTAACTAGTTACAAGAATTTCATCAAATACTTGACTTGCTCTACAACATGCCCCTAAATCCATTAAAACTAGATCCAAAAGGACAAAGCACAGTAGACAGGGCAACATTTTGAATGGAAAGCATGGCCTCAATAACAAAAGAAGTCAGGTATATAAACAGTCAAACAACCAGCTAGCAGAGCTACTTATACCAATGGCATGGAGATGGCAAGACACATCCATATGAACCCCTAATGATAAGCCATGGAAAGAGACATCAAATCTAAAAGTGAAGCAAAATACTACAACTAGATGCTGTAGCCATCCAGAAGCACTGAAGGTCTTCATATCTATCAACACAACATAATGTGCTAATTACAATCATCCAAAAGTAAATAGTTTCCCAACATCCATCCATAACAACAAAATAAGTAGTAATTGGGTCCTAATCATCAAAAGATACTACCATCCATTTTCATCAAAATGCAAACTTTTTTTCAGGTCTAGATATCAACTAGATGAACCTAGATTAAAGTTCAGGTCCAACCATTCCAACTTCATGTCATCATCCAAACTCATGAATGTAACTGCAATTTTGTGGTCACGAACAAGGAAGTTAATTACTGCCATTTTCCTATGTCGTGGTATACTTGCAAGCGAAGTAACAAATGTTGTAATCTTTGGAATTATATTGTCATGCGGATTCATTTGGTCTGCAAGGACATAAATAGCATTTGCAATTCTATCTAATGTTTCTTTTACTTCTTCACTCATCTTGGACTTATGCTTCTTGCTGGTCCCGCTTATGCTAGTTTGTCTTGATGGGATGGATGTATGCCTTGGTGAATTTACACTATGCTGAGGCAGATTAGGCTCATCCATATCATCCAATTCATATGGCTCGTACCCAAGACTCTCATTGATGTTTTCTTCTTCCATTTCCGTTTCTGGAGCATTTATCCAGCTCATTTCAATTTCATTAAGGGCTATTTCACCTTCGGCAATGTCATCAGCGATGAGATTATGGATCTCCTCATAGAACTTTACTGCGATACGTCTGTACTTCGCCAACTTGCTCTTGCCTGTATCAAGTTTATTTTGTTAGAATGTCATTCATTGAATATGAAGATATGAAGAAAATATTGTAATCAAATACAACTTATATGCCAAATTTACCTGCTCCAAATTGTTCCAAACATCGTCTTCAACTGTTACCATCCTCAGGGTATCATCCCATCCGAAACCAGATATGCTAAGAAGTTGTTTCACTTCTCTATATCGTGTCTACCAATTTCTGAACTTATTCTTAGTATTGCTTGCAGTGGGTTCCAATCTAGTTTTTTCTTCTACCTTTGCTAGAGCTTCCTCCCAACAAGCATTATTGAAGTTTTTCTCAACCTTTTTTCCCCCAAGTTTCATTTCTAGAAGCATGTCCATTAAAACTTCTTCCCAACAAGCATTATTGAAGTTTTTCTTAACTTTTCTTCCCCGAAGTTTCATTTCTAAAAGCGTGTCCATTAAAACCCTCTCCGCTCTTGGATTCCATTTGAAATTATATTTTTTCTGCGAACCTAATGAGATGTGATCATACGTAATTTTTTAACTCTTTTTTCAAGAAAATGAACTAAATACTGCCAATGTATATGTAGAAAAAAAAAACCATGAAGATTTGATGAAAGAAAGTTATCATTTTGATTAACAAGTATAACATATTCAACCATAACTATACATTTTCATAAACATATAAACAATACCAAATATAACAACACATTGATTGTTAAAGGACCTCTTGACATCATAAAAAACAGTCGAACAAAATAAATCCTAATTCATTGACCATGCATTGGATCAAAATTCTAGCACTACCCTTAACTATCCAAAAAATCATGCAAAAAGATATCTTTCTGCTCATAATCATACCACATTTGCTCAGCTATTGAGTCCCGAAATGCTTGCCAACTTTCTCTATTAGAACATGGGACTGTTTCGGAGTTTATGCTCCTTCTCAAGGGAGGATCAACTCTAGATGTTGTAGCCATGGAAATTGTTTCAAGCATCGGGTCTCTTGCATTATGCATAACTATGTAGTTGTAGAAAACAGAATAAGCAATGACAATATCTCGCTGGGTGATCAATGAATAACCGTGCGACATACGTAAAATCGAAAAGCGATTCTTAACAACTCCAAATACTCGTTCTATGGTGGTACATAATGAGGAGTGCCACAAATTAAAAAGTTCCCGCGAATTAACTGGAAGACATTACTGAAACTCTCTCAGATGGTAACGCACACCTCTATAAGGTGTCAAAAATCTGGGTGCATTACAAAAACCATCATCCACTAAATAAAATTTACCTACACGTGCAAATTATTTAAGTATGACTAAATTAGACTTGACTTAATTGTACATATACAACTAAAATGTGCATATAATTTTTTTGTAAAGTTTTATTACCATTTGGCACTGTTAGTTTATCACCTCTGTTTAATGCGGAGAAAAGCACAGTAACATCTGCTGCAGATCCTTCCCATCCCGCAAGCACATAAAGAAATAACATGTCAAATCCGCATGCCATAAGACAATTTTGCGATAGTTGGCCATGCCTATTTCGATATTTAGCTTGCAATGAAAATTATACATGAGCAGGCACATGTGTACCATCTATTGCACCTATGCACTCCTATTGATAGAACAAACAAGTTATGTATAATAAAAAAAATTGTCAAATACTTATTCATACTTACTAATAAAAAAGAAAAAAAAACTATTAAATGAACTAACCTTAAAATATGGATAGAATCTAGTATTTGTCCTAATTTGCAATGGAGTTGGGGAATTATTTGGAATTTGAACACAATCTGGATAGACCTTGCAGATTGCATTTAGTACTTTATGAAAATATCGACTAACGGTGGCACCTAAATGGTTGAACCAATTGGCAATGACCCTGTTAGTTATATTATGGGCCAATGTATGGAGAAACATTGCTAATTGCTCATCTACGGTCATTGCTCGTGTGTTTTCAAATAATCTCGATTGCATAAGTGTATCGCATAATTTCATAAAATACTCAGGAGTCATACACAAGTTCTCATGACACTGAGGCCCGTCACTGGATCATAGCTCCTTTACCCACTCTTCGCCCGACAAATTTGAAACACGTCGTTGTTTTCTAGGTCGTTCATCTTCTAAGGATAGCCACACTGCAACCAACTGACAACATGCTGTCACGGTGGCAACAACAGCAGGTATAAATAGTCTTTTGCATGATTTTGTTGTTAGGCAATACTTATGCATAAATACAATAAAGTGATACAAGAATAAAATGACATTGCAACTATCCAATGATCAAATCACACTGTTCTTTTACCGTGGAATCACTAATATCATATTAAATTCAGGTTTAAGGAAGAAATATTACCTTCCATTGAGTGTTAAACATAGGAATCTCACTAATAATCACTGAATTTCTTATACCCAGTCCTACAAGGGGAAAACACAAATATATTTATTTTTTTAAAGCATTTTTTAGGCCATTTTCCTTTAAAGTCTCCATAGAAGGCCCTGTCTGATGCATGGCCAAACAGTACTAAACAACTAGGAGCAGTTCACTGGACTAGAGGAACATAGATAGTTTGAATTCATTCAGAAACCAACAAGAAGAAAAGCACTGGAACACGCATAAAGAAAGGGAGAAAAACCCCACAATGGTTGCAAATTTAAAATCATAGTTGCAGACCAACATGTGTTCTAAATTTTCAACATCCAATTTCAGAAACTAACATGAAGAAGCGGAAAAACAACTCTACAGCATTCAAACTTAGATGACCAATTAGTAAACAAAAAAAGGTATCCCATGACACCCACCAAACATTAGAGTGAAATATCCTAGTATTCAACTCATTTTAGAGCAATCCACTACTCAACTCTTTTTATAAAAAAACCATATACACAGAAAAAAAATGAAGTAAATAAATGGCGGATGAAATAGATAAGAAGGATAGGAATCAAACCATTGACAATGAGATATGAGAACAGAATGCTATTGAGGCCAGCAACCAAATTCCATTTATGGTGAGACTAAAAATAGAATCTTTAAGCATTGCTGGGTGGAGAGCCCCATTGGACCCACCGGTGATGGTGAGTCTTTCATTTTCTATGATAGGTTTGGGTATTTTGCAGATGTTTTGTGGAGACTTAAAGCTTTAAAAGCACAACAATCCAAGGGCCATCACATCCTTAGGTTCCCACATAATATTTGCACTTGTAGGTAGTTTATAGATACTCATCCCACTTCAAACTCTCTCAAGGGTTATTTTTTTAAAAGTGCAATGAGTTCTGTAGATAATAGAGACTCATCCCACATCAAAGGTGCGCCCACCTAATCAATAGTCGGGATCTCCAGAGTTCTAAGGTGCAGGACATGATAAACACTTTTGCATTGTAACCCACCTACAAAAGATCAAACCCAGAACCATGAATTCTTCATTTTTGCCTCACCCCACCTCACATTAACATCAAGAGATCCCAAAAACGGAAAAAAAATAATCAATAACCCACCAAAATAGCATCGTAAAAGGCATGATTATTAAGCAATTAAACACACCTAGATTCAAAATCATCCATATAGCAATACAACCCACCAAATATCAAGAAACAAACAAACAAAAAATACAACACCTTGTCACAAAAAAAAAAAAAAGGCAAAAGGGTATTCGAATACAACAACCAATAATCAAGTCGGAAGACAACAAGATCAAAATCAAGCAAGAAGTGGGTGATTATAACGAAATTCATGAAACTGAAGATGGGTTTGTGGGGGTAGAGGGAGAAACCAGAGCAGGAGGAGGAGGAAGGATGGTGACTTCAGATCTGGTTTCCAATCATTCTCTACTTTCATCTCCAAATTTGGTTTCCAATCATTCTCCATTTTCATCTCCAGTCCAAACCCTAAAAAAAAAAAATCACAGCAATCATCTCAAAGCTTAGGGAAGAAACGGAAACCGATCTTTTTAATCCTTGCTGTGGCCGGAAAAGCAAGATCCGTCACGACTATTGGAGCACCGGAGAGCTCTCTCGGAATTCCTGCATTGCTGGGTTTTGGGAATGCTTGATGGAGAGGTGAGTTTTGGAAATGCCTCCTTTTTGGCATTTGTAAATGTTGGAATTTTGGAATGCCAGGAATTCTTGCCAAGAAACGCTGGATTTCTGACAGGAATTCTAGAATTCCCATACAACTGGAATTTCAGAAAAGAAACAGGGCCTAAACACTGGTATCTCACACTTCTCTATTGATTTTTTTTTTCAATAGAGAGAAGTTTGATTTTGTATGTAAGGGATAAGAATGTATGATTCTTCTCTCCCTTACAAATGAAAAGTCACAAAGATTGAAATCCTCTCGCTGTACAAATATACGTACCCTTAGAACCTATTTCTTTAGCAAGATTTCTTATTGGAATTTGTGATGTTGAGAATTTTAAAGATAGTGATGCGATGACTTTCCCCTAGATTTATGGATGTTGTGTTTTTTTTTTTTTGTTGGACAGTTGAATTCTAGCCACCTGAAAAGTCAAAAGTGACCAATGGAATTTTCAGAATTCTAACCTTGTTGGCCATCTGGATGCTCAAGTGGAGAGGAGGATTCTGGAATTCCACTTTTGGGACAACTTTTGGATAATTAATAAATTCTCCAAATAAGAATTCTTGGAATTTCGCTAAAGAAATAGGCCATTAGACATGTGCAATGTTGACACATTTTGTGATTGCACCACATAAAAGGGATTTATGATTTATATTACTAGAACCCCATTTCATTAGTCATTGTTGGCCATCCATCGCAACTCAAAAATAAATAAATAAATAAATACATAAATACAATAATATTAATAAAAAATAATAAAACAAGCACATTAAACCTACCCACGTGGGAGTTGAGAGAGTGGCATAAGATGTAGGTTTGCTCCCCATGCCTTGCATTCGAAACCCACCCTAGATATACCCAATGTGCGGATGCCACCTGGGGAATAGTTATGTTTGGTTAAATACCTCAGGATACCCATATCATATAAAAAAGTAGACGAAACCCAATTCTATTTTTGAACGCTTGTAACAACCAGGGCTCTTAAGCATGAATAAAATCTTAAAATCCCTATCTCCATTTTTATTCTGTACAATGTGTCCCACCTTAAGATCACACACACGCTTTCCCATGTATTGGTGGTATTCAGCCAATTTGATGCTGACTCAATGTTATCCACCATATCATTGAATCAGGATAACCATGTGCTCGTAAAACTGTTTGAACGTTGAGGACCTAAATTCAAGGGTTATGGTGATCTAATTAGAGTGATAGTTGGCCAATCCCTAACTGCATTATACCTCTAATGGCCCTACTTCCCTGCTGCACATAAAAGCAACTGATTTTTTTTTTTTTGAGTTTTTATGAAAAAAAGCCTTAAATATTTTTATACCTCTAAAAGTATCATCAAATACACGTAATGTCGAAAAACATCTTATACCGTAGACTTCATTTTTTTCAACCAAATTTCCCTTCACTTTGTCTTTAACGATATCAAGACTCGATTGCATTCATGCATTGAAGTATTTTGCGGTTCGTTATTTTTGTTTCAACCCTCGAATTCATTAGTTTATTTTGGACCTCGAGAGTAGTTTTTTTCTTTTCTTTTCTTTTGGTAACCCAAGGGGCCGGGACCCAAGTGAGAGCCCGCATATACACATGAAGACATGCTAGTCAAGTGGAAAAGGAGCCCACACATGCAGGATGAAAACCCACAAAAGTGGGAAGGGAAGCCCGCACATGCGGGAAGAGGTAGCGTACCCAGGGCTTGAACTGTGGGCAACTATGTGAGAACTATCATTTCTTACCACTTGGGTAAGGAGCCATTCTCGGACATCGAGAGAGTTAATGTTTATTTTAAGTTCATATTCTAAAGTGAGAAATGTAGAGGAAAATATCATCAACTTCGTAGTTAGTTCTCCATAAATTATAGTAAAAGTAAGGTTTCGAATAGGGAATAGATGTGAGTATAGTTTTTTTTATATATATTTTTTTTCTAAAATTGAAATGGTTGATTTTTTGTATAAAATCTCCACAAATTATAATAAGAGAAGAGTCGTAGTGAACACATTATTGAACAAACTTACAATAAAATTATTAAACTCAGAAAAATCCCACAAAAATAAGGATTTTCGTGGACAGTCCATTCGCACCAAACAAGAAAAAAGCGGACAGCTCATAGACGGGCATGCACAAACGTTCCCTAAAATTATTGAATCCATACAGTGGGGTAAGAAACTTGGTATAAGATGTTATGTTTTTCACCATAGTTTCTCTTCCCTCCAAGTTTATTTTTAGTGTGGAATCCCCACTTTCATTTTCCCTGCACCCAGCATCAGCTAAGTGCATCTTAGGATGCAGGCCCAGTGGAGGCGAGAACTGTTTGCCCTAGAGAAATAACCTTCTGGGTCTAAGTTTAGACCTTATAGGCTGGACCTGGGGCTATTATCCAGGCCTGATGGACACAATACTGTGATTGTACAAATATTATTTTGTATGTAGGTTCTGTACACAATCGGGTTTGGATTTTGGCCCGAGTCTGGCAGGATGCAAACAAACTGACCTCATTTTGAAACAAAGTTACTGACCTATGTTTCTTCTTCAAAAAATAAAGAAAAAGACTTGGATGGACTTTGGAGAGCATATGAGAAAAGTTGAAGCTAAATAGTAGTAGAAATGAGATTTGAGATCTCATGTATACTAATACTGGTTTAGATTCTCTCCTTTCCTATACATTAATGATGACACATGAAAATCCCCACCTCTTGAGTTACCTGTAGAGAATGATCCGGAGGGGCCAAGTCACTTTTGTGGAGCTACTTTAGTTTAGTTTGGACTTTGGAGGCTTCTTAAGCAACTTGCATAGTCCCACATCGCCTGAGGAAGTTCAAAGAAATCTTTTTATATACGGTGAGGATACTCCATTCAGATGAGCTGTGAGGAAATAAGCGCAAGGTGAAAGGGTGTCCCTTCACGATCCAGACCAAATTGATGGTTGACTTGTGCGTGTCTGAGCTCATATTTTTGTTTGTATCTACTAAATGGATCGGACCATTGGATTGAAGGCCTTTTTTCCTTTTTTTAAGCGAGTCATTGATTAAGAGAAAGCGAGCCACTCTCTACACACAAATGTTTATAGCTACTAAATGGATCGGACCATTGGATTGAAGGCTTTTTTTTTCCTTTTTTTAAGAGAGTCATTGATTAAGGGAAAGCGAGTCATTGATTAAGGGGTTAGACGCATAAGACCCATGTCTTGTCAATGCACATGCACGTAGCAAATGACATGGGATTTTGACATATAAATCCTCCTTCAACCTAGTTTCCCCAATTTCATGACAAAAACTCAAGTAATGTCCCAAAGTCACTTACTCCGGGCAACATTTTTTTATTTACCTTTTTGCCCCAGATCTCCAAATATCATGGGATCCCAATGTAAAAAGTTCTCTCTGCAGGAGAGAGAGAGAGAGAGAGAGAGAGAGAGAGAGAGAGAGAGAGATGATTGGAAGTTTTCTCTCCCTTGCATTGAGGCATCTTCTCTCCCTCACCTTTTCCCCATCTTTTTCCTTTTTTTTTTTTTTAATTATTTTTTCCCATCTTTGGGTGAAATTTTCTTGAATGATAGAATTTGAGAAATGGTGGTCGGATGTGTATTTACTTTTCACAGCATGCCATTTTTCATGTTCTATAAAAAGCAAGTTTGCTTGTTGGTTGCATAAAGAGGATGTTACGAAAACTTATAAATTCCATGATATCATGGGAATAGTGTGTTACAAAATGGCAAAAACTGATAAATCCCATGATATTATAGGATTATCTCATGGCTTTTATGTAACATCGCAGGGTGAAAGTTTTTCGAATGATAGAATTTGAGAAATGGTAGTCAAATGTATATTTACTCTTTATAAGATATAATTTTTCGTTTTCTATTAAAAAAAATTGAACTTGCTGGTTGGTTGCAGGAAGTGAATGTTACATAAATTGATAAATCCCACTATCACGCCCCCGAGATTATATGGTCCCCATTCTCCATTTAGTGGCCACCGGCCCACCAAATGGAAGGTCAATGAAAATTGGTTACATGAATAATTAAAGTGAGTTGTAGGATTTGAATCCTCGAGATTGAAACAAGAGAATTTTACCTAAAAAAAGGACCCTAGATGGTCACTAATCAGAAGAGGTACCAATAGTATATATGGCACGGAACTGGTATTCTCGCCAGATTTTTTTTTTATTTTATTTTTTTTTGCCTTTTTTCAACAAGCGACGATGTCGTCACTTAATATCGAGAGTTAGTATCGACGTCGTTGCTAATGTTCTATATATATGTGCGCCCTGTCACAGCTGCCTTTTCTCCTTCCTTTTTCATCTGCGATTGAATACTGAATGAACCAGAACTCTCCCCCAACTTTTATATTCCTTGTGGAGGTTGTTGATCTCCATTAAGAGGTAGGCATAGCACAGTTTCAGGGTTCTTTCATGCATTAGCTACCATAGATTTTGAGTTTCATATTTACATTTTTGAGAAAAGTTCATTAAGGCTTTTGATATACAGTTTTCTCATGACATTATCTTGTTTTAAAATTATTGTTGGGTGGCTAAATCATCAAGGTAACAACTTTGGCTGTTCTAAGGTTTTTTATTGTCACAACCCCTAATTGAGAGCATATGAAGATGGTGAATACACGTATTTGCATATTAGGGTTGAGCCCTTTTAAATAATATGAAGATGGGTACTCAAATAAGTGCACAAAAGAATGGTGAATGCGCTTATTTACATGGTAGGGTTGTTATATAAAGGTTGGAGCAAACATGCAACAAATGATTTCATTTTCACTCCTCTTTTGTCTGTAACCTTAGAGGGAAAATAGTGTCAGGGGAGTCAACTTCTCTTGTGATTTTTTCCCTTTTAAATAGAAATAGAAATGGACAGTAGAATGCATACAATCATCTCTCTGTTAATTATTCAACACGTGAGCTATTCGCTACATTTGCTAATACCACCAAGTTGATATATGGTTTATTTGTGTCGGCAGCATGACTGAGTATGGGATCTCCATCATATTTCACTATAATGGAGAGTTTGTCTTTGACATTATACGTCCGGTCTACAATGGTGGAAGATAGAAAATGAGGTTGCTACCTAAGAGCATAACATATGGCGCGTTGTTGAATGAAGCCATTGCTTTGTCTAATTGGGATGCAAATATCAAGGCTGTAAGCATGAAATACCTTTATCACAATGGACTCGTTTTTCATTGATTAGTTTGGAAGATGAAAATGATATTGTGGGAATGTTGATGGCGTCTGCAAGTGAGCAAGATGGGTTACACTTGTATGTCAACATGAAACTTCACGCTGTAAACAAGAAACGCGAAGCCTCTCAGTACATATCTATGTTCTATTTCTTTAATAATTATATAGTTGCATTTGTCACGCCTAGCTTTAATTCTTGCCCATGTCTTGTATTGAAAGGGTTATGCTTGGCGGTTCAAGTGCCCGGAAGAAAATGAGCAAAGGGATTTGCGAGATTTTAAATCCCATGCCTGGCCTAGTGTATCCCACCGTGGATATTCGTGAAGACGTTGATATGCATTTCTCTTCCGCATAGGATTCTCATACAAAAGATTGTTCTACAAGAGCTGGTTTTGATGGGGATGGAATATATCTTGAGGCTGTTAATGCACATGATGCTCTCTGTGCTACTGTTGATATATCAATGGTTCGTGGAACTCCCTCTTGGATGATGGCTGGTAATGAACAAGGCATCAAAACTATTCATGTTGTAAATCATTCATTTGCTATGGAAGATGTCAATTTTATTGGTAATAAACAAAGAGGATGAAGACTCACGCCGCATGCATGTACGTGTTGCCGGGCTTGTTGAGTTCCAGGTTCAATAAGCACAATTTATAGATATTGTGGATCTTAAACAAAAGAAGTGTAGTTACCGTAGATGAGAAATAATGGGAATTCCATGTTGACATGCACTAGCAGCAATGAAAGTTAGGCACTTGAATCCGTATGACTATGTTAAGGATTGTTAC
The DNA here is from genome assembly GCA_028538565.1 of Umbellularia californica. NCBI lineage: Eukaryota > Viridiplantae > Streptophyta > Magnoliopsida > Laurales > Lauraceae > Umbellularia > Umbellularia californica. The sequence continues at coordinate 89,333,209 of JAPQWN010000001.1, forward strand.
CTAACAAGTACTTATTGTGCTTCATACAGTGAGGTCATACATGCCACTCGTGATAGCAAATAATGGGAACATACATCAAATGAAATTGTCTTACCTCCACATGCTACCAAACAACTAGGGCGTCCAAAGAAAAACATAATTCGTGTTGAAGACAGAAATCGACAGAGCGAGGTTGTTACTTGCTCTAATTGCAGAAATAGGGGACACAACCGAAAGAGCTGTCACAATCCACCATTCAATCATGTTGCATAGATCTAACTTTAATGTATAGATCCAACTATCTGATTTTTTGATGTTGATCATACTTTTGTGGGGTAGCCTTCTAGTACAGTTCCAACCAGTTTGTATTTTCAACTTTCACATTTTATGATGTAAATCACACTTTTGTGGGTAGCCTTCTAGTACAGTTCCAACCAGTTTGTACTTTTAACTTTTACATTTTAGGATGTGGACCATACTTTTGTATTGTAATCAACATTGTATTGAACCATGTGGATCATACTTTTGTAATACAACTTTATATATATTACAGCTTCAACAAATTTATCATCAAGTTTCATCCACTTTGTCACCATTTTGATTTGATGTGTTTTAGTTAAGTGTGCAAAGAATTTGTTCAGCGACGACATCGTTGCATGTTTCAAGGCAGAGGCCATGGCTAATGATTCTGTGGTGCAACGACGTCGTCACAAATTTGAATAGCACTTTTCGCATTAGATTCTGTCACGAGACGACGTCGTCACACATTTACATTACAGTTTATTCCATTAGATTCTGTGAAGCAACGACGTCGTCATATATCAGAACACATTTTATTTTGCACTAGCTTCTGTGAAGCAATGACATCGTTGTATAGTAATACACATTTTTTGGCACTAGCTTCTGTGAAGCAACGACGTCGTTGTACAGTCACACTTTTTCTTCCACTAGCTTCTGTGAAGCGACGACATCGTGGTATAGTAACACACAGTTTTTTGCACTAGTTTTTGTGAAGCAACGATGTCGTATAGTGACATACATTTTCTTCCACTAGCTTCTGTTATGCGAAGATGTCGTCGTATAATAACACAAATTTTTTGACACTAGCTTCTGTGAAGCAACGACGTCATTGTATAGTCACTCACATTTAATTCCACTAGCTTCTGTTAAGCAACAACGTTGTTGTATAATCACACACAATTTTTTGCACTAGAAGCAGTGAAGCAACGACGTCGTCATTGACAATTGCAACCGAAAAAAAATGATGTTTGTATTATTTTGATGTGCGAACGCACTACAAGATCCAGATGAATTACAAGCTTCTATCTTGCTATAAATGCCCATAACATATGAATGAAAGAAGTCCATACGACAAAAACAAGAAAAAATACACCATAAATAGGATATAAAAAAGCAAGCCCAACAATGGCAAAAAATAGCTAAACTGCTCCTAAGACTTTGACTAGAAAGAGAGCGCTGCAAAACAAAACACCCCAAACTAGAAGGAACAGAGCATGGGAGCAGCTACACAACCAACTGACATTTTTAATAAAGAACTCCACAACACCTGTCATCCTAAAAAACTCATTACAACTGAAATTAAGAGAGCACCAACAGTAACGATAAAGGGCCTTTCAACCACAGAACTGCACAAGACAAAAAAGGAAGAATAAGGATCAAATAGCAAATTTATCACCTCAACCAAAGGCCCTCAATACAAGGCAAAACATATACTTTACAAGTTCCTAACAACAACTCGTTTTCATCAAAAAATAGGAACATTACAACTAAGCTTCATTTCCAATCCAAAAAGGGTGGCAAAAAAAAGAAAAAAAAAAGAAAAAGGACCGTTCAACCTAAATATCATGGACCATTCAACCTAACTCCAAGTTCAAAATATTTACAACAAAACATGAACAGTCAAGAATGTCACTAAATTTGCATCAATCATCAGGCTTAATTTAATCAATCGAAATCTCATCAAGACTCAGCCGATAGGCATTCAACTCCCAGCTGCGCTTAAAGATTTCAAGGACTATTCGTTGCCGATAGTACATCATGTCAGCTTGCGTAAAATTAATCGGACGACGAAATATAGAGTGCTCAGCAAATGCAGCGGTGAAGACACCACAGTCGTAGCCGTTATCCTGCAGTGGGATGTTCATTTTTACGTTGATCGTCCATATGTATGGGTCTGGCCACCCATAATCGCTGTACTTCGCAGTCAGCCACTCAACCTGCAGAACCATTAAAAGAATTGTAATTGCTTCGGCAACGAAAGTTCTTGCAGAGTTTGTTCAATTTGGAAATAGATAGTATATACTTACGAAGAGTTTACAGGTCGTTAAAGCATGACAATCACTGCTTGAACTGTTTTAGAATTCCCACTTCCTCTCGTCCGTGTACCCAACAAGTAATGTGAAATGATTAATAGAATGGAGAACGAAAACAAGTGTTTTACATTCTCTAGCCTCACACACTCGAGAACCTCTGGGACCAAATGCTGCTTCTTCTGCTGTTGGCGACCCAGACTGCCACCAACTCTGCAACCATTTTTTAGTGGCTTCTTAGAACATTGATATTTATTAAGTGATATTGCTCGTGGAAAGTATATACTTACAGAAATGCTCGGGTCTGCCAAAAATGCCGTTTGACACTTCTCCCTCAACACATCAAACCAATAATACAAAATATTGGTGTCAAACCAAATTCCCTTTTTCAGAGCAGATTGCAGGATTTCGCTGGATACCAATGTGCATACAATGTCAAGCTCTTCCTTCCTGCAAAATACACTATACATAAGACCATTTATATAATGAAACCAGACAGATGTAGGTATGGTAAAAAAGACAAACCTCTCATTGAAATATTGTTTGAACCCCTTCAGTAGAAACCTGTCCCTTTTGGAGAGAGAATACTCCGACCCACCCATTGAGTGTAAGTAGTCGTGAAACTTTTTTGGAATCTTCCTTGTTTGGGGCAATCGTTTTAACCTCCAAACTAGAGAATTAATGGACGATTTGATTGGTGAAATTATAATTGCTTGAGAGGTTGTTGCCCCTTGAGGGATGGAGAAGATATCAACCACTGGTGGCTCATTGGAATTCTCGACTGGTGTAGGGGTGTGTCTCTCTACAGACTCTGGTTCCATTGGCAAATCCCCTTTGGCCACCTCAGGGGCCTCCTCAGTGGGGGTGTTCACCCGAGGTGATACTGGAACATCACTATTGTACTTCACACTCTTTTGCTTCTTTCCTATCTTTTTCCCTGGACTTTTCGCTGCAGCCTTTTTAAACCTCATTCTCTCTACAGACTCTATATCCTGTCATATTTTAATTATAAATTTTTTTTTTGGGTCAAAGCAATCTGACCTTTTACAAAATGATAAATGTTTAAGTAAAAGTAAAATTGAATAATTAAAGAAGGATGTAGCTGTGACTTACATCTTCTGAAGTTGAGCTATATAAGTAATCGTCCTTAAATTGGACGAATTTTTTATTTGACCCAGATCTGAATCTGAAGATCTTCCTGATCCAGGAATCCCGGAATTGCTCAATTGAGGCTTTTGTCTGCACAGCCTGGTCAACTGACTTCTCCATATGTAGTAAGAGTTCATTTACCTGCGGACATGTAAAGAAAATTAGCCAAGAGGCATGTGGTTGGAAAAATAAAATCCTTCAGAAAGAGGTACTCATCTCTTACGTGCTTTTGTTCACAGCAACCCTCATGTTCATCACGTTTGGTCTTTGTTGTATCAATCTCCTTGTGACCCTGGCCCAGACCGATATAAATAATTGTGTTGGCCCTATACCAATGCATATACTCGTTAGTATGCGCCGAAGAAGATGATTTATTTCCTTTCAAAATGTATTTGCATCTACTGTCCCAAAGTGTATAAGTAGGGACCCTTCCACTTGCACTATAGTCATACACTATCTTTTCTACTTGATCCACTCTTGCAAAGGGCATACTGAACGGTGGAGGAACTTCTTGATGAAGACCAAACTGTTTCATAACACGACCAGTATTATGTCGCTCCACTACCCAATAAAAAGCTAAGACTGTTGAAGATGACAATAGTTCACGGTCGGCTTTAGAAACATTATGACGAAATTTCTTTCCGAGCTTGCTGTACGGTTGCCATTTGAACTACATAAAATAAGTAAAAAAATATTAGTAACACGTAATAATAATTGCATTAATCAAATTGTATATAATCCGATCATGATAAACTTACACCGTCCTGTGTTAATTTGTTCAACTGTTGCCGGGTCTTTGTTAATGTGGTTACAGCTTTGAATGAATTTAATTTAAATGTCCAGGTCTTCATCAATGGAAACTGAACGTTACATTTCCAGGTATCATTTGGTGGTGGACAACATCCAATTTGCATTCTTGTGTATGCCCATAACTGCGAAAAATAGTAATCACTACTTAACAACTATTTTAAGAGTTTTATACAAGTCTAATTATGTTCAAATAAAATGCGTTACCTGGAGAAGTTGCAAAAGGTCCACTCAAGGTTCTGAACTTCCTCGAACCTTCATTGTTCGACGATTTGAATTCATCTCCCTCCTGATGTCCATCTTCCGCCTTATCCTTAACGCATTTTACTGCCTTTGCTAATATCCAATAAAGATTTGCAAGACAGGCGGGAGCCCATGCATATGGCTTAAATTCCTTGAACAACTCGAGAAGATATGCCGGCCCCCTTCCACCCGATGTGTTATACATAATTTGACTGGAAACTAAGAAGAAAAGGTATGCCCTAGTGTTGTAGATTTCTTCGGCTTTAGAATGTTTCTTCTTCTTCTTCTTCTTCTTTGTTGAATTTTCTGCGAAATTGGCTTCCAACCATGTGAATTTAATATTTATCCCGTTTACATCAACACCCTGAATGGGGGCCTTCCCAAGTAGTTCAAGACATACTTCACTCACCAATGTATTCGGGAAAGTTCTCCCGGTAACAATTGGGCCATCGATAGGTAGCCCGTAAATATAGGCAACGTCTTCTAGAGCGACAGTCACCTCACCTGATGGGAAGTGGAAGGTGTTAGTTTCAGGACGCCATCTTTCTACCAAGGCTGTAATGAGGGCATGATCTATCCTAATATGTTCCATTTCCGCCAAATTATGCAACCCCGATTGCCTGACATAGTCCTTTTGGGTTTCATTTAACACCCATACATCTTTGTTCGGGTTCATTGGATTGCATCTAAATGTGCCGAATTCCTGCCAGACATTTTCAAGTGATTATAGTTAATAAAAGGTAAACTCAATAATATATATATATATATATATATATATATATATAGATGAAAGGGTGACTAAAAATATACATTTCCCTGTTTTATGGCTTCTGAAATGTGATTGGCTTGATCATAAAGAAGCCTATTTCCGTTATCCTTACTTCCAAACATCTGCAAAAAACAAATAGAGAGAAATGAATTAGACCCATATCAGTGCCCTTTGTTTAATCCTTCAAATCATTAACTTGACCCATATCAATGCCCTTAGTTTAATCCTTTAAATCATTAACTTTCCAAAATTAGAAAATTAAAATATTTGCATCCTTCAATTATTTGGCATAGAGATGAATTTTTAAATATTACTAAATTTCTATGATGGTGACATCCTTGGTCTTATTCTTGTTATGTAAGTTGTCTTCTGTTAAATTTTCTTCTAGGGCCTTAAACATGCCGTTACAGGCACTGGGCTGTAGGTGGTTAGGCATGGGGATGATGTGGAAATTGTAAAGGAAACAACAATGCAAGACGTGAATACAATTATGAGCATGATCGATAAGCGTGAGGAAGGGAGTATGTGCAAGCCTCTACCTTCACTGGAAGCACTACTGGAATTTCTTAGGAGTCTGGCTGTTAACATCCCAGTAAGTGCAATAACCATAAGGCCAGTGCACAAGAGGGATGTTAATAAGGCCAGTGTCATGCTTGAGAGGAAAAAGAAGAATGTCAAGAATACTAGCATTTGATGTCAAAGTGACGCCTGAGGCTCATGAACTTGCATATGAGACTGGTGTGAAGATATTCATTGCAGATGTTATATATCACTTGTTCGATCAGTTCAAGGCATACATTGACAATCTAAAGGAAGAAAAGAAGAAAGAAACTACAGAAGAAGCAGCATTCCCCTGTGTTATGAAGATAATGCCAGACTGCATTTTTAATAAGTGGGAGTTGATATTCTACACAGCATTGCAAAGGTTTTACTCTGCTCTAGTTTTTTTTTCTATTCTATGTCAATTTTTATGGAATGTTCATTCATGTGTAGAAAGTTAGAACGGTACGATTCTTGTTTGGCATCGGTTGAAGTGGCAAATTCTCTAAAACAACACATATCATCAGTTTGAGAATTTAATCAGTCCGAGTTATGGACATAGATTTCCTCTAAAATTTCAAAGCTGAACATGGCCCTAGAACCATTGTTTCAAGGAAAAAACAGATGCCAATCATCAGTCCATTCCTAGTTGTACAACTATGTGCATAACATTCTAATGAATGTGCATCGAATGCAGGTAGGAACTCCCATTTGTATTCCTTCAAGGAACTTTATTGACATTGGACGCATTGCTTCCATTGAGATCAACGACAAACACGTCGATGCGGCAAAGGAAGGCCAGAAGGTTGCTATTAAGGTAATAATTAGTGCATGACAACCAAAATGTTAGCCAAATGTTTTCTCCAACCATCTGGTTAAGCCTAATTTTTCCCACTCTCTATCTGTACAGATCGTTGGCAGCAATCCTGAAGAGCAACAAAAACTGTTTGGCATACATTTTGAGGTCAATGATGAGCTTGTCAGCCAACTCTCAAGTAGATCTATACATGTACTTGAAGCAAACTATAAGGTCACTTCATGTCTTCTAATAATAGTCGAACCTATACACTTGCACTTCTATGTTACATACAAACATCATCATTACTTCCATCATCATCATTGGTCCCAAAATTTTCTATAATTAAAGACTAAGCACTCGAATCTTTTCATCTTTTTGACTTGGCTTGCCACCACTTGCTTCTAGTTTAGAATCTTTTTCTTCCATTGCCTAGGATAGAACTCTAGTCTACCCAAATGATCCAATAGTCCCTGTTATCTCTCGGGCTGTAAACTCTTATTTGTTTATGGGTCGGCTGATGTGGGTCATGGACCCGACCAAGGCTGCTATAGGGTACTTGCCCATCCAAGGTTCTTTTACATGAAGTGTATTGTTTTACATGTGTCATACATGATAACAACGGAACAAAAATTTCTTACTTCCTGACATTTATGCATCATAAAGTATGTGGAGAAGCTTGTATACAATTAAAAAAAAAAACACTATCTAAGGATTTTTTACGGGGAAAAGAAAACACTTAAAGTTAGAAAAATAAGACGGAGGGCCCAAACACTTCATACTGTCAACATAGGACCTCTTATTCCATGATATCATGGAATGACCTGACATTCTATGCTATCATGGAATAATATGATATAAAAGTGCCCCAATTCCATGATATCATGGAATAATCTAGTTGTTTTATGATATCATGGAATAGAAGTCCTCTACACTCATTATAAAGTGTTGGAGCCCTCCGTTGTATTTTTTAACTTCAAGGATTTTTTATTTTTTATTTTTTGTAAAACTCCCAAACATCTATATGCACAAAAAGTAGTCAATTTTTCATATCGGTAAACGGCCACATGTTTGTATTTAGTTTTGTTAGATAGAAGCGTCAACAAATTTGCCCATTAGTGATTTCTATAGAACTCATGAAGACAACCCATTGATTGATGGGTTAATTTTTCAAGGGGATTATGTAAAGAAAACATGCATATATATACATCGGAGCTATGTATATGTATTTGAGCATGGCTAGAATATTAGATTAACGTTCCAAAAAGTAAATAAGACTGAAGAATAAGGATTAGAAGGATGCAAATATTATGTCTAAAGAATCATCTACTACAAATTATATTGGGTTTATCACCTAGGCAAATATTGGCTTTGGACTGCCAATCAATTACAAATTTAGTTATTTGTAGAAATGAAAGGGCGGGGGTTACTTGTAAGTTATAAAGGTTATGGGTGTCCTTTTGTAAAATTCCTAAAATACAAGGAAAACCTCTATTGTGAAAGTGTACATTATGGGTTTACCTACCTGCACTGCATGACCCAGATGGGGTGGTTCTGATTGAAGAATGTGTAAAACCATGTCTAAAGAAGAAGTGAAAAGGTCTTGCTTTGGGTCCAGTTGCTCATGGGTTGAGCCTGATAGGGTCTACTAGGCTGTCTTGCTTTGGGTTCAGTTTAGGCCTTAGCTTTTAGGCTTAAGTTGGGTCTGAATATGAGATTTAAGCCTGTTTGATAATTAAGAAAGCGAAACCACACTCATGTTTGAGATTTGGTGTAAAGATTGGCCATTTGAGGCGAAGTAAACAAATGCCCTAGTGGGGTTAGATGATGGCCAACAAGATGATAATCTACCTAAATAGGTAGACACCCATATATATCACTGCAAGATGTTAGACATCATTATCACTGCAATTTGAATGTCACTTTTGTTGTCACATAACATGGGAGTGACATTGGAGTGAGGGAGGTGAAGGAGACACACCCATATATATTTTCTAACAATCCTACAAAGCCAACCAGTTTTTAACAGTGATTTCAAACTTATGACCTTTGGCTCAAATACGAAACTTGCAATGATTTATGCATATTAGTGAATGTCCAACTATCACATTTATATACTAGGCCTTCTATCTATATTATTGAGAATTCTAAGGCTTAAGTTACAAGTCATATCCTAACCAATACATCATGCAGCTAGCCACGTGTAATGCATTGAACTTGGCCGGACATGGGCCTATTTTTCTTAGAGTTAAAATTATAGCGACTCCTTGTCAACTAATGCAATGCTGACTTGATTGGATATATAGAAAGACGAAGTTTTGATTTGTATTATAACTTTGTCATTTTAGAGTTGGGTTTCTCATTAGAGTTTAAAATTTGTGTTATTTGTTTCTCAAATTGATATCTTGAGAATTGGGCATTGTGTTATTTGTGTTATTTTTCTTTTTGAATTGTTATTAGAGAATGTTAGTTACTTGATGTAGTTAGATATTTTGCATCTATTTCAGTGCAAGATATTTTTCTTTTGCCATTGATAATGTGAATAAATAATTCAAAATAACACAATTCATAACAACAAAATAATATTTGAAATCTTCAATTGATCATCGTCTGCCCCCATCAAACAAAAATCATAGGTCCGCCACTGGTCTTAAAGGTCAACCAATACTTAGTACAAACCGAGTTAGTTCTTTATCCAGGTCTTCCAACATTTGAAACTTTAGTTGCAGTTGCAATTGCATCCTATTAAAACCATGTAAAAACATATTTACCTTTACATTAGTTTGCTATTGTGAATTTTATAGAGGGGATGTAATTAGCACAGAAAGGGAACATAGTTACAATGGTAATTGATAGATTGGGAGGAAGAGATATAAAAGTTCAAATGATGAACATCATACTACTCTCAGGGTATTGAAAAGATGGCTACCCTTGTGAGGGACAAAAGTTACATTTCCAGCATGGCGCACATATTTGCATGAAGTCTCTGCATGTCCACTAGGGTTGACTACACAGTTGAGAAGGGGGAAAATGGAAGGATTGAGTGATGGGTTGATTCAATGCAAAAATCATGTATGGTGCATGAATATTAACCATTTTACGATGTGAAGCAAATGGAAAGAAGATGAAGAAAACCCAGCAAATCGTCATTTTGTAATACATAAAAAGAAAAGCGACAAAAAGAATACCTCCGCCTGATAAACCGCTGGAAAGCTTGATGTTACAATCCAAAAGGTTGGAAAACGACCTTTGGGACTACCTTGACTACCATTTGAGGAAGGTGGAGACAAATCTGCCCGAGGAAAAGGAGATAGCGACGGAGGAAGAAGGGGGAAATGGAGAAGTGGGGTTTAAACCGCTGGAAAGCTTGATGCTATAATCGAATAGGTTGGAGGGACCACTTTAACTGTCTTTTGAGGAAGGAAGAGACGAAACCGCCAAGGGAGGAGAAAGCGACTGAGGCAGAAGGGGAAAATGGGGAAGTGGGGTTTCGGGGGAGTTTTATGCGGTTGAATGTGACGATGACGTTGTCGCATGTTTCAATCATTAATAAACAAAAAATGGAAGTGGTCCCAGGCATATATACTATTGATACCTTTTCTGGTTAGTAGCCATGTATGGCCCTTTTTTAGGTAAAATTCTCTTGAAACAATGAAAGCTACATGTTACATTGTTTTAGGTAAGTGGCCTGATAACCACCTTAATCAAAAGTTGATTGGACCTGAACTATGATCAAATGGTTAAAATCATCTCACTGGTCTGATTCTTTTATGTTTGGCCTATCAAAAGAGGATCGGAACAGATGGTTGGCTCTCATTGATGGCAGTGATTGACCTTGTTTTTTAGTTGTATTTGAGAATATTATATAATCATGAGCTGGACACTTCCTCTTTTTTTTCCCTTGTTCAGAATTGACCTTGTTTTTTTATATTTTTATTGTAGGATTGGTTCATGAATTTTTCTGGAGTTATGACTTGGTAAAAGCCTTCTCTCTTTTTTTTATTTTTTATTTTTTATTTTTTATTTTTTTTTTCGCGGTTTTAAAGCTAGGTGGAAACGAAACTATATCGCCCAACGTTTAATGGGTTTAATCCAAAAAATAAAATAAAATAAAACTGTATAGATCTCAGAGAAACACTTTTCTCATCATCTTTGTGATTTTTTTTACATCTAGAACACCTTAAAGCAATAAAAAAATATATGTATTTTTCATTATTTATTTAGATATTTTTATAAATAAATTTTCTAGAACAAAAGGCCTGATACAATTTCAATTATCAGTCTAGAACCAATATATTAGACTATCCTTGAAGGTTTCCACACTGACTGATGAAGTGTCCAAAATCATGCTTTATTGCTAAAGTCTAAGATAATATAGAAAAGTAGGCAGATAAGACTTGTATGTTTGTTTATTAGTGTTGAATACTTCTAATGTCATCCAGGGCATTAGGAACTAAGCCCATTTCAAAAGGTTTATAAAATATTATGGCTCTTGCTTTGGATGCGCCCAGTTTTCCAGATCCCTCAGGTTATTTATTAAAAAAAAAAAAACCATCACTCTCCATGATCTGGAACCAGGCTCATTTGACAATCTAAGCCTATTAAATCATGGATAAGGAAAATCTGCCAGGGCTGATACTTTCCCCACCCTTATCCAAGGGCGGACCTAGGAAATTCAACTTGGGGAATCCATGTAAAGAAAATATTGGAAAAAGGGGCAAATGTAAAAGAAAACTATAATAATTCTAAGAATCTACATTTTTTTTCCAGGGATGGTGGGGGCTTCAGCCCAGACCCCTGTACCTGGGTCCACTCCTGCCCTTATCGAGATGGGGCTCATGTGATCGGTCCACTGGAAGGCGGAGATTCTTTTGTTGATCAAATGTTGGTGTTTCGCGAAACCACCGATAGCTCAGTGACAAGACACATTAATCTCACACTATTGATAGTCGTGAAAGGAGCCTCACACATGGGAAGAAAGCCTACACAAGTGGAAAAGGAGCTAGCACACGCGGGAAGAGGTGGCATACCCAAGGTTCGAACTTCGGGCAGCCAAGTGAGAACCGCGGCTCCTCACCACCCAGGTGAGGGCACATTGAATACATGGCAGGTTGGATAGAAGTGTGCCCCAAAAGACCCATTATAAAAAGAATGGTTCTTAGATTAGCTATCTATACAAAATTAGCCTCATTTTGTCTAGTCATTTGTCAAGAGAGCTAGTATTTCAGTCTTTTTAACCAAGTTTTATCAAGATACTAATGTGTCTACGTCACGAACCATGAATGGTGTAAACACTAAACAAAGCAGCATACACAGCTGCACATAAGCTCCTTATGTAATGCAAATGCACACATACCTACTGATGACCAGATCATCAATAATTTATCCATGTGTCTGAACTTTGAATATATACCCCATCTCAATATAGTATAGAGGTACGCAAGTATGACCTGTTGCACGTTAGAATTTAATACTTCTGTGCCATCCAGGGCAGTTGGGAACTACTTCCTAATAGTGTAAACAAAGCAGTATAAATAATTGCACATAAGCTCTCATGAAATCTCAAATGTGCGCATACTTCTTGACGACCAGACCATTTCCACAAAATGAAACTCAGTGTCATCTCCGTTTTTCTTCTGCCAGTCTCATCTCCGTTTTTCTTCTGCTCCTCTAAGTTGTTACTCTTCCATGGCTGTTATGAAGATGAAAGAAATGCACTCCTGAGATTCAAATCCCTTCTTACAGACCCCTCAGGTCGCCTATCTTCATGGCAATGTGAAAAATGTTGCAGTTTGAAAGATATAGGGTCCGCGATCTCTAAATTGGTCTACTTAAACAATCAATCCAAAAGTGTGTAGAAATAAACAATATGCAGCGGAAATAAAATCAACAAGCACACACCACAATGACACCAAATTTAAAGTGGAAAACCCTAACCGGATGAAAAACCACCGATCCGAACTGGATCAAATAAAAAACTATGAATCTCGCAATTACAAGAAACTCAGTTCTCTTCCTCAGATATCCCCTACCAAAGGACTGAAGTTACCTTGTGTCGTTCATGCTTCAACGACTTCACACTGTTGATTGCAACAGATTTAATCTAGCGCTTGACTCCTCAAATCTTCTCGCAAGAAGACAATCTTCTACAAAAGATGCAGAAGAATTGGCTCTAGAGAACTTGTCAGCACAACTTCTTAATAAAACTCTAGATTAGAATTTTCTCAATAATAATATCTAACTCAGAACTTTGAGAGGGGATGAGGTGTCTTTGGAATAGTCCTTGAATTCTTTAAATATCCCTTAGGTCGTGCTTAAAATTGCCTAACTTGATTAAGATTTAAACAAGCAGTTTGAGCACCATAAGAAAAGCAGTTTCTAATTTTCTTGGGACTCTGCCGCCTTGTTCGCTCGAGCGGACCCACCATCAGCTGAGGTTCTGTTTCAGCGCTGGGCCATTCTAACTCTGTCTGCTCAAGTGGATGATGTAGTCGCTCGAGCGGACCTCATTCTGGTTGATCCGGAATTTTAGCTCTCTTTCTCCAGCTTTTTTCTTCTAATTCTTTCAGACTTTCTTTTTCTGAGTTATTCCAATCTTCTATCTTTAGAGTCCTTTTATAAAAAAGAATTATAACTCAAAAGACCCAAAGTTTTGTCCAACCCATGAATTTAGCCAATACTAAAAAACCTAACAATCTCGCCCTTTGACAATTCATGGACAAAACTCCCCAAGACAATACAAATTGATCTACCAAAAAGAAACCCAAAATACATTGAAATGTTTTTTTTAAAGAAATGGTTAAATGGCAATCAGTACAAAAATGTAGATCTGCATTGTCTCTGACTCAATATGAACTTCATATTCTCCCCCTTGATCTGTCGTCACCTTTCTTCCATTTTTTGTCCATAATTTGACAAAGCTAAATATAAGAACATGGAACATTCTTGTCAAGTAGGATAAATAGCTCCCCCTTAATAGCAACTCCCCCTGAATGTATCTTCGTAGCAGCGCTGGGGGTAGGAGCTTAACCTCTTTGATCAGGGTTTGTTACATGTAGTCACCCACACTTATGTAGTTTGATCTTTCGGCATAGTGTGAGCAAACTCCTTAGGTAAATCAGACGTTCTTACCCAAATTAGAGTTGTCTTGGGTAGAGAAAAATTCTTTCGCCATTGCTTGGTTTTAGGTAGACTTTGCAACTTCTTGCAATAGGGACGAATGTATCATTTTAATCCACAATGATGACAAGTGGATGTGCTTGCATTGCATGACACATTCTTTTTCTTGAAACTACTCAACACATTATTTGAAAGTGCAGTATGTGGAGTAGGATGTGCAACACTTGAAACAAAAACTATTTTACCTTTAGCATTTGAAGTGGATGTACCATGATCATAACCAATACCGCTTCTATCAAAAGGAGACTTCTTACTACACAAGATGTTTGTAAGAGTCTTTGAACTAGTGTTCATCTTGTTTAGTGAGGTCTGTTTGACTTCTAGCTCAGACAAAGTGATCTTCAGTCTTCCTTGCAGGTCTTGATTTTCAGCTTTCAATATCACTATATCTTCCTTCAGATTTACTATTTCTTTTTCAGCCTTCTCAAGTTTTTGACCATCAGTAGTCAAATTTTCAGCCAAATAGTTTTTCTGACTTTTCAAGAGATGAACCTATAGCACTTGCTCTAATTCAATCTTCAGTGCAGAATTTTCTTCTTGAGCAGCCTTGTACTTGATAGTGATCATGTTATCATACTTGGTCATCTTGACACAATCAACATAGGTAGCATGGTACATCTCTTCCCATTCTTTCTCTTGGTTTGACGACTCATCTTCATCTTCATTAGTATCATTATTAGACACAGACTCAGCCATGAACGCCACAAACTTGTCATTCACATTGTCAGAAGGATCATCCTCGGGATCTTTTGCATTTTCATTTTCTTCTTCAGAAGATTTTTCATCCCAAGTTATGTTTAGAGCCTTTTGCTTTGTAGCCCTTTTCTTGTTGGCACACTCATTAGCATAGTGACCATAGCCTTGGCACTCAAAACACTTTGTCCCTTTTACAAGATCATTCTTCTCAAATTTGGAATTCTTTTTATTGGCTTGTTTTGTCTTCATGTTTTTTTTTAAACATTACATAAACTCAGCCATATCATCTTCAGCCTTAGATTCAGAATTAGACTCAACTTTCTTTGCAAGCTTCTTTCTTGATTCTGAGATGGCTTTCAAAGCAATATCCTTCTTTTTTTATTTTCTTTTATTCAAATGGTTTGCTTCAAACGCCTGAAGATTTCTAGCCAGTTCATTTAACTTGAGGGTATCCAGATTCTTATTTTCTTCAATAGCATCAACTTTATAATTGAACCTTGAAGGTAGAGACCTCAAAATTTTTTTGACAATCTTGTGTTCTGGTATTTCTTCCCCCAGAATAAAAACAGAATTGACAATATCATTCAGCTTAGCATTAAATTAATCAAAGGTCTTATCTTCTTCCATCACGATGGTTTCAAATTCTTTATTCATCCTTTGCAATTTAGCTTGCTTCACCGTATTTGTACCCTCATAAACTGTCTGTAAGACTTCTCATGCTTCTTTTACAGTTTTGCAAGTAGAAAATTTTCAAAACTCATCAGCAGACACTCCATTGTACATGCTATTCACAGCCTTGTTATTACAATTGGATGCATGCTTCTTATCCTTAGTCCATTGGGCTTTAGGTTTAGAAACAATTTGTCTATTAACCACAATTGTTGGTTTAGAGTAGCATTCTTCAACAATATCCCAAACATCATCATCAATGGACTTAAGGAACCCAGTCATCATTTGCTTCCAATATGTATAATTAGAACCATCAAACAAATGAGACTTGGAAGTTGATGTCCCTTTTCTATTGATCACCATTCTAGAAATCTTGTAGGATCAGACACAATAAGATAGGGCAACCCGCTTTGATACCAATTGAAAGATTTAGAGTCCGCGATCTTTAGATTGGTTTACTCAAATAATCAACCCAAAAGTTGTAAAAATAAACAATATGCAGCGGAAATAAAATCAACAAACACACACCACAATGACACCAAATTTAATGTGGAAAACCCTAATCGGGTGAAAACCACTGATCCGAATTTGATCAAATCAAACATTATGAATCTCGCAATTACAAGAAACTCAGATCTCTTCCCCAGATATCCCCTACCAAGGATTGAAGTTACCTTGTGTCGCTTCACGCTTTAACGACTTCACACCGCTGATTGCAACAGATTCAATCCAGCGCTTGACTCTTCAAATTTTCTCGCAAGAAGACAATCTTCTACAAAGGATGCAGAAAAACTGGTTCTAGAGAACTTATCAACACAACTTTTTAATAAAACTCTAGATAAGATTCTCTCAATAATAATCTCTAACTCAGAACTTTGAGAGGTGAGAAGGTGTCTTTGGAATAGCCCTTAAGTCCTTTAAATATCTCTTAGGTCGTGCTTAAAATTGCCTAACTTGATTAAGATTAAAACAAGCAGTTTGAGCTCCATAAGAAAAGCAATTTCTAATTTTCCTGGGACTCTGCCGCCTTGTCCGCTTGAGCGGACCCACTATCCGCTCGAGCGGATGAGGTTCTGTTTCAGCGATGGGCCATTCGGACTCTGTCCGCTCAAGTGGATGATGTGGTCGCTCGAGCGGACCCTATTCTGGTTGATCCGGAATTTCAGCTCTCTTTCTTTAGCTTTCTTTTTCCGAGTCCTTCTAATCTTCTATTTTCAGAGTCCTTTTATAAAAAATAATTACAACTCAAAAGACCCAGAGTTTTGTCCAACCCATGAATTTAGCCAACACTCAAAAACCTAATACAGTTGGAATGGAATTCGTTGTTCTAATTCCTCCCATGTCATCTCTATCAACCTCAGAAACCCTAACCCAGACATGCTTATGCGGGGCATCAATTCTGAGCTTAAGCTCCTCTATCCCTCCAAATTCACTGCCATCAATGAGACAATCTCTCCCTATCTCTTCACTCTTGCCCATCTCAAATACCTCGATCTCAGCTTCAACAACTTCCACTTTTCCAAGATTCCCGGACAATTTGCAAATCTCAAAAGCCTCATCTATCTGAACCTTTCAAATTCGATCTTCTCTGACTCCATCACAACTCAATTCACCAACCTGTCATCCCTACAACTTCTTGATCTTTCTTGTGCTACTGAAATATTTGACTTCTCATCCATGTCCTATAGCTTGTCTAACTTGAAGCCATCCTTTGATTCCTGGTTTTCTTACAATCCAAATGGCCATTTAGCTTGTATGAACTTGAATTGGCTGCAAGGACTAGTTAATCTCAGGGTGCTTATGTTGGATGGAGTTGATCTATCAGCAGTATCTGTAGTTACCAACTGGGCAGAGACCCAATCATATCTGCATGATCTTAGAGAGCTTCATCTCTTTTCTTGTGGGATTTCCAGTCCAATCCCAATAAATCACTCCCTGATCCTTACCCGTCTTTCTTTTCTTGGTATGGGTTTCAATTCATTCTTTTCCCTAATCCCAATTCAACTAGCTAATATCACGTCACTATCCATCATCGACCTAGCAGGATCTTACCTCTAGGTTCTCTTCCTTCCTTTCCTCAACTGGAAGAACTCCATGTTCATGACAGTAGCAATCTCTCTGTGGATCTCCTGCTGACATTTGCATACCCATGGCCGTACCTAAAAACATTTGCGATTGAAAATACCCATCATGTTGGACAGATCCCAGCATCGATTTCAACTTCCACTTCATTGGTTGCAGTTGATGCATCAAGTAGTATGATTCAAGGACCAATTCCATCTTCACTTTTCAACCTCACAAATGTGCAGTACCTCTGCCTGTATTACAACAACATAATAGGTTTTCTTCCTTCTTCAATCTCTGGTCTACGGAAACTGAAAGTCATGAATGTGTTCCAGAACAATTCAACAGGAGACATCCCTGGATCAATCTGTGAAGTTCCATCTATTCAAGTCCTTCATTTGACAGGAAACCATTTCAAAGGAAGTTTACCTGATTGCATCGGCCGACTTCCCAACCTTCAAGCATTTCATATAGGGAGGGCTCTGTCTCTTCATTATTTTCCTTCTTCCAGAATTCCACACCATATCAAGTAGGTTTCAGCTCAAGCGGGATAACTGTAGAAATAGATCAACACTCATCTCTGCCAAACTTTCAACTAAAATTTCTAGGCTTGAGCTCTTGTAAATTGAGTGGGGGAATTCCATTTTTCATTTCTGATCTAAACCAACTTGCAGTCTTAGATTTGTCCAAGAACAAACTAACTGGAATGATCCCTACTTGGTTGTTCAATCTACCAAAACTCTCTTATTTAGATCTATCAGGGAACAACCTTGAAGAGGATCTACCACCTTCTCTCCAACTCCAGAACTCTCTCTTTCTACCCCATTTTTAAATTTAGCGAACAACAGATTACAAGGACCTCTTCCTCTCATGTCCAATAATATTGAAATTGTTTATCTGTCAGACAATAATTTCACAGGTGACATCCCTACCCAAATAGGAGAGAGACTACCATATGCTGGATATATATCTTTTTCTGGAAACAAACTCTCTGGCCCAATTCCACCGTCTTTCTGTCAACCTGATAATGTTCTTTTGATGAACCTAGATCTTTCAAACAATAGCATGTCAGGAACAATTCCTTCAAGTTTAGGGAACTGTAAATCTCTCATTTCTCTAAATCTTGGAAGAAACATGCTCACCGGAAACCTCCCAATAGAACTTTCATATGCAAAAAATCTAAGCTCTCTTCAATTAAATGATAAACATTTCAAAGGCCCCTTTCCTAATATCATACGCCACCTTGGAAAAATGGAGTACCTGATCTTGAATAACAACATGTTTGAAGGGAAAATTCCTGCTTTTGTTGGGAATCTCTACCATCTCCAAATTCTAGCAGTGAAATCAAATTTCTTCAATGAGTCCATACCAAGCGAAATAACCCATTTGCAGAATCTCCAAATCCTGGATTTGTCATACAACAAACTCACTGGTCTAATCCCTAATGACATGGGAAATTTCAGAACACTTGTACAACGACCCGAAGATGCAACATTGCTTGGTTTCATGATTTCACTCATGTACGCAGGTGTGGGACTGGAAATGATGATGAAGAGGAATGTGTACAACATCTCAATCCTGTACTCTTACAATAGTGGCATTGATCTCTCATGCAACTTGCTAGAGGGGAACATCCCATTGGAGGTCGGCTGTTTGCAGGTGCTTCACATCCTTAATCTATCACACAACAGGCTCCATGGAGACATCCCTATGAATTTCGGTAACATGAGTGGCTTGGAGTTATTGGATCTCAGTTTCAACCATTTGGTTGGCTAGATACCGGCCTCTTTGACCAAGTTGGACTTCCTGGGATCTTTGAATCTCTCCTATAACAATTTGAGCGGGAAGATTCCAAGTGGTGGACACTTTGACACATTAATTTGGGATGGGTCAGCTTAAATTGGAAATGCTTTCTTGTGTGGAACATCCACACTGAAGAAGTGTATAACTTACTCCACTAACAGTGACAGTGTGATGGAGATGGAGGATGGGAAAGAGAAATGGTTGCCTTATGGGTTCGCTATTTTGGGGTATGCACTTGGATTTTGGGGACCTTTTGTGGTTTTAGCAATGAGGAGAGAAGAGTGGTGGAATTGGTACTGGAGATGTGTTGATGATGTAGCATTGAGGATCATTGGACGATGAAGAGGACATGATAGAAGGGGATATGCCCATTTGTTTGGTTGCTTCTTTTGCAATTGTTGTCAATGCAGAGATACAATGAAAAGTGTTCGCAATGTTAATAAAATTGCATGCATTCTGAATATACAGATTACAGACAGAATGCCTATTTATTATGAATGGTTGGGGGCAGTAGCAGATATTGTTAAAGTTTTAAAGTGCATTTTCCAGAAAATCCTAAGCTTAATTTTTTCTTTCTTTATTTTTTAAGTGTTGTAGTGTGGACATTCATGTAATTTTGCATGTGGGGTATTTTGGTACATGTGTGTAACGACCCAGGCCTGAGATCCAGTAACCCCGAGCCGTGAGCCCATATTTACTCCCGTAAATCCCGAATTAACCGAAGTTAAAACGAAATCGACAAGGGATAACATTCTCAATAAACTTGTCAAATACACAAACTTGCGGAAACATTTATATTTGACAATATCAATTTACGATTTACATGTATATAAAATAGTGTTCTTCATACATGCATCCCTTCCATCGTTTACTTGTCATTAGTGCATATCCAAAACATTATGCAATGGCAATTAATTACATACCAAAATGATTATACAAAAAGAATAACTTCTCAAAATATTTTCCAAAACATTCTCTCAAAATGTTCCAACTCTGTTTCGCACTCGGATACCCATATCAGATGGTGTCTCGACCGTTCCATTCGTTTAATCCTCCTGGAGGAACCGGAGCGGTCTCCTCCACTGCCGCTGGGGGCGTTGCTGCACCGGTATGGGCAAACGGGCCTGTAATGCCATCAATGACACTAGTGAACACGACGGTTCAACAATGTATAAACAGATCTTGTAATAGCATGTTAATCCATAAGTTAAACTTAATCAATCTATTAGTAACAGTTCCAATTCTAGATAAATCTAGAAAGCTCCTACAATAACAATATACGAACATAAAAGTTAATCTTGTGGACATGTATTGGGGTGGTCACTACCATAGCATTCATTTTCATTTCATTTGCCATCTTCCCTCAAAGGAAGGATTCATCATTTCCATCTTCCCTCAAAAGAAGGATTCATCATTACCATCTTCCCTCAAAGGAAGGATTCCTCTTCCAAATGGAAGGCATCGATTTATACCCATAGATACGATCGGAAATTAGTGGGACTTACTAGTGTCCGGGCCATGGACAACTAGCATCACCACGGAGCTCCAGAACGCCCCCAAATCCATCTACTGCAGTAGGATTAATCATTTGTTTCATTTATTAATTCATTAAACTCATTAGAGTTCTCATACAATAGCTAGGTATTGCCAGACTCAAGACTCAAATTGAATCAAATTAATAAACTCAATTCAATTCAATTTCTCTATCCAAAACTACTCATAATTCAAACCACTCATTTAGGTGTAACACTCGGTTATCTATTGCACGTGTCATTTTCGATGGACATCACATTAGATATAATGTGCATTAGAGTCCCCTTAATTATCACCTATGAAGGTTTGTAATAATGAAAGATTAACACACACCACTGAAATAAGGTTCAAACTCATCAATACTCCTTCTATAGTCCATAAACCTCAATTATATTATAAATAGTCTCTAGACTGATTTATAGACCTATTTACACTCATCAAATGAGTTTTTCTTATTCAATTAGAATCACTTTGTTTGGACCAAACTTTGAGTTTTCCAATCACTATAATATGTAGACCATTAGATTCTACGTTCCAAGAGCTTTCCAACGATATGTAGAAGTTCAAAATCCGACCTACGGTTCAAAAGTTATGGCATTTTGAAGTTGCCATTGTTGGGCCCAGTGGGCCAGCTCGCTATAGCGAGCCCAAATCTCACTATAGCGAGCCCAGATCTCACTATAGCGAGACCCCTTGCTATTTGGTCTCCGAAATAGCAGCATGATGCTACTTTTTGAAGCAATTTTCACTCCCATTCATTCTTAACTTGCACAATACATGGAACCTCCTGTTCCCTTCTAAAATACCATCTCCAAAACAACATCTTCCAATACATCAATTAATCATTTCATTCAATCCATAAACAAATTAAACTCAATGAAAAATGCACAAGTTCTAAATCCATGGAAATTCCAAGAATCTCTACAATGATTAACACTAACTACAAGCACATGTTTATACTTGCCTCTTGAAGATAATCCACTCAAAGCCCTCTTTTACTTAGCTTGGCTTGAGCTTAAAATCCCCAAATGAAACCCCAACTCCATGAAAACATGAAAACACCCAATCTTTAAGCTATCTATGCTAGAAACCTTTCCTCACTGCTCAATAGAACTTGGAAATCCTAAGAGAATGCCAACTACTTGTAGCTCCAAGCAAAGAGATTTTGGGTTCTCTTTCAAGCTCTACACTTAAAAAATGGAGGGATGGCTTGAGGAAGAAGATGAAGATGAAGCTCCCCACTCAAAATCACTTGGGCATTCCACCAAGGTTACTCTTGAAGATGAAGAATGGAAGGGAAAAGGAAAAAGATGGAGAAGGTGCCTAGGGTTTTGGGTGAAATGAGCTCATCTCTTCATTTCATTCTAATATATGGTTCTCTCATACCAAAACCCCCTCATGTTTAGTCTTATTTCATTTTGAGTCAAATGAAACCTCACTTGGTCCATTTGAGCTCAAATGGGATCGCGCCTATTACGAAAGTTAAAATACTATTCGAGATACAGACGTTGGTATCAAGAACTTTCGTATTCGACAAAATACGTGAAAACCCGTATTTACGAAAAAGTCATTAGCCTACCTTGTTTGAGTCTAAACCTATTTTAATCAACTTATTTCCATTCAAATTCATTCCATTATGCTTGATGCATCATTTGGAACTAATTTGACTTTCTTTGGTCTTTAACCTTCATTAACCAAATTATTAGCGCTTTATTAGCACTAATCCCAATTAATTAGCCTTAATCATGATTAGTTCTGGTCGGGGTGTAACAATGTGTCCTTGCACGTGTGGATGACACATTGACACGTGCCCCTCCCTCCAAGGACTAACTTTCCATCTTTCAATGCTACATTGCTATGAGACAGAATAGGACTTATTTATGATTTGTAGTGAGCCAGAGACCTTTGGTAATTTCCAGAAGTAGGGAAATAGCATCATAACAAGGGTCATCTAACCTAATTGGTTATTCGACTCTTCTGCCACTTCTTCAAATTCTCTTTCTTTCTCTTTTACTTTTGTTTTATATTTTAGAATAAAACCCAAGATCTAAAAAGAATTGTGTTTGCAACTTGGTATCAGAGCCTCCCTGATCTGTATTCTGTACAAAGGACTATAAGGGCACCAATTTGAAAGAAGTCTTAGCTTTGGAGAAGAAGAGCCTTAGCCGAATTATTGTGTAGGTTCTGTTGGGACAATTATGCATTCGTGAGCACTCGTAAATCCCCTTGTGACATTCGACGTATGTCGACAACCTTGTGTAAGTCTCTGGAGATGTATTCAAAGCGGTTTGTGAAGGTGCTGGCCTGGTTTGACCTCTTCAGCAGTCCTATGTAGGGTTAGTGGTAGCCATATGTGTTTTTGGTGAAGACGGGTGAAATCAACACACAAGGAAGGGTGTTTTGTGGGTACCAACAGTTTGTAAAACATTCAAGAGCAATTGTGTGAATCAGTGTTTTGTTCGACATTTTCATCTGATTTGCTAAAAAAAGGTTTGGGATTTAATTTTTTTCCTTTAGTACATCTTCCTGCATTCAACTTGTGCTTGAGTTCTTCAATTTTCAATGGAGTCTAAAAGAAAGAATTCTACTGCATCTACTAGGAAATTTCCAAACATCGGAAACAACGCCTTATCTCTTTAATGGAACTGACTATAAAGATTGTGCCTACTTAGCCAGAATGGATATTGGAGGATCAAGGAGATTTAAATACATTGATGGGGAGCATTAAAGAGCCAAATAAGAATGATCCAAAATATTTAGACTGGGTCTAAGAAAATATTTTGGTTATGAATCAGATCTTGAATTCAATGGAATGAGGAATTGCAAAAAGCTTCAAATACTTGGACACTATAAAGGAACTAGGGGATTCCGTTGAGACCGTTTATACTCAAAGGAGGAATAATGCTAGGGTTTTAGAATTGAAAAGGGAAATTGCTGCATTTAAACAAGGTAATCTATCGGTTGGTGACTATTATTCTAAGTTCGGAGGTCTATGGAAAGAATTGGAGTTATATATGAGTCTCGAACTTTGTAGTTCTAAGAAGCAATGTTGTGCCAAGAAGGAATGAAAATTAGTAGAAGATCAACACATATTTGAACTTATGACAGAAGGGGGGAAGAGATCCTTGAAATCAAGGGATCTACACATATTGGAGAGTGGGTATTAACTGTGATTGGATCCATGTGTCTGTATTTCTCTATTTATGTATCTCGTATTTTAGATCCTTGAAATCAAGGGATCTACAGTTGTATACTTACCATATTGAAGAAACTCAAAATAAGAAAGAGGATTGAAGAGCTTGATTGATAACTCAATTCATCTAAAAGTTCTATAGTTCTTTTCAATTGTTAAATGCTATAAATAGAGAGGTCCTACAAAGGGAACGACACAATCACAATTCTAGAAATCTATGTTCTTCTACCTTTGTTCTCTCAACTCAGATTACACTACTTGACCACTTCATTCATCAAAACAGAATGCTATTTTCGTAAGACGCATATTACATATTGGGGCCAATTCATTATCAACAAAATCACTCCAGTACAATGACAAAACCAGTCCCAAAGAAAATGAAATATACATTCATATATGCCATCCAATTGGAAGGTTGCAATTTCTAAGTGTAAATTACAAACACCTCAAACATGGGAAAATCAGTTTGATAAAAAAGAACAAAATTTGGAATCAGACTCCAGTAAATTAAGTCCTAGCTTAAAATATACAAGATCCCTGGAACTCCAGCCGAGCAGATAATAGAAAATTCTGTTATTGCCCATTTTCAAGGGAACTTCAAGGACAGGTGTGCATAGGGAATTTATGCACACAACTTGAAGTATCAAATTGGAGAAAATATAGAACATTACCCAGAAATAAGTATCTGTGTACAATAGTTAGCGCTCTGATAAGATAGATTCACTCCATGAGAGCATAAAGTCACGTGTAACAGCTGGAAAGTCTGAAGCAAAGATGAATGGAAAGGTCAGTAATGCGAACTTAAAATCAAATCACCTTTTATTGATGACTCAATTTTTTGAAGTTTTACCTTGTAGGAACTCCAAAGCTACTGATGGTAAGTCTACGTCATCTTCGACCAATCTATATACATCCACAAGCTACACAAGCAAAAACAACACATTTCAGCAATTTTGTCAATTGATTATCCATTTAGTTGATAAATACTTGGTTGGAGATAATAAAAAACCTCTTGAATATGAAGTTTGGAATCTTCAGTCAAAGCAAGAAGAAGCTGTCGACGAATCCCAGCATCAATCATGAACAGGCGTGCCCCATCTTTTATGGTGTCGGTAAGGTCCAATTTGCTCTGAACTTGCCAATCTGTTCTCTTCCTGAGTGAAAGATGAGCATGCAAGTTTAAGAAACCTCAGAAATTGGACATTCTATAGCACAATAGGACCATGGGACGTACGTGTTTTTCACTTGTAATGCAGGATTGCGGCTCATCTTGGAAACATTTTCTTTCGCTAGAGTTATGAGGTTTTCCAATCGTTTCCACTGGAAAACTCCGTCTTTAAAGAGAACCTGTAGAAACATACCACTAAATATTATGAAGAGCATATTATATCTAAACATGTTAGAAGAAACAAGGAGTCTGACATGCAAGCTTCCTTCCACTCAGCAGCTAAATACTGCAGTTCTCAAATTCTCAAGCTGGTCATGAACTCAGTCCGTAATCCTAATGATGGAAGTTGCAGAAGCATGGTACACATATCAAAACCAACACTGATATGGCGCAGGGTTTAAAAGGGCGGATGAGTCAACTCGGCCGAGTTGCTGAACCTTTTTTTCTTTGGTATTGGCATGCCACTTCCCATCTCTTGCTGATATCATCTGGAGAGAGAGAGAGAGAGAGAGTCGTCGTCTTTTCCCTCTCTCATCACTTCTTCTACCACTATCTCCTCTCTCTTCCTCCATTACCATCACCACCATCTCCTCTTCTCCACACCACCACCACATCCACCTCCACAGCTCGACCTCCTTCATGGCTTCTCTAGTCCCCTCACTCACACCCCACAGCCCCACCAAATTCCCTTCTCTCCATAACCAAAATCCAGTCTCCACCCCAAACACAAACCCTAAATTGAAAATAGGATCTTCAAGCCAAATCATTCCCGTCCCACCATCCCCATGTCTCCCAAAATGAAAAATAAAGTTTTAAACCCTTTTGTGTAACCTGCTTGAGTTATCACCAAAGCGACTTGGTCATGGATGAGTCCAAGTTGACTTGGATGGGACAATTCGGACCGGGCCAAGTTTTAAGACATTGGTATGGGGTTCTAAAAAGCTGTTTTAAAACTACACCATAATCATGGGTGGAGACCATTTAATCCAGTCAATACTTTGAAGCATGCTTTTTAAGATTACTTGTAAATATATATTATATGTATAGGCATTTTCTCCGGTGATAACATCTCTTATGGAGGGGATCCCTTCGAAGTTACAACAGGCCCACGATATGATGCGTACCGCGCGCGCACCGCCCCCCCAAAACACCCCACGCCGATATTCACCGGATTCTTGGGTTTGTAGATATCGAATGGACTGGACCGTTGAACCAAGAGTCAAGGTGGTTTTTTTTTTTTTTTAATATAAAGCCGTTAAATTTGTGGGCCTTGAATCAAGGGTTTAGGGGCATCGGATTGATCCCAAATTTGATATACCCTTGGTCCTGTGATCAGTGGGCCCCATCTAGCTATCTCTCACGGATCTTGCTTTATAGTCTAGTGCAGATATATCAGTCCAGAGGGCAACCAGTAGAGCCTCCACTGCTGTTACCTAAATCACGGGTCATGGGATAGAACAAGCAAATTTTGGGCCAATTAAGGGCCAGAGCCTGTATTCACACCCATCGAGTTAGCCTGACCATAGCTGACCCAAAACAAGCTTAAACTGGCCCATTGCCACCCTTGTTTCCATTGAAGTTCCATGCAAATTATTAATCAGTTTGAGTCTCCTGATCATAGAAACTCCACACTGCGGAATCAACGGTGGCAAGTCGCATGTAGTGAGTCGCAACACCAACTAGGTTCCACACTTTGAGAAAATAGTTTTTATGAATATATATATATATATAAATATATATAAAGCGCAAGTATTTTGCTCATAAATTGTGAGGGCAATACTTTCTGAAGAAGAATATGTGAAACCAACCTGTATTAGTCGTTCGCGTAAAGCAGGGTTAGGGTCTGTGAGGAGACGTTTTGCCACGTATGGATAGGCAACCTGAGAAAAAAGCTGTTCACTGTCAAACATTTGAAAAGGGAAGTTTTCCTGCTGTGCAGCAACAGAAAATAAAGAGCCACTACAGGCCTGCTCATGGTAACTTTTCCATCTGTAGTTTAACAAATTTGAACTTCAAATACGACATTTCTTTTCTAAGATTTTTTGAATGAAAGAGAAAACCAAGAGAAGGGAGATTCTTCACCTCAAGAAATTTAAAATTTGGCTTCAATCTGAAACAGATGCCTTCTTGAGTCAATAAAGAACGGATAACAAGAGAAAACCTCTCCGGGATACGGATTGGGTACTGGTACACAAGTTGATTGAATTTCCCTGTAGAAAGTACCGAACATTAACCATGAAACCTCAATACTATTATTTTAAATAAATTGAAATAGGAGGGTTGCATATATACTTTAATACAATGATACATAGTCAAGAAATATGATTAAGGAATACAGCAGCATATGAGTAGTACAGGTCAAGGAAAAGAGGGCAGATAGGATTTTGGGTATAGGAAATGGTCCAGATGATTACCCAAGGGTTGTTGCTAAATGCTGGACAACATCAAGTGGTTTATTGGGTGCATGACATATCAGGACCCAATGTTGGATAAGTAGGATTATGGCTTCATTCCCACACTCAACCAGATTCACTTTTTAAATCCAGCTCAGAGTTCATATGGTTCTGCTGAAAGGTATGATGGGGAAAGACAGCTAGAAACCACATGATTATGATCACGACTATACATATGCGGTAAGGCACGACAGAGGTGGTTTGGTAATGGCATGCTTATGAACTGTAAGAAAATGGCATGATCACATACAACTGACGTTTCTTCTTCCATTGCAGCCGCATTTAGTAGCTTCTTTTCTAATGAACACCTTTTATTTGTAGGTTCTGTGAATTATTGTGATTCAGAAGATTGCTATTGTTGCTCTTCTTTTCTACTAGTAATAGAAAATTTTATTAGAAGAAAGAAATAGAGGAAAATGTGTGGGCCGAGGAGGAATCAATTGATCACCTTTTTGTTAATGGTAAATTTCTTACACCTTTTGTACTCTTTCTTTACCCTGTTTTCACTGTCCTGGGTTTTGCCATCATTTTCCTAATCCCTCATTGATGGTTGGTCATCAGGTCCGCCGAAAGGGCAAGGTCAAATTTTGTGGAGGTTGTTGCAGCTCGCACCATCATTGGGGTGCTGAAGGAATAAAACATATGAATCTTCTGGGAAAAGGGATTGTTTGCAAAGAAATTTTATTCTATTGGAATGGGGTGTCAAGGAGGAAGTTTCAAGGCTTTGCCATGTCAAACTTTGACACATCTCTTTCCAGTTCGAAAGGCAAGCTGCTGAGTGAGGAGTCAGTTTATCACTCTAAAATTTCATTGGAGAACTTGGGAAAATGTAATATAATATAATAGCAGCTAACCAAGTAATAAGAGTTGGAGCAGAAATAGTCTAAACAACAAAAAGGAACAATATAGACATGAAGATTTACCAGTAACACTACGAAAATTGAAGTCAGCTACTCCTTTTCCAGATGAGTTCTGCCAAATTGCCTCTAAAGCTGGAATAATAGGAGAGACATCTGTTCCACTGGCAAGAAAACCGAGCCTGGTGAAATCATTTGCCATCTCAACATAATCCTCATTCACAGCGTGGACAACAGCATCGATCAAAATTTGTTTATTTTGCTGGAACCAATAAGCAGTAAGTTAACAGTGTACAGATAAAAAAAGTCAACAGTGGAATATAAGCCTAATAGATAAATCAGTGAAAAGCCTTATTAAATCAAATTGTGAAAATTTCCCTACCTGGCTAAGCACAGCAACATTCCCAAAGTCAACGTATGCAATACGACCATCACGCATTGCAAATATGTTTCCAGGGTGTGGGTCTCCATGAAATAACCCAAATTCTAACAATTGCCTCAGAGCAGCACTCACTCCAACTGTCAAAAAACCATTTAAGTCGATGCCCTCTTCCTTAATAGCCTGAATTACAATCAAAACTTGGGAATCAATTACACCATGGAATCACAAAGAGAGAAAAAACCATAGGTAGTAAAGTATAATTTAACATATCAACAAGGGTGACTCCATTTTGACTAAGGCTACCTTCCTGATTATTGCCTCCTGACATAACTGAAAAACATGAGAAAAGACCAGCTCAACATGTTGAGGTTTAGTTCAACTAGATGACAGGTTATGTTCAAGTACAAGGATTGTGTTCGTAGGGGAACAGATTTCATTCTTGCCTCGACAGATTATGTGATGGACACGACGAATAAGAAGGTAAAAGATAACAGTTATGTATGCTTGTGATGTTGATTTAAGCAGAAATAATAATACAAACATGACTTTCTTTATAGTACTGTACCTGTGGGTCAGTGCACCGTATGCCATCAATCCACTCCATTACGAGAACTCGAGAACCTGAAAGCTTCCTATAAACCCCAGGAATCTTGACAGTTGGATCACCTTTGAAGTTCTCCAAGAAATCCTCTATATTCCGAGCCTCCTAAAAAAATCAAACACCAGGATTATCAATGAAGTACAAAAGAAAAATATTAAGTTAAATGAAACAACTATAATGCATTGACACATCCCAAGCAATGTACATCAGCAACGTGAAAATAAATAAAGAGACCTTAAAGAGAAGAATCTCAATATGCTAGGGAATGCCAAAATTACCAAAGTGTAATCAAGCTCCTCCAAAAGCTTCTCACCAAATTCATCAACAATGAGCTCTGCGTTGCAGCCAAGCTTTTGCAGACTAAAGCCATTCAAGAGTGAAGCCAGATTACGAAATAAGAAGAGATCTCGATAGATTATAGGCTCTATCTCAGGCCTTTGTACCTACAAAAAGCCAAGTTCACCAATATTACAATTTATTTAGCTTCTTCCTAGAACTATCTTTTGCAAGCAGTCACGAGATAACAGAACTAGCACCTATACAACTAGAGGAATAAAACAGTTTCAACTTTTGTTTTTTTTTTTGGAAAAACAATTTAAAAGTAAAAAAAAAAAAAGAAAGATAGAATGGAAAAAATATCTTCCCATACAACATTCCACAACCTTAATAGCAACATCTTCCCCTGAATCACGCAGAGTGGCACGATAAACTTGGCCCAAACTGGCAGCTGCAATTGTCTGTGACGAAATTTTGCTGAAGACCATCTCAAGAGGTTGCCCGAGCTCCTCCTCAATAATAGAAAAGGCTATCTACACAATTGTCAAACCAACTCATTTCTAGATTACAGTTCTTATTGCTAAGAACATATGTTTTAAAGCCTCCTTCATTTTATCACTCCCAGAAAGGAGATTACCTACCTGATTAGGAAATGGAGGAACATCATCTTGTAGAATGCAGAGTTCATTCATATAATCTTCCCGAATAATATCAGGTCTATTTGCCAGAACCTATTATAGCCCAACATACATGAAGAAAACAAAAAATGCAGATACACAGTTGGTCATCAGCCACATAAATATTTAACAAAGATGATGAAAACAAGTTGGCACGACAAATTAGCAAAGGAACCTGGCCGGCCTTGATAAAAGATGGTCCCAAATCACATAGAAGATTCCGAAGCTGACGTGCACGATAAGGAACTATTTCCTGATCCCGTCCAATCACACAGTCATACATAAGACCAGACCAGTAAAGACCCAAGTTCCACACAATCTCCACCCCCCGGGCAAGAAGAGATAATATAGCCCCTCTAGATTCCAAAACCTTATTTCTGACCTAATAAAATAAGCAACCATGTTAGGATGAAGATGGAGTCTTCTACTGTCTGCCAATAGAACAACAATTCTATTCCACTTCATTTTTAATGGTAAGCTGCAATTTTTTTTTTTTTTATAATTATAATACCTACAGAGGGTAGGCCATTAAAAAAAAAAAAAAACCCAAATAACTACAAAGGGTATCAATTTGCATACTGTCTCTGGAGTGTACTTCCGGAAAGGAATGCAAACACCTCGCTCAAAGTCAAGCTGCTCCATGGCACTGTTTGATGTTTCCAGGGAAGTACTTGACATGATTCCATCTTTATCACCCCTTTTTCTCAAAGGAACCAGCCTTCGTGTCCCAGAGCTCGAAGAACCTGAAGCTGAATTTGAAATTTGCAGAACTGAAATTTGCCTACTTTGAGATGCATAGGGCATTAAACATGGAAGAATGCTGACATAAGGATCCTTGCGTCCTGCAACACTGTACTTCCAAGCTAATGTTACACGATGTTTACCAAAGAAGGAAGCTTTTGTAAATGGCAAACAACCATAATTGGTGTCTGATGAAACTGAGAGCCGGGGACCACAAACTTCCATATTTGAATTTATTTAGTTGTGACCTGGAAAGAAAATCAAAGTCATTTAGTCATGGGCTATGGAATAACACTCTTATACCTATACTTCTCCTTTTGTAGCTTTAGCGTCCTTAATGTTAAGTTTGTACTAATCCTTTAATTTGAATTTAACTCACCTGTTACTGAAAAAAAAAAAAAAAAAATGAACTTAACTTCCAATCATCCCAAGCCAAAACTCTGTGAATTAGAAGAAAAAAACTAATGAAGAACATAGGGTTTCCACTCTATTTGGAAGAAAACTGAATTGAATTGGGGTATTCAGGACAGTGAAAGGAGATGGCAGAAATTTAGTGGCATGTCAGCATATTCACAATAAAGATATGTCCTCCAAATTGCAGTCAACTTCCTAGTTCCTACTTCCTAGCATTCACAATGAGGAAGTCCCTCCCTCCAATAGAAATTTGGTCCTTCCAACTCCAACTTGAAAGTATTATCATTGCAGCTTGGAGCCTAGTCTCTCTATGTAAATGTAAACAGAAGTAGAATCAGTTTTGCCCTTACTCATTGAAGCAAGTAGAGAAATGGAAGAGAAGCCTTTTAGTTTGTCAAAATCCTGGTTTTTCAAAGAAAAACCCATTTGAATGTAAATTGTTGCTTAGGTCATAGGTTCTCTGGTGCAAATTGGAAGGTTTTCAAAAATCTCTGAGCTGCATTTCAAAAGTTTCTGATTTGCAGGGAGAAACATGCAATATTAGTGGCAACTTAAACTAAGTGGTTCATCTCTTCATATATAAACATGGTGTTAACACCAGCTGGCCCACAAGGCCCATGTACGATAGGCCCAGTCCATATGCATACTGACCCATCACGTGGGATACTTTAGTTGACTAGTCTTACTGTAAAATATTCACTTTCTATGTTGGTTACGTTACAGCATTGTAGTATATCTACTTTCCATGTACATAGATTGAAATTGCCTTGATTAAGGCTGAGAAAATATTATAAATGGAGCAAGGGATCGACCAAGGGATCCATCCAATTTTTCACCAAAACATTCATCTATTACTCTTTGTATGCTCTTCTGTCATGGTATCAGAGCCCATTCTCTAGAGTTTCATCTTCTCATCACTAGAAGATCTCGGCATCTCGGTATCTCCAATCATCTTCCTGACGATCTGGCCCCAAATCGTGGTGTATAGGCTGCTGTGATCAACCGTGGCCCACTCGGGATCATCATCTCATCATATGAAATCAACCCAGATCTGGTTGCCCGGATTTCCTAAGTATTTTGGAGATTTTTTCAGACTTTTTGGTGGCTCAATGGTAGGCCTTCTGATCGTTTATGTGCTCATCCAATTTTCTTAACGGTTTTCATCAAAACCGTATAAAACTGTGGACACATTTTGTTTCTCAGAAATTTCTGTTCTAGAAGGAAGATAATTTGAGTCTTCATCTCATCAAGAACTCTGATCTAGACTGTGATCAGAAAGTGGGACCCACATGCCCATCTTCAAGGTCACCGGGCCAATTTTGCAATTTTCTGCAATCTGGTTGCATATTAGTAACAAATCTGGTTGTTCCTTCTTCACATCATCAACCATATTTGTTCTTAAGCAGGACTTAGTGTTCTGTCTTGGAGTATTTTACATATTCTCTGAATTTCATCTAGCCTTAAGCTTCTGAACTGTGTTTGTGTGAAGACAATCACTGCTTCTGCTTTTTATTTTTTCCTTGAAGTAGCTGCTAGAGTTTTTTATTTTATTTATTTATTTATTTTTTCTGCATATCTACATCAAGGATTTGCTTTCTAGATTTTTTCTATTCACCGTGCTGTCATGGGAAAGAGTGAAATCTCTCTTGTTAAATTTAATGGGGCTAATTATGTAGAAGCACAAACAAAGAAGCAGGCCCATCTCAGAAGGCCCATGACCAAGAGGCCCAAAGCTAAAACATAGCCACACCCACGTGTGAGATCTCTTAGATTTGGTCAAACATTGTATAGTTGTATGGCAGCAATAACATTTATATTCTTTCCTCTCTTACTTATATACACATGTAATTAGGAATCAATCATAGGCTGTAATTAGTAATGCTTTGTGTATAAAGAGTAACAGTTGATTCTCCCTTTGGGATACGATAGATTCCACAACTTCTCTCTATCTCTCTCTCTTGATCTTCTTCTTCTTCTTCAATACAAGGATCTGTTGATCCTTTACATGGTATTAGAGCCAGAAGGAAACACTTAAGCCTTCTGGTCTTGATCTTCTTCTTCTTCTTCAATACAAGGATCTGTTGATCCTTTACATGGTATTAGAGCCAGAAGGAAACACTTAAACCTTCTGGTCTGTCGTCTTGCAATCAACAGAGAAGGATAGACAAATCTCCTCTCTGTTTCTTCAATCCTTGCATCATAGCAAATAAAGATTGATATCAAACAAAGCAGCAGCTCAGATTTTCTGCTCTCAGCGGCATCAAACAAAGCAGCAAGTCAGATTTTCTGCAAAAAGGGTTCCTTTATTTACTATCGACAATCATCCAACCATCAGATCTCACAATGGGCCCCACCTCCAAACTATGGTATCTATAGAAATCACCATGGGTACTCCATTAAACATAGATCTGATGGTAGTATTGATAGATACAAGGCCTGCCTAGTTGCCCAAGGTTATAAGCAGGAGTGCGGCATTGACTATGAGGAAACTTTTGCCCCGGTTGCCAAAATGACTACAGTTCGCTGTATACTCGCAGCTGTCGCCTCTTGCAATTGGCCCCTCTAGCAGATGGATGTCAAGAACGCATTTTTACATGGGGATCTCAAGGAAGTTATGTATATGCGTTCTTTACATGGGGGCCTCAAGGAAGTTGTGTATATGTGTTCGCCACCAGGGTATGCTTGTCCTCCACATCATGTCTGCAAGTTGACAAAGTCCTTATATGGGCTTAAACAAGCCCCTTGAGCCTGGTTTTAAAAGTTTCGATCTGCCATCCTTCAGGCCCACTTCTATCAAAGCTCCAATGACAGCTCGCTCTTCATTAGAAAATCCTCCCGTGGCTATACAATTCTATTGATCTATGTTGATGATATGATAATTAGTGGGAATGATCATGATGGTATCACTGAACTTAAAACTCACCTCATGAGTACCTTTAAAATGAAGGACCATGGTTCCTTAACCTACTTTCTAGGTTTGGAGGTTCAACGGAACAAAGATGGCATTCAAATCACTCAATCAAAATATGCTGATGACTTGATTCATTCTGCGCGACTTGACGATGCCAAAACATTTGCCACTCCCATAGAACTTAATGTCAAGCTCAGCAAAGAAGCTGGGCATCCTCTCCTAGATCCTACCCTATTTCATCGTTTGGTTGGTAGCCTGCTCTACTTAACCATGATGCGGCTTGATATATCACATGCTGTGCAGACTGTCAGCCAATTTATAGGCCGTCCTCATAAACCCCATCTTCAAGCTGTTTATCGAATTCTCCGATATGTAAAGGGTACTCGGGATCGTGGTTTATTTTACCCTTCCACCTCTTCATTACAATCAATAGCATTATGCTGATGTAGATTGGGCTGGATGTCCCAACACTCGTCGCTCGACGACTGGATGGTGCATGTTCTTAGGCCCTTCTCTCATCTCATGGAAAGCAAGAAACAAGTCACAATTTCCAAATCGATGGTCGAGGCCGAATATCGTTCCATGTCTTCTCCCTGCAGCGAAGTCATATGGTTGCATCGCCTTCTTCGAGAATTCAGCATCTTCACCAAAGGCCCTACTCTGCTGTATGCAGATAACACGAGTGCTATTCGAATTGCAAATAATATTGTTTTCCATGAGCGCACTAAGCACATTGAAATTGACGGTCACTTTATTCGTCAGCTCTTTGTCTGTGAAGATATCAGTCTACCCTATATCTCTTCATTTGAACAACTGGAAGATGTGTTCACCGAGGGCTTGCCCTGCGATCGTCATGATTCTATTCTTTCCAAATTGATGCTTCTTGGCAAACCACCGCATCAATTTGAGGGGGAGTGTAGAAGAACAAACAAATAAGCAAGCCCATCTCAGAAGGCCCATGACCAAGAGGCCCAAAGCTCAAACATAGCCACACCCACGTGTGTGTTAAGTTTGGCCCACGACCCATGAAGGGGCCCAAGGCCCATCAGTCAATCCAGTCCAGCAAGCTACACCTTCGTGGATTTGATTTGGTCAACTGTTGAGATAGCTGTACATATTTTAGTAATTGATTGCTTTCCTAACTTAGATTAGTGATTAATGTAATTACCTAGTTTCCTATGTAAGGCCCTTGATTAAGGCATGTATATCTCTATATATTGGTGGTCATTCTCCAAGAGAAGACACTACAATACAAACAGTTTCCAAGAACTCTCGTTCATCTTTGTATTTTGAAATTGTGAAAATGACATGGTATCAGAGCTATGTTCAAGAAAATCTTGCTTTGTGATCTTATATAGCATTAAGGCATTAAGGATAGAGAGAAATTAATCTCTCTTGTGAAGATCGACAGATCAAAGGTCTGTTTCAAGGAGTCTAGACACTGCGGCATTATCATCTTCATGGTGGCCCACCTCTGATCATCAAACCAGCATCAGAGATCTGTCCAGTCATAGTCGCCTGGATTTTCTAGGAATATTGGAGATTCTTTCAAATTTTTTCAGCACTTCCAGGTTGGTGATTTATGACAAACGTAGCATGTAGAAGAGAATAGAATTGATTGGAAATTTTGATCCCTTTCATTGGAGATTTTCTCCCATTATATAGAATACAGATGCTACAAATCAGCTCTACAAATCAGCAGCTAATCTCTTTACAATCTAATTAAGAAATAAGGAAAGCTGTACAAGGATTGACCATATCCAACGAGATTGACACACCACCATATTGGGCCTGGGCCTGAGCCATCTTGTATTTGACACCCCCCCTCAAATTGATGCGGGGGAATCCACAAGCATCAATTTGTTAACCAAGAACTGATGGCTAGGTCGCGGAAGGCCTTTTGTGAAGATATCAGCATTTTGAAGATCAGAAGAGATGTGAGGAAGGCTAATCACATCACGTTTGTATTCGTCGCGAATAAAGTGGCAATCAATCTCGATATGTTTAGTGCGTTCGTGGAAAACTGGATTGGCAGTAATACGAATGGCACTAGTATTGTCTGCATAGAGTGGGGTGGCACTATCAGCAGGAAACCCGAGATCGGAAAGCAACCCGCGAAGCCATAGAATTTCGGAACAAGCAGCAGACATGGCACGATACTCAGCTTCGGTGGAAGATTTAGAGACCTTAGCTTGTTTCTTACATTTCCACGAAATTAAGCTATCACCCAGATACATGCACCATCCTGTGGTAGAGCGACGAGTATCCTGACAACCAGCCCAATCAGCATCTGAGTATGCTGTGAGTGTAAGAGAGTTCTGGGCCGGATAAAATAATCCACGGGTTGGTGTCCGAATGAGGTATTTAATAATACGTCGGACTGCAGCCAAATGAAGATGTCTAGGATCAGTCATGAATTGGCTGACTAAATTGACTGCATAAGAAATATCAGGACGAGTTATCGTCAAGTAGATCAAAGTACCAACGAGGCAACGATAGAGGGTAGGATCAGAGAGAGGATCCCCACTGTCTTGCTGAAGTTTAACATTGACTTCTACAGGAGTGTCGACGGGAGCAGAGCCTTGAAGACCAGCCATTTCAATTAATTCAAGAGCATATTTATGTTGATGGAGTACGATGCCTTTTTCAGATTGATGAACTTCAAGACCTAAAAAATAGTGTAGAGGGCCAAGATCTTTCATGTGGAAAGACTGATGAAGAGAGGCCTGAAGTTGTTGAATCATATTTGCATCGGTACCTGTAATGATGATGTCATCCACATAAACCAGCAGAATAGTGATCCCTGTAGAAGCATGATGAAGGAACATGGATGGATCATATGGACTAGGATGAAAACCCAAGTGGCTAAGAGCATGTTGGAACTTTTCAAACCATGCCCGGGGGGCTTGTTTGAGACCATAAAGAGAACGCCTTAGTTTGGCAACAGCACCCGGGATGATCGATGAAACCCCCTGAGGAAGGCGCATATAGACATCTTCCTTGAGATCACCATGAAGAAATGCATTCTTAACATCCATCTGGTAGAGAGGCCAGGATTTAGATGCTGCAATGGCAAGAATAGTCCTAACAGTTGTCATTTTTGCTACAGGAGCAAAAGTCTTTTCATAATCAATACCATATTCCTGCCGATTACCCAGGGCGACAAGACGCGCCTTGTATCTAGCCAGAGTCCCATCAGGATTGAGCTTGATAGAATAGATCCACTTGCAACCTATAGGCTTAACAGAAGAAGGACACGGAACCACATCCCATGTATGATTTTGTGCAAGAGCATCCAATTCATCCTGCATAGCTTGATTCCAACACTCATGCTACACAGCCTGAGAATAGGAGTTCGGAATAGAAGTGGAAGACATGATGGCCATCAAGGAAGTGTGGGTAAATCCATAACGAGTTGGAGGTACTGAAATCCGAGATGAACGACATAATGGAGGGTCTTCAGGTGGACCAGATGCAGTTGGGGGATCGGTAGGGGGACTATGTGTGGGCGCAGCTGTACTCCTTCTTTGATAAAAGAAATTAGGATTAAATTTAACAAATGGTGTTTTGTCCGAAAAACCAGGGAAGGAAACCACAGATGAGGATGCTACAGAATCAATATGTTTTTGGAAAAAATATTGATTTTCGAAAAAGACGACATTACGAGAGGTGCGAATGCGCCGTATGTCAGGATCATAACAAAGAAACCCCTTTTGATTGCTAGCATATCCTAGAAATGCGCATTTGGCAGATTGAGCAGTAAGTTTGTTACGCTCAGTGGGAGGTAAATGTACAAAACACACCGATCCAAACACATGTAGATCATCATAAGAAGGTGTATTTTTGTATAACTGATAAAAAGGACTCTTATTTTCTAAAGAAAAGGAGGGCAATCGATTTATAAGGTGGACAGCAGTGCTAAGAGCTTCTGTCCAAAAACGGGTAGGAACAGAGGCTTCAATAAGAAGAGAGCGGGTAATATCAAGGAGATGCCGATTTTTCCTTTCAGCGACCCCATTTTGCTGAGGGGTATAAGGACAAGATTTTTGAGAAATGATTCCTTTTTGTTGTAAAAAAGTTTGAAATTCTGTAGACACATATTCACCTCCCGAATCAGAGCGCAAGATTTTAATGCACGTGGAAAATTGATTCTCAACATATGCTAAAAACATCTTGAAAACATTAAAGACATCAGCTTTAGAATGCAGAAAATAGACCCATGTAAATCTACTATAATCATCAATAAATGTCACAAAATATTTATAATTAGCATGAGACAAATGAGGGGCAATACCCCAAACATCACTATGAACTAAATCAAAACACTGAATGCTATTAGAAGTAGAGATAGAAAAAGGAAGAGTCTTGCTTTTGCCCAACTTACATGTAGCACAATCAAAAGAAACAAACTTAGAAAAACCTATTGAGTTTAACAATCCAGAATTAACCATGTGAGACATGGTTTTAAAATTAGGATGTCCAAGCCTACTATGCCATAATTGACAATTATTTTGAGCTGAAAAACAAAATTCATTTGCTGAATTATTCCTAATTGGAATAGATAGATCAAGAGAAAATAAGCGTCCCATTTTAGGCCCCCTCGCGATCTCCCTCCCTGACATCTGGTCCTGCACAACACAACCAGAGGAAGAAAAAGAAACATTACAGTTGTTTTCAACGAGTTGTCCAACTGAAAGAAGGTTTGAAATTAAATTGGGACAGTGATAAACATTCTTTAAGGGTAAGATACTGGAAATATCTCCAACTGCAGTGATAGGAAGATGGCCGCCATCAGCGGTTTGAACATGAGTATTGCCAGTATATTTTGTCAAGCTAGAGAGTTGTGCACTGGAATGAGTCAGATGATTTGATGCTCCGGAATCAAGATACCAAATGGAAGAAGGGGATTTAGTTTTACCTGTGAGGCCAAGTGCAGAGAAAGCATTGACGATCATTTGTTGAACTAATTCGGGAGTGAGAGCAGAGGATGAAGAACCAGGCTGTGAAGGCACAGAGGTGGACGCAGCATCAGCAGTAGAATAGTCTATCTTGGCAGCATAGGCATTGGGAGTCCGAGTTTGTGGACGGCGGCGACATTCAGTAATGATGTGTCCCTTCTTCTTGCAGTAATTACAGAATTTCTGGTTGCATTGTGTTGCAAGATGTCCATACTTTTTGCAAGAGTAGCATTGAACGTTGTTCATATCCCGAGTCTGAGGAGTCGGAGAAGACTGTGCGGTCTGAAGAGACTGAGTGTTTCCTTTAGCAGAGAATGCAACAGGATAAGTTGCAGTGTGCTGTTGTTCCAGATGGGCTTTTGTGTGAATACGTTGTTCTTCTCGCAGAAGCTCATTCAAACAAACATCTAAAGATGGTAATGGGCTCCGGCTCAGCAGAGATGATGTTACAGTCTCATATTCAGGACGCAATTTCATCAAAAATTGGTCCCTGTGACTTGAAGCTTGAAGATCTTGTATAGTTTTAAGAACATTGTTTGGAACAGAAGCATATTTAATCCCATCGTATTCACTCCACAAATTTTGGAAACCAGAATAGTAGTCCTGAATGGACAAAGTGCCTTGATTATATTCTGCAATTTCACACTCAAGTTGAAATTGTCGTGCAGAATTATCTTGATGATAAACTGTCTGCAAGTAACCCACATCTCCTTGGAGGTTGTATAGGGTTTGAGGTTCAGAATCAGATGATGTTCCACAGCCCCAAGAATCCATGTTTTAATTTTTGCATCTTTTGTATTCCAAGTAGAAATCTTTTTATCATCCTCTGTAGGCTTTGGATCTGAACCAGAAACAAATCCCCACAATTCCTTGGCCTCAAGATATAATTGAAATTGAAAAGCCCATGCTGGATAGTTTTTACCATTAAATCGAATCAATTGAACTTCAGACTTCTCCATTTAGAACCAAACAAAGAGAGGTAGAAACCAGAAATTTTTTTTTTTTTTTTTTTTTTTCACAGTTCAGAAGTTACAGACGATAGTCTGTGAACACAGGAGGCCAAAAATTGGTCCAGACGACCCAAATTTTTGGTGTGGAATCACTGCGTGGGCCCCACTATTTGATCAAATGCAGAATCAGACCAACTACTGGCAGGCAGTATCAAATTATCTTTCCGGCAATACAAGTTTCACTAAAATCCATCCACAATCCAAGATTTTGTACGGCTGTGATCAAAATGAATTGACAAAACTGGAAAAACACAAGATGAGTCCAAAAGCCTACCTCTGATCCCGGAAAAAAATTGAAAAAATCACCAAAATTATCAGAAGAGATGGGCGACCATTGCAGTATGCATTCCTGAAGATCCCATGATGATCGCAGGTGGGCCCCTGATGAGTTGCTTCACACGGCTGACGAGATTGGTTCACAGAACCCAAAATAAAACTCAGATTTCTCTGCTGAGTCAAGACAGAGATTCAAAAGTCCCTTCTTGACTGTCGATCAAGATATTGA
Organism: Umbellularia californica; assembly: GCA_028538565.1. Classification (NCBI taxonomy): domain Eukaryota; kingdom Viridiplantae; phylum Streptophyta; class Magnoliopsida; order Laurales; family Lauraceae; genus Umbellularia; species Umbellularia californica. Next base: position 89,373,912 of record JAPQWN010000001.1, read on the forward strand.
TGAACTTGGGCTGATCAGAAGTGGGCCACCAGCGATCAGACGTCAAGATGTTGATGAAGCACTAAGCTAACATACATGAACAGTCACAGGCAGAGGCTATGACTGTTATATCACCAAGATTCGACAACAAGGTCGAAGGGAAAAGCTAGAAGAAGATCTCGCTCTGATACCATGACAAACGTAGCATGTAGAAGAGAATAGAATTGATTGGAAATTTTGATCCCTTTCATTGGAGATTTTCTCCCATTATATAGAATACAGATGCTACAAATCAGCTCTACAAATCAGCAGCTAATCTCTTTACAATCTAATTAAGAAATAAGGAAAGCTGTACAAGGATTGACCATATCCAACGAGATTGACACACCACCATATTGGGCCTGGGCCTGAGCCATCTTGTATTTGACAATTTACACATTCTAGAGATTTTCCAGATTTTTAATATTGTTTTCATCTAGACCGTCCAGAATCTTGGATCTGGGGTGGAATTGGATCATTCTTTTTCCAATAGAAGCCAGACTATTGTGTTTCCTCATATCAGCGATCTGATCATTGTTCAGATCCACCAGTGGGACCCACGTAGAAGATCAGCAGCAAAAAATCAAGTCGTCTGGGGTGTTTGGCCTGTTTTTTTTACTATTCTGTGTTGTTTCTCTTCACTGGTTGGTTGGATCTTGGCTACTGCACACTCATAGTTTGTTATCAACATTGAGACTTCATCTCTTCTCTGTTGCTGTTTTTTCTACTGCCTCTTTCACTGTTTCACTCAGTTTTTTTGGCCAATCTTAATTAAAGATGGAAAAATCTGAGGTTACCTTGATCCGATTCACGGGAAAAAATTACCCCGCTTGGTCGTTTCAGTTCTAGATATACCTTGAAGCTAAGGAATTGTGGGGCTATATTTCTGGATCTGATCCTAAACCCACGGAAGATGAGAAAAAGATATCCACTTGGCTTACTAAAGATGCAAAAATAAAAACATGGATACTAGGTTCAGTGGAGCCACATCTGATAATGAACCTTAAACCTTACCCCACTTCTAAAGACATGTGGGGGGTATCTGAAGCAAGTGTACCATCAAGATAACTCAGCACGTCAATTTCATATTGAATGTGCGATTGCTGAATATGCACAAGGGAACTTGTCAATCCAAGACGACTATTCAGGATTCTGAACTCTATGGTCGGAATACGATAGTATTAAGTATGCAGATGTGGCTGCCGACGTTCTGATCGTAATTCGCGATCTTAAGGCCTCTAGTCAGTGGGATCAATTTTTGATGAAATTACGGAATGAATATGAAAATGTTCGATCTGCCTTAATGAATCGGACGCCTTTACCTTCCTTGGATGTCTGCCTGAATGAACTCTTACGTGAGGAACAGCGCATTTCGACCTCAGCCCATCTGGCTCAACAAAAGACTGAGACCTATTCAGTCGCATTCTTGGCCAATAAAGCTTTTCAGCCTCTATCTCGAGACTTGAGCAAAACACAATGCTAGAGTTGTCAAAAGTTTGGACATCTTGCATCTCAATGCAAGCAGAAAGTATATAGTTACTGTAAAAAGTCAGGACATATCATCTCTTAATGTCACCGCCGCCCACAACGTCAGACTCCACAGCATCAGGCTCCACAATATCAGGCTCCGCTGAATCAGACTCAGTCTCCAACTCCGCATGCTTATGTTGCTTCTTCAGATATGCCTGCTCCTACATCTGCATCCTCACAGCCTGGGTCCTCCTCTTTTCTGACTCCTGAATTGGTTCAGCAAATGATTGTCAATGCCCTTTCTGCCTTAGGTCTCTCAGGTACCTCGCCTCCATCTTCTACTTAGTTTCTTGATTCCGGGGCATCTAATCATATGACATATTCCCGGAAGCCTCTCTCTAATGTGAAAAAATACAATGGTAATCTTCAAATACAAACTGCTAACGGAGGTACTGTTCCCATTACTGCCCTTGGAGACATCCCTGGTCCCATCCCATTGAAAAATGTCTTCCTTTGTCCCAATTTAACTTCTAATCTATTGTCAGTCGGGCAACTTGTTGAAAATAATTGTAACATATCTTTTTCTTCTTCTGGTTGTGTTGTGCAGGACCAAATGTCCGGGAAAGAGATCGCAAGGGGACCTAAGTGTGGACGCTTGTTTCCGCTGAATTTTTCTAAAATTCCTAGGAATAGCATTGCCAATGATGTGTTTTGTTTTTCTATTAGAGATAACTACCAATTGTGGCATAAAAGACTCGGACACCCTAATTCCAAGGCTTTGTCCCTTATGTTAAATTCTGGTTTATTAAATAAAACTATTGGCTTATCTTCTTGTATGCCTTTTGATTGTGCTACTTGTAAAATGGGAAAGAGCAAAACTCTTCCTTTTCCTATTTCCACTTCACACAGCACTAGGTGTTTTGATTTAGTTCATAGCGATGTATGGGGAATTGCTCCAGCTTTTTCTCATGCTCACTACAAATATTTTGTAACTTTTATTGATGATTTCAGTCGTTTCACATGGATTTACTTTCTGCATTCCAAATCTGATGTTTTCACTGTTTTTTAAAAAAAATTTAGCTTATGTTGAAAATCAGTTTTCCACCTGCATCAAAATCTTGCGATCTGATTCGGGCGGGGAACCTGTGTCCTCTGATTTTCAAAAGTTTTTACAAAACAAAGGCATTATATCTCAACGAACTTGTCCCTATACTCCACAGCAGAATGGAGTTGCTGAACGGAAAAATAGACATCTGCTTGATGTCACTCGTTCCCTACTTCTTGAATCATCGGTTCCTACCCGTTTTTGGGTTAAGGCACTGGCTACGGCAGCTCATCTTATAAATCGTCCGCCTTCTGCCTCTCTTCAAAATCATAGCCCATATAACCGATTGTACCAGACATCTCCATCTTATGATGATTTTCATGTTTTCGGCTCCGTTTGCTTTGTGCACTTGCCTCCTTCTGAGCGAACCAAACTAACTACACAATCAGCTAAGTGTGTGCTTTTAGGTTATGCGCCCTTCCAAAAAGGGTACCTTTGCTACGATCCTCACATTCGTCGCTTACAGACCTCTAGGAATGTCATTTTTTTTTTAACAACAGTATTTTTTTCAACAACACGTTGAACCTCCTGACTCATCTATAGTGTCTTTACTTGGTTTTTCTGACAGCACATCAGTCGTTAGTTTTAATCCTAACTTTGTGTACCACAGACGGAATACAAACGCGCCTCACAGGGATTCCCCTCCTGATCTTCCTCCAGCATCTGGTCCACCTCCGGCAGTTGGTCCTTTTGGACTTCCTACATTGCGTCGCTCCACTCGCATTTCGATACCACCCGACCGCTATGGGTTCTCCCATACTTCCTTAATGGCCACTTTGTCCTCTTCTTCCATTCCTCAATCCTATTCTCAGGCTGTGCAGGACAAACGTTGGAACCAGGTTATGCAAGATGAATTGGAAGCTTTAGAGAAAAATCATACATAGGATATTGTCCCCTCTCTTGTGGGTGTCAAACCCATTGGCTGCAAGTGGATCTTTTCTCTCAAGTTAAAACCAGATGGCACTCTAGATCGATATAAGGCGCGCCTTGTTGCTCTCGGAAATCGGCAGGAATATGGCATTGATTATGATGAAACGTTTGCTCCCATCGCCAAGATGACCATGGTACGCATAATCCTTGCTGTTGCTGCATCTTAGTCCTGGCCTCTTTATCAAATGGATGTCAAAAATGCGTTTCTTCATGGTGATCTCAAAGAAGACGTTTATATGCGTCTGCCCCCAGGGTCCTCATCTGGGACGGGCATGGTTGCTAAGCTCCGTCGCTCTCTCTATGGTCTGAAGCAAGCTCCTCGCGCATGGTTTGAGAAATTTCAAGATGCTCTTCTCCGCTTGGGTTTTCACCCGAGCCAGTATGATCCTTCTATGTTCTTACATCATGCTCCGTCTGGGATTACTGTTCTACAGGTCTACGTTGATGACATTGTCATTATTGGTCCCAATGCACAAATGATTCATGAACTTCAAGCTTCTCTTCATCAGACATTTCAAATGAAGGATCTCGGCCCCTTACACTATTTCCTCGGTCTTGAAGTTCATCAATCCCCTATTGGTATAGTTCTCAATCAGTACAAATACACGATTGACCTCATTGACTTGGCTAGCCTTACTGATTCCGCTCCAGTCGATATACCAATCGAACTGAATGTCAAACTCAGTAAAGAGGAGTGTGACCTTCTTCCAGATCCTACCGCATATCGCCAGTTAGTGGGTAGCTTGATCTACCTCACGATCACCCGTCCTGATATTTCATTTGCGGTCAATCTAATGAGTCAGTTCATGACTGCTCCTCGCCATTTTCATATGGCTGCTGTTCGCCGCATCATTCGGTACCTTATTCGCACACCGACTCGCGGGTTATTTTTTTCATCCAACAATCCTCTCTCTCAAAGCTTATTCCGATGCTGATTGGGCTGGTTGTCCAGGTACTCGCAGATCGACGACAGGATGGTGCATGTTTTTGGGTAATAGTCTGATTTCTTGGAAATGCAAGAAACATGACAAAGTTTCCAAATCTTCTACCGAGGCTGAGTACCGAGCTATGTCTGCTGCGTGCTCCGAAATTCTTTGGCTCCGAGGTCTGCTCTCTGACATTGGATTTCCTGCAGAAGGAGCTACCCCCCTCTATGCCGATAAAACAAGTGCAATTCGGATTACTGAAAATCCGATTTTTCATGAACGCACCAAACACATCGAGGTTGATTGTCACTTCATCCGCGATGAACTTAAACGTGATGTCATCAGCCTTCCGCATGTCTCCACTGAACTTCAAATTGCAGATATTCTTACTAAAGGTCTTCCCCGACCACGATATCAATACTTGGTTGGCAAATTGATGCTCGTTGATTCTCCCGCATCAATTTGAGGGGGTGTGTTAAGTTTGGCCCACGACCCATGAAGGGGCCCAAGGCCCATCAGTCAATCCAGTCCAGCAAGCTACACCTTCGTGGATTTGATTTGGTCAACTGTTGAGATAGCTGTACATATTTTAGTAATTGATTGCTTTCCTAACTTAGATTAGTGATTAATGTAATTACCTAGTTTCCTATGTAAGGCCCTTGATTAAGGCATGTATATCTCTATATATTGGTGGTCATTCTCCAAGAGAAGACACGACAATACAAACAGTTTCCAAGAACTCTCATTCATCTTTGTATTTTGCAATTGTGAAAATGACAGTGTGGGATCTCTTAGATTTGGCCAAACATTGTATAGTTGTATGGCAGCAATCACATTTATATTCTTTCCTTTCTTACTTATATACACATGCAATTAGGAATCAATCATAGGCTGTAATTAGTAATACTTTGTGTATAAAGAGCAACAGTCGATCCCCTCTTTGGGATACGACAGATTCCACAACTTCTTTGTCTCTCTCTTGATCTTCTTCTTCTTCTTCAATACAAGGATCTGTTGATCCTATACAAATTATACATAATGGGCTTTCCAATTTCAAATCTACCTTAAAGGTAAAGGATTATGGGGTCACATAGATGGGTCTAGTCCCAAACCCAACGATGACATGACTGATACTAAAGCAGTCGCCAAATGGGAGGTCAAAGATGCCCAAATCATGACTTGGCTTATGGGGGCGGTTGATCCACAATATATTCTCAATCTCAAACCCTATAAAATGGTAAAAGGAATGTGGGACTACCTGAAACAAATTTATCAAATGGATAACTCAGCTCGCAGATTTCATTTGGAACATGAGCTTTCTCAGTTTGCTCAGAGGATTATGTCCATTCAGAATTATTATTCTCATTTAGTTCGTTTATGGATTGCTTAGACTGAGATTATTTACTCCATTCTACCGGATGCTTTCATCAGTGTAGTTCAAGACATTCATTCCACTAGTCAGAGGGATCAGTTTTTAATGAAACTACAATATGAATTTGAACAAGTCCATTCTAATCTGATGAGCCGGGTGCCTTTCCCTTCCATTGATACATGTTTAAGTGAACTTCTTTGTGAAGAACGTCTCGCAACCCAGGTTGCTACTCAGCAAGCTACTACCAGAGGTCCAATGATTGGTGCATATGTTGCACGAGACAAACCACTGACACGAGATATGACCAAAGTCCAATATTATTGTTGCTAGAAGTATGGACATGTTTCCACTCAATGCAATCAAAAGTTCTGCACTTAATGCAAATGCAAGGGACATGTTCTTCCCGAATGTCGGCGGCGTCCTCAGGCTCCATCTCAGAAGGCCAATCTAGCAACCCTAGATGTGTCTTCTTCTGCATTGAATCCTGCCGCCAACACATTGATGCCTGCTCAACCTGTTTCTTCATCCTCTTCTCTTACCCCTGAAATGGCTCAGTAAATGCCTTCTCTGCCCTTGGTGTCTTAGGTAAAACTCAAACTTCAACCTCCACCTGGTATTTGGATTCGAGGGCTTATGAGCTACTCTTTTGATAATTTATCTCATTTGAAGCCTTATGATGGAAATCTCTGAATCAATACTGCAGTAATATACCCATTACTACCATCATTGAGATATCGCATCCCTTACCTTTGAGTCATGTGTTTCTTTCTCCACAGTTATCTACTAATTTATTATCTGTTGGACGACTAGTTGATCATAACTACTCTGTTTCTTTTTCTCGTTCCGGTTGTGTCGTGCGAGATGAAGCGTTGGGGAAGGTGATAGCGAAGAGGCCTAAGTGTGGACGTCTTTTTCCGCTGCAACTGTCTACACAAGATAAGAATTTGTTTGCTTCTGCCTTGTTTTCTGCTTCTAGTTCAAATAAGCGCCAATTGTGGCACAATAGATTAGGCAATCCCCATTCTCGAACTTCGTTGTCTTTATTTAATTCTGGTTTTCTACATGACCATAAAGTATGTTAGGATTTCAATTGTGTGGCTAATTCATGGGTTGAACAAAACTCTGGGTCCATCGAGTTTATTTTCTATTTATTTTAGAATGGACTGTGATTGTGTCACCGGAAGAGCTGAAGCGAAGACGGTGAAGAATTCAGAAGAAGTCTGGGTGAACCCACGAGGCCTTCTCACAATGTTGACTTTTTTGGAGAACCAATATTTTCTCCAACATCATCTAGATCATGATACATCTCCTGTGATTTCATTTGTTCCTGACTTCGGTGATACTCCTATTCCACCTATGGAAAATACTAAGCCTATTCATGTGTATGAGAGTCGTAGACGGGAAAGCGCTACTGCATCTAAACATCCTGACACGTCAACTTCCTCTGCACTTGACCTAGCTCTTGCGCCAGATATAAGCCAGTTAGTCCCTCTTTGCCGATCATCTCGCATCTCCTGCCCTGCTGATCGGTTCGGTTTCACCTATACATCCTTACTTACCACACTTTCTTCTGTTCACATATCCACCCATTTTTCCCAAGCAATGGAACATGATTGTTGGCGATAGGCCATGCTGGAAGAACTTGACGCACTCAAAGAAAATCATACATGGGATGGGATGTTGTTCAATGTCCTCCGTCAATCAAGCCCATTGGATGTAAGTGGGTCTACTCTATTAAGTTAGATCCTGATGGTATTTTACCTCGTTATAAGGCTCGCTTGGCGGCCCTTGGCAACCGTCAAGAGTATTTTATTATTAGGAGGAGGCATTTGCTCCGGTCGGCAAGATGACAACGGTGTGTACCATTCTTGCTATTACAACATCACGCTCATGACCTTTCTATCAAATGGACGTGAAGAATGCCTTCCCCCATGGAGATCTTAAAGAGGAGGTGTACATGCGTCTTCCTCAAGGTTATGATTCTAGTTCTAAGAATGAAGTGGCTCGGCTCCGTCGCTCCTTATATGGTCTTAAACAAACACCCAAACCTTGGTTTGAGAAATTTTGTTCTACTCTGCTTTACCTTGGATTTGCTCAAAGTCCCTATGATCCTTCGCTGTTCACAAATATTACTACTCAAGGTACCACCTTACTTCCAGTTTACGTGGATGATATCATCATCACAGATTCACAGGCACTCATAGTAACATGATCCGCAATCTTCAATCCTTACCTCAAGCTACATTCCATATGAAAGATCTAGACCTGTTAACATATTTCTTGGGACTTGAGGTACAACAGTCCATGAAAGGGCTTTTTCTCCATCAACATAAGTTTGTTATTGATCTCATTGAACTTGTTGGATTACATGGCACCACACCTATGGACACACCATTCGAGGTCGATGTGAAGCTCCAGAAAGATGATGGGGATCTCCTTTCCAATCCCGCCTCTTTTAGACGCTTAGTAGGCGGTCTTGTCTACTTACCATCACTAGGTCTGACATCTCCTATGCGGTGAACGTTGTTAGTCAATTCTTGACAGCACCACGACATCACCATTTGGCGGCTGTCAAACGAATCATTCGGTATATTCTTGGTTCTCCGACGTGAGGACTGCTTTTCCCGGTTGGAACACCACTTACACTTAATGCTTATTCTGATGCAGACTGGGCAGGATGCCCGGATAGATGGTGTGTTTATTTGGGCGAAGCACTCATTTCTTGGAAATGCAAAAACCAATATAAGGTCTCCACATCTTCCACAAAATCTGAATATCTGCTATGTCCTCTGCTTGTTCAAAGATTCTATGGCTTCGTGGTTTACTTTCAGATCTTAGTTTTCCTTAGACCTCGCTACACCTCTTCATGCGGACAACACCAGCGCTGTCCGTATCACTGAGAATCCACTTTTTCATGAGCGCTTACATATCGAAGTGGATTGTCACTTCATCAGAAATGAATATGATCGCCAGGTCATTAGTCTTTCACATGCACGTGTTCCCAGTGAACTCCAAATTGCAGACATCTTCACAAAAGGGTTACCTCGGCCCCTTCACGAGTTCTTGGTTCACAAATTGCTACTGTTTGACTATCATCAATTTGGGGTTTTGGTTTGGGGAGGAAGGGGGGGGGGGGGGGGGGGGGGGGCGCATGTACAATAGGCCCAGTCCATATGCATACTGACCCATCATGTGGGATACTTTAGTTGGCTAGTCTTACTGTGAAATATTCACTTTCTATGTTGGTTACATTACAGCATTGTAATATATCTACTTTCCATGTACATAGATAGTAATTGCCTTGATTAAGGCTGAGAAGATATTATAAATGGAGCAAGGGATCGACCAAGGGATCCATCCAGTTTTTCACCAAAACATTCATCTATTACTCTTGGTATGCTCTTCTGTCACATGGAACTTTCAAGGTCCCTAGTTGTTGCTCGGCTGGTTAGGAACATAGCGTAGCGTGAATGGGTTTGTGAGTTCAAGTCTCTCATAATGCAGGGAAAAATTGACATTTCAAGAACCAGAAAGTTCCCATCTTGCACAGAGCCTAATGCATGCATATACAGGCTAAAGTGACTTCACAAGTGAAAAGGAATGAAAGATAAAAAAAACCAGAAAGTTCCCATCTTGCACAGAGCCTAATGCATGCATATACAGGCTAAAGTGACTTCACAGGTGAAAAGGAATGAAAGATAAAAAAAAAAAACTGTCCGGTCAAAAGTGAGCCCTTGGCATGTTTGCAATAATGAACAAGAACAATCAATGGAAAGAACCTTTTCCTATACAATTCCATTGTTTTCCAAATATTTGGGACTGGTGATAATCATCTACTAAGGCATGTAGTGAAGGAAAAAGAGAAGGTATGAATTTAGAATCTAAAGACAAAAGCTCATCACCACTTCACAACATAGGGGGGAGATTTCAAACGGGAAAACTTAAATTATGTGGCATACCACCCTCAAAACCAGACATGGCTTGATGTTGCACCACGGCCCTAACATTCATTGGTGGTGGGTCCCATTGTAGATAGATCACAGGACCCTGCCCAATGGAATGCTGGACCTCCACTTGCATACTGAGAATTCTCAACATTGAGCCGCACTTCTTATTTGTGAAGGTTAGTGAAGCACCGAGTAGGATGACTGAAGGGCCAGTAAGTATATTTGCTTTATGGTTTCTATTGTTGCAGAGCGCACATCTTGCCAGTTATTTACAGTCTGCTAATGATACATTGGTGTTTTGTGATGCACACAGGGTGTAGATCATGGACATCAAAGTGGTTATTAGGCATTTCAAAGCCTTGCCAAGGCTGTGGATAAACTTTTCCAAAAGAGATTTGATTAGTGTCAGGTTGGATAGAGGCTGCTGGGTGAGTTGCCAGACATCAAGGAATGCAAAACGTGAGAGATCCCTTTATCCTCTTTGGGCATGCCGTTATATCGAAGGAGCCTCAAAGGGTCAGTGGGACCCCCTTCTGTAAAGAATTGAAAGAAGGCCCTCTACAGGGAAGTCCAACTAACAATTTGTTAGTGTGAAGCTTACTATGATAAAAGTTGCTCGTTCTGCCTTTCCATTTATTACATGTCACTTTTCAGGTGCAACACTTTTCTCCTGAAGAAAATTGAGAAATTGTAATATGATTCATTTTTTGACCGATAGCAGGTAGGAGATTTTCAGTTTAGTGTTTGGTTCCTGCTCTCCTTAAGAGTTTCTCTTAGCCTATAGGTTTCCGTGGAGTTCTCAAAGGGGGTGGGGAGAGCTGCCATTTAGCGATTGTTTTCCACCAGAACCTCTCTGATCTTGAGGTGGATTGGTTGGCGGAGAAGCTTTATCTACCTCAGAATGTATATGTTACTTGCTACAGGGCTGATAGTAGAGTCTGGATGGGGATGATCACTCTTAGGTTGGATGTGTAGTCTTTTTGTTTGTGGCTATGAGTGACGATGGCTGGTTAGCATTTGGGTCATCTATGGTTTCATTTGTGCTCATCCATAGACTCTTTTAGGTTGCTTTCCAGAATGGTTTCTAACCACAAATCATTTGCAGAGTAGGAAAGCACAGTTGAAATGGAAACTTCTTTGTCTTACTGAGGCAAAGAGAATGACTCACCTCCTTGAACTTCCAAATAGAAAGGGGAAGTTTAGAAAGAAATCCTTTTCTGGTCTGGAGCCCTCTGGGCCATACAGGTGAACTGGGATGTACTCTGATGTGGGCAGTTTGGCTTCTCCAATGAAAAAGAGAAGGTGCTTTGGATGTTGGCTTTCATGACTGCCATTTGGTCTTATATGAAAAGAGTGGAATTGGAGATGCTTTTAGAAACGAGAAAAAAACGGTGGTCTTAATCTCTCAAATCAAGTCTTGGTGGAGATGGTCCAAGAATTCCACTGTACCTCCATATAGAAGTTGATTGAGGTGATAGGGGATTGTTGTGCTTCAGTCACTACCACCTCAAGGTGGACTCCTCTCACAAAAGGGTCTAAACTTAATTTTGATGCTAAGTGCCATGGGGAATCTGGGTCAGTTTGAGGTGAGAGGTTTGATTTGTGATAAGTGATTCAAATGCGTTAATTTTGCCTACATTCTTAAGCTGACCACTTGTTGGTGATTAAGATGCAGAAATTGTTGGTGACGTTGATACAAGTGCAGGGCTGTCAGATTGGGACTGGGCACTCTGCTCACTGAGGATGTGAGTTGGGCTGTGGGTGGGAACTAGGAATAGGAGGTTGGTCAGTTTTATCGGTCGCCTGAAGGATTTACTTCGAGATTTCCCGTTCTCCTCTGTCCAGTTCAAGGGGTGCTAACTGTGAAGGTGACATTCTCGTTAAAGAGGGGGTGCTCAAGCATTCTAAGTGTTGTTTCAGGATGCCATATCTCTACCAGTGTGCATAATTTCTGGGTCCTGTTGGTTGTTTTGTGGCCCAGGTCTGTTTGTAATGGGTTTCCTGCTTCCCACCATGGAGCAACTGCTGTTGCCCACAATTTTGTTTGGATATTTACTAACTTCTTTTAAAATGTCAATATTGCGTTCTTCCATCCATTTGTCGGTCACTAACCAGACTGTCAAGGTCATTCAAACAGTCAAGAAAAAAAAATCCAAATCCATTGACCAATCCTTAACAGAGTATTCCTGGATCAACGGAGTCTGATACCATTCATCAAGGCTTCTTGAGTGGCTCAGAGATGGCTACAGCCTCCTTCGATCCATTTGAGTACACCACCCAACCACCAACTTAATCAATAATCTAAACCATTTGACATTCCTCCTAAGTCCTACCTAAAATAGGGATTCCAAAAACTGAGGAGCATAATTCAGGGTTGTCTAAAGACTTCATTTTCAAGTCATAATCTTACATCACCAAGATGAGTATTCTTTGATAATTCCATTAAACCTTAACCCCTCAAAAGTCACCCACCTATAATTCCATCACATTCACCAGATCCAATTCCATCTCAACCCTCCAAACAACTCATCCTAATTCCAGCTCACAATGCTAACCTTATACATCACTCATGAGAGAAGCGACCATATATAACTAAAATTCTTAAGAAGAAATCAAACCCCAAAAAACAGAAACTTCTCCACATACCACATGTTAAATATATGAAAAAACAAATGGCAGTATTATGGAGACAGAAAATTCTCAATCTCCGGCCAAATTCAAACCCAAAAATTAAGAAAACATGATACAAATCAGCTCTCATGATTTCCCAGACCATTTCTTGCAATTCATTCAAAGAAGAGAATTCTCTAGAATCGCGAACGGATAATTACTTATCGCGTTCTTAAAACAAGTGTGGGTGGGAGCCAAACGCATCAAAAAATCATATCATGATTTCAATAATATGAAAAGGTGATTGAACAATCAAATAAAGAAAACTAAGATTGGGTCTGCTACTTACGTTACGTCTGATTTATCTGCTTTTGGGTGCGTTTGGATGCTGGCGATTTGTGTTGCTGGGAAGAAGCTGACGACTGTAGTTCATGCATTCTATGTGGATGCAGTTCCGATATATGTATGTACGGCAAGCATTGGTGCTTCTTATCCGGGTCCCTTTCGTTTCCTCATCTCATCAGTCACAGTTCTCAAGTTCAGTGATCCGCGAGACCATGGAAGAGGTTTTGGTACGCATGTGGGTCCCACAATGAATGGCCCAATAACGTCTAGACCATTCAGATTAAATAGCCTGCTATTGTATATTCCCAAATACAAGTTAGGCATATTATGAGGTTGATCTCTTTTATATATATATTATATATTATATTATATTATAAAAGGAAAATGCTCCAATGAGTGGGTTTTCACATGTTTGATTTGATTAGACCGTTAGATTGATAGTCAAATTTTTAGTTTTTAATATAAATCGTTAAACTTGTAGGTCAGGGAAATATGGCACTTTCAATTCTATTGTTTTGTAATTAATGGGGGCCCAGGTGGAGTCAAAAGGAGATTGGAAATGAAAATCTAGCTTTTCTTTTATTTTTTGGGTATCCGGGGGTTCTTTTACCACAGTAGATGTGTAAATTAGGCTGAGCAGCATAGGCGTTAATCGGCGACACGGCCTAGCACATTATTCATGCTGTGCTAGGTGAGGATGCTCAGGTCGCGGCTTGGTCCACCCTTTATGTAAAATTAATGCTAATTTTTATATAATTAAAAAATAAAACTTAAATAATTAAATTTTATTTTTTATTTGTAAATTAGCATCAATGTTTGTGTATTTATTTTAGTAATTTCAACTTTTATTTTAAGTTGAAAACCCTAAAAATCTATATAGTCTCTTTTAATTTATATAAACAAATTATATATATAAAAAAAAAGGATGGGCAAATGGGCCAGCCTGTGGGAAGCACAGCCCAACATAATATGACATAAGTTGTGTCATGAGCCGTGCTAGGCCGACTCGCAATTGAGCTGGATATGGCATGCCCCGATTTACACCCCTACCCTATAGGAATAACGTCTTGTTTGGCATCTCTATTTTTTTCTGACAAACCATTCAAAATAAAGCCATTAAAAAAAGAGTGGTGTCCACTAAAACTACACAATGCACGCGGACAAATCTAAGGGTGAATTGGAACACAACACATGGGAATAAACCAAAGCCTCGTGCCAGTCCACCCAAATCCTAGGTGGGTGAATATCTAGCCTTAAAAGTATTGAATTCCCATGTATTTTAATGCAAAGGAACATGCCCTGATTGCCAAATGGAACCTACATGTGAGGTCCCACTTATCATCATTGATGATCTCATGAAATCAATCCAATGGTGATTACATCGGAGTCAACAGCAATGCCAAAAGTGGCCCCCACACATGTCCAGCTAAGAAACAGAGAGTAATGGGACAAGGTCAAACCGAAAAGACTCTGTTTCTCCTCTCCCGCCACAAACCACCCCACATAACGGCCGGTCGTTTGTTCCGTACTCGTTTTCCTTCCGTCATCCGTCAACTAATTTTCGCCTCCTCTCCCTTCTACCGTTACTCTCTTCCCGCCAAATGTTAGGCCTCTTCGTAATTACAGGAGCATTAACCGCAGCATACATGGAAAATGTCACAAGGAAGAGAAAGAGAAAGAAAGAAAGAAGAAGAAGAAGAAGAAAAAACACCCTCTAAACCCACAAAAACACCTTCTTTCTTCCTTCTGGTTGGTTTGATTGATGGTTCTGTCGTTGGAAAGACGAAGAGAAACACAACCCAGATGTCACTGGTTCATGAAGTTGAGATTGAGATGAGATTGACGACTGATTGCTCAGAGCTTTGTACAGAGAGAGATGTGGATGAATGACTGATATCAAACAAATATGTGCATATGTCCGTCGAATGCACAAGGAGTCCCGCTCTAAACTGTGGGAATTGACAATCCGTAAATCAGTCGGGGCGAAGAAGAACGGCTTCTTACCACCATCAATGTCGTCGTCTGGGTCCAATGTAGAGGAAGAGGACGAGGAGGAGGAGGATGGGGCAGAGGATGAGGAAAGCGGCGGCAAAGTGGAGAAATTGCTCTCCAATGGGGACTTCTACACAGGGCAGTGGTTGGAGAACTACCCGCATGGGACTGGCAAGTACTTGTGGACAGATGGGTGCATGTATGAAGGGGAGTGGTGCCGGGGGAAGGCGATGGGGAGGGGGAAGTTCACATGGCCGTCAGGTGCGATCTATGAGGGTGATTTCAAGATGGGGTTCATGGACGGGTATGGTGCCTACATCGGCTGCAATGGAGACACCTATCATGGGTACTGGGTCATGAACCTAAAGCATGGAAAGGGGCGGAAGAAGTATAAGAATGGCGATGCCTACGAGGGGGAGTGGCAGTGTGGGATGCAGGATGGCCATGGCAAGTACACATGGAAGAACGGGAATGAATATGAGGGGCAGTGGAAGAGTGGGGTGATCTCTGGTAAGGGATCAATGTTATGGGCTAACGGCGATCGCTACGTTGGTTCATGGGAGGATGGATTGCCCAAAGGCGAAGGCCGCTACCTCTGGCTCAATGGCAGCTTCTATGTAGGGACTTGGAACAAGGACCCAAGTGAGCAGAGTGGGACTTATTACCCCTCCGACGTCACCCCTTCTAATCAGGAATGGGATCCGCAGGTGGTGTTCAATGACAATTTGAAGGACTGCATTATTTGTCCTGGAGAGACAATTACGGTCCTACCGTCTCAAAAGGCGCTCAATTGGATAGGAATTGAAGTGAATTTCTTGCAGAAGCAAACGTCTAAGGTTTCCAGTGGAGATAGTAGCAGCAGACCGAGGTGGAGGCGGTCAATTGATTTGGCAAGAAGAAGCTGCCAGAGTTCGAATAAAGGTCATGAAAGGATTAGTGATTGGGAGACAGATGGGGATTTTTGGTCTGTGAGGGATGGTGATGATTGTTTGGCATCTCTCCGGCTCTCAGATGTGGCCCGAATTCAGCAGATCAAATTGCAAACAAAGGAGATGAAGAAGCAAGGGGAAACTATCTCAAAAGGGCACAAGAACTATGAGCTCATGCTCAATTTGCAGCTGGGAATCAGGTATGATCTGATTCATGAATATGAGTAATAATGCAGAAGATTGTGCCAGTCATGTAATTAATTAGATGCGCAATCTTATAGTGGGATAAACTCCACTCTGGAACTCCACCTATGAACTCCACAGTGGATCAAGTACTTGATTTCATTAATCCTCCTTTCCCATCAATTCTTGGATCTTATTATTGTGTCCTACGTTGTTGAGAAATTATCCAGCCACTTCAATGTGATAATTTTTTATTCCTCTGGAGAGAAAAACTCAAATATGACAAAAAATGAATAAAAGCCAAAATGAGAATAACATTGTTGATTTTACTAATTTTGGACTCATGATCCAGCACTAGACTTAATTTTTTAAGGGAATGCAGTCTCTTTGTTATCTAATGAACTCATATGATCATCATCAGCAGCAAATCATTACAGCCTTATCTCATCATGCGGGACCGGCTTAAAGAGTCTGCTGTTTAACTTAATAGCAAACTATTTCCATGTTTCCCATCTTTCAATGGTAGAAGGATATGTGTCACGCCCCGAGCCCGAGACTGCACCCATCTCGAGGCGCGACAAACTCCCGCATGGGGATTCGAGTCAAACTCGATAATCCTTGTCCCCATGAACGCAATTCACCACAAGATTTCACGTGTGAGGTTTCAAATTTCCCGTTTACCTGTATTTCCACCTGTGCAATTTCTGTCAAATATATATCAAATCGTAATCCAACAACATCAAATGCATCAAGATATAGAGAATAAGGTTCGTGAGCATAGATTAATAGTTTGATTTTAAGAACTAAAGATATAGAGAGAGAAGTAAGTTAGTTAAGGTTTACAATCCAAATCCTAAACAAGTTATAAACTATAACAAAAGATGTGGTAACCTAAGCCACGGTCCATGGGTCATTTTTCGTTCAAATCTTAACGAGTGGATGTCTAGAAGACATCATCAGAAGTCCATTCAGCTACATGACGGGGAGATTCCTCCTCCTTGTTGATCTCCAGGGCAGTGGCATCGAAGTACTCACCTGTAACGCCAAGTGTAGTACCATTAGACTAAGCTAAGCAAGGTAAACAGATATAAATCATATAACATGTGACAAATGAATTGCTAGACAGATAAAAATCACATGAGGTCAAAGCATAATTACTAGGCAAATATGAGCATGAATAAACATGAGACGTACGAATCATAATTTACAGGTGTACACAATAACAGAACTAAATGGCACATCCACATTAGCTAAATTCTCTCAAATTAACCATGTAAACATGTATATAAAGTGAGAGCGGAAAATAGAACAGAACAGGGTGGTGCCACTAGGAGACAGAGGGCCCAAAACTCTCCATTGTGGACCTAGGGTGCCGGTCAACCCTCAGAATATAATCCCATTTGTAGAGGGCCAGAATATTACTAAACCCACACTTAGCCGGGTCCGATTGAGATAGGGTCGAAGCCAAGTGGTGCCGACTCACAGAACAAAAGGACAAATTAACAGAACATATACAAAACAGATCATATCATAATTCAGAACTTATCAAGGTTTAACTGATCAGAAGCAGGAACAAATATAATATAAACAGTTACATGAGCAAGATATACATAACTAGACAGAAGTATGATCAAGTCATACGAGAGTACTGGAAAAGGAATGCAAGGCATGTACATAGATCATATATGGAATCAAGATATAAAACAAGCCAATCCTACGGTCTTGGGAATGCTCGAGGTCTTCGCTGTCCAACTCGGTGTAATACTAAGGATTTCGGTGTGGGTGGCCTACAAAAGAACTCTTGGCGTTACTTAATTTGGGCACCGAATCCCTTAGTATAACGCATTTAGTTCAGTTCTCAATTTCGAAGAAAACGAGGTCCCTTATGGGTGCACGGTTGCTCAAACCGCATCCACATAATATACAAGTCCATTGGTCATGATAAAATATTCAAGGTATCCATCCTTAAGTTCCAACTATTAGGCCAATTAATCTAAACATACTACAGTTCGACATTTGGCTCGCGGTACCATTCGATTACCATAGCTTAAGATAAAATCCAATATCCACTTATTCCCCAAATTTCAAATCAAATGTATGTAGGGACCATTGGATTCTATGCTTCAAGAGCTTTCCAACTGTATGTGAACCTCCAAAAAGGGACGTACGGTTAAAAAGATATGGCCGTTGGAAGTTGATATAAAATTTCATGCATCAGGTGCGCTCGAGCGGACCCAACCAGAAGTCATGCGCGCTCAAGCAGGCAATCACGCGCTCGAGCGGGCAGTCCATAATTTTGTACCCGAATTCTGAACTTCCTGCTCCTTTCCAAGGCTAACCATGGCCTTCTTCCAGACTTCTAACCACATTAGATGGATAACTTGAGCCTCCAAACATGCTCATAAACATTCCCATTTACCACCATTAAACAACAATAAAACCAATCCATTTATTACACAAAATATGAACAAAAATCAAATTTGAGCAAGGAAATGGATATCTAACATGGAGAACATATTTATAGAATCAATTGAAGAAGCATGCATACAATCATATTAGTTTAACTTGCCTTGGGTGTTAGCACACTCAAATCTTACACCTCACACTTCTCCTAGCCAAACCAAACTCTCCAAGGTAAAAACCTCCAAAATGCAAGATCAAGAAGCAACCTAAAATGGTGAAATGAAATGGAATGAGGGAGAAGAAGATGCATGCACAAATTGTAACATTCTATGACTAAAAGAAATCAAGAGGAAGTAATTAATAGAGAAGAGCTTACCAAAAGAACAAGGAGATGGAAAATGGAGGGATGCTTGAGCTTGGAAGATGAAATCCTAGTTGAATAAGATGGAGAAGATGATGTGGAGATGAAATCCACTCACATGCAAAGTCACCAACCACTCAGTCTTGAGAAAGTTTTATGAAGAGATGAAGTAGTAGAGGGGTAGAGAAGAGGAGACTTAGCTGGAAATGAAGGAAGAGAGGAAGAAAATCATTGGTGTAGGGTTTAAATGGGATTTTTCCTGGGTTTTGCATGCAAGCCCAGGTGATTCATAGAATTTTCAAGAAGTGGCTTTAAGCAGGGAAATGGGTTGGAAATGGTCGAAATGGATCCGAATCCATTGGGTCAAAACATAAGAATTAAAGCACATGCTATGCTCTATGCAATGCACCCAAAAATCCCAAAAATCTAAAACACACATAAAACCCAAAACACTCCAAAAGTCATAGTCTACCTAGTCCAAGGTCAACCCAACTAAATTCTACATAATCCAGCCCAATTACATTAAAACATTCATCAAGCTACTAATCTCTGTTAATTAACTCTAAATCGGAATTAAGGTGGGTCGGGGTGTTACATCCTCCCTCCCTTAGAACATTTGGTCCTCCAAATGTAAATCGTACCTCAGAAAAGAGATGGGGATACTTCCTCAAAACTTGCTCCTCTAACTCACACGTAGCTTTCTCCGGACTGTGGTGCTCCCACAAGATCTTCACCCAACGAATCGTCCGGGTACGCAACACCTGCTCCTTGACGTCAATCACACGCAAAGGCTTCTCATCATAAGTCGCATTTGCTCGAATCTCCAAGGGCTCATGCTCTATGACGTGTGATGGGTCTGGAACATATTTCCTTAACATGACCACGTGGAAAACATCATGTACTGCCTTAAGATTTGGAGGTAAAAGCAATCTGTAGGCCAAGTCTCTGACTCTGCTGCGAATCTCGAACAGTCCCACGTATCTTGGTGACAACTTGCCCTTCTGCCCAAACCGAATAGTGCCCTTCATCGGTGAAACTTTAAGGAACACCTGTCTCCCACTTGAAACTCGAGATCTCTATGTCGGCGATCTGCATAGCTCTTCTGCCTACTCTGGGCTGTCTTCAACCGGTCATATGCAAGCTTGACCTTAGCACTAGTCTCACCAATAATCGTAGGTCCATGGAAGCTTTTGACGCCAACTTCTTCCCAACAAACCGGTGTCCTGCACTTCCTACCATAGAGAGCTTCAAACGGTATCATACCGATACTCGCGTGAAAACTATTATTATACGCGAACTCGCACAAAGCCAAATTTCGATCCCATTCTACCTTGTAATTCAAAACACACGCTCTGAGCATGTCCTCAAGAGTCTGGATCATCCTCTAT
Source organism: Umbellularia californica (assembly GCA_028538565.1). Classification (NCBI taxonomy): domain Eukaryota; kingdom Viridiplantae; phylum Streptophyta; class Magnoliopsida; order Laurales; family Lauraceae; genus Umbellularia; species Umbellularia californica. Next base: position 89,393,891 of record JAPQWN010000001.1, read on the forward strand.
GACTGTCCATCTGTCTGCGGATGGTACGCGGTACTGAAAGTCAACTGAGTGCCCATGGCCTGCTGGAATGACGCCCAAAACCTCGAAATAAACCGACTCTCTCTATTTGACACAATCGAAGCTGGGATCCCATGCAATCTAACAATCTCCTTAATAAAAATATCAGCCATCGTATGCATCTTAGACCCTATTCTGAATGGCACAAAGTGTGCAGACTTAGTCAATCTGTCGACAATCACCCAAATGGCATTGTGGTGTCCCGATGTCTCTGGCAATCCTAACACAAAATCCATAGTAATGTGCTCCCATTTCCACTTGGTTCTCTTCAATGGCTTCAAAAGTCCTGGGGGTTTCCTATGTTCTGCCTTGATCTTCTGACACGTCAGGCATCTCGAAACGAACCCAGCAATTTCTCTTTTCATGTTGTTCCACCAAAATCGACCCCGTAAGTTCTGGTACATCCTAGTACTACCAGGATGCATAGAGTATTGCGCATGATGCGCCTCTGCCATAATCTGATCCTTAAGGTTTTTAACATTAGGCACACACAACCTGTCACGGAAATACAAAACACTATCCTCAAGTCTGAAATCTGGCTTATCTACAATCCTGTCTCTAATTCTAGCCTACTTTGGATCCTAAAACTGGCTATCCTTAATCTGCTGAATCAACTGCGGTTCTGAAACTGACATGGCTGCCAACATCACCTTCTCACTGACCAACTCTATCTCAACATCCAAGTCTCTGAACATCTCAACTAAATCCCACTCATCGCACAAACTAGCCAAGGTCCTTGACTTCCGGCTCAACGTGTCTGCCACTACATTCCCTTTGCCCGGAAAGTACCGAATTGGAAAGTCATAATCAGCCATCAACTCTAACCAACGGCGTTGGCTCTTATTCAAATCTTGCTGCCAGAAGAGGTACTGCAAGCTCCTATGATCAGAGTGAACCTCAAATCTCTCTCCATAGAGATAATGTCTCCAAAGTTTCAAGGCAAAAACTACCGCCGCTAATTCTAAGTCATGCGTGGCATAATTCTTCTCATGATCTCTTAGCTGCCTAGATCCATAAGCCACTACCTTGCCATACTGCATCAAAACACAACCTAACCCAACCTTTGAAGCATCAGTATAGATCACAAATCCTCCGCTCTCAGTTGGTAAGGTCAACATTGGGGCCGTAGTAAGCTTCTCCTTAAGCAATTGAAAATTAGCCTCACATTCTGGAGTCTAAACAAATGGGATATTCTTCCTAGTTAGCTTGGTCAACGGAGCTGAAATCTTAGAGAACCCTTCAACAAATCTCTGATGGTATCCGGCCAATCCTAAGAAACTTCTGATCTTTGCTACATTCTTCGGGCTTTGCCAATTCACTACTGCCTCTACCTTAGACGGGTCAACTGCCAAACCCTCCTTAGAGATTACATGCTCGAGAAAAGCTATTTGCTCCAACCAAAATTCACATTTGCTCAACTTCGCATATAATTGATTATCCCTCAACAATTGCAATGAAATCCTCAGATGCCCTGCATGATCTTCCTTAGACTTAGAGTACACTAGGATGTCATCAATAAAAACAACTGTAAATTGATCCAAGTATGGGGCAAAGACTCTGTTCATCAAAGACATGAAAACTCCCGGGGCATTTGTTAGTCCAAAAGGCATAACTAAGAACTCATAGTGACCATACCTCGTCCGGAAAGCTGTCTTAGTAATATCCTAATCTCTAATCCTCAACTGGTGATAACCAGACCTAAGATCAATCTTCGAGAAATGGGCTGCACCTTGTAACTGATCGAATAATTCATCAATCCTAGGCAATGGATATATGTTTTTTATTGTCACTTGGTTAAGCTGCCTATAGTCGATATACAACCTTAAGGTGCCATCTTTCTTCTTCAGAAATATAACAGGAGCTCCCCAAGGAGAAACACTAGGGCGAATAAAACCTTTATCAAGCAATTCTTCCAACTGAATTTTCAATTCTCTCAGCTCTGTAGGTGCCATCCTGTATGGTGCTCTAGAGATTGGAGTTGTCCCCGGCATCAATTCAATAGTGAAATCTATCTCCCTAATAGGTGGTAAACCAGGCACTTCATCCGGAAAAACATCCGGGAATTCACAGGCTACTAGGATGTCCTCTAACTGCTTAGGCTGCTTGTCTTCTGAGATAAAAGCTATGAACCCCTCACAACCACTTCGGATAAGCCTATCTGCCTTAAGAGCTGAAATCAACCTGGTATCTATTCTCTTCTTAGACCCTTTAAAGATCACTCCTGCACTAGACTCATCTATCCTGAGGTACATAGTCTTGTGAAAACAATCCATACATGCCCGATACTTCGCTAGCCAGTCCGTTCCTGAAATAACATCAAAGTCATGCATAGATAGGATTATTAAATCTGCAGGCATCGCCAACTCACCTATCTGCACCTTACACTGTGAGTAAAACAAATCGCAAACTACCCTCCTGCCTACCGGGGTAACAATCGCAAGTACAATCTGTAACTGCTCGGATTTACCTCCGGTCGTCATAGCAAAGTGCGATGCAATGAAAGATTGTGTGGATCCAAGATCAAACAAAACTCTAGCCTCATGACCACAAACAAACAGCTTACCTTCTACAACAGTGTCTACAGCTTTAGCTTCGTCATTTGTCATGGCATAAATACATCCCGTTGCCTGTACATTGCATAGTCTTAAACACATTCTCAGTATGCACTATCTGTTCATCTGCAGTCAAAGGATCTTCCAACCCCGTGAACTCAATTGCTCCTCGCTTCTTGAACTTCTCGTAGTGTGAGTTAGGATCATTCTCCCTAGGCTGGACCTGCCTACCCATCATGTTCATGATTTGCTCGTTCTGTCTCACTGGTTGCGTGGACATAGCTTGCAGAATATCTCTCAACCCTACATCACCACCCGGAGGCGGTGGAGGTGGTGGTGGCAATTCTTCCTCCTCAACACGGTCATTCCCTACACCTTGAAGGTCGACAAAGAGAGTGTCACCTGGATTCTGACTGCTACTTGAGCCATTTCGTGCGTTAGTAGCTCGAGGAGGAGGCATTTTCTGTAAAACAAATGGGTTAGCATAGACAATTAAACAAACCCTAGGAAAACCAAAAAGAATTCGTGCACCCAAACGACCTATCGTGCCCTCACATCGTGCCTTAAAGTTCTAAGTATTTTAAAACTGTTAGAACAACATATGCTCTGATACCAACTTACGTATGTCACGCCTGAGCCCTAGACTGCACCCATCTCGAGGCGCGACAAACGTCCGCATGGGGATTCGAGTCAAACTCGTTAACCCTTGTCCCCATGAACGGAATTCACCACAGGATTTCATGTGTGAGGTTTCAAATTTCCCGTTTACCTGTATTTCCACCTGTGCAATTTCTAGCAAATATATATCAAATTGTAATCCAACAACATCAAATGCATCCAGATATAGAGCATAAGGTTCGTGAGCATAGATTAATAGTTCGAGTTTAAGAACAAAAGATATAGAGAGAGAAGTAAGTTAGTTAAGGTTTACAATCCAAATCCTAAACAAGTTATAAACTATAACAAAAGATGTGGTAACCTAAGCCATGGTCCATGGGTCATTTTTCGTCCCAATCTTAACGAGTGGATGTCTAGAAGACATCATCAGAAGTCCATTCAGCTACATGACGGGGAGATTCCTCCTCCTCGTTGATCTCCGGGGCAGTGACATCGAAGTGCTCACCTGTAACGCCCAGTGTAGTACCATTAGACTAAGCTAAGCAAGGTAAACAGATATAAATCATATAACATGTGACAAATGAATTGCTAGACAAATAAAAATCACATGAGGTCAAAGTATAATTACTAGGCAAATTTGAGCATGAATAAACATGAGACGTATGAATCATAATTTACAGGTATACACAATAACATAACTAAATGGCACATCCACATTAACTAAATTCTCTCAAATTAACCATGTAAACATGTATATAAAGTGAGAGCAGAAAACAGAACAGGGTGGTGCCACTAGGAGACAAAGGGCCCAAAACTCTCCATTGTGGACCTAGGGTGCCGGTCAACCCTCAGAATATAATCCCATCTGCAGAGGGCCAGAATATTACTAAACCCACACTTAGCTGGGCCCGACTGAGATAGGGTCGAAGCCAAGTGGTGCCGACTCACAGAACAAAAGGACAAATTAACAGAACATATACAAAACAGATCATATCATAATTCAGAACTTATCAAGGTTTAACTGATCAGAAGCAGGAACAAATATAATATAAACAGGTACATAAGCAAGATATACATAACTCGACAGAAGTATGATCAAGTCATACGAGAGTACTGGAAACGGAATGCAATGCATGTACGTAGATCATATATGGAATCAAGATATAAAACAAGCCAATCCTACGGTCTTGGGAATGCTCGAGGTCTTCGCCGTCCAACTCGGTGTAATACTAAGGATTTTGGTGTGGGTGGCCTACAAAAGAACTCTTGGCGTTACTTAATTTGGGCACCGAATCCCTTAGTATAACGCATTTGGTTCGGTTCTCAATTTCGAAGAAAACGAGGTCCCTTGTGGGTGCACGGTTGCTCAAACCGCATCCACATAATATACAAGTCCATTGGTCATGATAAAATATTCAAGGTATCCATCCTTAAGTTCCAACTATTAGGCCAATTAATCTAAACATACTACAGTTCGACATTTGGCTCGCGGTACCATCCGGTTACCATAGCTTAAGATAAATTCTAATATCCACTTATTCCCCAAATTTCAAATCAAATATATGTAGGGACCATTGGATTCTATGCTTCAAGAGCTTTCCAACGGTATGTGAACCTCCAAAAACGGACGTACGGTTAAAAAGATATGGCCGTTGGAAGTTGATATAAAATTTCATGTATCAGGTGCGCTCGAGCGGACAAACACGCGCTCGAGCGGACCCAACTAGAAGTCATGCGCGCTCGAGCGGGCAATCACCCGCTCGAGCGGGCAGTCCATAATTCTATACCCGAATTCTGAACTTCCCGCTCCCTTCCAAGGCTAACCATGGCTTTCTTCCAGACTTCAAACCACATTAGATGGATAACTTGAGCCTCCAAACATGCTCATAAACATTCCCATTTACCACTATTAAACAACAATAAAACCAATCCATTTATTACACAAAATATGAACAAAAATCAAATTTGAGCATGGAAATGGGTATCTAACATGGAGAACATATTTATAGAATCAATTGAAGAAGCATGCATACAATCATATTAGTTTAACTTGCCTTGGGTGTTAGCACACTCAAATCTTACACCTCACACTTCTCCTAGCCAAACCAAGCTCTCCAAGGTAAAAACTTCCAAAATGCAAGATCAAGAAGCAACCTAAAATGGTGAAATGAAATGGAATGAGGGAGAAGAAGATGCATGCACGAATTGTAACATTCTATGACTAAAAGAAATCAAGAGGAAGTAATTAATAGAGAAGGAGCTTACCAAAAGAACAAGGAGATGGAAAATGGAGGGATGCTTGAGCTTGGAAGATGAAGTCCTAGTTGAATAAGATGGAGAAGATGATGTGGAGATGAAATCCACTCACATGCAAAGTCACCAACCACTCAGTCTTGAGAAAGTTTGATGAAGAGATGAAGTAGTAGAGGGGTAGAGAAGAGGAGACTTAGTTGGAAATGAAGGAAGAGAGGAAGAAAATCGTTGGTGTAGGGTTTAAATGGGATTTTTCCTGGGTTTTGCATGCAAGCCCAGGTGATTCACATAATTTTCAAGAAGGGGCTTTAAGCTGGGAAATGGTCGAGATGGATCCGAATCCATTGGGTCAGAACATAAGAATTAAAGCACATGCTATGCTCTATGCAATGCACCCAAAAATCCCAAAAATCTAAAACACACATAAAACCCAAAACACTCCAAAAGTCATAGTCTACCTAGTCCAAGGTCAACCCAACTAAATTCTACATAATCCAGCCCAATTACATTAAAAACATCCATCAAGCTACTAATCTCCGTTAATTAACTCTAAATCGGAATTAAGGTGGGTCGGGGTGTTACAATATGAGCTCTCTCTCTCTCTCTCTCTCTCTCTCTCTCTGTGTGTGTGTGTGTGTGCGCGCGCGCACGTGCTCTTCGCTGTGTATGTGAATAATTGAACAGGAGGAAATTTGGCGACAGTTGAGGGCAGGAATTAAGTATAACCAAAATGCATAAAAATAAAGTTCAGGAAGGAACGAAAAGCATCTTAAATCTCACATTCCACAAAAAGCAGATAAACTGACTCTTGACTCTTCATTGTTGTGCTACATAAATATTTTAAGGGAGAGTTTAATATATTTTCTTATCATGATTTTCACCTTGTTGCAATAGTAAAATACTTTCTAAGTAGTCTTCTGGTGCTTGTCACAATACTAAGGCATATCATATGTTATGGAGGGCAGTAGTACATGCTCAAAATTGTAGGTGGCTCATGCTTGAGTAGTCCTCATAAAAGTTTTTTTTTTTTTTTAATTTACTATGCAAGGGTGAAGAAGACAGGGATTTTCTGTGTTGATTTTCTTAATGTAGATTCCTGGTTCTCACTCTCTAATTAAAATCATCCTTTGTAATCCCTTTTTTTTAAAGTTGTGTGTACCTATTCATCTTCTTTCACTCAAGTCAGTACATATTCTTATGCTCAGGCATTCTGTTGGAAGACCTGCTCCAGCTACATCCCTTGATCTTAAAGCATCAGCCTTTGACCCTAAAGAAAAGATATGGACAAGATTCCCCCCTGAAGGAACAAAGCATACTCCACCGCATCAATCGTGTGACTTCAGATGGAAGGATTACTGCCCATTGGTGTTCAGGTTAGGCCTTGGAAGATCTTCTAGTCTAGTGCAGTTTTGTCTTCGTTGTTTTGTGGACTTGATTAACCTCTCCTGCTACCTGAACCTATTCCCTGATCCTTGATCGACATGTTGTATGCTCAGGACTCTCCGAATGCTGTTCAAGGTTGATGCAGGAGATTATATGATTTCTATATGTGGTAACGATGCGCTTCGTGAGCTCTCATCTCCTGGGAAAAGTGGAAGTTTCTTTTACTTAACTAATGACGACCGCTATATGATAAAAACAATGAAGAAGTCCGAAGTAAAAGTGAGCTCTCCTTTTCATTTCTTGATTTTTATTCTGAAACTTACTCTGAGTTTTACTTACCTGCATTTTATTTATTCCATCTCATGGTGTAGGTGCTGCTAAGAATGCTTCCAGCTTATTATAGTCATGTCAGGGCTTTTGAGAATACTCTTGTGACCAAGTTTTTTGGTTTGCACTGTGTCAAACTAACCGGGGCTACTCAGAAAAAGGTAAGTAGAATCATATTAGACCATGGTTCTAAGCTCAACACTTTGCCTAATTCTAACTCGTGCTAAAGTATTTTTGTGGTCACTTGGTCCTGGTATTACAATTGTTGATTTGATGAACCAGGTTCGCTTTGTTATAATGGGGAATCTATTCTGCTCTGAGTATGCCATCCACAGACGCTACGACTTGAAAGGTTCTTCCCATGGTCGTACGACAGATAAACCTGAGACAGAAATTGATGAAAACACAACTCTCAAGGACCTTGATCTCAACTTCATATTTCGATTGCAAAAGGCTTGGTTCCAAGAGTTTCTGAGGTGAATCAAGTTCTATATGATAGTATAAAGTTTTATTTGGATTTTGATTTTTGTAATGATAATAGATGGTTTTATTTGGATTTTAATTTTTGTATAAGATGATTACTTAATCTGGTCTAATTGTTTTGAAAAGGGTATATATTTGTCTGAAAGCTCCAATATACATTTAATGGAACGTCCTTGTGCTCTGCTGCTCAATTATATATATCACTATACACTTCACTAGGACGACCCTCTTGTAACATTATCTTCTTTTCCCCCCTTTCTTTTCCATTACTATCATTACTTTTTTGATGCAGCTCATACAATGCTCACGCTAAGGTCTCATGGGCTAGTTGGTCAGGGATGGAACAACTTGAACCTCAGAGCAACGGGATCAAACAATGTTGCCTTAACACTTTTGCTCCACCCCATTTAAAGACACCAATGAATGCCAATATTGATATTGGTTGTTCATCAATTTCAGCCCCAACATTTATGGAATAGTTTGCCGCTAGATTCCACACATGTAGGAGTAGAATCAAAATGAATTCATTGATTGTTACTTATAATTCAATTTGTGATCTTAACTCAACACAATATGTATTAAAAGTTTATGAACCTATTGAATAGTACACATAGTTTAGTTTCCTTCTTCTTATCCTTGGATGGAATTATAGTAAGATATGTAACACTAGGGATAATTCTTAGCATTTCCTTCATTGCATTTCAAAACTATAGAACAATTACAAAGACGGATTAAATGTTTTGATTCTTGATATTTATTGATGGAAGAAAAAAGCTTGCACATAGCCTTTAGGTGTGGAGCTTTGGAGAGGAAGTGATGTCTGCAAGTCCACACATGTGATCCAGACTACAGCCTACCTACAGGTTTGGGTGTAAATTGTACACTTAGGGAAACTTTGAACTCATGTATTAAACTGAAAGAAGACTAACACTATATATAGGTTACATGGAACATAATCTATTAGTCCTAGAAAGATTTTATGCTTGATCCAGAATCAGCTAACCTCGAACTTATCATAACAGATTATTACCTTCCAATGTTACTGTTTCTTTTTTACTCTAGTAACATGTATTTGTGCTAGCTATTTACTTTTTTGATTCGAGGTTACAAGAATCAGATCTCATTTCAGTTGTCTGTTGTAGATATTCCATAAGTTTGGAGTAGGATTCTGGAATTTGGACGATCAAATAAGATTATTGTGGAATGCTTTTAAATTGAACTCTGGATTTTCTTATTGAATTTCTGATTATTATTGCCTTTTTTCTATATAAATCATATTATCGTGCCCGATTGAACTGTCTTGGTTCTATTTCAACTGTGTCAGAGCCCTGAATTGTCCTTCTCCTTTGGTGTTCTCGAATACATTTGAGGCTCAGTTGGGCCATGGGCTGGCCTGCATCAAGGACATGCCTGGCCACTATGGGCAGTTTTTTGCTATAAGGTGTTCAGCAAGTTGTCACTATGGCCACTCTGGACTCTGGACATTATGTCAATGCTGAAGGTTGGAATACAAAGGCAATACAAACCAACTAAATAGGACATGAAAAAGAAAAGGCAAACAAGAAAGAATAATGTTTCATCTAATCAAATGACAAACAATATATAAAAAAGGTCACTTTAGATTGCTTCATCTTTTTTACATGGGATTCCCATATTTATAGCGTGAAGCAAACCTCTCAATTAGTAAAGCAACATAGGCTTAAAATTAAAATAAACAAGAAGTAAAACGATAAAAAAAAAAATGAAATACCCATCTAACTGGATATCTTCTCTGAGATTTACAGTTGCAGCCAATTTTTTCTTTGAGAAAGAGAAACTGGGATTAAATATGAAACACTCCTTTTGCAGGCAAGTAGATCGGGACTGCGAGTTTCTTGAACAGGAGAGAATTATGGACTACAGTCTTTTGGTGGGTCTTCATTTCAGGGAAACATCACTGTTGAGGGATCCATCGAATGAGGGTAAGGCAGCCTCTGTTAAAACTCCAATGGGTTCTTTCTTATCCCGTTCAGTATAGTATTCCTTGTTTTAAACTAGTACTTGGTGACAGTTGAAGAATACTTGTTCCTACTTAACAGCTGAGAAATGCTAGATCCTTTGTTACAGGTAATGGTGAGACTGAATTATTGAGTGATGCCGGTCCTCGACTTTCTAGAGTAGAGATGGATCAGCTTCTCTACCACCCCGCACGGTATGGTTCAGTTAATACAAACACTCAGCAATCACTAGATCCCATCTGTATACACGGCATGTAAACAGTACTATGTTTTCCTAAAACTTTTCCACATCCAACAGAACTTGACAGTAACGAAAAAAAGTTTGGTTTATGTTTGTTTACTGTATTTTAAAGTATCTGTTTCCATTGACTGAGATTTTCTAAATTCATGGGTGGCTTTTCCGATAACCATTTCCAAATATGCCAGTGTTGGAAATGTGTGTAACATTCAAGTAGTGGAGCAGGTGACATCCATCTCTAGATTGTTTGTGGACCATTCCTGGAGCTATCTTCACCTATACAGATTAGTCACACGCTACATTTAACAAACGAGAAGTTCTTGTGTCATAGAATCTACACTGTGAGACTCAACCATTGTAACAAACAATATTCTCTGTTTAACAACGGCAGGATTCTCGATGGGAGATTTTCAAAATCTTCAAGTTCTCAGGCAATGATATTTGCAAATGTTTTGATCAAATAAAAGTTTTCCTTTTCTTGGACGTTTATGAACTAACTTTTAACAACACTGCCACCACCACCACCACCTTTTCCAATGTCATTATATATCTGCTACTTTGGTTCAATTAAGTGGTGAAAAAATTCGCCTTAAGAAAAGCAACCTAGTAATTAAAGTTAATACATTATATTCATCTATAAGGATATGCTATTGAGTTGGTCATGGACCAATATGCGTATAAGTTAAATATGTAGAATATCTTATGGATTGAAAGGCTTGTTCTTTTTTCTCCCTCTCTCTCTCCCCCCTCTTTGAGCGAATATCGCAGGTGGCCAAATATCAAACTGGGTATAAACATGCCAGCGAGGGTCGAACATACGATTAGAAGAATAGAGAGTGAGTCTCAGCTGATTGGCGATCCAACTGGGGAATTCTATGATGTGGTCCTTTTCTTTGGTATTATAGACATACTCCAAGACTACGATATCAGCAAGAAGCTGGAGCATGCATATAAGTCCTTCCAGTATGATGCAACCTCAATATCAGCAGTTGATCCAAAGCTATATTCAAAACGCTTCAGAGACTTCATATTCAAAGTTTTTGCAGAAGACTATTGAATTCCTAATGAGAGAGTCAAAGACGATGCAGGCCAAAAAAGAATTCAGAACCCTTCATCGCCGCTTGCCGTGGGACAAGATCCTTCACCAGATACATGTGTGCAGCTTTTGATGGGGACGACAGTTTGAGGAGAACATATGCCATTGAAATGTTTCCAGCACAGACATCAGCATGGACAAGCGGTCATGGGTGCCGCTACTGGAGTAGCAAGCCAGATGACTCACATATTCTTCCGCCGATTTATCTTATATCTCTTTCAATATGATTTCATAGAGGTAGATAAACATTTTAACCTAGAGTCACACAATGCCCTTTGTAATTGTAAAATGTAAATGAATTTACCTGAGCTAAACCTGTATCAGTATTTATGCTTCTAGTTCTTGTCCCTGAAGGATGAATTCTGGGGTGTTGATTCTGCTTGGAATAAACTGTACAGATAAATTGAAATTTGAACAAGCTTTGTTTGTTACTCATGTATATTGTTGTCTTGGGCATTAAGCAAGGGACTAATAGGAATGAAACATGACCAAACATGTAATTTCTTGCTTCTCTTTTTACATTAACTTTTTTCTTCTATTTGCATTTTCGTGCTTGGCCTATTTTTAGTATGTTGAAGATGGATATCAAGAACATTGAGGAGATTCTCATTTTATGTGAAAACTATCAGAAGAGGAATTTGCCATAAAATAAGCAGAAGGTGCGATTTGACAGATGAGATTCCACTTTTCCTTCTCCCCCCATGAACTTTTGTTATCATGATCATCTGGGGTAACTTTATTATTAGAAAAGACCAACAAACCCAGTAATTAAAATGAATGTAAAACAAGAGAATGTGTTTTCTGTTTTGTTACCTAAGTAGCAAGGGAGCAAGTGCAGCTTTTTGGAGTCATTTGGTTATCCATCTGTTATTACAAGGTACTGGATGAAAAATCTTCTTCATTTTTTTTTCCTTTTTTTAAGTTTTAAGTAAAGAGCACTCTGAAAATTTTACTTAACAAGGACTGGTAATGTGCTGTGATTGATAAAGAATAAGCAGGTTGGATCACCTAGCAACATCTGAGCATGAATTCATTAAATCAATCAAACAGCTTAAGTAGACTTGTTTGGTATTTGTATCCTCAGCAATTTGATTATGAAGAGTCAGCATCACTTAATGATTCAATTGTAAATACCTTGATTTTCCTAATACCTAAAGAGGTTTTGGCCACTTGGTGTCAAACATGTCAAACTACCAATCTAGCTTCTTTATAAGATAACATCCTTGGATTGTTTCAAAACCAAAATCGTATTGCAAATTGCTTAAGGAGCTGAATCAAATCATATTGTGAATCATATCATGAAACAAAGATTTTTTTTTTTTTTTGTTAAAAATGAAAAAAAATAAAAGTACTTAATTCATCTATATATATAGTGATAAATAATTACAATCATCTGAGAAACATCATTGGCATGTATTTATGTATTATAAATGAGATGTATATGGACAGTTAAACATGCTTAAGACATCAACATTACTACGAAAACAACGAGTTGCATTTTTTTGTTTTGTTATCTCTAAATGAAAAAATAAATAGAAAATCAATGTAACATGGTTGGGATGCATCTCATGAAGTTTAAGAAGTGTCCATGAAGAAAAAACTGAAAAAAATAATAAGAAAGAATACAAGATGAAATGCATATTGAAAAGTATTTATGCTGCCTGTACTAATGTCTCAAGGTTTTGGCGGGAATGGTTAGCTAAAGAAACTTAATATTGTATCAAAGCCAACCGGTCGAGAGTTCGAACCCCAGGAGAAACAACTCGGCACTGAAAAAAGGGTATTGCCAAAAGTGCGCTGACCGGGTTCCACTTGAGGGGGAATGTTGAGGAGTGGGCTCCACCTAAGGGGGATATTGAAAAGCATTTATGCCGCATCTACCGACACCTCGAGCTTTGCCTTGGAATGATTAGCTAAGGAAATTTGAGAATGCAAACATATAGTTCAAGGCCTCGGTCTCATACTTATTTATCTCTAAAACATCTTCAATACCCACAAATTGTTAAGAGGTTTTGTTAATCACTAGATAACCTCTTAAAAACTATTGACATTAAAACAAGTGAAAATTTGCTAATGTTAGCCATTTGGTCATGGACTCATGGTTGTCCCTACCATGGTGAATGGATTGAATCATATGATTGATAAATCATATGTCAAACCATCTGAATCCCATGATTTACCTATAAATGGGAGTCATGCATAGATACAAATCTTTTTGGGGTTGATATAAATCCTAGGATTCAGGATGTGATCATAGGATCTTAACAGTAATGCTCCCTTATTTTAATGGAAAATATGGCTTTTATCTTATGTAATTGGAAAAAGGAAAACCTCTTCAAATCAAAGAGCAACTATCCAGTCAGTATTGCTAGGCCACAATGTGATGTCCTTGCTAACACAGTTTGACAATAGGATATGTGGGCCCACTGCCTGATCTAAAACTAACATTCTTATATATATGAGTATCAATGTTATAATTCAAGACATGACCCCAAAGATTTCAGACCCTTAGTGGATGCCTTCATATTACCAAGACTAATAAAACTTAGAACATGTTGTTGCGCCATCATTCTGTAATTTGTACAAATGGACGTGTACAGATTTTTCTTATAAAAACAGAGATTGGAGGATTATAATCCTTCAATAATTGACCTTGTAAGATCAGAAGATCACTAAAAAAGGGGGCACCAATGAGGATGAGTTCAAGAAGTCCAATGCCTACTTTGATAAGGTTGATCTTGATATTCACATGTAGCACGTCATGGCCAGTGAATGTAATGTTTTGAATCTCTCTACTTGAAATCAAGTCACCTAACAACTGGTCTAGTATGTTGCCAAAAGACAACTCAGATTCAAATGTTCGGATCTGGAGAACATTGAATTACATAAAGATGCTACATCATACAAAGAGGCCCTTCCTCCACTTCGACATCCGTTGGTAGACTTTTGAGGGCCTCACAATAGTATAAAATCTTACATTTAAATGAAGTCCAATATATAGGTGCGGAATTTGAATGATCAATTCAAGAGCATCTAACCAAGCTTTGATAAATGCTTATTTGCCTTTTTCAAGGGCAATAAAATAGGGGATAGTGAGAGCAAGAGGGGTTTTCATTAGTAATAAAGTAGACTGAATACTCTCCGCAAGTTCAATTAACCTTTTCGACAATAACTAACTACCTCTAGGCCCACAAAGTCCAACCCAATCCATCTCTCATTGTGGCTTAGAATTTCAATCCCAAGCCATCCATTAGGGTTCAAGTCTACTCCAGTAACATGGTTATTTAAGAGATCACTTATATATATATATATATATATGGGCAAGGCTCTCCTAAAGTGTGGTGGGGCCCACATTGAGATGGGGGGATCTCAAGGACTCCCTAGGACCTTCTTCTCTGCAAAAAAAATCAACCCCAACTGAGATTTCTAGCATCTCCATTTGGGCTCAAAAGTTTAATGGTCAATAGTCCAATCAGATCCCATTCAGATCTGTACACTGTTGATCCAACGGTCCTGTAAATTTGGAACTGACCGAAAGTTGGTGGACATGTGCAATTCAGGGAGGTCGTGTGTTTGGTCCATTTGGATTCACTAAAGGTGGGCCCTACAAGCGTGAGCTTACGAAATTTTATTTTAAACTTGAGCTTAGGAGAGCCTTACCCTAATATATATATATATATATATATATATATATATATGGAGATGCTCCTATAAGAGATATCTCTCAACTTAAATGAGAGATTGGGTGAGGGCCATCACATCAATATCCAATGCCAACAACTTATATGTGCGGGCCCCCACCCCTATCTCTCATATAAGGTGAGAGATATCTCTCATACGAGTATCTCCCATATATATATATAAATGGGAAGTGCTTCTATGAGAGACACTCTTACCAACTTGGTGAGAGATGGGTGAGGGCCCTCACATTTAAATTGGTGAGAGTGGATATGGAAGTAAGAGCCCCCACTCATCTCTCATAAAGTTGGTAAGAGTGTCTCTTATATGA